>CM021766.1:19009537-19233468 GCA_011076525.1 Nettapus auritus | reverse complement strand
GCCGAGGAGGAGGCGGCGGCGGCGGCCGAGGGACTGAGGGGAGGCAGGGGGAGGCAGGGGGCGAAGCGCGCGTGCGGGGGCGCTGACGGCGGTGTGTTGACCCCCGCAGATGGTCTCCAGCGAGCCCCTGCTGCTGCCGGTGTCGCTGGAGGGCGAGTTCTCCAGTAGCATGAAGGAGATGATCGGCGGGTGCTGCGTGTGCTCCGACGAGAGGGGCTGGGCCGAGAACCCGCTCGTCTACTGCGACGGGCACGGCTGCAATGTCGCAGTGCATCAAGGTGAGTGGGCCGGGGCAGGCCGCCGGTGCGGGTGCCTCCGGCCTGGCGCCTTCCTTCCTTCCTCACGCTCCCGGCCCCTTCCCCTCGGGCCTGGTGCCCCCCAGCCCCCCTTTTCCCGGCCTTTACGCCCCCGAGGCCCTTCTTGGCACCCCCGGAGCCCGTTTGGCCCTCTCCAGGGCCGCGTGTTCGCCGGGCTAACCCGTCCTGTCATCCTCTGGCCTTCCAGCCTGCCTGGCTTTTCCCTCACGAGAGGCTTCCTACACCGTGACTTCCTGTATTATGACTACCAGAAAGGAAGAGCAGCCCTTCCATTTTTTTCCCCCTCTTCCTCTCCTTGTACCTTTTCTGTGTTTATTATGATTCCTCCTTGGCGCCCTGCTAACAACCCCAGCTATAGCAGTCCAAAGACTTCAGAAAACTCCTTTTTAGCATAACTTCTCCCTAATCTCCATTCTGGCAGTCCTTGCTGTATTTCTTTCTCCCTGCGCTCGGTTCCTCTCCTCCCTGCCTTGTCCAAGTTAGAAAAAATTCCTCGCGGGGCAGCCGGTAGGTGAGGAGGGTGTAGGACCGGCAGGCAGCAGCCTGTAGGGAAGACTTAGCTGTCATGTGCTCACTTCCCCTGCCTGCCTTTCCTTGAATGTCATCTGGCTGCTGGTGCCTGGTAGAAGAGGAGACTTCCTGTTGTGGTTCTGCAGGAGGAGGGTGCCGCTCCCAACGGCTGATGCAGGATTTGTTTGGATTAGTAGAGGCTGGCTGGTTGGTTTCCAGCTCAGCTCAGGAGCTGGCACGTTCCCTGTATGTGTGATTGTTTTGTTTCTGTCAGTGGGTTGACCCTTCTATTGAGAGCAGAGGGAGGGACTGGATTCTGCTGCTTGCATTGTAAGAAAGGAAGTTGTGATGACTTTTGCTTTATGCGTAGCAGAAACAAGGAATAAAATGGTAGCTTCTACGTATCAACTCCCAAGCAGTCATATGAACTCCGTGGTTGGTTCTTTGACTCCTTCTAGATGGTGAACAAATTGGAGGAGAGGTAAAATCCTAAATCCAGTTTATTAGTCTGAATGGCTAGTGCATGTGAAAATGCTATTAATGTCTCTCTCATACTTGGTCTCACAGTATAAGTTGTGTTGAAGATGACGTGGCAGATGTTTTTACACGTATATGCTCTTTTGGCAACTGAGAAGTACCAATAGTTTAAGGAGATGTGCAGAAGAATTCAGTTATTGGTGATGCTGGAGTTAGGGCAGAGAGGAGCTGAGAGGATCTGTGAAATTAGCCTGGTTTTGAGTTAGTGTTGTGTTGTCTTAACAGCTGAATGAAGTTAACCAGTAAGTTATCTCTGCTTTTGTGGAACCCTAGGATCATGAAAAAGAACACCAAAATACGAATACTTCTAGAAGTCATACCTGAGCCACCTATTATTTTGGTATTATCCTCAGCATCTTCCTTTGCATCTAGAGCCTCACTAAAGGTTTCAGTGAACAAATCTGATGATAGCAGCAGTTGGGTGCTTGCATACTCACGGACCTGAAATAGTGGTAACAAGAAAAATCTGTTTTGGGAAGTATTCCTCATATAGGGAGAGAATTAAGTACGCTGGATACAAGAATATTGCACTTCTGTAAGTTCAGGTCCAAATCTGAATTTGAATATGGAAGTGTGCAAAATACCGCTTCTAAATCCAGGTGCTGGTGTAGAGCCTTAAGAGAAGAAACCTGTGTATTTTGTCTTACTGTGTCGGTAATGTTTTACATCTTGAATTTGATGTGTCACCAAAGACATTAGAAGAAACTCGTCCACTCCAAATTTTCTTTTTGTAGACTTTCTGTATTCAAAGTAGTTATTGTCAAGATCAAAGCTGGTAGTCCTCCTTTGAAATTCAGGTGTAAGTATTCTCCACAAGACTTTCTGAACTATTTTTAATTATTATTTTCAGTTAGTTCAGAGGAATCGCTTTTTCCAGCATTAACTCATTGGCAAGTTGTGGAGTACAGTGTTCCTTAATGTGTTTAAAGAAGCATTGCGTGGTAGTACAACTATTAAATCAAAGGAAGTCACGGAACTCAGTAAATGATATCAGAGCACAAACCTTCGGTGGGTGTTTTTCTAGGCTCTAGGTATTCTCTGTTCCATTTGTAGATAAAAGAGTACCTCAGCCTTGGTCTTTGCCCAGCTTGTGTTGCCTTTGGATCTAATTGCCAGCTCTGTCTCTGAGTCGCATTCTGAAATTAGTTTCTCATTCTGCCCTGTCTTCTGGTAATTTAAATGTGTGATTGCACATTTAAAGTCTCCCGCTTAATTTCTGGAGGAATTCAGAATTCCCCCTTTCCCATCTGTTGCTAATAGAAATGCAACTAAAACAAGATGTTTTCTCTCATGTTAAAGAACTTTATTGTACATTGGAAAGGGGTTATCAAGGTGGTTTGGTCTGTCAGAACTTGGATAACGTATCTGAAAATCTGACAACTGCTCTTGATATGACTACATGTATGTATATAATAGGAAATAATTTCATTGATGTTTCCTTGTAGAAGGAAAGGTGCGTTGGCCAGATGTTTTATATACCACTACTGCATTGCTTATTCGTCTTTTCTTTTCTTTTTTTGGTATAGGCTAGCACAAAACCAACAATATTTTGGGATATCTACTAGAAGGTATTAATATAGTCTCAGATTTTCTCAGGACTCTTAATTTACTAGATCTGTCATTTTTTTAGTTACACACCTTAACCAATTTTTTAATTTAAATAGTGTATGGTCATTGGTAATTGAGATACTAAAAACAATGACAGACTCCGGATTATTTTTGAGGAAAATTTTTGACTTTGTTAATTGTTATTAGTCATTAAACCCATGAGGGAGTTTCAAAATGTGTTTCAACCATAAACGGTATTGCCAAATTGATAAACTCTGTTGAATTTCTTATCAAACTCCTTTTTTTATGTACTGTGAAGACATTGATGATAGTCTCGCAGATAAATTTTCATATCTCAGACAAATCTCTTTCCTAAGGGTTAATCTTGTAGCCTAGTTATACGTTATCAGCGTTAGTCCTGATGCTGAGTTTAGTTTTTATTTAAAGCCTCATGTAAATTCTCAGGGCAAAACTCTCAAACTTTTTATCTTATTTAAGTTTATGACGGATTCCCCACTTAGACATGAGTATGAAAACTTAATTGTAACTAAGCAGATGAATGACTGTATTATGAGAAACTCGAATGTGTTAGTTGCTTTTAGTTTTCTCTTAAATAAACTTTACTACAAATGGCTGATGTTTGTTGCTATAAAGTGTTCTACCTGTTTTGCAGGTAAATAAATAGCAAAACATTCCTGCTTTTGAATGATTATATTACTCTTTACCTCCCTAATACTTTGATTATTTAATCAAAACTAATCTTTTGCATAAATTGAAGTGGAAGGTTGTACTTTATTTCTAGTGCCATCACGGTAGGATTTCATGTGTGATGCATAGATGTGAATTTGACTTATTGATGTGAGATCTATTAACGTGAATGTTACAAAAAGCTTAGTATTAGTTGTACTGGAGTGCTGCTTACATTTGCTGAAATATTGTATCTTGTTCAAAACAGCTTGCTATGGAATTGTTCAAGTACCCACTGGACCTTGGTTTTGCAGAAAGTGTGAATCTCAGGAAAGAGCAGCCAGAGTGGTATGTGCTTTGTTTTTTAAGTAATGCTGGTTATAATGACTGTGTGGATGTTTGCCCAAGTATCTCAGTAACAGTAGAAAACAGCTTAGTTTCCTGTCATAATTCCATCTAGATGCTATTCAAAAAGACCTTTTCTGAGTGGAACTATTTAACTGTCTCTAAGTGTTCTGACAGATATTTTTCTTCAAACAACTGTTTCAAAGATTATTTTCTTACCTATGGTGTGGGTTTTGTGTATTTTTGTCTGTTTAATACTTTTATAATTCGACACGGGGAGGAAATAGAACTCTTGTCCAATTTTCTTTTACAACAGCTTTAGGTTGCTAATTGAAAGATTCAGTCTAGGAACGCTTAATCGATAGGGGTGTTCTTAATTGCAGAATCTAATGCTTGCTTTGAATCGACCATTGTCATGTGATACTTCTAATCAAAGAAACATTTTCTTCCTGTTTTCCTATTTACTTATTTATTAATGGTAAGTAATGGGCATTCAGATAATCCTTCTGAGCAAAAGAAACCCCACTCTTTTCTTGATTACATGCAGTTCTATGTTGTTTTTTTTTAACATGTATTTTATGAGCTCTGCATGATAGCAGGCATTTTTAGACAAAGAGAATCATGCTTGTCACTATTCCTCTTTTTTTGTTATATGTCTTCCAGCAAAAGATGAGATGAGTTTCTGTAGAAAGACTAAGCTGTTGTTTTACCTCTGAAAACAAAATTTTCATAAAAAAAATTAGGGAAGAAGATGGTGCAGCATCTTGGGGCAGTGTAAATTATTTTTGACTTTCCTATCTAAAGACAAATGAAGAGCCCAACGCCAAATTTTTAGTTAATCAGTGACTGGCAGCATGTTTACATTAGCTTTTTGCTGTACCTATTTCCATTTCTAATATAAAGTACTATAAAAATTGTAGGATGACCTCCCAGGTTGTGAATTTTTGGCACAGGGCTGAAGGATCTCTCTTGTTCCTCTACTTTTTCCCAACTCATGATTTATATTTTCATAATGCCCTAGAAACCCAGACTTTTTTACTCCTTCCAGAGCAGATCTGTTGTTGGGAGTAAGAACAAATTGGAGTCAGTGTGCGTTCCAAGTATTTGTCAACAGAAAATCAAAACCACTACCCTTTCTAAGGAAAGGTCACTTCTTTCTTTTCCTGGGAAGATCATCAACAATGTAAAGTTTTAGGAGGAAGGTTTTTTAATGTTGCTGAATTTGATATATGTATAGTTTGACAACAAAGGAAAAACTGTAGAAGGAAAAAGATTGTCAAAGGAGGATTTTTGTGGTTTGTGATAGGGAATTCTCATCGGGATTTACGATATAGCTGTTCCTGGCTTCTCCTGACACAAGTTACGAAGGAGAACTGCACTGCCTTCTAAAATAAACGACGTATCACTGCATTTCTGATAATTTCTTCAGCTTACCAAGGAGAATGGCTTTGACAGATGTTAACACTGCTTCATGAAATTAGTGAAGGATGGTGATCAACTTAACTCAGTTCTCTGCCCAGTGTATTCTATTCTTGTTTCCACCTAGTAAGACATCTATTTATGGTATGGTTCAAGAACTTGATTTTTTTTTTTAAAGAGGAAAAAAGTCTTTCCTTCTATTTGTAATATAAATGAGTTAAATGACCCCCTGAGGTAGAACAGATTGGTAGTAGCTGAGGTATTAACAACTGCATGCATGTTAGTGAGTTACAGACGTGGTGGCCCTCTCTGAGGTGTCTCGAAGAAGCCTGTAGAAACATGTAGAAACTGCAGATCTGATTCAGGTTGGAAAGCTGGAACTTTATTGTGATGAGTTTATCAGATGCAGAAGTTGTACCACACTTAGACGAGCAACCCATCAATCCACTCCTCAGTACAGGAGGCTGAAGCTTAGTTTTTCTGGTGGCATTTTTGTCTAGAAACAAAACCAGAATTAAACTAACCATATCACGTTGGTCATGCACATGCTTCTACTTTTAATCTTCAGAAACACCTGCGAAGTCTTGCACTCAGTGTATTTTTCCATGCTGATGTGCTCGGAATGTTCTTGTTTTGTTTGTTTTAAACAGCAGTTACTGGGCAAATAAATCCATTGGATGAGAGACAAAGGTTAGATGCTTGCATGCTCTAAAGTTAGCCTTGCGTTAGTCACTGAATGAAACAGGCTAGGTCAGGAGCATGTGACTCAAGCAGGTCATCACCAGAGAACTTCATTTAACAGCGCATCAGAAGTCAGCCTCCCAAATCCTTTCATTTGTTCCACGCTGCTGTCTGCCCTCTTTTCGTTCTTTGGTGTCCTGCAGCTGAGCTGGCGCATCCTGCTGGTAGTGGGGCTACGGCTGATCTCCAGGCTGTGCAGACCTCCTGGCTGAGTGACTTGTGCAGTTTTGGTAGTGAGGTGGTAGCCAGCATGGGTTTTGCATGGTGAGCTACTAGTTGCAAAGCACAGTTCTGTGCCTGGCAAGCCAGGCTGCGTCGTACCTGCAGTGGGGTCACATTTGTGTGCGTGTGAGAGAAACTGTGAGTTCTGTAAACGTGAACTGTTTGGTTAATGGGTGCTTTGAGCTGTCTAATAATAACTTGACTTATTAAATCATGGTCCTGCATGTGTAGTGCATAACAAATAGAAGGATGTAATCCCAATATGCATTTTCTTAAATTGCTGTATAAGTTTTTTTTTTTTTGCTTAAAAAAATCTTAATTTTTCCCAAAGTTAACTAGTTTATCTTGGATGTCTCATGGTGAGCGTGGAACATGAATCTCTTCAAAATGGGTGGGCAGCAGCACTGAGCTCTGCTGATGTCAGCATTAGCTGTTACAGCGCTGCGTAGTGGGGGCCTTTTGATGTCTTCAGATGCCTGAACTTCTGAATCAAGAAACGGGAGATAGGTGTAGGAAAAAATATTAGGGTCCATGTGAGGATGTATACGTATGAGGTAATATGTTGGGAAGTTGGATGTTGCGTGTGTGTGTTTTTCAGACCCGACAGTACTGCTATCCAGTATCCCAAAGAAGCTAAATTTAGGAATTGTAGTGCCACTGTTGCTCAGAAAACCTTTTTTCCCACGTCATCCTGTTCTGAGCAAAGCTTTTTTCTTGATGATCTTTTAAGAATGATTTAATTATAGTATTCACTGGGCTATAAATAGACAGTGTGTTTGTTTTACTACGAGCTACTCTTCCTCATGCTTGTCATGAGGGAGCTGGAGCGATCCATGTGATCGAGATACCAGGCAGCACAGAGACATCTGACGCTCGCACTTAGTTTCTGTCTGGTCAGGCTTATTAGCTGCATGGATCCTTGTGAATCCAACGTGAATCAGGGAGACAAAGAGATCTCAGTAACACTTCTGAAAAGTCTGAAGTTCAGTACCACCTCAAGCACAGCTCAACTTGGACGTGGGAAGTCCGAATGCTGTCAAAATTACACGTGAATTAATGTGACGTTGGTCTGGGTCACTGGAATATGCGTATTACGAGCATGGTAGTGGGTCTGGAAGAAAGGTTGGAGCTGGTTGGTAGAAATGGCTCAGACTTAGTAAAGATGGTATATTTTTTTTTCCACTTGGCATTTCTGTTTTGTACTTTTTTGATGGTTTGTGAAGTCGAGTGCAGTACTGGCCACGTTGCGTGACACTACAGCTGGCCTAATAAGGCACTTGGATTTCGGTCCTGGCAATGTGTTGCGGGAGCTGTGACTCCCCGTGGAGCTGGCCACGTTTGAGTACTGCTCATCTGGAGCTCAGATGTGTCTAGGGTTACTGCAGTCCCTGCACTCGCACGTTAATTCCTTAAAATTTGGTGCGGAGACAGAAAGGCTGCGTGCAGAGGCGGCGTAGGTCGTGCCATGTTTAATAGGTAGGGAGCCGGAGCTGGGAAAACACAGCTGTGCTGTTTACCTCCAAAGCCCGTTCAGGTACGTTGTGCTGCTGTTGTGATGGCTTTCTGCTACTAAACCTGCCAGACCCGAGCTGTGCCTGCATCTGCCACACAGATGATCTGCAGTCGGAATGCTTGAGAATAACTTTTTGTAAAGCCGTAATATAACAATGGCTGTAGCTCTCCTGATACCCCCTTATTTTTTGAAGTTTTCATCACACGCATCCACAAGTTTGTTACTGAAGAGTTGCTCGTCTAAGAGCTGTGTGGTATATCCATAGTTTGGCCCCACTTCCCGCAGTGCTTATATAATATAAAATAACCATGCTTGGAGCACTGCTTGCGTTTTGCCTAGGCAGGAGGAGGAAATAGGAACGCAGACTTTGGATATGTAAACAGGTTTCTGATCAGCGCTCTGACAGCTCTGGCTTAACAGGTTGCCTCCAGGGGAATGGGACCTCTGTGTCTGCACTTAGAGTCAGTTTTGGTGTGGTTATTAAACCTGTATGTGAAAACTAGAATGCACGTTGGTAAATATGGTCTCAATAGAGGGGAACTAAATTTTGGAAGAAGAAAATGGGTAGCAATAACTTGCTGCTTACTTTTTTCCTTCACTTTCAAATATTGGCCAAATAGCTCACTTCAGGATTAATTTACTACGTGTTCTCTTTGAAGATACCTCTTGAAATAATTCTTAAAGAAATTCTGAAATGAATATGTATGTGCATCCGTAATTTTCTTTAGAGGACGTTTTAAATAAGAATATTATTACAATTACTTTTAAGAGTACTGTAACAAGTAGTAGAAAAGTTGCTTTAGAAAAAAACAGAAAAATACATTTATTTGTATTAAATAGCTTTATTTGAAATAATTTTATTTCTACACAACAGTAGAATAGTCATCTTCTAAATAAGAGAAGTGACTGTAAAATACAAATTGCCAGGAGATATTTTTTTTATAATTACGGGAAACTGCTACTTATTAATAATATCCCCATGCTTCCCCTTCCTTCCTGCCACCCCAAAAGAAGAAAAACAGCCCTGCCTTGTCTTTTATGAATGGCTGTGCAGTCTAGAAGGCAGTGAATGTTTGATCATAGCTGGCTAACTGGAATAAAAGGTCTGTCTGAAGATGCGTAGGCATATCATGTGAAACTTCTGCTTTCAGTCTGAAATCCTGTGGGCTGAGAGATGTGTGGTTTTTGTCTGGAAGACCAGTGACTGCTGTTGCCTTTGCATTTCCTGAGTAGGAGAAAATCATTTTTCACGTTCAGATGATTTCCGTGTAAGTAATGATGGTAGACCTTTAACTTCATTGCACTGCGACTCAAAAGATGACTGAATTGCTTAGGATCCTGCAGTAGCTGGTCAGCAGCTGGCAGTACAGGTGGCAGAAGGTGCTACAGAAATGGACTACAGTTTCTGTGCACTTCCCACTAACTGGTGAACTGAACCTTGTGCACTGTGTTGTGTGCTGCACGTGTAGGAACGAGAATATTACTGGGATTTCTGTTTGTGCTGCTTTTTTCGTGCTCCATTTTTCTCTGCTTGTATGCATACTTGCTACTGGGTTACTAAATGAACAGCTAAGTTCATCATCTTACTTGAAGGAGAAATTCTGCTTTTTTTTTTTTTGCTTTGGTTAGTTGCAGTTTACCAAAATGAACACCTTGAACAGTAATTTGTACTTACGCTAAACGTGGATATGTAGGCTGTTGAGGCTTAAGAAAAGCATAGTGTGAAGGCAGTATTACAGCTCTATTACAGCTCTGTTACATTTCAGAAGGACACTCAAGCAAACCAATGCACACTCTGTCCTTCAGCTCTTGGTTTAGTTGGGATACTTTTTAGCTTGGTGTGACTGGCTGGAAATCCAGCCAAACATGATGGGTCTCTCTCCTGGCTTTATGATGCTTTCTATTAAGATAAGTGTGTTAATTTTAAATTTTGTGTATGCTTATAGTTAGATTCCTGCAACGTGTCAGGACCTGCTGGTGTTAAATCTGTACTGGGAACTTGATGGCTTTGCACTTGTAATTTGGAGCAGTGTGTCATCGCTGATGTTGGATTGCTCTGCGTGTTAGCACCTCTCTTCTCGTTACCTTACGCGTGCTGAGTAAAAGTACAACTACACATCCCCTGTAGTACGTACTGCCTGGCTGGCCTTGGAAGAATGCTGATTTGCATGTTGAGTGCCTCTAATTTTCTTGTCATATTCTGTAAATTTATTGCCTGTACTAGATGTTTTTGACAGAGCTAACTGCATCTGCATATATCTTTAGCTGATGCCTTGATAAAGAGAACTAGGTCGAGTCTCTGTAATTTATCCAGGTATAAAGCCCAGAATGCTTCAGGTAGTCAGTCTGTTTTTCTCTTACCTGTCAACTGTCTGCTTAAAAAAAAAAAGTTCTCTCCTCCTGGGACAGATGACTGAATAGAGATGGGGCAGAGATTTGGCAAATTTGTCAGCATCAAGAAATGATTATTTGAAGAGGGAGATGACTTAATTTCTTAAGTTGTCAAGTTGCAGAACATAGCACTTTGGAAGAGAAGTACTGACAGCGCGCGTTCGTTTGCTCTATTAGTGGTGTCAGCCGGTTGGGGATTCGGGAATGCTCTCCCCATGCTGGCAGAAGATCTTTTGATTCCTGTTGGTTCTTTACTGCCGCTTATAAGTGCTGGAGCCTAGCATAAATTGTAGGTTAGAAATGCTGTAACTTCACTAGTTTCTTCCTTTTGGGGTTTCTTGTTTGGAAAAATTGGGTAGTTAGCTACTTGCTGACTTGTGCTTCAGATACTTGTTGCAACCTGTTGTTCATAGAGCCATTTGGGTCACAGTATGGAAGGTGAGCATTTTGTGTGTTCGTGAGTAAGGTCATAATTCCAAAATACTGCAGGTTGAGGCTATTGATAAGGTATCTTGCTATCGAGCTGTAGTTTAGGAACTAGGATATATAAGGAAATGGAAATCTGATAACATAGCAGTCAGATACTTTACATGGATATTATAAATATTGTGTGCTATGTAGATAACACTATAGGCTATCTGTTATCTAGATAGCAGTATTGGCTGGGCTCTATATTCCAACAGAAGCTTTTAGAAAAGATGTATAATTAATCCTGTTTGCTCTATTGAACAAGTAAAAAATGGAAATCTTGACTTTGGTAAGTAATAATGGGCAAGGGCTTGAAAAATCAGAATTAATCTCTAATGGGAGGTTTGAAAGTATCTAACTGGTTTTAAGGAAAAATCAAATAAAATATTAGTAAAATATCAGAGTAAAAGGATTTGATATGAGCAGGTAGCCTGAGTTTGGTGTGAGTGAAGGCTCAGTCATTTCAGTAGTCCCTGGGAAGGCTCGTGAATTTCAGTGGATTTTCTGGAGGTTTCAGGGGCTGCAAGGTTGATCTTCTCTGGCTAGGCTTTCTATGTTGGCAGTATCAGTTTTGCTTCACATGAGATAGTTTGAGGAGGTGAATGGAAAAATGAAATGTCACTGGGTTCTGAGGGCTGGAGTAAGTTATTGCCAGCAGATGTAGACGTGGTCAGTCTGCTGTACATCCTGTTGCTGGGTCTGGTTTTGTACGAACCGCCTGTGAATTCTCATCTGTTGATAGAATATATGCCAAGATCTAAATTTCCAGTATATTGGTATGCCCCACTCTGCAATTTTTTGTTATCTGTTGTACAATGATTGTATTTTTATGCAAGTCTTTTCAGAGTTTGGTGCCTGTATATAGGGGAAGCCATGTTCAGTCCCGTGTCTGCCTGAATCTAACAACCTAATCACTAGAAGCACCCCCAAACTTTATTTTTTTTATAGGGGGAAACTACAGTTTTTCTCATGTTTAGTGTATTCATTTCAATGCATTTTTAGTACATTATTTTCTGTCAGAGAAATGGGCCAAAACATTAGGGAGAGGAGGGAAGTATAAATAAAAGCGTAAGAGGGAGTTGAGAAAATGTAAGGCTTCTTCCTCTGCTCGGAGAGGAAGGGATACTAATTCCACACCATTTAGGGGAGAAGGAAAATATACAGCAAAATTGTTCTGCCTTAGAAGATAATTTTTCATCAACAAAGGGAATGAAGGAATTCAACTTGAGTTAAATGTGGGTAGAATTAATTGTAGCAGCACTGGCAAGCCTCTAACTTCAGGCATGGTTTATGATCAACTTTGGATCCAGAAATGTTTTCTAGATACCAATTTTTTTAAGATTTTTTTTTTTTTTTGTCAAAAAATTTGGGCATGTGTCTGCCAACATCGTATTGGTATACATTAACTGCAGGGACTACCCACATGGACCTTTCTAAACCAGTTCTTAACCCATATTAATAGGTTCTCTATTAGCTGAAGTGGCAGTGTCGAATACTAAATAGCATATTCAAGGCCTATAGGATTGGGAACGATCCTCTCATATATGATAAAGAGTATCAGAGATGACTTCTGTGTTTTCTTCTTCTAACACCCATGGGCTGAGGCAGAACGGAATGGACTACTGCTGGCGTTAGGTGAAGCTGCAGCACAGAACCTGGGGGATGAGCACCTGGACACCATCAGCTGTGCTGAAGGCCCCCAGAGCTGCTGATAAGTGGGAGACCGAGGTTGCTGAGAGCATCGGGGGCTGCCGGTTAGAAAGCCCCTGATTAGAAACTAACTTTCTGATCGGCTGCTTTGCTTTGCCTTTGGAAGTCCATCCCCATGCTTTGGAGGAGCGTTTTGGGTTAGTGCAGTGAGATACAGGTGGAAATACCCAGCGATTTAAAATAGATGGATTTTGAAGCAGATTCAGAAGTAAAGCATAAGAATGATTTCTGCCTGGCAGCTGTCTCCTAGGCTAAGCTTAAAAAAGTCATGAGTTTGTGTTTGCAGGGTCTGTTTGCACTAAAAACACGAAATAAAGCTTGCATCAAAAGCAAATGGGCTTAAAGTCAGCTGAGTAATGATTAACAGGAGCGGCAGAATAAAATGGTTTGTATGTCAAGTTCTAACTCCTGCCAAGGAAAGGACTGATGTGATTAAACACAAGGTTTCAAGAACTGCGATAACGGTTTGGTGTAACGCTATTTAGCAGTGTATTTCATACGGCATTGTGTTGTAACTTTAAGGGTCATGTATTGCAGTCTCTTTAAAAGGTTTCCTTTCAGTTAAATCTTGTTTGTCATTGTCGAGCACTGTAAAACAGTAATTCTGTCATCAAAACATCCTTGGGATGAAAACTATCCTGGAAACGAAGCTGTCGTGCTGGGTGCAGTACAGCTTGGGATGGAAAATAAGCTTGTAAGCAGTCTGCACACATGGCTGATGCCTGTTCAAAAACTTGGAATGTACGAGTGTCAGGGAAAAAACGATTGCTTAAGAAATGAGTCTGAATTGCTATGGGGTGGCTGTATTCCTCTCCTGCTCCCTGTCGGTGTCCCTGTCAGGTTCTTTATCTGCCGGAGGTGTTCATACGGCCGTATGGAGGGGTGGCGCAGAGAAGTGGTCTGGCTGAACACTGGGGGGGGGGGGCGGGGGGGGAGAAGAGTATTTTATTTTTAGCTCGCCGATCAGGATTTCCATATGGTCAAATGATTGCTTTTCCCAGAGCAAGGGAGGCAGTAGAAAGTACACAGCAGGAGATGGCCAGTGATCTTCTTTTGGCAGCAGTCAGCAATTATGTTAGCTTCCAGTGAGGCTGAATTAAAGTCAGCTGGAACTGCAGCCTCATTTCTCAGCTAGCAGCTAGGAACCGTGGTCTGTTGGAGCTGCTGTAGATGTTTTTGGATTATTTAGGTTAACAGGTCACACTGAGACACCCTATTTATTGCATCACTGTAAGGCAGGGAGTCAGGCCTGCAGGACTTGGCTTGGTTGGGCAGTCATTGTGCAGGTGAATGGCTCCATTGGCCCAACTTGGATCACAGTTCAGCAAAGAACTTGCATAAGGATTTTCCAGGTTCTGTTTTCTTATAACAAAGTACAGTCTAAAATGGATCTCTCCAAATTACGAAACTTGCTCCAAATTTAGAGAACCCTGAGGCGAGAACAAGGCTGTATTCCTAAGACTATTCTTGTCTTCCCTCCTGCTTGTATAGTCTTGTTCTTATTTACCTACCCTACCTACTGCGTGTCTCTTTCTCTTCATTTCAACATGAATAATCTGGGTTGTTGGGTTAAATCAGTTTCTCTGTCTTTTCTCCTTTTCTAATTGAAAAATCAGTGGAGATAGATTAACCAAAAAGGCTTAATAAGAAAGGCCAATAATCCAGTAATAAGACTTGTGTAATATCTACTGCTGGTTTAGTTAGTTGTTAATCCTGGTAAAAATGAAAAGGTGCATTTATCTAAAATGGGGAGAAAACGTGGGGCCTGATGTGGTAGAGCCAAATCGTAACGTATATCACAACTCAGTATAGGAAGATGAGTTTAACTCTTGCTTTGCTTGTCTTATTTGGGTCTTTCTGTCTTTAGTGGATGCCTTCATTCTTTATTCTTTTTATTTTACTATTTTTTTTTCTTGAATATTTTTACTGTTTTAATAATGGAAAAAAAAAAAAAAGTGTTGTTCCCCTTCTCCACGGGCCTCCCATGCTTTTGAGCACTTGAGGTTTCTGCTGGGTGACTTTTGAGATGGGACCCCACAGGAGCCAGTGGGTTTTTCTTCAGACCCAGACAGCCTCCGTTCATCTGGGTGCTAAGGTTACAGGGCTGGGCTTCCTGCGCTCAATTAACTTGCTGTTTATGTGGTTCTGAAGTGAGTTGTGACAGTTGCACTGTCAGACAGGTCCAGATACAGATCTTGGAGACTGGTTTCACTTTACTCCTCTACAGGAGACCTCTCAGTCCCAAGCAATTCCTGCTGTGAGTTCACCTGAGTTAGGCTTGGAAGCTTTATCCGTGAACTTGGTCTCTTCTACCAAAGCCTTGCAAAAATGAGATGTCCACGTTACGTTCTGAGAGCCGCTATTGGAATTTTTTCCACTCTCCTCCCTCAGATTTAATTAATTTGTCTGTGCCTACAGCACCACATGTGCTCACCACGTGCTCGTGCCCTTCCATGCTGCAGGATCAGTGCCCTTCCACACGGCGAAGGATGTGGTTATTCCCTTGGATCGCAGTCAGCCTTCTTGGTGCTTACACGTGCGCTGTCTCACCTGATGCTGTTTATCCAAGTGGTCCATCAGTCAGGAGTTTGCCCTGCTCTTGCTGGGCACGAACGTGCCGCGTTCATTTCACGTGTCGTGTCGTCCCTCCCTTCCCCCCAGTTTATTCAGTAGATGCACAGAATGTTTTTGAATGCTTAGACAATAAATCTCCAAATCCTCTGCCATGGCTAAGACTTATGGCCTACAGCTGGAGAAGAGAGCCCAGGCATTGTCTGCATGTGAATATTGCCGATCATCCCACCATCCCTGCAGAACCCTTTGTTCAGCTGCTGCAGAGATGGGAGCTTTGTTCCCTCTATGAGTGATATGCGGTATGGCATTTAGCAGAGCCGTTCAGCTGTTGTTCACGTAAATGCTAAGGTTTGTCCATAAATTAACTGGAAGAAGGAGACGCTGCTTGGACGTTCAAATAAGGAATTACAAGTAACTGGACTTGTGGGGTACGTGTATATGGGTGCTGTTTCATTTCGTCTGTAGAAACTTTTGTAAAAACATTTTGAAAGTCCACGAGGCTTTTCTCACTTGACAAATTTTAAGCTGAAACTAATCACTTTTGTGAAGTGATGCATTGCTGTCAGATTTCTAGAGCTAGGAATAAAATGTCAGTTAAAATGCAATGCAAAAATCATCCGCTACCTTAGTTTCTTGCCTCAAATAGGCAGGGATGAGGCACATCACGTCTGCTTGGCATGCTGGCTTTACTCTGTGGTGCCTGTTGAAAATGGGGAGAACAGGTAGCAGGAGCTCTGTGTGTGTAGACGGGGAACGAGTTAAATTCATAGCCTAGAGGGAAAAGGGCCAAGGGTCACTGTGGTATTAGATTATTATAACGTTACTCTGTTGCAGGATGTAGCCAGGACTCACAGCACCTGAGGCGCTGGCTATCTCCAGACTCCAGGTATCTCTGCAGTTGTCTCCAGCTCCCAGAAAGCAGGCATACAGCTCCGTGCCCATGGGAAGATGCTCTGAAGAGCTCCCAACGCTCTAGTTTTCTTCTGTTGTCAAAGCTCCCTCCTCCACTCTCATATCTTAAATCCTCTCTGTGCAGCCAGGGCCGTAGAGGAGTAATGAGGGGAGGCCTAATGGACCTGGGCCCTATGGGGGTAGGAGACAAAAATAAATCAGCTTGAAACTGAGCCCTGAAGAGACTGAATGGAGCAGGCTCAACTCTTACACAGAAAGGGTTGGCTCAGTTCCTTCTCACTCAGTGTCCTGTGATTATCTCTAATTTTTCATGCTGCAGTGAAGTCTGCTCAAGCCGTTTGTTTGTTCCTTACTCGTTAATGCTGCAGCTCCCTGCCTTCAGTTTTGCCAGGATTGTTGGGTTGCGTTGTAAATTCCGTCAGAGGCAGGACCTGGATTAAAAGTGTTAAAGAGAAATGGGTTACTTCACTCCATTTCACTGCTTTAAGTGGCAGCCTTGCAGATGGTTGGGTTAGTAGCTGTGGGGGTGGTGGAAGGAGAAATTAATGAGGGAGTGGTGAAGTGGAGGAGACGAGAACCTCCTCAACTGGTTTTGCCACTAGAGAAAATGTATGACAAACTTCCACGGGTTTGCAGAGGTGGGGCAAGACGGTGCGAACAGTTTCCCTGTGCTAGGTGCATCATCGCAGCTCACAGGCCTTAAGCTGCCAGCTCACAGCTTTGGGGTGGGAACACGGGCACTGTCACTGTACACCAGGCTGAGAATCTGATCTGGTGTATGGGGAATTCATTAAAGTTAACCTGCTGTTACCGAGTGTCTCTCAGCTGCTCGCATGTAGGGTTTGGAGAGCTGAAGTGTTAAGATGCAGCCCGAGTACTGGACATGTCAGGTGTTGTTTAAAGGGAACTGATAGTTCATTTCAGTTGCAAGAGTCCTGACTTGGTTAAAACAAAGTCTTGACTTGACAAATAATGGTATAGTGCTCTGAGTCTGCAGGCAGTGGCAAAATGGTTCAGAAGTTTTCAAACGCTTTGACCTCTAAATTTCATTAAAGACTTAATTCTGCCTTATAATAAGTTGCTTATCATTTTATTGGGTCAGTGTGAGGGAGGCATAAGTGAAGCAAGAGACAAAAAGCAGGAATCCCGAAGATTCTCTTTTTCTCCTGTGCGTATGTCTATACCAAAGTATTCAGCAAAAATAATTCACGAACTTTTCTATTCTACCCTTTATGAAAGCCTCTTTGCAGCTAATACCAGTTTTGTTGCAGGTTAAGAGGAATAGGTAGTCCTGAAGGTACTCCTCATCCGTGTGAGTTTCAGGAATGGAATTTCTCATTCCTCCAGTAAGTGGGGGCAGTCTGTTCCGGAGGCACGTAGAGCATCGTAGGCTCCCTTACCTGCTGACGTGCCAGTTGGCTGATAACGGAGAATTGTGCTGCTCAGGGAGCACAGAGGAGATCTGTACTGATGCCCAATGTCACTCTCTGTTTGAAGGATGCCGTAATAAGTTTGTATCTGCAGAGCTGACTGTTATTCAGTTTCTAAAAAACTTATTAGATCGGTGTGCTTGGAGTTGTCTCTAATTTGGGAATATGTAAAGGCTGTAATGATGCCTGTGTGTAGGTTCTTGTGTAGCGGTGTTCGTTGCACATCGTTTAGACCAGTTGAAAACCTGTTCCATTTCTGTCATCTCTCAAGTGATTTGGAATTGATTCATTCTACTCTGGGACACTTAGAGATAAACTGCATATTAGGAAGTTGATAGAAGCAGCTGTAGCAGAAAGGTTGTGCTATTGCCATCCTGGTATGTGTCAGAAGAACAGGATGTCAAGCTGCATGTTTCAAGACGTGCAGTCTTTGGGAATTTCAGGGATGAGTCAACTTTTGACCTCCTTTTCATGAAACAGAAAGCAAAATTGTTTTTTGTTTTGTCAGAGTAAGTGAGAGTCAGCAGGGACTGTGAAGCCAGCTGTAGTACGTGCACTTGTACTAATTATATCCATGGCACAGCTTTGTGATTGACCATCTTGGTGAATAGAGAGGTCCCAGGAGAAAGCAGTACAGTAGGGAGTCTTTGGACTGGGCCCAAGTTCTTATCGAGGGAGTCTGCCCCATGCTGTTTGTTCTTGCAGACTTGTCTCCAGAATGCCAGGGTGTGGAATTAAAACTTGGAGGTAGAGCCGTGAATAGCTTAAACACATTGGGGGTTTAAGATCTGAAGGAGCAGAAGGCGTTGTGACAGACTAATATTAACACTCGAGTAAGGATTAAGGGAAAATCACCCATTCGCTTTTAAAGAATGGTTTCTTTTTTAATGACACCTAACGGATTTGATTTGTGTGGTTTCTTTTGTAATGCTTCTATGATCATTCCATTTTTTTATTTTATTTTTGCTTTTTTTCCTAGAGATGTGAATTATGCCCTCATAAGGATGGTGCTTTAAAGAGAACAGATAATGGGGGTAAGTTTTATTCTTATTTTTTTTTTGTGAACTCTCTTATTTTATGTGAGGGAAATAAGACTGTGCAAAGAATACATAGGGATCCTAACAACAAATGAAAATGAGCAACTGGTTTATCACACTAGCTGGTTTGGAAAGAGAGAACTATTTTTACAGTAACCTTTAGTTGTCCAGTTCAGGATGAATTTCTTTGAGAACATGGATCGTTATTCTTAATTTTACTTTTAGATAAAAGTTACACAAAAGAGAAACTGCATTTTAACACAAGATTTTTATGGGGGAAATGGGTACGTTTTGTGGACTTAGTTGGAGTTTCAGCACTTACAGAAGCTGTTGAAAGTGCATTGTTCATGGGGGAAAGTGGATTTTTGCTTAGCCCTGACTGAATGCACCAGTGCATTTTCAAGGGATCGCTCTTACATGCTTGGTTTACCAATAGGTTCTGTAGCAGAGGAGTTAGAGCTGAAAAGTTGCAGTAGTGATTACCTGTCCCTTGCATCTTTCTCATTGTGTCATTCAGGTTATCATCAATTCTGCATCTGCTGAGTAGAACTGCTAAAAGAATTCTCCGCTGAATATTCTTGGTTATATTTTTGCCAATAGCTGGGTGGCGTAAATGAAATCTTTCAGTGAAGTTTCCAGTTACGTCGGGAGTGCCCTCTTCTGTCTTTATGAGATGCTTCTAAATTGTTATGCATCACCTATTTATAAATAATCCAGTCATGTTGATGCTGAGGTCTTTCTCATTTGAGAGGAGAAAGGATGATCAGGATTCTGGATGTCATTTGGACAGGCTGTGTTAATTGTGTTCTGGACATTTTGTGCTGCATACGTAGTATGCTACCTAATTTTACCTTCAGCTTAGTGTGGATGCAGTTGAGTTGCATGACCGCGGAGCCTGCACACATTTGGGCTGGTCTACCCTTTCCCTTTTCTGTGCTTTGACTGTAACATACAGTATATGTTCTAGTATTCAGCCTTCTAGTGTCTCCTATCTAGAACATATTAGTGAACTTAGTGACATCTGTGAGTGCTGGGAGATTGCATTAATCTGGCTGTCAGTGAAAGTAAAAAACTACCAGCCTATACTTCAGCCTCAGAACTGTTCTTCATCTCTCAGACAAGTTGATACCTGGCAGTGTGGAATTAATTTATTGAGAAATGGCAACCGAAGTGTTTTCTGGTTTTATACTTAAAGTAGTGTTTGGGAATGTCTTGCTGTTCTGTGTGGTAATTTTATTTTTTCTTTTCAGAAAAGTCTTGAGAGCATATTTTGACAGTGTGCCTCAAATATCTGAGCATCCTATTGATTCTTTCGCAGCTATGTTCTTTGTAGTGATGAATTTGTCTGAAAGTGAATGACTACATGTGATTGAAATTATTTAAATAGCAAAGATCTTTCATTGTACAAAGAGCATTGTCCCTCTTCTAATTTTCATGGCCAGCTGTTTTCATCAGCGCAAAGTTCATAGCAGAGAAATCTTGAGAATTTATGTCTTACTTTTTGGAAACAACTCTTCCATAGTAATAGATGGCGTTGAATGCAGCAAATCCTACTTTATGGACTAAATGTCCTTTAAGTAACAGCTTTGCAGAAGGATGTGAACATTAGAAAAAATGAACTCGGACCAGTGTTGTATTTCAGAAACTTACACTGTTAATCTGAAGCTTTCCCTTGGAAGTGTTGCCTCATAAAAGATGGTGCCAAAACAGTTTAAGACTTACGGTAATACTGTAGAAGGTCATATCATGGGCTTGTCGGGTTAAAATTATTTTTACAGTAGGTTAATACTCTTTTTTTTTTTTTTTTTTTTTTTAATGCTGTTGGCCAGCGTTGGCCAGAAAACCAATGCAATTTTTGATTTGGATATGCAGGTAACTCCTACATGGTCTGCTGCTCGTGCGTGTGTATATACGTGTATATGTATTTTGCAGCAGTCTGCTGGATATGTGCTTTTTACTAATATGAAGAAATGGTTTGTTTAGGTGTTCAAGATACTGCATTTTCTTTTATGTTAAGAATCTTAACATTTTTTGTCTAATGAGCTTTTTCTCTAGAGGTCCATGATTTTCTTAACCTGCCGTAAGACACTTATTGCAGGTAGAGTCCTTGCTATGCGTTGCTCCCACATCCTTTGATTGCATTGGTATTTAAAATCCACTTTTTTTTTTTTTTTTTTTTCCCCTTTGGGTTCATTTGGGGTTTTTCCTGATGCAGCTGACCACACTTAATGCTGATATCAAGGAATGGCCAGGACTGTTCTTTTAGCAGCAGCCTGTGCATGAGCTGTTTTCAGTCAGCTGTATGTGGAGGCAGCATGACATGCAGCTAACCAGCACTGCTTGTGTGCAGCGGTGTTACCTCGCCTTTCAGAGCTCCGGGGCACTATAACATGCATATGGCAAAGATGGCAAAGTAGTCTGGGAATCAAACTTCTGTGGTTTTCAGGTATTACTGACTAGGAACCAGTGACAGTGTTTAGTTTTCTTTTTTTTTTTTTTTTTCCCTTCTTCTCCCCTTTCCTTCCCTGTGTCATGTGAGGTTCTTTTGTGCATGTTCTTCCTCCCTCTCCCCCTCCTTTTACTCTCCTGTTACAGCTCATTTGACTTTTTGGAGATAAGTTGTTCCTTAAATTTGCTTTTTAGGTTTGATATTTCTGTTCAGAGACATCTCCTATTCCTTAGTTATGCTTATTGGTACAGTTGCCAAGGGGGTAATGTTGGGTTTTCCAGTGTCATTCCGGTAATTAAGGAGTTAGAGTTTTCAGTGATAGGATAAATGCAGCATTCTTGGAGCAGCTCTGTCACACGTCTACAGAAGTTGAAAGTGTCAGTAGGGGGTATAAAAAGAAGGGGATCCTGTTATGGAGGCCAAACTTTGCTTGGCCTGCTCTCTTTATCAGTATGAACCAGATTCTTGGGAAAGTTCTTGTATGCTTTCTCAGAATACATTACCAGCCTACAGGTACATATGTTTTGGTGCTTTTAGACTCAGTGACAGTGGTTTTGTGTTTCAGTAGAACAAAAGCCCATCACACAGTTTAATTTGTACAAAGTTTTAGTGTCTGTAAGGCTGGTTGCAAGGCATTTCACAGCTGGTCTGTATAATTTGTAAAAGTTTTATATCCGTTTGTTTTGAATCCACTAAATCACACTTTCATTTGATGCCACTTGGCAGTCGCTAAGTTAAAGGAAATGACAAAGACTAGTTATTGTACATTAATCTTTTCAATACGGCGTGTGGTTTTACAGACCTTGGTCATGTTCTGCTTCAGTCCCCTTTTCAAGATGGAGAGCTCCAGACTGATGGGGCATTCCTTGTATGAAGCATGTTCGTCCTCACTCTGCTTCTCAATATCTCTTCCAAATCATACGTAATCTTTACAAGAGCTGAATGTGAAATTATAGAGAAGCAAATCTGTATCTCTCTAGGCTGCAAAATGATTGCAGTATGATTTACTGTTCCCTAACGTAGAGTGCTAATGTCAACATTTCAACAGGTCAGCATTTTCTGGTAGATTTTTTTCTCATTAATTAATAATATTCATTATATTATATAATATGTGTACAATATAATATATGATATAATAATATTTATACAGCAAATCTATATAATATATATAAAATAAATAATATTTTCACTGGCCTAAAGATTCACACTGCCTTGAAACTGGGACAGATCTTGAAATTGGAACAAAAATATTAATTTAAACAAGGCTTTTTCCTGAAGACTGTTCTTAAAATGGTGTACTCTTTCTTGCATCCCCTCTGAAAACAAAACACACCATTTATGTTTTTGAGGTGTTAACTGTTTTTACAGCTATTGTCAACTCTTGACTATTTGGGTTATTGGAGGTGGGGTGGGATAGGGGAATTTCAGTTATCCTAGGTAATTGTATTAGCTAAGTGGTTTCTCAACAGTGTTATGTGCTTATTTAGTCAGTGTCACAGATTTATCCAGATGGTTCTGCACGAAGGTTCTGGTGTGCCTGGTTCTGGAAGGACAAAAGAGTTGATCTGAAGTGGTAGCACCAAGTGGATCTAGCATTTTTTTGTTGATAAGCTTTTTTGGTACACTGAGGAGTGCACAGATGCCTGCCTGTTCTTGGCTTGGTGATGGTGGCTGGACTTGCTTGTAGTGAGCCCAAAGAGAGAATTCAGTTTGGATCTGAGCTGCTTCCTTGTCCCTCCAGGGCTTTCCATTGTCAGAGACCTCTGCTATCCCAGAACAGAAGCTGCTAAGATCTGGTTGCACGTTTTTGTTCAGTCTCTTCGCACCTTGTGAGATGGGCGTTCTGCTTGGGCACTTGCACAGCTCTTGGAAGCAACACAGCTGCATTTAGCAGAGTGCAGCCTGCACTAATATCCACGATGTGTTTTATTTGCCAACAGATTATCTGTGTTGAAGATTATTAAGAGTTGACTATATTTAGCTGCAAATTTGATTTAATTCATTTGTTCACAGTATTGAGACACTGCATGATTATGATGAGGGTGATTGTAAGAAACTTTAGAAATGTGCATAAATAATACATTTTAATGTTTTGGCTGCTTATTATCTGCAGTCTTCTTTGGGGAAAAAGCCTCTGTGGACCTTGCGGAACTAGGTTTTACATAACATTAGAGCTCTTTCAGTGTTCATCGACCGCAGTTCTAGAAATTCTGTATTTCATTCTTTTATTTCTACTGAAAATAAAAAAGTAGGATTGAGATGAAAAAAGAGCTTTGGGCTTTGAAGATACGTGTTAACAATTGCTTGCTAAATTGGGTATTCATGTCCACTTAGGGGTGTCACCGTGGTTAAGATACATGACTGAATATAAAAGGTTTTGGAAACAAGGAAAAAGAGGCATATATTTCTGAGTTGTGTATTGATTGCTGTCTTATGTGTAAGAAGGCTATCTGCAAGAGCAATTCAAATATTTTTAGCAGTATCTATACTTTGTATGCGGGTTAGTAATTCAACACATTTTTTAGAAAAACAGAAAAGCAACAAGTGAGGGTTTTTTTTTTTTGAAGATGTGAGAACTGGCTCTTCGCCAGTCTTGGTTGTTTTTGGTACAGTGATGTTTTCTTAAGAGCTAGTTGCAGTAATTTCTTCTGATTTTGACACTCGGGAGGAAATAAAATCATGATCAGCTAAACTGATTATAGTCTTTTTGAAGCCTAATTCTTTCATCCTTTGAAAATATTGAGCGTGCAGTCTGATGGCTGCTTTATTTTTAAGCAAATTGTTCATTTGGATATGTAGTTGGACCTCCCATTGAAATAGTTTTCTTAGAGTAACCTTTATCCACATTTTTCTTTAAGCCTAAAAGGCTTCGTTTTGGTGTACAAGTTGTTACTTTGAAATCCGATGCCGCTGGATGATGATCAGGAATGCTGTGTAACAGCATTCTTTGTGTCGACTTTTCACCAAGGCTTCTTTCATGCAGCTGCTTGGGAAAAGGCCAGCTAACAATGCCGTGGTTTTATGTCATCCTTCGGGCCCTCTTCCCATCCCCTGGGTCAGCGAAGGGATCTCCGAAGTCTATAAAAACATCACGTGCTAGCTTTTCTTACTCCTGTTACTGGTGTCAGCAGCTCTCACTGTCAGGTTTTATGGTCTGACTTTTCCTGGTATTAACGTCGAAGAACATGGACGGTATATTGGTGTATGTGCATATTGAGGTGTTTGCATTTTGCAAGAAGTGCTTATCTAAAAAAAAAGTCCAGGCCTTCTGTGCAGATTCACAGGACTGTGTCTATTTTTTACTAAGAAAGGCAGGGAAAGCAGATAAATAAGTTAAAAAGATTTTACCAACCTAAATGTACCTATCACCATATCATCTGTATTATATATTTACTATTTATTTTGTTAGTAAGTATAATGTAGGATACTACCTTAGCAATTTGGAAAAGTGTTTAGAGCAAGCTTTAGATAAATGTTTATGACGTTTCTTCCTTTTATTGTATAAAATGACTCATTCATGGAGCGGGAAGAGACTCACTAATGCCGTAGCATACAGGATAAAATTATTAAAGGTATCAGCTTACTTAGCAGACCTGTGGAATGTAAGCTGGAGCTGGTTTGAAACTAAACTACTTATTGTGCTTCCAAATGAAGACCCAAAGAGGATTTTTCATATGTACTAATTCTTTTGTTGGGAAGAAAGTATTGATAAATGCAGATTTTGGTGTATTTTTGTGGAGTGGAGCCTTTTCTTTGCGGATGAGCTTTGTTTTAACAGCAGTTGTCCCTTCATTCTGTGTACGAATGACCATCAGCCACCGTGGTGAGATGCCTAGCAGTTGGTGTGAGCATCCTCTTTTTATCCTTCTTTTAAAAAGGTAGAACAAGTAATATAGTGAATAATACTGTGTTATCTATAACAATCTCTAAAACCGCTTGCTAGGTTAAGGAAACAACAGTATCTCAAGCAGACGAGTCTCTTCTGCAAGTTTTATCATCTTGCCAGGAAAAGGAAGACCAGGGTCAAACCCGAAGCGTATGGAATGCCTTATTGAGGAGACACGTAATAAAAGGTTTAAAACAGTCTCACACTCTGGCAAATAGGGACAATATTGGTCTTAAGTACGTCTCTGCTGGCTTCACCTTTCAGAATGGGACACAGCTGAGCCTTGGGGTCAGACAGCAGATCTGCCGGTGGTGAAGACTGTGGGTGCAGTTTCCTGTAACCTAGGCCAGCCATCAGCCTCTGCTGTGCTTTTCCCATGACTGCCTGTTTTTTCACCTGTGGTTTTGCTTATGGTAATCAACCTCAGCATCTCTTGCATCAGCTTGCTGATCTGACTGGAAGGTAAACTTCAGTTTCCCCCAGGTTTAGTAACGAGATGAACGCTATTTTATCTGCCCTGGTTTATGGCAGTTGTCTGCTTCAGGGAAGGTGAAGGGTAAGGTGGGACCTTGCCTTTTGGTGGCAGCTCAGTTGAAGCAGTTTGAGGTATATCCTTAAAATACCTCCTGGAGTGACTCTGATAAGAAACTAATGTTTCACCAAAGGAAGGTTTTCCCATGGGAGAAAAATATTCTCTCTTGGTTTAAGAGTGAGCTATAGTTACAAACAAAATAAAATTTCCTCAGTGAGATATAATGGACTCTTCAGGAATTTACACAGAATGTATAAACAAATCTTACTTCGGAGTTGGTGCATAGTTAGGAAATGGCCATGACATCCCAGAGCTCGGTTTTGGGACCGGACTGGCACTGCAGCTGGACCTACGTGTGACTTTGGGGTTCTGGCCTCCAGTCTGCTACCGCTTTCCTGCGCAGCTTCGACGCTGTTTGTGGCACATGGCCTTAGTATAGCGCCTGCTCTGTGTGTGTTGGTTCACCACCTTCTTTATATTTGGTTGGTGGGCTGGATTATTACTGTAAAAGTCTGTTTCTGTTACTTTATCGTGATGTAAAGATCATAAAAGCAAGGCTTCACAATTTACAGTGGGTGGTGATTGAATTTCTTTGCAGTGAAAGTGCATGCGAATCAAGCTTTGAACAGTTAAACAGTAATTGTAAAGGCAAAAAATTAGATGGATAATGTACTGTGTGCCGTTTATCTTCTTGGGTTTTCTTTGTTAATTTTAGATTACTTTGTGAAAGCTTGCTTCTAGTTAGAGAGTTTTCTGGTGGCAAGTCTTTTATTTGCTGGTGGTAAAATTAAGAATTACCTATTCTCTGTCACTGAGATAACATGCCATCCATTTCTAGTTAGGATTCTGGAGCCTGAAATTTGTCACTCCGAATGGTAAGGAATATTGAATATTCAAAATATATTTCAGTGTGTAGTGTTAGAAGGATTCGTTGAGATGAAAACTAGCAAAACACCTGAAATCAAAGTCTCAGTGAAAGACGTGTAAAATGTGCATTGATTCTATGCTGGTAATTAAACATTTGGCGTGCTGGAACAAAACCTAAAATTGACAAAACTCAGTAGTGTGCCTTCTGGAGTAATAAGTCAAAATAAATTAAAGACCAAAAACAAAAACCAAAAAATAACCAACCAACCAACCAAACAAAAAACTCAAATGGTAATCTGGAAGTTTTCATTAGAAATACTTGAACTTCGAAGGCGTTTTGGCATGCATTTCTAATTTTTGATACTAGAGAAAATGTTTTCTGTATTATTGTTATTGAAGTAGATCTTGGGGTTGCTTTATATGTGGTTTTGATGTTGTTTTAACGTTGGTTGAAGTTGTTCCCTGAGATCTCTTCAAAGGAAAGTGTTTCGGCTACACTTGTGCAATGTTATCTTAGAAAGCAAGGTGGATTTTCTTTTTGAAAGGTAAGGAACATTTCCTAGAGTTACTGGACTGGAAAGTGCAATTGAAATAAATATAGTGAGTTTTAAATTGGCTGTCACCAGTAGGTTGTCTGTAATAAGCAATAGCCAAAACCTGTTGGTATTTTAAAATTTCTGGATGGGGGCATTAGTTTTTGTGGGATGGCTTAAAGCAAAAGAGGCAGTAAATCTACTAGCCCACAGCATCCTTCTGTGAGTATTTTTCTTCAGCAGTTTCAGAGAAAGCAGTTCTGATGAGAATGCACAGAAATAAGCAGATTCAGGTTCTGATTTGAATCCTGGGAACAGCTTGCTTAACTTCTTGGTTTTATGTTAAATTATGTTAAAACAAGGTGTTTTATGGGTGTTATCATCTGGTACAAATATTATTACTGAGAAAGTACGTATATAAAATGGCCACCTTCTCTAAGATTGACAAGCAGTAAGTTACATAAGGGAAAAGACATCCTGAGTTTATAAAGCTTTAAGAATATTTTTCACGATGCTAATACATGCAGTTGCAAAAATGTTTGTCCTTCCCCCCCTTTCCAGTTAAAGCTCTCCTGAAAAGGAGATGAAAGCAAAAGCAAATAGAGCCTGAACAATCCTATAGTAATAGTAAGACTTTGTTAGCAATTACTGTAAATTGAGATACAAAAAATTTCTAAGAAAAATTAAAAGGAAAGAAAAATAAAACTGTGGCCAGTTGTATGTGTGCAGGATATGCACTACCAGAGTTGCAACCAAAGAAGCTTATTGATTTAAGTAAGAAAGGGTAAGGTCTATATAGATGACTTTAAAAGACTTACTGTAAGTTTTATAACAACAAAAAATATCTGAAAAATGGAGTTAGGCCCTGGCTGAGGTTGGGAACAATTAGAAATCAGAGTATACTGTTGTAATTTCTGTCCTGTTTTGGGTGAACGGGAGTGGTAATAAAATTACTTCAGATTGAACACTAACTGGTGAGAACGCTTTAAATGTTACTGAATGTGTAGAGTGGTAATACTAGAGACTATTTAAAAAATCTTAAAACATGGGTATTCAATAATATTTTTCACACTTAAATACTGGGAAAGAGCTGGATTTAATTATGTTGGGGGGGAAGATTTATAGTTGCTGATGAAGTCGATAGCTTCCCCCAAAACAATGTAGTAAGTGATTTGAATGGGAAATTTGTTTACAGTACGTTTACAGTGCAATATTTATAGCTTAGACAAAGTGAATTGAAAAATGTGAGTTTAATGGAGTTGTAAGTATTATAAATCCAGATATAAAGTGTGTGCTTGCTTCTCTTACTGGTTTGGGTGGGTCTCTCTTTAGAACGTTTCATTATCCAGTTCATTAGAACGTTCATTATGCAGGCAAAGCATGCTGTCGTCCAGTAAGAAATGACAGGCAAACTCAGCTATGTACGTGGCAAGAGGTTCTCTGTTCTGTTGGGATCCTGAGTGCAGGGCTCTGTCTGAGAGGAGCTGCCTAAAGAAGGACAAAGAAGCTTGGCCAAGCAGCAGAATGATGGAAGTACCTGCCAAAGAAGAGGAAGGAGGAAAGTATGACTTCTGGCCTCTCAGCCAGGGGAGGTTGATCTTGCCAAGGAAAATGTCCTGTTATGCCTGGCTGAATAATCCCTTGGGGGTGCGTGTGTGGTTTAATCCTGCTTCCTAAACCTAGGCTAATATATAGTGAGGAATGCAAGATAGCTAGAGGTAAACTGCGTGCTAAGGATCGTATGTAGCCTTACGGCTGTGTAGCCTTGAGATGCTTTATTGGGGAAGATAGTCCTAGATTTCTGGTTTCTGCTTTCTCTGCTATTTATGCAAGTTTGCAGAGTTTTGAATGCAAAAGGTATAGGGAGGAGATAGAGCAGGAAGCAAAATCCTGGGCGTTTGCTCTCATTCCTGGGAGGACTGGGGAGGCATTTTCTCACTGTGTTGTTTAGTCAAGCGCCCTCTTGGTTGCAGAAACCACTACAAATGAAGTCTGAATGCTGGTCACTCATTCTTCCATCAGCGAGACAGAGGAGAACTGTCACACTGGCCTTGTTGGCTGTAGGTGTCCTTGTTTCCATGTGTTACTTACTGATTGTAGCACGAGTCAGTAGTCTTTTGATGTTTAGGGAAAAGGTGATGGTTGTTTGCTTCCTTTTTGGATGTCCTCCCCTACTATCTGGTCCTTGTATGGTAAAACTGAACATTTTGAGCTCCCTTAATCCCATGAATTTTATGGAGGAGTCTACAGACCTTGTGGAGTTCTCCAAGGATGGAGATTCCTCGGCCTCCTCAGGCAGCCAGTCCTTAACTGCACTTGTTAGGGAACAATTTCTTCCTTATGTTTTCTTCAGGGAAAGCTGCTGAACACGTCTCTTACGGCTCACCCAGGTGAGCTGCAGGTTGCTTTCTCGTACTTTAATTTTTCTTCACCAGGAAGCTTTGGACAAAGTAATGTTTAAGGGGGGAGCTGGTGCTGGAGGAGGCTTCCTTTATCACGGGGGCATTTGAGGCTGGTAGAGAGTCACAAGAGCACTGCAAGCTTCCCCATGGTGTAAATATACATTGGTCAGGTTGTGACTTTTCAGCAAGGTCAGATCATGTGGGATCTAGAGAACATGCTGGAAACAAGTGGAGAAGGTCCCTTGTGCTTATTTCCTTGAGCACCTCTGAACCCCTTGTTCAAAAAGAGCGTTCTGCTGTTGTACTTCATTTCATTATAGACATCCTAGTTTTGTTGTGGTGAAGGATGAAAGTGCCCACAACTGTCCTGGGTGTATAACACACACTCTTTGAAATCAGAATGCATAGATCTTGTACGTGTCGGGACATATTGTTATATTTTTCATAGTGACGGAGTAGTGTTCAGGTAAAGTTACTTTTGAAACTGGTTTCCTGTAGTGAAAGTTCTTCACTTGTGGCTTAACATATGTAAAACTCAGTTGGCTTAGGAAGTGATTTCTTTTTTTTTTTCATGATTCTGGTATATTTTTTGTATTTATATATCTTTTTAATTTTATGTCACTGTAGCTGGAGAGCAGTTTTAATTATGTGTAATGTAAAAGCTTTTGCCATTCATTTGTGATGATCTTCAACTAATTGAAGAATGGTCTTTCAAGATTTTTGTCACTTTTGAGTGGCTTTAATGGCCTTATTAGATGAGTGGTGTTTCTATCTGAGTTACTGAGTGGAGAAATTAAGATAAATATTCACAATTAACACCATGCTAACATTTGTTTCTCTGTCTCTAGTAAAATCGTTCTCGCTTAGGGCATGTGCAAGTCTTAGTAAAGTCCTTTTAAATAAGGATTCCCTGAAGATATTAAGAGCAGAGAACAAAAAGACTAGGTTTTAATATATTTTTTTTCCAGTCAGTCTGTTGATGATAATTTTAGAATGGTCTGTAGAAGAGTTTTTAAAAACAGCTAGAGCTGGCCGTTTGTGCTTTTGTTTTCCCTACTCTCTTACTAGTTTAATACTTTTTCTGTGTGTTACAAAATTCTACAAACTATATGTGAGTAAAATGATGAAGCAGCTTGGATACTGTGTTTAGTTACAGATGAGATTCTAGAATGGTTTGTTTGCCAGTCTGTGAATGTTGACTGTAAGATTTATGCTTTCACTTCTCACTTTTTATACAAACTATGACTATCAACTTAGTAAACTGGAGTATGGGGGAGAATCAGCTGGAAACAGCTAGAAAGGATTTGTGACTTAATAAAGAAAAAGCATGTACCCAATCCCAGACACTAGACAGTGCTACTGTAAGTATAATTCCCTGTTTAGCTCTGACTAAGAGTGATATTGCAGTTGAGTGGAGATATTAAAAATCTTTAGAGTCAGGAGAATAGTTAAAAAGAAAAAAAAAATCCAAGATGAAAACAAAGCTCAGTAAGGTCTATGGTGGGGCAGTGGTGGTGTTTTTTTTTTTTTTTTTTGTATTATATGATACATTCACACAAGGATAGTTTAACTGCTTTACCTAATCTAATAATCTGTTAGATTATCTAATTATATAAATGTGAAATTTTGTGCCCTTAATAGTCACACGTAAGACAGCCAGGATAGGGGGGACAGCACGGTTACTTGGAAGGTGTACTGAAGGTCTCATGATGAAAGATTTTCCATTTTCCTCTTTGGAAAGAAGAGGACTCATGCTAAATGATTAGCAACATCAAATTCACTTTGAGATGAAGTAGCTCTGTAGTATGTGATAGCACTCTTGTCATTCTACTAGTGATGTCAGTATATTAATCTGTTGGGTTAACTTTTGTTAAATTTAGCCTAGGATAGGCTATTTCCTTAAGTGAAATGCTGGAAAATTAGGAATGTCTTTCTTGAAATGTTGTTAAAACAGTATGGTAAGTAACTAAGCACTTACTGATGACCCTAAATTAATCGCTTAGAACAAGAGTGGATACAGGGGTTGATATGGTTACGAAAAAACAGATTGGCCACATTTTTAGCAAGGAAAATAAGAGATTTGGTAGGTGTGGGGGTTTGTGTGGGGGGATGGTGGTGGTGGCGTGGTGGGATTCCTCGCTATAGCAAGAATATATTGCTCTAGTCAAATTCAAATGGCATTGTTTAAATAAAAAAGTGTCTTTAAATAGAGGTCTTACATGATGGTAATGCTTGCATGAATACTAGTTTGTTCAGACAGTATTTCCCTGTTGCAGGAATTTGCATAGTTTAAAGTGCTGACTATGTTAATCCAAGAAATCTTAAAAGAACAACCTGTTTTTCCATTTGTGTGTCACTGTTTGTATAAATCATTACTATTTGCAGTCCGTGGGGTATTATTTGTAGGAATTCTCTACACAATAGACTTAAAAGAAGGTGTTGCAGCTCATCTTAACTTTGGATAATATAAAATGAAATGTAAACATGATTTAAGTAATTTATGTCTGTAACGTTCTAGATGGTTAAAACAGTCCATGGGGAAAAGTGTTGTAAAGGGTTCTTTGTACTATATATAATTGAAGTGTCCTTGGAGCTTCTAGAAAACATTTTAAATTAAATACAATTATAACTTTTTGTAGGTTGGGCTCATGTGGTTTGTGCTCTGTACATTCCCGAGGTGCAGTTTGCAAATGTTTCTACAATGGAACCTATCGTGTTGCAGTCAGTTCCTCATGATCGTTATAATAAGGTATAATTGTGTCTTTTTATCTATATATAACATTTATTTTAAAGTTTGTGATCTTTAATAATCTAAACCTACGCTTCTTAAATGTAGTTTACATAAAATTCATGAATGTCTACTGTGAAGCTGTATGTTTCCTTCTATGACTGTGATAAGTTCAAGAATTAAGAAAGCTGTGTTAGGCAATTAAGCTGCAAAGTTATCGGCAATGTCTCGTTATTCTTTTACAGAGCAGACTGTTTTGTTAATTAAAAATATCATGATCTTTGAAAAATAGTTTATTTTGAAAGCAATGTGAAATATTACCCGTATGTAAAAATGTTATTATAGCTTATTTGAAATGTTGTTATTAATTACCACTAAGTCCTACTGTTTTAAGTATTGATAAGATGTTCATAAACATTTCTCTTAGGAAGAACAGCAATGCTAATATGTTAAGGCAAAAGCCTGCAGACTTTTGCTCTTGTAAACAGTGTTCACTCTAACAGGATTATTTGCTTGTAGAAGACATAGAAGAATTGCTCCTAAATAAGTGGCAGTGAGATGGAATGTTTTTTGAAGTGTGGCAAGACTTAATGTACCGAAGAAAAAGTAACTTATTAATGTTCTAGACTGATAGCTACATTTTTCTGCTTGTTCTTCCACTCATGCTACCTCTTCTCCACCAGACCTAACTACCTCCTCTTTCGTGTTCTTGTATTTTGTCTTCTGTAGGCAGCAAACTGTCTGCGTTTCTGATTAGTTTAGTTACACGTTTTTCTTGTACCGTTCCTTTTACCACCAGTGTCTTTTTCTTTTATGGTGGCTTGTGGACACTGGAACAAAAGAAGAATAGACTTTATTACAGAAGAAAGAAAGGAGAAAAAAAAAAAAGGCATAATTTCTGGTGTTCTTTCTACAGGGGAACCAGTCCTTTTCAAGTTGTTCCTGTAACCTCTCATTTTAGTTCTTTTTTTCTCAGCTTACATCTCTTTTTTTTTTTAAAGTTTTTTGATACATTGGTCTTTTCCTTGTCTGTTTCACATTATCATAATTGCTGTTTCTTATGTTTTGCCCTTCATATTTACCAGTATATGAGAAAAGCCAAGAGTCAAGCTATGGCTCCTTCTAATGCTTTCTCATTACATACTAGCTGAGTATCTGTATCAGCTTCTTGCTATCGGCTGCTCTCTGCATTGGCAAGAACATGCAACAGTGAGATTAGATGCAGAACTAATAAATCTTTTGTGCTTAGACATAAAGCTGTGCAGATTTGCTGTTGCAGATAATTTTTTTTTCTCTGCTCAACTTTGAGCCAACAGCATATCTGCTCTCTCCTTTTCCTCCATTCAGTAGTCGTAGTGGTTTCTTTACTTGCAGCAGTTCTTTCTTAACACACTTAAAAAATTTCAATGAATGCTTTGGATTTTGTATTATCTTGCATCTTTTCTATCGATACTAATTGATGTTAGATGAATAATTACTCGTAACTTCAAAGAAATGTACCTTGCATCATTTAATGTTACTTGTTCACAGCATCCATTGTTCTATTCTTCTTTAATTCTTTTTTTTTTTTTTTTTTTAACTGAAGTTGCTTCTTTCTTGAACTGTTTCTTCTAAATATATGATGGATGGTTTCCCCTCTGATGAAATTCCTATTGGCATTTGACTGGTCTGTACTTAACTATCTTTTTTTTTTTTTTTCTTTCTTTCTGCTTGCTAGATAAATACTAATGGCACACAGATCATGTGGAGTTCCTGCTATTGTCTAGCTTTTCATTTTCTGCTTTTTTGGCTAATGTTCTGATTAGACTCTGGAAAATAGGCCCAAAAGCTACTTTCATACAGGCCACTAGAGTGTATTTTAAAATATACTAAGCTAATACATCAGAAATTGCAAGGTTTGGGACCAGGCCCTTAGCCTATAAGTTGTTGTTATTGTTATTTATTTTTTGTTCTTTTTTTTTCCAGAACACAGACTTAATGGATTTTATTTGGCCTTTTTGGTTCACCCCCTTTCCATTCAATATGATATAATAGATCAGCAACTTTGTAAAGCATTTAGCTTTGACTTTATCAGTTTAATGCATACTGTTTAGGAAGAAATGGGAAAGAAATTTTTATTTTCTTTTTAAAGTACATACGGCAAAAAGTTCTTGAGACTTGTTGTACATTTTGAACAAATGTTCATATTTAATTAGGGAAAAGAAAAAACAACCCCCCACTACAGCTGCTTGCCTTTTTAGAGAGGTGTAGTGCCAATTTAATTCTGCCAGTCAAGTTGGGTTAGAAAGAGATGATTTTAAAGAGATTTTATCTCCTGTGAAGTCCTAAGTAATTCTGTGTATGTGGTTGGGTGAGTGTGGGAAGCTGACATATGGAATTGGGAGAAAACATGGAGCAATGAAAACTATCGTATGGGAGAATATATGCCATGGTCTTTAAAATAGACTTCTTTGGAGTTTTGCCAGGAGATAGTACTTCACGTAGCATTCTCTGTGCAGTTGTTTCTTTATTGAATACTGCAAAATATGCAAGATGACAAAGTACAAAAATCTTGAATATGAGTAGAAACACAGCTGACACCAAAGCCTGAGGCTTATCAATATAAAAGCATTTAACCACTATTTCCATGATGTTTACTTGTTTCTGGGATAAAAACCTTCACGTTATAGAGTAGTAGAGCGGTAGTGGAAGAGGCTCCTAAAAGCTATAATTATATTCAGAGTTGATTAAAAAATAAGCGCATTTGGAATTTCTTGATCCACCTAGTAGTAAAGGTAGCTGATAGACTTTTATGTCAGTATTTGCTGCAGCAGTGAGACATTTCTGGACAACTTCTGCATTTGATTGTGTAAGCTGAGAATGCTTTAGGGTAGCTGTTACAAATAGAGGAAAATGTTTCTCAAATCACTTCTTTTTTTGCAAGGCTTTCCTTGCCTCATCTTCCCTTATGTCTTTTTTGCAGAGAAGGTTTACAGGTTGAATCTTCAAAGGAAAAGTATCGGTAGGAAACTAAAGGTAGCTTTGTAAATTGTCTCTTTTACTGTTAAAGAAACAAGGATATTTGTCAAGTTTTTCTAGTAAAATTTCCTTATGGAGTGCAAAGCTCTGTGTGATGCCTTATTTTGTACTGAGCTTGGGAAAAGCTTAAGTATTCCTTTTCCCTTAAAACTTCTGAAGAGTAGTGCTGGGATATAGAGACGTTTTACACTTCTGAATTCAAGAGGCTTCAGGGAAGGTGTGGCAATTGCATGGCTCTGCAAATATGTGAAAATCTTCAGTTTTCTGCTTTGTGAAAGGCTGATAAAGCTTCTCGAGCTTCAGGAGCTGTTTGGGCATTCAAGAGAAGATAGAATTATGCTCAGCTTTAGAGAGAGCTTACAGACCGTGTTGGAACGGGAAACTACATCTTCTTTGGCCCTATTTTATGTATAGGATTAGGAAACAGGCTTTATACTTCTGACTGTTTTAGGAAGCATGCAAGTTTGTTGAGCTTGTTAAAATTGGTAGGCAGTCTACACCATTGAGTTTAAATTTCTTTGTTGTGTAGCTAGTCAGTATCTATCATTTTTTCAGTCATTTTACTGTAAATCAGTTTAAGGGGTCCTGAACCACACATCCTAAATGCAGTAAATAATATTGGAAAACAGGGCCTGCATCCTTACTAAATGGAATGCTTTTACCTCTTGTTCTTCTGAGCTTCACTGAGGAAAAATATTAGGGCAAAACTCTAGGAAAAAATACAGTACAGTAACTGCAGCTTGAGTTTTATGGGTCTGTTGAACTCTGTGTTTATAGAGGGAGGGGACCTTACTTTGAAGGTACTTAAAAATAGTTACTTAGATGCAGTTTATAGATGATGACCTATTCTGTTGTAAAATCTAAATTTGTCAGGTAAGATTTGGAAAGCTAGAAAGCAGCCAGTCTCACCCCCTGCCGAATGACTGACTTAGCTGTATGCACTACCTTGACGTACAAAGGGGGCAAGGCAAAGAATCAAGTCCCCCTTTCTGAGCCTTCAAATGTTTATGATTGTTGGGCTGTGTTACCTGTAGGCTATAATGCTTTTTAAAAGCGTATTGAAAACCATGCAAGAATGACTCGTCCATCCTAGAGGCTTGCGTAGTAACAAGACTGCTTTAGCTGACGGTACATGTTGTTCTAGGTAACTCTGTTCAAGTCTGTTCTGATTTCAGAACTTCACTCATTTTCACTTCTTTCTAAGCAATACTTGTTTCTCATTATATCCTTTTCTATTTTTAATCTCAGTGATGTTTTGGTGTATTTTCCTTAAACTGTGTTTCCTACCACCCATTGTTGATCTTTTTTGTTATTATGCTACTTGTTTTTATTTATTATTCTACTTGTTTTCTTTGTCTCTCTGGAGGAGGTTGTGATGCAGTCAAAAGAAGTCAGTTACAGTTGAAATGTTAGACAAAAGAGAAACCAAATAAAAATTTGTTTCTCCTTCACTAACCAGCTAAGGTCTTCCAGTGGGATTTCTACACAGGTAGCAACATGCTTTTGATGCTTGTCCCCTCAGTAAGGTTCTGTCTTATTTAGAAATACACACTTGTCTGTACTGATACTGGAGGATTTTTTCATTAAGAATCAACTGTTAAATAGTTAAGTTTTACTTGGGCCATAGTTTGCAACTGATGATATAAATGTGACGTGTTAAATCTCTCCAGGTGGTACTTTGGTAATTAGAAGAGTAAAAAATGGGAAAAAATGTAGGATCCCAGTAAGACACACACACAGAGAAATTCTATGAAAAGATTTTCAGGGAAAGAGCAGGTTGTTTTCATTTTAGCTTGTTTTTAAGCTTGAAATGGGCTTGGTGTATTAATTTAAACTTTGTTTAGAGAACGTTCTTGCTTGATGAGTTTCTATGATGCTTATAGTTAAACAACATTTAAAGGTTACTGAACAGCATATGCTATGGGACTTCTGAAAACTGTTTACACCAAATGCACAAATAGAAAAAATGTAGGCTGAAAATTTTTGTTGGTAGCTTTGTGTAGAGGCGTGCATATGTACTGTATGGCTTGTACTGCCATTAGGCACTCGGTCTAGTGAGATGCTTCTGAATGCCATCAATACAGGTAACGTTAAATGAATGTGAAAATGATTGTGACCTAAAAGGACAAACTCAAACTCAAAGCAAGAAAAATCCTGAAGCCTAATGCTATTAGCCTTTGGTTGTTTGACCATTTTGGCTGATTAGGGAGCAGCATAGAATTTAAATAAATTAGTATTTGTACTGCTTCAATATTGCTGAAGTGTTATAGGTATCTATCTCCTTTTGCAAACAAATGTAATTAGACTTCTGTAAAAAAAAAGTTATGATATAAAGTTACACGCAGAATTCAGCAGTTCTTACCATAGAGTCTCCTTTGAGTAACACAGAACTTGTTTGTATGCTTTTTATCATGTTAAGTATTTTCTCTTTGGTAGACCTGCTATATTTGTGATGAGCAAGGCAGAGAAAGTAAAGCAGCCTCTGGTGCTTGCATGACGTGTAATAAACATGGATGCCGACAAGCTTTTCACGTAACGTGGTAAGTATATTTTATTAATTAACATCTCTGAAAGAGTTTTCTAGAAAGAATCAATTGTATGCTATGTAATAAACTCTTTTTTTTTAACTCAAAAACATTCTAAATAAACAATGTAAAGTGGCTTGTGTTGAAATACCTATCTCTTAGAATTTACTATTTGACAGTGGTAGCATATACATCTATACATTGCTGTGAGCTGCAGAAGCTGTCTGATGATAACACCCTTGTGTTGGATTAAGTACTCTGTGCTCTTGTGAACAAGGTGTAGTGTTTTTTGTTCTGTGGTGGTTGTTTTTTTATTTATGATGTTTTATAGGATACAGGAATGTGAAGACATTGTTTACCTGCTAGCTGATTTGATTCTTGCTTTGGGTTAGGCAGTGGAAAGAATGTTGAAATATACATAAAAATGCAGTAGAGTGACTGCTGCTGGTATAGATAGATTTCCAAGCATTTTAGGGTAATTCACCTCACTAGCTTTATCTAAATGGTACACATCCATCCTGAACTATCCATTTAGGTTTTGTCTATAGCTGCTGGATAAAAACAGCCATGTCCATCTGATTCATTCTGCTTCAAGGTAGTGTGGATGGCAAGCATTCGGGAGATGGTTGTCTCACTTTATAGGTTTCTAAAAGAGGGTGGATAATTAGATGAAACCTCATGTAAAAGGAGGGAAAGGCAATTCTACTCCAAAATTTCCAGGGGTTATTTGTACTTTCAAGTTCAGATGAAGCTATTTTATAATAGACAGCAGATTTACGCAGGCTATCTGGGTACGTTATCTGTGGATTTACTCATCTGTTTTATGAATACCCCAGTATGCTTCATCATTTCTGTGCACCAGCTCAATCATGGAAATATTATTTGTGCACCTACTTCTTTGCGTTTTCTTCAGTGTAATCAAGTGTTACTTTGAATGCCATGTGCAGATGAAGTTCTGATTTCTTTGCAACTCTGCACATCCTCATTTGCAGTCGTGGCCTCTCTGTGGTTGTGTATTTGATGTGTTCCCCCCTCAGTACTTGAGTATCTGGCAGGATGTCGAGGTCTTAATTCATAACCATCTAATCTGTCATTGAATATCATCAACGTCAAGTTTGGCTTTATGGTGAAAACAGGATTTGCTCCTGAGAACTTGTATACCATGTAGAGAGGTTACATATGGATGTGAAAAAAAGTTTTCATCCAGGTGTTTGAAAGTGTCCTTTTAATGTGTTGTCTTTTTTCCAAAATCATATTTTCAGTGAGTGTAAAAAGAACACGAGAATTCTGTTCAGAATGAAAAATACCATTCCTAGTCTTACCAATTCTTAGAATTTTATTTTGTTGTGAACAGGTATGTAACAAAATATCTAGCCAGAGAATTCTATTATTGTGGATATTGAGAGGCTTCTGTAATGTTTATAAAATGGAAGGAGAATGTGAAAACTACAGAAAGGAGAGGTCCAGGACAAGGTGTGTCAGTCTTGAGTTGACAAAACTCATATCTGAAGAAGAATGAGCTTGAACCCATCCATTTTTGTATGAGAAGCTTAGAATGACAAATCACTGCTTAAAGAGATCCTGTTAAATGTTTTCTGTAGCTGGCATCTGCTGGAGGTGTGCATGTATTTATTAGACAGTATCTCTGGATTGCCCAAGAATGTGTAAATAAGGGGACAATGATTTTTAAAAGCGTTGAAAACAAGCTTCCGTATATGTTGTTTTTTGGTTTAAATACTTCCTTGCATCATTTTGACTGTAACTTGGCATTATTATGCTAATTAAAGTGATGCAGAAAATGAAACTGGATATTTGTTTTTTCAATATCTAAGTTGGCTTTGATACAGAAAATAAATCAACATTACAAATGGTGCACAGCAAATTTGATTTGAAAAATGTAGTAGAATGAGGTAATAACCCAGGGAAAGTGATATTATAAGTCATTTTCTTTTAAAAAAGAAATTAATCTGCCAAAGTCTTTTAAACCAATAAAATAGGGTTTGATTTATTATGTCATTGAGGTTCTATTTAAAAAAAATAAAGGTAATTTTCCTGGCAGAGCAGAGAAGGATATATGCAACTTTAGAAAAAAATCTTGTTTGGATCCACAGTGTAGTGTTTAAAAACAAACAAACACAAATAAAAAACAGTAACAACAAAAACCTGCTCTTTCCATAGATAATTCTGACTTGAATTTGAGCTAATAACCACTGGCATCTGTTTGCTGCTTGGTTTATTTAGTTGTGGGAGTAGCTGCATAATAAAGGTAAATTCAAGCTATACATTTGTGTGAGTGGCATATGGGCTTATGAAGAAGGTATCATGCCTAAATATGAACCACAGCTTTTTCACTGGACTGCAGAGAGGTGCTGTCATGCTGGTACAAGTCGCTTATCTTTAAATCTCTTCTATTAAATGCAGATACAAGTATCCGTACGTTATCAACTGGTACAAGTTGATGTTGTTTGATTTATTTTATTTTTAGTGCACAGTTTGCAGGACTTCTTTGTGAAGAAGAAGGCAATGGTGCAGATAATGTCCAATACTGTGGCTACTGTAAATACCATTTTAGTAAGCTGGTAAGTATTTGTTATGTTCTGTAACTGAATGGCACTAACTTGTTTTTTCACTCTGAATTGCTATTAACACTAGAAAAAATGTTTTCATGCATCTCAGAAAGTAGATTGGATTTTTCTAAAGCACTGTTTTAACTGCAGTTACAGAAGTACTAACTAAAAATATTTTTGTAAGTGGTTGCTTTTCTAAATAGGTATTTTTTTCCCTCTCTGCCAGAAGTAGCATGCACGCCTAGTTTTTAAGGTGTTCTCTAATCTATACTAGTAGTAGATATTAATACTTTAAAAGTATCTGATTTCATTAAATTCCCGTAATGTTTTCTTTTGCTATTTTTTTAGTTGGCTTCTAGGAATTTAGTCCATTTTGCAACAATCTAGAAAAATTTTTTTCCTTGCTATGCTGTATATTGAAATATAAAGAAGGCTTCCATTTCTTTCTCCTTCTGTCACTATTTTTACTGTTTCTCCTTTAGTGCTGTCTCCACTGTGAAGCCAGTGGATATTCCCTAACTAGCAGTTCTTCAAAACATAACCTCAAGGAAGTGACTTGAGGTTTGATTTTGGTTTGTTTAAAATGGAAAACAAACAAACAAACAAAAAAACCCACCTTTGACATTTCTCAATTATTTCAGTAGTTTTTTGGATCAGACCTCTTGAGCTTTTCATTTCACTTCTTAACACCCGTTTAACTGTTCCAGATGTCTGTGTGTGTGTGGATGTGAAGGACTTATTTATGAATATTGACTTACAAAAATAAATATATAGACTTAAATTCATATGCAACAAAAAGTATGGTTAAACGTGTTGTTTACTTGTGGAAAGTGTGGAATATTTGAGACTTGAACAAGTTGCACTGAGGTAAAAATGGGGTCAGCGAGCCGTTTTAGATTTCTAGAAGATAAGCTTGGTGAGGTTAGCACTGTGCTCTTGTGAATATTGATGAGTTTGCTTCGTAATGAAGATAAGTCAGGGCTTTCTAGATCCTATCTAAGCTAAGACTTTTTTTTTAAAACTTGAGTGAAGTATATGAAAAGAACAAAAAGGTGTATTACTTAGCAGCAAAGGCAAACTCTTACACTATTTTGTTTGATTTGAATGTGCCAGTGCAGCTGTGATTGAAAAACGTGTATGATTATTTAAAATGTAAGATTAACGATCAAGACACAGCTTAATGTTTGACATGTAATTAGTTAACTTTCCATTATGAAACCGTAGTGGTAAGAACAGTAAAGACTGGCAAGATCATGTTAGCATTCTAGTGTTTCTTGAGGGATATTGTAACTGTTGATGCCTGGCAAATAACAGGTATTTATTATCTCTTACTGAAGATGATGCATGGGGTGTATCTATTATACCACTGAAAACTTTGGAATAGCACTGACTTGAAATTTTTTATGCTACCTCAGTTATGATACAATAGCTTGCACATTTTTAGGCACTGGCTAGCATGAAATATTTCTAGTCTCAGACTAAGCTCTCAAATGTTATGGAAATGCAGGCAATTATGTGTACTGCCCATAAATGCATACGTGACCATAGTACCCTGCATTTTTTGTAAACAATTTAAATTAAAATACTGCAGAGAGGTCACCTGATTAATAAATTGTGAAGCCATAAAACAACTGTCAGATTGCAATTTAGGCATGTGGCAGTTTTAGCATGGTAACTTCATGTGATACTCATTTGAGCAGCAACTTTTCTATTTTTTGTTAAGAAAACTTGAAAATGTGTCTAGCACCTTTGAACTTGTAGAAGGTGGTGTATCTCATTTATTTGTTGGAAGCATATTTTGCATGGGAGGTCTAAAAGTCCATTGAAGGATAAACTTGAGGAAAGGATGTACAATGGTCAGTCCTGTTAATTGTACTCATGTTAGTTATTTCTTAGGTTTTCACTAACTGAGGTTTTTGTTTCTTCAAGTATTAAGGCATTTTATCAGTTGAAATGCTTTATATTTTTTTATTTATTCAAATGATTCCTTTTTTATATCCATAAATATGTTTTCTCTTTTTAGAAAAAGAGCAAACGGGGATCTAATAGGTCATATGATCAAAGTTTAAGTGATTCTTCCTCTCACTCTCAGGATAAACATCATGAGAAGGAGAAAAAAGTAAGTGGATTTGTCGTTGCTAATTTTGTGGCACATCTGCTTAATAGTAATACTTTCTGATGAACATTTAAATAACTTTTGCTGAAAGGCATGAAGGAAATTTTGTTCCTGAAGCACTGAATAACACAGATGACAACGTAGTGGTGCTAGGGTCCAATGAGGAAACATCTTCAGGCGCATTTGTACATGCGCCTTCATTTTCCTGTTTACTGTTTCAGTGTGCATCCCCAAACCAACATCTGTTGGGAAGGTTGTTTCCACACAGCTTCCTTTGATTTATTTTTTTCCATTAGAAATCTTTTTGTTTTAGTCTTTGTGACTAGGTGGCGAAGAAGAAAGGGAGTAGACATTTTAGCAAATGTGTGTGTAGTCAGGTGCATCTAATTCATTACGTTTTTATCTGTTGCACCTCTTTCTGTATCAAAGAAGTGACATTTGTTGTTCACATATCTTAGTGGTACTGGTGGTCAAGCTCACTGTCATGGTAGAATACTTTGTCAGTCACCTGTGAATCTTCTGGTGAGGGTGCAAAGACCATAGCTAATCACTAAATTCTTGTGAGTGGCAGATTCCTTCAATAATTTAAATTCATATTAAAAAAAAAAAAAAGATTATTAGTTTAACGCAATAGCACAACAATACAAATTTGTATGGCATCTTTTTTTAGCCTTCTTTCTGAGAATACATGCAGATCTGCTCACACCTGCATGTATTCCTTACAGCTAACTTAATAGACTTTTCCGAGTATGGGTGGTCTTAATTCTGTATTATTAAAAAGCATAACATAAAAGTTTGAAATAAAAATATATATTGACCGAATATGTATTGTATGGAGGAACTATATAGTCACAGGAAATATAGTAACAAATGTCAGTCTTTGGGCCCTCAGTCTCCTTAGTATTTCATTTGTTTCTTCTGGATGGATGTTAATCTTCATTGTTCTAGGGTAACCTAGAAAGTGTCTTTAGGTCTGTTTAATAGGTTAGGTGAATAATTCAATCTTCATCTGGCAATAAAGGAGTCTATGCATTGTGATGTAGTTGTACCTCTAAATCTAAATTCATGACCAACAAAAACAAAAGTATGGGGTTCTTGGCAATTTTTTTGTAGCAAAATGGAGTTAGAAGGAAACATTTTTGAATTACAGATGACAATGACCTGCAAGTTAAAACCTTACTAATATTTGCTTTACTTTTTTTCTTAATTTGCTTAATCTTGGCATGGGTTTTCACTCACAGTGGCAAAACCTTAAAGTTGAATTTGAAGAAAAAAAATGATACTGAGTGGAGATGCTGTGCTTCTGGTCATAATGCCTGTAAAATCTTTCAAGAACACTTGGGAGGTCTTTCTAAGTGTGTTTGGCCAATGTATCTGCTATTTTTTCTGCTAACTGCTTGGCTTCTCCAGCACTAGGGTCTTCTAGAAATAGTTAATGGACTTTCCATTGGGAAGTAGTGGCCTTTTTCTGCAGCTCTGAGAAGTTTTTCATAAATAAGATTAAATTTCTGGAGTACCATGTTTCAGTTCACGAAAGGTAGAAGAAGACTGCATGATCTGCAAGATCAAGTGAAGCAATGCAGTTTGCATTATGCTTGAATTGACATTCAGAGGTTCTTATGGCATGTTACAGCGTGTTCACTTGAGTTTAATTTGCTTTATATGTTGTGTAATGAGGCAGTGTTCTGTTTTAAGTCACCAGTCGGTAGAGAAAAGTTACAATTTCACGAAACAGTTAATCACTTAACTTGTAGCTTCAAACTTTTTGTTTGGGGGGTTTTGTCTGATTTATTCAGTTGTCAAGGAAGGATCTGTGCTTTGGAAAATACTGCTCTTCAGTCAATGGAACATGTGGTATTGGAAACTCATTCTCTTGGTAAAGTTGACTACCTTCTGCACGTGATGTCTCCTTTTGATGTACTGCGTGCTTGATATACTGTATCTTGGAGGAGAAAGGTCATTATTTAGGGTGACTTCCCTTATTATTTAGGGTGACTTCCCTTATTTCCTCTTCTGCAAATCCATTTGGAATCTCAGTTGTCATATTGGAGTAAATGTGTGTATCTTTTGTTCCATGTAAGTTTTAGGGAGGGTGTTTTTCTTCTCCCACTAAGAGCACACGCATTTATTTGTACTTCTTCTTTCATCTTTGTAGTTTGGAAATTTGGATAATCTGTTTTTCATAGCTTGGAATCTGGGTAATCTGATTTTTAAGCGTCCTTAAAGTTTTCCTTTGTGCCAGGCAGAAGCTGTATGGGTTGAGCTGTATTTCTTGCCCAGAGAGGTTGTGGAGTCTCCTTCTCTGGAGATACCCAGAACCCACCTGGATGCCGTCCTGCGCAACGTGCTCTAGGTGATCCTGCTCGGCACGGGGGTTGGACTAGATGATCTTCAGAGGTCCCTTCCAACCTTGGCCATTCTGTGAAGGTTAGACATATTACCCAGACCTGAAAAACTATCCATTGGTTGCATATAAAATTGCAATAAGAATGGTTAGGTCTGAAAATATCGGTGTGGGCAGCTGTTGTTTCTGTAAATAAACACTGAGTTGGAAGGGTGTGTTTTCCTTCATAATAAGAATGAGCCTCTTTTGGGCACTGTGCTTACAGAACTGATGGCAACTATATAAGGGTATTATAATAATAAGAGTAAAACCCCAAAAGCTTAGATATTATTTGTTATGAGGAATTTGAAACTACAGATTAAATAGCTTAGTTGCTGCCTGATTAGTCTGCTGCACTAAAAATGGTTAGTTGCTAAGGGAGAGAGGTGCTTTAGAAATGATTAGAGATGAAGCTCGTGGTAGTACGTTGCTTGACATCCTATTACAATATCCATTTTGTCAGTGCCCAGGTGCTTACCTCAATTTTTTTTAGGAAAAACGTAGTCAACATGAGGCTGTGGAAGAACACCTTATTCCGGGTGTTCCTGTTAGCCTTATCTTTGGAAGGGAATGAAACAGGAATTTTAAATGTGTCTGGGATACACCTCTGCATAAAAGAAATGCTTTATTAAAGTGCCACATAAGAAGTGCCACATGAAAGTGGCAGAAGTGCCACTTACATGAAAATGAAACAAATTTACTGGCATTGTATGTTTATGAATTATTATTATTATTATTATTTTTTTTCAGCTGAATTAAATAAAGTCTGTTTGTACCAGAAGTGCTTTGGTCTGGGGGGATGAGGAAGGGAAAACTTGAAATTCTTTGCTATCATAGGGTATTAGTCTTTGTAAATATTAAATAATAATATTAATCATCCATGGATGGCAAAATTCTGAAACACTTTTCTGAAGAAATTCTGCTCACAGTGATTTTCAATGTATTTAAAGACAGTCTTTGTTTGTTAGTTCTGACATGGCTGAATGGTGCAGGGAAGGACTTGAGGGAAGAGCATTAGCTGCTAGTTGTTTGTTTCTTTTGTAAAGCTCTTTCACTGTGGCTTTTGTGGGAGTTCTGAGAGGAATTCTCAGCGTCAGAACTTTGAATAGATCTCTACTGTAGTAAGTTTTTTTTTTTTTTTTTCTTTTTTTCTCCACACTCATTGAACAAGAGCTGTGGTTTTATAAAGAAAAATCACTTTGCTACTCCAGATCTCTTTGTGACCTTTCAGGGATCAACCAAAATACATTCAGTTAAAAATAGCCATCATATACTTCAGGTGTTATTAGATGTTATTTATTTTCCTAATTATGTATGTTATTATGACATTATTTAATTTCATCAACAGTTTCAAAATCTTTGAAGTCGATTATATTTGACAGATTGTGATTTTTTTTGATCTTGGAGTTCAGTGTTGTAGCATCCTTTGCTTACCTCCATAATGGTGGAACTCTGCCACGTTATAAGATAGAGTCACTAGGAAAAATTGGGGTAAAAAGTAAGCTGAAGTTTGACGCAACTTGGACGTTTCTTGCTTGACAAAATTATGCAATGCAGTTTTTCTTAATTTGAAAACTAAACGACACCTGAACACTAAAAATAGGTCATTATAGGTCATAGGTCTGCTTGATTTTGATTCCATTTGATCAATACGTCTTTCTTTGTCTAAATGACAAGAGAAGCGTATTTTAAATATGTTAAAAAATACTGTTCTGAGTAAGATTTGTTGTCCATTAGTCTTGTAGGGAAGTTTTGGATGGCATTTTTATTGCCAAGTTTTGAATCTGTTAATGACTGACAGTTAAAATTCTGACTATTATGTATTGAAATGAATTTTTCCCAGTCTTTCGTAACTGTATCAAGAACTGGTAGTTAGTAACAAGTTTTATGCCTAGAGCTGAATATATAGGTGCTTGAATAATGTCAGCAGTACTGCTCCACCTCTTCCTGTAAACCGCTCCTTCCCTATGTCCTTTTACTGCTGTGACTGTAGCATCACTGCCACTGCATTTAATTTTCCTGCTGTGGTTTATACCCTATAAAATGATAGGTGAATGCCTGAGCTAGGGCTGTTTGTGTCAAAACAAGATAAATTAGGATTTGAACATGGAACTTGTAGACCGTGGGCATCTTTCATTCCGGAATTGTTACGGCTGTATCACTGAAAGCTTCTAGTCACTATTAAGAGCCAAACAGGTCTTGTATCGGGGGTTAGCAAGAGCTATATGCAGCTTTTTATTAAAGATGTTAGTTGTGATGGTGACAGCGATGGATTTACAAGCTTCAGGGATGGAAAGATGGTGCAGAAAATCCATGAATAACAAAAGCAGCAATATGAATGCTCTGTGATAATAGAACATTTGGTTACATTGAAATTATGTGAGGGAGTCAAAAATAGTGGCTGAAAAATGGTGATTTAGACATTCAGATGGTTTTGCTTACAGGAATCGCTAAGGGAGTTAGATTTGAAAATGTTACTCCCTGGGAACTTGGGACAGCCAAAAGTAGTAGGGGTTGTGATTTTTGTGATCGAGAAGGGAGTAAAAATGGAATACTCCAAGGTCAGCCAAGCAGTTCTTGTTTGAAGGGCCAAGCAATGATGCTGATAGTGTGCATGTGTTTTGGTAATTCCAAAACAGAAGTTAGTCTCCTGTTCCGCAGGCAGGTGAGCTCCTGCTCCTCCATTCTGCTTCTGCCTCTTCATGTCCCTGTTACCATCCGTCTCAGGCTCATTCACCGAAATAACCGAACTTACCAAAACAGCAGAAAACTATCCACTTGGATCTTTTTGTTGCTGCTGTTGTAGAAGTTTGGGCTGGCACATAGAAGGTCTGAAAAACTACACAGCGTGGGAAAGGTGAGAGAGAGGCCGGGATTTTTTTTTTTTTTTTTTTTGTAATGGTGAACTGTTAAATGCTGAACTTCAAAACATTGTCATAAAATGAAGTACTATCAAAACATCTTTGGAGAAATTGGTGCATTCCAGAGACAAAAATGAATTGCAAATGAGTGTGCTTAGCATTTAACAAATTAAACGATTCTTACATGTGGGAATGTTACAGATGTATACTGTTAAGAGAAAAGCTGAAGTCATCCATTCCATCTGTACTAAAAAAGCTATCACTTGCTTAATTCAGTCTTTCTGCAGATTGAGGTCCAGCCTGGGGAACACGGATGTGATAACACTGTTGGTAGCAGATTAGAGCTAAAATGAAATGATACAAGTATACTTAACTTGATATTTTGCTGATATGCTTTTGTTCATTAATCTGAAAGTATGTTAAAGAAAATGAGTGGACAAGTACTGGTCTGTGGAGTAATGTAAATACTCCAAGTTATAAACGAGCTTAACAAAACAAAAAATAAACAAAACACTGAAGAACCAAACTGTATTTGTGAAACCATACTATTTAATAGTCTTGTAGATTTGGTCTTTGTAGAAGAAATAGGCACCATTGAAATGTGCCTTGTTGCTGTTTTTTCAGCTTTTTTTTTTTTTTTTTTTTTTTGTCCCCCAAAGAGGACAGTGTACACAAGGTGCTGTAGAATTCCAGAAACCTTGGACCATGTTTGTTTTCTTACCTTGCAGCATGTAGTTACTTTAATTAAGAAGGTATTACATTGTTTTGTAGGTAAGAAACAAAAGCCCACAATGAGCTTCCCAGTGGTAAATAGAGCTTTCTGGTTAACCATGACATATGAACTCTGGGTACTTTGTATTCTGTTTAGCTACATCATAAATCAGGGCTCTTCATCTTCTAGGACAAATAGTACTACCACTGCTTATGCAGTGGCTGGGTGGCAATTAGACCTCATCTTTTCCTTACAGTAAGAAAGGTTTCAGGAGCTGCCTGAACCTGGTCTGCTGAGCTCCCTAGTTGTGAACCAAGACTGAAGGTTGCTTTGCCAGTTCTGTAGCTGGTCCCGTATCTACTAATGTTCCTTGGAATGTTTGTTCTGCAAACTCTTGTTTTTTTACAAAATGTGTTCTATTTGGAATAATTGAACTCGTGCCTATTAATCTCCTTTTTAAAAAGAAGTTTCAGTATGTAAGTGGGATACATGGTTCCTGCCTGCCCTCAGTGCTCCACGTAATAGCAGCACTATTTTCAGTCCTTGTTAAGTGTAATTTCTGCCTTTTTTCCCTTCCAATAAAGATTTCCTTTACTGTTAGACAATTGTTATCATCACTTTTCTCTAGAATGGTGGCTTTCCACCTGAGCAGGGCTTTCAGGACAGATGTTCATCTCAGGAGCTGTGGCTGACCAGTGGAAGAGGTCTGACAAAAAGCTCAGTGAGTAGCGTAGTACTCAGAGAGTAGCCAGGAAGCAGCAGCTGTTTGTATACTCTTTTTCTGGTAGAGGGAAAGATCATTAGTTTGTGTGTCCTTTGAGGCCAACTTGATTGAAAGCTTTCATGTTTGTAAAACATTGTGGGAATTCATGTTCCTCTGTTACTCCTTCTGTGGATCCAGAAGCAGATCTTGCTATACTTTGTCTGCATCTTTAGGGTGAGACAAGGGTGCAACTGCAAGGGCTCACCCTGTTGGGAGCTACGTCTCTTCCTCTCAGCAGGTTGTAGAAACATTTATTCTTATCATTGTAAAATCTGGGTGTTCATTTCAAAGGTTTTCCTGCAGTGAAACTTGCCCCGCTTCTTTGATGTTATTTGCATCTGGAGTCAATTCCCGTTCAGAAGTAGGGCGTCTGAACTTTTCTTAGAAAGAAAAAAAGGGGGTGGGGGAAAACATTATTTGTTAAAGGAGGTGTAACCTGAAAGGAGGAGGAAATATAGAGCTCAGGACATCAGACCTCCCTCGTGGTTGAGCTCTTCCTATGTGAAAGGCCTGTGGGTAGGGTGCCCTGCTGGTGGCCCTAGTGACATTCGACAGTGCCATCTGCGAGCACATGGGTAACGTGTCCTAGCTCACTGCGTGTTGGTGTTTTGGGTCTGGGGGAGAGATTTGATGTGGTTGCTCGTGCTTTATTTTATAGGATTTAAAGCATATTTCAGGTTCAAGTTTTTTCAAGTTTGTGCTCCCAAACATCACCCCCCCATTTTTTTAATCCTTCCTTCTTCCCCCCTCTTTTTCGTATCCCTCTTTCCTTCTTCATGACAAATCCCGTTGTGTAGGAGCTGCTATCAAAGTGATTTCAGTGCATTACAGGATATAATTTGAAATCTTTTTGACTGTTCTTTGATCAGAATTCTACAGTCCTTTGCCTTTCAGACAAAAATAATGGTAAAGTAAAACAAACAAAAGCCCATGGAAAAAAAACAAAACAAAACAAAACACTAGAAACTCAACAGAAGAAATTGTAAAACATGTACAATTCAGTGTTTCCTCTTGTTTACTGATGTTGCTGCGATGTTTCATCTTCAAACGTTTGAAAATCTCTTTGCTCCAAAATTGTAAATAAATAAAATCACCAGGGTGATTTGAATTTCTTACTAAAGTGATGCAAATTAAGTAGGCAGTGGCTTAGATTTCCATTTCATAATTTCTTTCTTGAGGCTTGTTTTGGGGTTCAGTGAAATTGCTACTCAAGTTTATCTAAACATGTACACTGATGATATAGAAAGCCGAGTAACTAGCACCAATGAAATGCTTTTGAATCAACTATTTATTGTGCTTGCAACAGATCTGATGGTAACACAGGAAACTTAATGTAGTTGCTCTTGTTTTCTCCTAATCCTTGCTTGTATTTTGTCAGTATGAGGTAGCACTGTTTGGGTTGTTGCATTTAAGAAATGATTGAAATGACTGTGTGGTGCAGTTGAATCCTTCCTCTCTTTTTTCAATTTTTTTTTTTTCAAATTTGTATTTTCCAGATCCAAAAAGCCTGAAACAAACAATAACCCTACAAAACAAAAACCTCTGCTCAAAAATTCCCTCAACAAGCCTGCATTAGGTTTTAAAACCCTAAATTCCTATTTGTGGCATACATCATTGTAATTATGACACCTGCACACTTTAATGAAAGAGCAAATTCCATATTTCTGTTCAGGGGCACATGGGAAGAAAAATTCCTCTTCTTTTATGCGGGGAGAGACAAACCACTAAACCCAGAAATATTCGCATCAGTCTTTTAAAGAGTTGTTTCTTGAAACTTCCTTTTAGTTATAAGAAGTGTTAAAACAATCAAAGGAACTTTCTGTGTTGTATTTTAGTAGGTAAAATTTTAGCTACAAAGTAAAATACTTAGGTGTTATAGTGTATTTTCAATAACTTTCTCTCAGGCCTTCTGTTTCTTTTTTGATGTGGACTTTTTATATTATGATGTAAAGAAAAAAGGGGCCATCTAGACTTGCTCTTCGTTAAATTAGTGAAGATATTGAACTCCTACTGTATTCTAAGTTGATTTGTTAACTTTATTAGACTTTTTTGTATTCATCAGTTTGAATTATTTAAATAAATGCAATTTGAGTCTGTTTCTTTAATTCTCTAAGAACTGATTTCTACTAATATGGAAGATTTCTACTGTTCTTTGAAGGCTCTGGGTTAAGAATTGATTTTCTGTTTGTACAACTTCATTCACACTGCTAATGCTTCACGTTGTGTTTAAAACAAATACATTCTCAGCCTTTTTAGAAAGGACATGATTTATATAGCTTTTGGTATTTTGTTTGGTTTAACATGGAAAATTCATTAAATTACTTGGTATATAAATAGTTTGCACCTTTTTGGGAATAATATTGAAATAACTATTCATGTTCTTAGGCATGGAGATGCCAATAGGGGAGTCAAAGCTAAAACTTTAATGTACAGTAATATCCCAACAAAAATACTGCGCAGGTGTGGAGATGCATGAAGACAGGAATATTAGATGTGGAAATGCAGGAAGCAGAAGGCCATGTCTTTGTTTTTAATCTCGTTTCTTTAGTTGCTTAATTAATTTTTGACAAGATGGATATTGATGACGGTGGATTCGTTAATACTGGTTATAACTGAAGAATTTCAGTTTGTATATTTTGAAAGTAAATAAAAATACATGATTTGCTTTCATTATCTTTCTTAAATTTTGATAACATTCAGTGTTACCTAAAGTGGGTTACATTAAAGATGAAGCTAGGTTATGTTTTCTTTTGTAACTTACAGAAATACAAAGAGAAAGATAAACACAAGCAAAAATATAAGAAGCAGTCGGAGTCTTCGCCATCCTTGGTTCCATCTCTTACTGTAACTACAGAGAAAGTAAGTTGATGCATTTATCCTCTTCTTCCACTTCAGTTACTTATGTTGAAATTTCATGATGTTATCATTCTAATGTATACATAGGAGTTTTAAAATGACAAGGATGCTGTAACTCTCAAGCACACTTGGTATATTTTCTTCCAAAAACACTTTGAGGTTTATAATAGGAAGAAAGCCTTAGATTTTTGTAGTTAAATTGGGAGTGACTTAATGGCACCAGTCAGGTGCCACTAATAATTCAGTAACTTTTATTTCAATTATTTTGTGTTTAGTTGTTTGAGAAGTTTTATAAAATCTTTCCCTTGAAATCCACTTTTGTGTGCTGAGCTGTTACTGAACCTGTAAGCTTTTAAGCTGGTAATTACAAAAATAATGGTACTTCATGTAAAAAGTACATGAAGCTGTGTTTAATCTACTTTTAATATCAATTTGTCTTTTTTAGCAGTCTGCTCTGTTAGATTCTGTGGTCTTTCTTTCCTGTTAATCTTCTAGCAAATACTTAACTCAGAGGGCAATATAAAGGATTAAATAATATAGTCAGTTCTGATTATGCTTCAGTATGATCTGACTGTTCTGATTACTACAGTAGTCACTTTTGCTATCCACAAAAGAAAAAGACACTAATGATATTACAGAATGGGCAGCACTATTAAGAAATGAGTTTTCTCACTTCGAATTCGGAAAAACGTTTGTACCGTTCATGTGGGAATGTTTGACATCTGAGTCAGGGCTGAAGTAATTAGCCACCAGTATTAGAATACTTTGTTTTGTAGAAGGGATACTGAAGCTTGTTTTAACTGTGTGTAGTTTGTCTGATGAGATGATTCAACAGATGTGTCAGTTTGCACATGGTACGCCAGGACAGGGTAAAGCAATTGAAATACCAGCTTTCTTTAATCCCTGTGAGTATTACATCAGCTAATGGTATCAACTGCAAGATTCATCACCAAGAAACACGGTTTGCTTATTTTTCTTATTAGGTGTAATGACCTGAGGGTGTGTACCTGTTAACATTGTTATTTGTGACTCATGCTTCTGATGAACTACTCTTGTTTCTGGTTCTTCTGTGTTCTTTTTGATAATAAGTCAAGTGAGACTTACTAATCAGTGTTTTTCTGAATTTCACGATAATTCTGTCTTTATTTTTGAATAACAACTAGAGTCACTTTGCCACTTTGTTCTTTTGATGTGAGAGTGAGATATTGCAAATGGTGAGTGTGACAGGTTTTTATTGAATGTTGACTAGTCCATGTGATTCTTCTTTCTTAATTTTTTACTTAATTTTATTAATTTTTCCTGAACCTTGACCCTGAGACAACTCTTAAGATAACCTATAAAAGAATTTTCTTGTTTGGCAAGTTCCTTTAGCACAAAACCTAAACAAAAGACGTATGATCTCACCTTTCCTGAATATATATCCCTTTTGTCCTTTTGTTACTTAGTTATCATACAAAGTGTTATTAACAAGTGATGTTGCCATATATTTGTGTAAAAAGTTAAAGAAAATCCATTGAAATATTGTTCATTTATAAGTCTTACCTATTAGAATACGCTTTTAATGTGGAAGACAGATTCTGTTTGTCTTTTTTCTTTTCCTTTTTTTTTTTTTTTTTTTTTTTTTTTTTAACATTCAGACCCAGTGTTTCTTTCTACCAAGACTTAACTGCTCCATTTTCTACTTTCTTTCCTCTCTGATTCAGACATTCAGGAAAACTGGTCTCTAGTTGAAGTTACTAAATACAATTTTATTTATTTATTTTTTATATCTGCTGGGTATTTGATTCTCCTGTGACTAGTTTCTTCAGATACTTTCTTCAGAGTTTTTTCTGAAGTCCTTTTGCATTTGCATCCATTTGCTTTTCTAAATTATAAATTCATACTGTGCTCCTCAAAAATTTGAAATGTTAATAATTAGACAAGCTTTGTTTCCTTCTGAGAATAATACTTAGTTCAGAATATTTTGTTAATATGGTACCTTTGTGTGACTTTCGCATAGAGTTGGCAGAACTGATTTGGGCTCGCTGTCTATTTCACAGCAGTCTGTCTTTGCAGTGAATACTTCATTTTATGACTTCTGTAAATCACTTCTCCTATCACATTCTTCCTGTTGTGGGAATTGGAATTTGAAATGAATTTCTCTTCCTTTTTAAAAGAAGTGAAATCCTTTTTGCTAAGAGTGGTAATGACCTTTTGTGTAAGTGGTGCCTTGGAGGATGTTTTTATCTGGATGAGTGGCTTCTTAAGTTACATTCCTGAAAAGCTGCAGAGTAAGCTGGGGGTTTACATTGTATGTGTGGGTATGGCTGGTTTGGTTAGTTCTGTAAAAGTGAATTTGAAGAAATTTAATGACGTTCCAGCCCAAATGCTGTGTTCAGCTATGGGTCCGTCTCCCAACAGGCAGTTCTGGGCATTTCTGTAATGTCTCCACAAACACCACCTTGTCTGGATCAGTCAAATTTGAAAATCTTTGAAACAAGAAATGAAGTACTCTGATTAATATATACTAACATTTTTTTCACTTTTCTTTTGCGGTATAAATACTGAATGCTTTAAAAAGGACTGGAACAACTTCTGGAATATTTCTCTCTATTCAGATGAAGCTTTCCCTTGGCATTTCTGTTACTTAGATGGGAATGTTCTGTTTCCTTATGATCATGGGATCAGTGTAAGAGCCACCAACCTTTTAGTTAGTCCTCGTAAAAAAAAAATTATTTTTCAGGTTGTGAGGTTGGGTTTGTACTGAACATTTAAAAACGTGTCTGGTTTAACAGTTTTTTTTTTTTTAAAAAAAGACAGTCATATTTTTCTGGGTAGAGTTTTTTCTTTAAAGAAAGAAGACAAAAGCACCCCTGATATGCAAAGCAGAAATCTGCTTTCAAATTGTAACCAGTGACTAAATACTTAAAAGACCCTGCGAGCAGAAAGTACAGCTAGCTAAATGTATCTGTAACAATAGAGATACTGGTGATAAACCCTCCTCAGCTCACCCTGATAGCAGCCCAACGTGGTTCCCAAGGGAGGTGCTTGGCTTTTGCTGCAGTAGGATACAGGAGGGAAGGGAAGGAGCAGGGAAATCTCCACTAGCTGTGACTGAACATTGCTATCCTACATTAGCGTGGGGTTTGTGGGCTGTGGGGGTGTGTGCACATGGCTTTTTGTTTGCTCTGCTTGGACCACTCTCCTACCATCTGGCACGTCTGTGGATGCTGCCTGCTGGGGTCCTTCCCTTCCCTGCAAGAGCACCGCTCTCACATCTGGGTTAGGGCTGAAGGCTTCTCAAGCGCTGGGATGTACTGTGTGTATTAGGAATGATTATTATGCCTCTGCAGTAAAACTAAAACTTTGCCAGAAGTTTTTAAGCCTTGCTGTACTTGCCTTCCAGACTAGCTTCAGTGTGCATGGTGATACGTGTAAGGTACAAAAATGACGGTAGCTCTCTGCACCCAGTTGGCAACAGGAAAGCGAAGTTTAAGGAAAAAGAACTACAAACCGGTTTACAAGGAGTAGTAAAGGCACTGTGATGCACACAGTTAGCTTGATACTTGCAGTAGCGAATACTGACTTTGAGAACAGGATTAACATTCATGTGCTGGTTATTTAAGACCTCCCAAATAAACCGAGGAATGGGTTTGGGAGCCAAGAGCTGAGTAATCTCCGTTTTTTGGGGATGTTTATACTGAAGTGAAGGGAAATGACTGACTGCAGTGTGAGCAGCGGAGGGGGAAGCCTCCAGCTGCGTGTCCCATTTAAAAGGCATGCGCTGGGGGAAGTGGGAAGGCAGGGGAAGCTCCAGGGGTCTGCAGAGACCAAAACCAGTTATTAAGTAACCAAAGAAGTTCTCACCCTCTTATGACCTCAAAAACAACCCCAAACCAATGTAACCTTGCCGTGGTGTTTCTGTTGGTGGTGGTGTTTTCCTGTGGTGACATTTGTATTAGGTCTTTGTCCTTTAGAGTGTAGCATTTTAGAAAAAAAATTGGGATTGGGTATGTTATTTTATGAACCAGTTAGCATAATAATCTAAAGTTTGTGCTGCACTTTGATCTCAGAACCGGATCTATTTTAAGGAGTTAATTAAAACAAAATGCCTTAAAGTGAACAGCAGAAGCTGGGAAAAAAGTTACTGACCAAATGATACCATTTTATTTTTCTTCATGTCTATTGCATCACATTGGTGTGGAAGATATGCTGGAATCTAGATGTTTACTCAGAATATTTCACAGCACCTGCTGAAACAGAAATACCTGCTGGAGCAAAACTTTCAAAAGCAGAAGTGCTACGTGCATGCGTGTTCTCCGGTCTGGATTCAGGCATGCAGTCTTTGAATATTTCATTGGTATTAATAGTTGAATCATACTATTCTTACCTTTGTAGTGACTGCAAACAAAGCCATATATCATCATGTCAAATCTCTGCACAACGTGCAAATGGATGTCTGCTTGTCATTTGCTAGCCCTGGCCAGTCTGTAGGGCTAAGTTAAACTCTTAATTTCCTTTTTACCGAAAACCAAAAATGAAACAAACAAACAAAGAAAAAAACCAAAACACAAATATCCCCCTGCGATAATGGAGATTTAAGGTAACATCAAACTGATTGTTGATATCTCTGTAGATTTCTCTTTGCAGTTAATATTGAACTGAGTGGGAAGGAGGTGAGAATTAGGAAAGGAAGGAATTGGGTAAGAGGAGAAATCAAAGATCCTAGAAAAATCTGACTTGGAGGGGGTGGGTTATGGTGTGTCTGGAAACCCTTTGTTCAAATGACCCAAATTTGAACCATTGCTTCTTAACACAGGTCAAGTGACACATCAGTTTCAGGAAAATAGAGCATACTTGTGGACTTCGTAATAGTTCAAAAAGTTAACTGTTGAACTTAACTTACCTTAGAATTGGCTCCATATTCATTAAGAACTGTTACCAATACAGTAACATCAATGTGAGGTAAATTATTCTTAGTGTTGTACTTTAACAGACTTAAACTGGTAATCCCTCTTCGCTCTTACTCAGAAAATTGCTAATATATTTTTATTGCAGTTCATAATAGGGCTATATTTGCAATTTTGAAGCGCTATGTTTTTCCTTTTTAGTTAGGTAAATGAAAATAATTTCTTTGCTAGCTTAAAAAGAAGTTGGATTTTAGTTGGGCAGTGCAGAGCTTGTTTCATGCCAGCGGATACTTTACAGATCCTTTCCACATGTTCATAAAGATGTGTATTTTTCATTAAATTATTATATGGTGAGATTCGTTTTACTGGTTTGGCTTTCTATGGGTATTAAAAATAACACTGAACAGTATGAAAACGTGAAACATCATTTGTTAATTCTTGATTTAATGTTAACATGGAGACTGTTGTTACCTTTGGACCTTCAGGTTCGAAGGGTTCTCAACGTTACTTATTTCTATTTAAGGTGTTCTCTTACGAATGAAGAGTTTAGAAGCGTTGTCTTTGCATGGCTTGTTAATACGCTAGGTCGTATAGGTGTGATGCAAGGGGGGTGGAGAGCTTCAGGAATAGCCTGAGACAAGGGAGAAAAGTGCTTCAAGAGTGAGTTCTGTTGTTGTCTACGATGACCTGTATGGAGATACTGGCACCTGTAAAACGAAGCATGAAGTCTAACCAGTTTGAATCCCTCAGATTCGTGTATTGCTGTGCTCCCTTTGCAGTAATTTGGGTTTGCTTACCTACTCTAGTTTGGAAAGTAGTTTACAGTGCTTGTATGAAACAAGTTGAAAACAAAACAACAAAAAACCAACATGGACTACCACTAAAACAATAGACTAGCAGTAGAATTCAGGTCAAGCAATTTCCACATTTTAAAGAAACTATTGGCCAAGAGAAGGTTGGTGTGATGATGCGAAACAAAGATGTAAGGGGAGCCAGGGTTGTTACAGTTGGTTTTGGTTTGATGATGAGACAAAAAGTTTTAAAGTTTTAAAAATGCAAATTATTATGTTTTGAAGCCTTCATCAGATCCACTGCTGGTGGAACAAAGTTTCCAGTTTCATTGCACTGTATACAAGTCTTTTGAAGTCTGTTATTTTTTTTCCTTCTTATTTGTAACTTGAAGCAGTAACAATATTGTATTTCAGTAACCATTTATACAAGATGAATCCATTGACTTCAGTGAAGTAAAAATTTCCACCAAAGTTGATGTTAATTTGTGCATTCTTTTCCACGAAATAGTTTTATGCACTTTAATCAAGTGTGTTGATAAATGCAACCATTTTATGTAACTTCTGCTATTGCCAGTTTCCTGAGTATTTGAATGCTAAGTTTGTTATTTGAAAGAGTGGTTTCTTTTATACCTTTAAGTGTATAAGAACATGCACAAAATATTTCATATTTTCCAAAACTTTAATGAGCTGTGTGAGAAGACATGGAAAAACTCATATGCAGGATGTGTATATAGACACATGTGCAGCATGTATGTAGTTTGTGCTAAAATATATATCTGGGGATTAAGAATGGTGGCCTTACAGCAATAGCAAAATAAAGGTTCTCTTCCTCAAATGGTAAAACTAAGTTTGATACTATGCAACTTTTTCTATCCCTTGGCATAGAAAAACTTGTGTGTGTGTGTTCTGAACGTGGTGAACTGTGAGTAGTTTTTCTGATTTAAATAGGATTACTAGATGAGTAAAATTGAATATACTAGCAAGTTCGTAGAACTGTTTCTATGATTTTGTATTGTGTTACTAACGTGTCATTGCTGATTACTGATGTTTTGTATAGTAAAGCTAATAGCTTTGCGTTAGCTGTGGTAGGTAAGTCATCAAGTAGGCTTCCACAGATTGCTCTAATTGGTAATAAATGATCTGCTGGTACTGTCACCGAGCTAAATAATTAGTAACTGACTATTCTTTGTATAAAATAAACTATTTTAATTCTTAATTCTATTTTAATTTAGTGGGAACTACAGCATCTGTAGCATTCTAGTTATGTATATTGGTTGTTACAGGTGACCTTACTGTTTCTTTTCTTGAATTCTTTCCTTGTCACAATGCTAGACATACACAAGCACTAGCAACAACTCCATGTCAGGCTCCTTGAAGCGGTTGGAAGATACCACAGCTCGATTTACAAATGCAAATTTCCAGGAAGTTTCTACACACGTTTCAAGTGGAAAAGATTCTTCAGAGGCTAGAGGGTCAGAGAGCAAAGGGAAGAAATCTGCAGGTCACAGCTCGGGTCAGAGGGGAAGAAAGCCTGGTGCTGGAAGAAATCCAGGAACAACTGTGACTGCAGCTAGCCCTTTTCAGCAAGGTATTAATCGTTCCACAGTAATACTTCTTTTGCTTTGACGTGAATTAGACAGAAATCTTACATATTTAAAACAGATTACATACTCAAAAGTAGCTCATCCTTTATCCTCAATAATGAGAACGTTGTTTCACATGGGAAAACATAACTTTTTTCAGGAAAAAGTGTTTTTTGTCATAACATGAAAAAGAAGGCCGTGCATCTTTAAAGGGCAAAGGTGATACTTTTTGTTTAGGTTGCTAGGGTATTTTCTTTAACTGCTAAAAAACAGAGGTTTCTTATCTGCTGAAAAGTTGGTCTGGGGTAACATTCAGCATATAAAGTTAAGTATAGGAGTCTGTCTTAGCTCTTTAAGGGAATAATACAAATGTGTTTTAATTAGTCCATATTAGAACAAAACTGGTAATGTATAGGATGTGATGATTGCTAAATAATTTTTCAAGATACAGGCATTTAGAATGTACCACTTCAAAGTTAGAGATGCTGCTCTTAAAGTTTTAATTTTTACTATCATGCAATGAGCAGTTCAAAATTTGTCTACTTCTCAGTATTTATTTTTTTCATTTGAAATACTGAAGTATTTTTGTTTAAATTTTTGAACTTCTGAAGTTGTCTTCTAGAATCTCATGTATAAAGAAAAATCTTGCCCACTGCAAGTGGCAAAATAGATCTTTATTATGTGCATGAAATTTCTTTAAAGCTGCATTAAATTAATTCGATATTTACTTAAAATACAGAACAACACTCGTTATGATTTTTAAATTAAAGTAGTGATGTAAATTGAATTTTAAAATGAAATTATAAGTATTTTTAATGGATTAAAAAATACTGATTTCTGAATGAGTTTTTTTCAATCTCTAATGGCATACTTAGAAGTATTTTCTTGGTGGGACAGCAGTCACCAGTTAAAGTTTTGGAAAACAGTACCCACATACACTCACCCCTAGAAAATCACTGAATGTCAGTGAAAGTAAATTGGTGTTTCTATTTCCTAAGTTGCTTCGTTTTCTGCCTTGCATGTGCTGATACAGTGTTGAAATGACTGCACTCCAAATATTACACAACAATGCAATTCTATTACACAAAAGATCTGTATGATTCTCTGACAATGTAAAGAAGTCTTAAAATGCCAATTTTATACACTTTGCTCCACTTCCTTTCCTGTCCTTTTGAAAAATACCTCTTCTGTGGAACACCTCCTCAGCCAGGGTAAATTAAGTGCAATTGCTGTTCCCCTGACCTGTGTCAGACCCCTTATTTAGGTAGAATGGCAAGGAAGATTGCAGGCACAGCGTAGATGTGATCACAGCATGTTTTATCAGCTGCCTTCTTTTTATTTGAAAGTGTTTAAAAGAAAAATCTTGCTGTGACTTATACTAAATGTTTGTTATGGTTTTAAAACGAGGGATATCAAAGGTGTTTTTTTTTTTTTAAAAAAAAAGTTATTATCCTTTTATTCACTTTTACCTGTCTCGTGCCCTCAAACTTAATAACGAAAATCTGAGATTCAGATCCAGCAGAGGGAAGATCAACAGTAGAAACAGTGAGTTATGTTAAGAACAGATTCTTTAGTTCTTGGTGACACTTTCCATGAAGTCCTTGTACTTGAGAGTTTTGTATTTTAAGATACTAATCTTTTCTGCTAGTTTTCATCAGCAGTAGAAAAAGGAATAATTTTTGTATTTTTTCTTTTTCTTTAGGAAGCTTTTTGGGCACTCCTAGCAGCATAAAGTCATCTTCTGGAAGTTCAGTTCAGTCTCCCCAGGATTTTTTGAGTTTTACAGAAACAGATCTGCGAAATGATAGTTTCACTCACTCTCAACAGACTTCGTCAACCAAAGATGTACATAAAGGAGAGACTGGGAGTCAAGAGGGGGCTGTCAATTGTTTCACTTCCTTAATTGGTCTCCCTTCATCATCAGCTGTTTCCCAGTCTAAAAACTTTGACAGCTCACCTGGAGACATAGGTAATTCAAGCCTTACTTCTACAGCATACAAACGAGCTCAAACTTCTGGAATAGAAGAAGAAACTGTAACGGAGAAGAAACGGAAGGGAAACAAGCAAAGTAAACATGGGCCTGGTAGACCCAAAGGAAATAAAAGTCAAGAAAGTATTTCCCATCTTTCAGTTTCTTCTGCTTCCCCAACTTCGTCTGTGGCTTCTGCTGCAGGAAGTGTGACGAGTTCTGGTCTTCAAAAATCTCCAACTTTGCTCAGGAATGGAAGTTTACAAAGTCTTAGTGTTGGCTCATCTCCAGTGGGTTCAGGTAGGCGTTCATTGGATTTATTTATTTTTATCTCAAAAGACTTCTTTGTTATTTTAGCCTTAATTCTGTGTATGCTTTTCAACAACAGAGTAACATTTCAAGTACCTGGAAAGTCACGTTAGGGGAAAAAAAGGTCAAAATTAGAGTGTAACGGATGGAAGAGTTAAGTTTTGTTCCACAGATAGATGGCAATACAGTGTAGGTGGCTGTACTAGATTGGCCTGTGTATTGACCTATATATGAGATGAATGCAGCTTTTGAGGCTTTGGGGGGAATAAGAAGTTGCGTGAAAATAGGTGCTGTGGAAACCGAGTGACAGGCTTAACTAACTTAAGAGATAGTGTATGCAGATTATATATAGTCTGTATGTTTTCGTACTTGGAGAAAACAAAATCAAAACTCAAGCATGTCAGCTGTGCTGACTGTCCCTCTTTTTTTTTCAATCTAACTCAATTAATTAAAAACCAAAATGTGTATATGAAGACATTAGTTTAAACACATAAGAGGATATTCTGAATCTGGACTCCTATCTAGCCAGATGATGATTTCATGTCCTTGTGTGCTTTTTTCCAGTTGAAATTGGCTGGTTTGTTCTTCCTCTGTTCTAAATGTATATAAAATTTGGGCTGTGAGAGGCTTCCTGTTTTCAGTAAATCTGTGTGTGGAATGATGTTGCAGAATATTTACTGAAGTCTGTCTTGCTTTGAAGTTTCTGTTGAGGTCTTTATATTTGGTTAAAAACAATAGCAAACTATCTGATACTTATAACTTGGAAATTGTATCATTTTTTATTGTTCTAGTTCTTTTTTTGGCTTCATTTTTCTTTTTTTGAGGGCAAAGGAGAAATGAAACTCCCATATTTGGTTATGGGCAGGTTTTTATTCTTTTACATATTTTCAGTGTATGCAATATGTAAGTTTAAAAATATATATGCTTTAAAAAACAGAGGCTTCATATTTGCTTCAGAACGAGGTAGATACTTAAGAACTGCACCTTGATCTCAAAAATACTTAAGTCTTTGTTAGTTGTAGGCAAATGATGATTTTTATTAAGGGTAATAATAGCAGTAGCAATGGAAAGTATTAAATATTTTTCCTGCATAGAAATTGATAGGGTGAAATGGTATGTGACAAACTTCCTAGCTCACTGTCCATCTTCTTGATTAAAGTGAGGTTTTAAAAACACATTAACCTCGTATTTGTTATGGTCAGAAATCACCCGACAGAGTTAGATAAATATCCTGATGATTTGAGTCTAAACTTTCTTATTCCTCTGTAATCCTTTTGAGGTGGATTATGTTTTATATCTGAGGTAACAGATGGAAGTACAAGCTCTTATTTTGAAGAAAATGACCTGCATTTCCTGCTTTATAATTATCCCGGAATATTCTGGTCTTGTCAGCTCCTGTAACAGGCCTTTTTCTGGCCAGGTCCATCCTTGCTTCCTTTGTCCTCTTTATTAGATCTCGTTCCTCCATCTGTTTATAATGTTAAACACATTGTGTGAAAAGCTTTGAAATACATGGATGGGAACACCATCTAAGTTTTATGAAAGCTATCATGGTATGGAGCCTAGAATTTCACCTCTGTTAAGCACACTTAGACTCTTGCTCCCCAGCATTAGCCCTGCCCTCTAAACCAGCGGTATTTATAAAGGTGCTGAAGAACATATGTATAAACAAGCAAGCTCCCCCTCCCCAAAACAAAACAAAAAAAGCCCACAAAACCTAAAGAAGCAAAACCAGATGGGAAATCTGCCTTTGAGCTCCAAATTCATCCACAAGCTTATGTTTGAGTCTGGGCATATTGTTTTAATGTACTCTTCTCCCTTTTTTCTTCTCTTTCTTTTGGTTGTAGCTCTGCTTTCCTCACTTCATCATAAGCATTTTCTGGGTTTAGCAGTCCATTTACAATTTTGTTACAATGAGGAAGGGCACATGAGTGTTATCAATATTATGAGAAGCATACATCTTCTCGTGTATGATATGCTGATTTTTCCCTTGCTTTGAAATGTCTCTGTATTGTCCAGTAACAAACTAGGACAAGTGAATCTAAACTATTAGAACCAAATATCATGTAAATGTAGTGAGAAGAAATGTAGAGGAAGTTGAGCCAAAAAGTTCATACTAAATTGCATTATTGTATTATTTTAAACAAGCAGAATCAGGAATGAGTGAGACCATGCTAAGTGAAGCATTTGAGACACTGTCAACAATTTCCTCCTTTTTTTTTAATTTCCTTATGAGTTACAGCTATCTTAAACTATCATTCTTTCTCCATTCTGTTAAAAGTCTGTTTGTCAAGATCCATAAAAATTACAAAAATCATTCCAAATGTGTGATAATCCTATTCACAGTTTATGTTGAAATTAGATGATAGATGAAGGAAAGTTCATTTAAAAAAGTAATGCCAATTCATCATGTGCTATTTATGCATGTTCCATAAAACTGTCATTCAGAATAAGTGCATTCAGCTCATTTTGTGAAAACATTTATCATCTCCAAACTTTGTTCAGGTCCACAGAACTTTTGTTTTACTGCTTGACAAAATCAGAGACGTACCATTAATAGTATAAAGCCAGGCAATTAAAAGCTGGTACAATGCTCAGATTTTATTACAGTTGCCATGCCACTGATCTGATATTTCTGAAATTTTGAGCACTTGAGTTTTTCACTCCTAATGCTCTGTACAACCTTAAATGAGACACTGTATGCACTAGTTTGTTTGACAGTTTACTTACAGAAAGGAATGTAATTTTAAAAATGAAGTAAAGTTTAAATGGTAGGGTAATAAAGAATTTTTATATTCAATTAACGCTTTAGGAATACCTCTCTCCCTGTTAAAAATAGCTACTTTAGCCAATAGCAGCTAATTTATAAACCATACCTGTTCTCCTGGTGGAAATTCACAGGCACTATAAGTTTGTCTAGTAAGACATCAGTCGGTTGTCAGTGGGAGTTATATATAGCTGACAATGCTTTTCCGCAAAATGGATTTTGTCTGTTTGCTGTGTTACAGTAAATTAGGACTGTTCTTCAGAGTGATTTCAGGATCTGATTTTTGTTTTTCTTTTCAACTTTTATTTATAGTAGTTGTATTCACAGGATTAGGTTCTTTCTGGGCATCCTCCTAGGGAATAATCCTTAAAGATTTCTAGTCCTTCAAGCTTTTCTAGTCAGATTATTGGTTGTAGAACAACGATCCGTTCTGCTGAAGATTTTTCTCCTTCTTGCAACAATGGTGATTAAAGAACAGAGAGCTTTCATGCTGGAATTGGAAGAAATGAATAGCATCTTGTCCCATTGCTTACCTGTACTAATAGTAACAAAGTAGATCAAATAGGTTCTTTTACCATATTTGTATTCTAATTCAGTGGTAGTGCAAATTAACACAGTTTGGGAGAAGAAACATGCAGTTATGGTAAATAATTTTCACACATTCTTGATTTTTCTGTTAAGCAGCTTGGACAGGCTTTGGCCCCTCTGTTTGGAATTCACTTCAGTGAGTGAAAAACTTACGGGACCTTGGATCCCAAAGCAATAGGAAAAAATCCACTTTGTGACATGCAGTGCCTTCTGACTCTTGTGGGGTAATGCAGCAAGGTAAAATGAAAAGCAATCAAATGTCAGAAGTACACTGAACTTTGCCTTTTATGGTAGGTGAAGTTCTTGCAGTTGTTCTGCACGGATACTTACAGCTAGAAGAACTGCAGTGCTTTAAGAAATAGGGACACTTCTCCATCTCTTCCAGTTCCATTCTTGATTTCAAGTGTACAGCGAATTGTGTAGTGTCAGCTGTTGCTAATAAGGGCCTTCAAAGGATCATATTTCAATATTTGAATTTTCACATAATATTTTTTTATGCCCTTCTGAGTACTTTAAGTCCTAGAAGAGCCTATAGAACCTCCCTTCCCTTCCAAATTGGTCTTGAAAATGATGAGCCCGTGCTTTCAGAACCTGTGCTCTGCCCATCCTCTGGAATTCCGTTGTCACAGTTGAAGCAACCTTGTTATTTGTTCCTATATTTTTATTTATGTAGCAGATGTGTTCTGCTCTTGATCAGTGTTCATAATGCTCTGGTTGGTCAACTAGACGGCTTTTACAATAAAGGACGTATCCAAACCCAGTGTTGTACTTCAGTACAGCAATAATTCAAACTCTGGCTTAGAAGCAGTAGATGGTTTTTGGCACACGCCCCTCTGGTTTTATATTACACTTCACCCAGTCTAATTTTCAGCTTTATATAGAAGTTTACTAACCACTTCAGAGTAGTCAATGTATTTTAGTTGTCTTTCTCATCTGGTTCCAGCAGTGATGATTCCTCAGCTGTGTGTTAGGCTGCTATGCAAGGAGATGATCTTACCATTAAGCTCGTTGCTGTGCTGATGATAGAAGAGAAAGCTGAGCTTCTAAGCAGATAAGTCATTTAGAGGCATTCTCATGGAGTTGGAGTCTCTCAGAATTCACGCTCAATCTTCGTGATGTTACATTTAAGTTCCCCTGTAGCCTTTGACTTACAAGCTAAATCTATCAGGAGAAAGAGTTTAGATAAAAATATTCTGGTACAGTTTGTGCTGTTGTTAATCAGCTAGGTGCCCCAGAAGCCAAAGCAGAAAAGGTTTTGCTGTGTTAAAAAGCCCGTTTATATTCCAGATAGGGGGGAGGATGGAAGGGACAAAGATAGTAGTAGAAACTGATGACCTTTAGGACTAAGTAGACTGTGTAGGAAACGCACCAGGCAGAATTCTTGACCAGAGAGTTCTTTCTGAGATGTTTTGGAAATAATACTGTTGTTATCCCTGCGCTACTAATTTCAAGAAGTGATAATAAAGTTATATTAGTTTAAATTATTTCATAGATAGTACAAGTAGTAGCATACTTAATTAAAACTTTTTTTAAAAACTGAGTGGAAAGATGAAATAATTTGTAAATTACTGCATTTAATTTGGATACTTATTTCCTCCTAAGATATAAATATAGGACAGTTGAGAAGAGACATACAATGCTCAAGATTTTTCAAGTGACCTTTTCAGAGAGAGTCTTAAGCTCTTTAATAGACTGAAAAGTCCTGGAGACCATTTCAGTTTACAAAATGGTTACAAATCAGTGTGATTGTATTTGTTGTGCGGGAAAAATTAATATTTTTGATCAAAAATTTTCCATTGATAATTGCATCACGAGAGAAGAACAAAAATGCAGACCTATAGTGTTACTTAGACGGGCTACTGTGAGCAAGAAGTCTTCAGCCTTTCCAGCGGGAGGTCTCTACGGTGCCCGACCTGCCCTGGAATCAGTAGTTCGTGCATCAGCTCCCCTGTGAATGGTGCAAGATTTTAGAAACTGTTGAAGTGTTGTTTGAAACAAAATTCGATTTCAAAAAAAATAAAAATAAAAAAAAAAAGGAAAAAAGCACACATTTTTCCTCTCCCAAATAATTTTAGAAAAACTTGAGTGAAAACAGGTACAAGGGCTTTCTGAAGTGATTGTTTCCCAGGAAGGGGAAGGTAAGTTAGAACAACTAAAGTGTGAGTTGCAGGTCCAGCTGCTTAGGTCTGCTTATAGCAGAGAAATTCTTGGCATGTGTAGAAGTGATTTCACCTGACTAGTTAACTGTTGTATGAGAACCTGAGTGTCTGTCAGGTTAAAATGTGTATTTTGAAGATTACTTACGTGAAACTAGATTCCCAAATTATAGTGTCACTCTGGGCATTAGTTTCTAGTTACATTTCAAAATCTGTCGTACCTCTATATATTTATTTAAGGATGATGATATAGTTATGGTGCTCTGGTAATCAACAACAAATGGTATGTTTAAATTGCCATGTACTTCTAGTACATTTTGGATTTTTAAAAAAAGTACACGGGAAAGTGGATATTTGCCTGAGTTCCCTCTTATGTATTTCATTAAAAAAAAAAAAAGTAGAAGTTTTTGGTAGTTCTTCATTTCTGCATAAAGTATTTTTTTAAACAACTGAGCAGAAAGATGCAATAATTTTGTAAATTACTGTTCAAAGCTGTTTTTATTCATGCTTTGCCAATCTTCTACCCAGGTACAAATTTCATAATTATTCAAATAATTTCTGTAGGTCTAGATTTTTGCCCATAAAGAATTATTTGCAAAGTTAGCATCTGAATATGATGTATGTGCAACGTAATAATACCTGTACGAATACTTTGTTCATTGTTGGTTTTGTCTGTACTAGCAGAGAGGAAAATGGACTGGGCTTCAAGGTTAGTTAAGTTGCTGTGCTTGCTGCTTTTCAAACTTAGCTGCAAATCTGTACTGTTTGGTGGGGGGAGGTTTTCAAAGAAGTCTATCAGTTTTTTGTGAACTGTGTTTTTAGGTTATTTTTGACCTGTTGTTAGCATTTAGGCTTGAATTCTTAATAAAAAAAATTGCTTATTTGAGGTGTGGGTAGTCTGGGCAAACTACACTACATGGATGAGAACTAGCTGGCAGCTTTGCTCTTACTGTTGACTGCATAGTGAACAAAATGAACTGTTCAGTTTTCGCAAAGTTGGTTATCTTAGCAGATGTATTGATTAAAAGTAGCTATTATTATTAAAAAGAAAAAAGGTACTGAAACTTCTAATTTTGAGCTTGGATTATGTTATTTTTGGCTCCTTTTATAAAACTAAGAATTAAATTTTAAAATGAGAGATGGGAATAAGGAGATTATCTGAAACAAAGATTTCTCTCTTATCAGATGCCACTGTTGAAGAAGGTGGTATGTATTTTGAAGGTGTGTAGGTCTTTTCTGGAAGATCAAGTAAATCTTTAATGAAATTCTTGCTGCGTGGGAAAAGAAGTGAGATACAGGTGTTGTTTCCTTACTTGTAACTGCTTAATTCCCAGGATCTCCTTTAAAAATTACACTTCTGAAAACCTCATCCATTTTGACATCATTTTGTACGTGTGTATATTTTTAAATTAAAATGTACATCCTTGAGTGTGAACATTTTCCAGCATCTGGAGCCAATTTACCGGAGTACAGCATTCCTTGTAAGTCAAATGCAAGATAGCCATCCGTCTTTTACCTCCATGAAGTCTGCTGAGGGTGACAGGAGAGCATAAAGTGCGTGGGCGGGAGGAGGGAAAGAAGAGGCTCGACTGTAAAAGTGGCAGTGCTTTAGTTGCTTTTGGTTTGTTTCTTGTCTACCCCTCCTTGAAGACTGCTTTTCAGATTGTACAGGCTTTCAGGTCTTTCAAAAATCAGGCTTAGCTGAAAAACAGCAAAGGAAGTGTACGTGTTGATAGTATTTGCAGGTTTTTGTACCTCTGAAGATTGGCTAATTCCTGTGGTAAAGTAGTTCTTTTTGCTGTTCTCAATCAGAGAGGAATTGTACTTAGCGGTTAAACATTTTATCTATTTGATGTGAAGAGAAGAGGTGCCGTATCAGAAGGTAAACTCTGACTGGAAGCTGTTTCAGGATTAAGATCAGAACGTGTAACTTCAGTGGAAGAGGCTCTGATTTGTAGAGCCTGTGGTAGATTATCATAATCCTTTCTGAAACTGGGAAGTTTTAAAAATACAAAGGCAAACAACACCACAAAACCAAAAAACCTAACGTAATATAGTGGTATGAGGCAGGTTAGATACCTTAAAATAATTGAGATTTTAACTGAAAGACTTAGAACAGGGACAAATTCATTAAGACTTTAAATGTACAGATTCCTGTTCTGATGTGCAACTCCTCTCAGAAGCTCAACATTGTTTTTAAACAGATATACCAAGCTTCTGATTATCAACTGCTCCTTTCCTTATGCTTTCTTGCTGTTCAAATAATTTATTTTTGTCTCTTAAGTAGGTTAAGTAGGGGAGATAGGAGTAAGGACCTAAGGCCTTGGAAGCACCTCATAGCCCACACTGTTGCGTGGTACTGTGTGTGTGGCTTGGTACCACGTTAGGGCACATGTCCTGCAGGAATTCTTGCTCTATAGTGCAATATTGGAATATTTGAAGCCAGGCAGTGTGGATGCTGACAAACTGAACACCTAGCTCTAGTTAAAATGTTAGGAAACACATTTTTTATTGGCATAGTTTCTAACAGATAGGATTGAAGAGTCAATAGCTTTTGTATTTCAGAACACTTTAAAATGGAAAACTGTAGAATCCAGCATCTGTTGAGATATAACGATTTGGCTTAACTACACTAACTGACAATATATCCAGTACCCTTTAACTGTATGTCAGTTCCTCATGCTTCATAAATGGTACCTCTCCTAGTTGCTTAAAACCCGCAGTATCTTTGAGTTGATTCAACTGGATGCAAGCCCATTTTCAATAAATCTCACCGGCATAAATAAAATGCAGAAAGTTGGCACCGATAAGCCAACAATGCATTTCCAGAAGATTATTCAAGTAAACCTCTCTTTCAGGAGTATTAGGCATAATTTAAAAAATATTGTAGGAGTTTTATATGCAGGTATGCTGTACATACGTAGTGTACTGTCAAAATAGATAGCAAAGTAGTTTTGATAAGAGCTTGTGTGGTGATAATGCAAGAAATAATAAGTGAAACTATTTTATACCAGTAGAAAAGCTGCTTCGTTTCTAATCCCAATCTGGACTTTAAAATGGAATTTTTGCCAATTTGAACTGAAGTGCGATTTAACAATTAGTTTTGATGTAAACTCACTACTTCATATTGTTCTTATACTTTCAATTTTTATTCAGCTTTTAGGTAGAGTTCCTTTTTTTTTTGGTGTCAGCTGGTAGATAATGTAAGGTGTTTGCAAGAAGGCCATCAGGATAACATAAAAGAAGTTAATTTTGAATATGATCTAGCTTGCTGCATGTTTTTGGGAGAGAGTTATATGCAGAGGTTAAAAAAATAAAATGCTGGGAGTTCTTGTTAGACTAAGTAACTTGAAATACTGTTCCCCCCCCCAGAAAAAAGCAAACAGACAAACAAAAAAACAGTGAGCCTCCCTGGTCTTTAGAACTGTATAGTTCTAGGAACTTTGAATGAAAAGATTGATGAAAGCTGTAAACAGAACTGAAGAACATTAGCATGGGTCTGGGGATTTTGCATGTGTAATCCTATCATTTCACGTGTTCTTGACTGACTTAATGCCTATTTCCTTTTTTTTTTTTTGTTGTTGTTGTTTTTGTTTTACACACTTAGGAGGAGAAGGATTTCCTGACAGGAATGACTACAAGTTGCAAGTAATTTTTTAAACCAAAAAACAACCCATAAGCCATTGATAAAGTTTGCTTTCATGTAAAAATCTCAAATGCAGATTAAAAAAAAAAAAAAAATAATAAAAAAATAATAAAAAAAAGTGCAATAATTTACAAGCTGATTCCTAATCTGAAGAATTTAGAGGTTGATTAGAGCAAATAGCATCCTATTGGTGTAGAAAATCAGTAGACCTTTTTTCTATTGTAGGATTAGTGGTAAGTTTGGAATTTACTTTTTGTATGCACAAGCAATTCTCTGAAAAACAGGTAGTGAACAGTAAAAGGGTGGTGACTCAGATGTAGGTGGGGATACACAATCAGTTCTGATACATACTGAAACTGAAATTAATAAACTGGAAGTAACAAAGTCTTCCTGACATTGTGAACAGCATTTTTTCTAAGGAATAATAACTGTGAGCTTTTAAAGCAAGCAATAGCAGCTACCATGAGGACTAGGTGAGGTCTTCAAAGGAAGGACTCAGCCATGACTGGGAATAGGCAAGCATAGATAGAAAATAAAACTGTGAAATACAATATTAAAGGTTATATTTTTTGGCATATGTGATGACTATTCACCATCCCTAACCTTTCCTGACACTTTAGCATACTGGAGTTCAGTGGCTTGGCTGTACGCTGTAGGAGAAGACTGGGTGGCTGTGATGGTTCTTCAGTGTGGAGTCAGGAAAAGTCAGCTGCCAGAAGAGGCACTTGTACCAGGAACCCAGACAGTAGCTCTTCTTTCCTTCCAGGATAAAACAGCTTTCTTCTTCTGCCTTCTGCTAATGTGTGCTTTGGGGGTGGGAACAGTTCTGTGCTATGTTAAGCCTTGGGTAGAGTTTAGGATGAGCTTTGTTAATCACCTTAAATAGGAGGCTCAAGGAGGGCTGAGCTGGTGTTGGCCTTTCATCATGTAACTGTACGCAGTTGGCATTAGGATGGTCTGTTCCAAACGAGTCAGGTTAAGCAGGATGTTTTCTTGCTAGGATTCCTTACATCTCATCTCTAGGTTGAGTATCAGTAACTTGTTTTCTTCTGTGAGTCCACATCTTCCATGAATTTGTCCAAAATTTTTTTGAAACCATTCATGCTGTTAATACCTGAAACGTGGTAGGTGAATTTCATGTTTATGTATGATATAAGGATGTAGAGGATCTTCTTACTCCCTACCAGCAATCTTAAGGATTTAAAAAACAGCAACAACAAAAAACTTTCAAAGTGAAGATCAGAGCTGAATCCTTTTATCACATATTTATGTAGCACATGCTTATTGAGAGAAGTTCATTCTGATAAGCACAGGAGAGCAGATTATTAATGTCTAATATGTGTCCAAGAATCAGTACTGTTCTTTTAAGGATTTAGTAGACCGGGGATGTTTAAAATGACTTTTTCTCCATGTGTAATAGTTGCAATCAGAAGGAGTCACACTGCAGCTTGTTCCTCTCACTTGTCTTTAGCTCTGCTCTTGAGTTGCCAGACAACTGCTTGTGTTAACCCCATATCGCCGACAAGGTCTACGGAATTGTTCTGTCAGCTCTTTAACCGTATCTCTTCCTAATTTGTCTCTAAAGTACATGTCCTGTGGTAGTAAATTATTCACTGGGGTATATCTGGTGTATTCTGCTTGAAGACTCTCAGAAAGGTCTGAGTGATGTTTGGGAACATGATGCGTGTGGTGGTTCGGGTTAGTGGCAGTCCCTGTGTTGTGTAATTTTAAAGAAACAAAATCAAAAATTACAGCTTCAGACAATCCAGAGTGCGCTCATTTAAGGTAAGGAAGATAATAAAAAAACTAAAGGCTCCTTAAATTTGAAAGAGGCTTTCCGTAGTACTGACAGCAATGGTGGATCAAAATGGCTGCTATTTCTTCTGTGGAAAAATCGAGCATAACTGGAACAAATTGATATTATAAGCAAATAATGGCTGGGCAGAGCAAGTGTGGATGAAATGCTCCAGCTCTTAAGGGTGGCAGACATCAGTTGCAGCCTATCCTCTACACCTGGGTCAGAATTAGTCCCAATAGTTTAATTTATATGAACACAGTAAAGCTGTATTATCTCTGCATTTTGGTGAGATTATATATGATATTATATATATATATATATATATATATATATATAACTGTGGAAAGTAGTAGTTTTCATTTTTAAGTGAATTTTTAACGGTGTTAATAATTCGCTGAAAGCTGAGGTTAAAATTACTCATTTAATTTTTATTAGATTCTTGAGTTTTCATCAAGATTCACCCAGACTCAAGGTTCACTTTTTGACATTCATCAAGATTCACTTTTTTCTCTTAATACAAAATTTCAAAAAAAGTAGTGTTTTGTTTTTTTTTAAACATTATAGGCTTGGTCTGTAATGATGTGGCAATTATAGTCAGTATTGCTGTTTTCTTCTGGTACTGTTTTTTTTTTCCCCATGGAAGTATCTTAGGTTAATTATTATAAATTAGGCAGTAGGTGAAAGGCAGTGGTTTTAAAAAAATGATTTCTAAATTAATTTTGTGATTTTCTTGTGTCAATGGCAAAAGTTAAAATTGTCTTTATTTTAATTCATTGTTTTGATTCCTGATGTTCAGAAAAACCTGGCAGTTTAAAGGGAAAAAAAAAAAAAGGCTGTCAGTCTCTGGTAGCTGCCAGTTGGGAGAATAAAAAAAAAAAAAAAAAAAAAGAGGCAAAAAAGAAGTCACCCTGTTAGAATATGAACATTAATAGACCTCTTATATTACATCAGATGTCGGAAGCTGATGCTGCTAAAAAAAAATCACCCGTGGAAATACTGCAGGGGTGTTCGCTATACGCTGGCACTCAAAATCATTCATGCTATCATCTTGTCAAAACAGACATACGTGATGAGGGCTTTATTCGTTGTTAGTGTGGAAAAATGAACTGGTAAATTGAAAATAACACGTAGTTGTGAGTTCATCATTCTAAGTACGAATAAAGGGGTGATGCAAGTGGAGGAGGTGTGCCATCAGCGTGAGTGCTGTCACCTTGGGACCGGGCATCAAAGTGCTGGGTTACCGCGGAGGCTGAACTCGGAGGCTTCCAGCCGCCGGGCAGAGGAGGAGAGTATTCATGGTCACTTCGTGGGCAGAGATCTCTGCTCTCAAGGTGCCAAAAAAAAAAATACTTGAAAAGGAGTTTCGTGTGAGCATCTCATGCTGGAAGTTCTTTCTGGGCATCCGAACCCCTCCGCAGCTGGTCTCCCTAAAGCCTGGGAGAGGCGGACTGCTGTGTGTTCATCTATCGATCTATCGGTGAAGCAGGAGGGATGCCTCGTGATTAAAATTTTGAGGCAGCTTCAGTTGAAGTTTCTAAATTTGTTGCGGACAATGAAATTAAAATCGGTCTTTTGTTGGGGAGACTGATCGTCCTGGGGAAGGCTTTGACTTTTTATTTGCAGCGGGAGCTTTACAATGCAGCTAATTGGCGTGTGCTGGCATGTTCTCATTGTACCGGGCGTTTAAAAGCTAACAAACACTGACAAAAGAAATATAAGTAAGAAATTACAGCGGATAGAAATAAATCCATTTTACAATTTGAGCTACTGTAAATGATCAGAGCTCTAATACAAGAAAGATGTATTCAGGTATATTATTGTTCACTGAAATTCTTGTCTATACATATATTCTTTTGTGCGTCTGTTAAACATGATCTTAACATGAAGCCCTTTTTCTCCTAACTCAAAAGCTTTCTCGAAGTTGATGAATACCATACATAATGGTAAGTTATATTAGAATCTTTTTCAGAGGTTCATTTATCACAAAGGGTAGCCTTTTGTGGAAAATCCTGATTGAAGGTCTGCATATTCTATTGATTGGGTGAAATACGGGTCTGCAGTGAGTCAGTTGTTCGGTACTTGAGTGAAAACTTTGTAGATTGTCTGCAGGAGCCTGATAGGTCAATAGTTCCTCAGTTCTCCTTTGATGATCTTTTTGTATGTGCGCAGTAAAATGATAACAGTTTTATTCTAGTTCTGAGATTCTTTTCTTTAATTTTGTGAATAGTGTTTCTAGTTCTTCTTCTGTGCTCCATTCACAGGTGTGTTACAGGGCTATCTACCTCAGGAATTCTCCCACTTACTTTCCTGACTACTTAAATTACTACAAGTAATGCATGTGAAGGTATCCGTGTGTTGTCCCTTCTTTGTTCTGGCAGCGCAGTGCTGCCCGTTTGTGCCATTGCTAACGGTACTATCAGTTTCCCAGGGAGCAATATTGAATCTTTAATGTATCTGATTGCAGCTTCCCTCTAGTATTTGGTATTAGCTTTGTACCCCTAGTTCTGTATTCACTCATACTGAGTGGAAATGAAATGGAGCTTATTAAATTAGAACTTGGTTTATTTTTCAAGGCTTTTGTTCATTTATAGGAAACAATTGTAGCTATATTCACAAGTTACTGAAAGATTTTGGAGGGAGTATTTACAGTTAAAACCCTCTCATGAGGATAGTTTTGAAGATGGTCAAGCTTATTTCTCAATGCTGTATTTAACTGGCATCAGGAAATCTAGTAATAAAAATGGGAATTTTTTCAATTGGTGTCAGCCAAATAGAACAATTTTCTTCTTGTTGTGTGTGTATGCTGGAGGAGCAGTGCTGTGTGCATCGTAAATTGTATTGACATGGAGTTCAGCATATGCAAAAGAAATGAAACGTTTAAACTTTGCATGATGAAGTTCTTCACATTTTAAGCCAACAATCATTAAGATTTTATAGGACTTCTGCTTTTCACACTGTTGCGGCCACAAACTGCGTGTTAGGCAGATGTCTGTAGTGGTGGGTCTCTTTTTTCTATATATATAAGTTTACATTTTATAGTTCACATGTGATGAGACGTACTGAAATTTCCCTAGATTTGCTTTGCTTTAGTAAAATAGGTTTAGCTTTTTGCCTTTTGATATAGGGTTTCCCTCTCACTCTCCCAGGTGCACAGTGCTCTGAACCAGCTTTGAGATGAAGGAAAGCAAGCTCACCATTTTTCTGAACAAAAATAAAGCACCTGAAGGGTATCTGACAAAGTGTGCTGAATTTGGACTTGGTGAGTTTCTGCTGTTTTATAAGCAGAGCATTTTTGCTGTTTAATGTCGAAGAGGGACAGGTTCACAAGGGAATGCAGAACAGAAATTGATGGGATGCCATTTGTGGTTACTTCTTTCCACATTGCAGTTTTTTCAACACTTACTGCGTATTTGTAACTCCAGCGTAGAGCTTTGAAGTGCGTAGATGGAAGTGGTTACTTAATGTCGTGTGCTTTCTTGTGAAGCAATAATGATGCTTTGTAGGAACTCATTCTTGTGGACCAGCATAATTGTTACCTGTATGTTCATTTCAGAGCAGTGTTTGGGCAGGGTTTATCATCTAATCTGCCCTTTTTATGGTGTGTGTGTGCACATGCACGTGTTTGTGTGTTTTAGCTGCCTTCCCATGTTTCTTTAAATAAAATTTTAAAGTTGGTCTCTTTCCCTCCTCCCCAAACCCCATCTTGCATTTTTTTTTTTTTTTTTTTTTTTATGAACAGCAAGGAAAGATTGTGCGGTGTGTATACGACAAAAAGAAGCTATTAAAACTTGAGATGGGTATTCAGATATATATTCAGTATTTAATTTACTCCAACAACATGATCATCTGACTCTGAGTCTGAGGCGTTTGTGTTGTCTGTAAGAGTTTTGATGGAGGCAGTGTATCAGGAGCTTGTTTTTCATTGCACTGAGTTTGTTGGCTGTCTATCAGCAAGAAAGTAGCAAAAAGGAAAAAAAATGAGAGCTTTGGCTTGAATGGAGCTAACTACAAGTTCAAAACAGTTTCACTTGATAGCTCTGGTTAGTATTAAGGTGAGGGTTGAAACTACGGAGTTGAATTTTGTGCTGACAAAGTGTAAAGGAGGAAGGATGACACGTAAAGGCTTCAACATATTTGAAAGAGTTGCTTGAAACGGAGGACTAGAAAATGGAGTCGCGCAAGTGGCATTTTTCAATAAAAATACCTGTCTTAATAGAAGGGAGTATGGACACTTGAAGGCAAAAGTGGTACACTGCAGTTTTGTCAGTACTCGGTTCTTTGGTCCTTGGTTTTGGTAGATACTGTGGTCAATTTGTTGTTTTGCATACTTTTTCTGTTTTAAAAAAAATGCAGTTGGGAGATCTGAAGTTTTCACTTGTATTCACGGTGTGACTGCTCTGTGCTTCTTAGTCTTACTCTGGACCTTCCAGTCACACGTTGTGTATTTGACCTTGAAGTCTCATCTCTTCTGCACCATGTTTTATCACTGGAAAGCAGGAGGAGGGGATGCAGGCTTAACTGTTGCTGGGGGATTTTAGGGCATACTTAAAATAAATAAATAAATAAATACAAAACACCCACAGCTATGGGGAATAATGACCTGAAGGTTGTAATTTCACGTTAAGAGCTAGCTGTAAATTGTGATGGTTGGTTGTAGCCTTTCTCTGGCTACTTCTGTTCTTACTTGTTCTGTCTGCTCTCGGTTTTTTCTTATTCCTGTGTGTTCTCAGGTCTGTTTTCACCAGTTCGGTCTTACGCTGTTTTTTGAGTCACAATGTTGGGAGTTGTAGCACAGAACAGCCAGCCAGCATGTCAGTTCCAGTACTGTGGTCATCTTTGGAAGGTAGTGTGTCTGCAAAGGAACTTCACAGTTCTGCACAACTGGTCTCAGCATCAATGTGGGCAAAATTTAGTATGTATGCTATGGTAATTTTACCATTAGCATGGTAAATTAAAGTAGGCAAAGTGTCTACTGAGCATGGATATTAAAGTTTTTTGAACCTAGCTAAATTTAGGCAGACCTTACAGTATAGATAAAAAATATATCTGCCTGTGGTGAAGCATGGGGATAGCGGTGCTCAGCTAACCTGTATAAAAGTTTTTTTTAAGGTAGAGAAGGGCAATTTACAAAGGCAATCTGAAATACTTCCTTTCCGCTTATTTTAATTCATGGCATTTTTTCAGAGCATTGAATAAAGGAGTCTCATTGTTCAGTTGTCAAATATTGCAACCTTAAGCGTAACTGCTTGCCCATGAGTTTCTAAAATACCACTTTAAAGCTTCAGTTGTTGAAACTGACATCCATGCAGTCTATCAGCAGTTAAGGCAAGCCAGCAGTTTTCACAACCAGAAATAACTAAGTACAACAGCATTAATTCCCTTGTTACTCATGTTAGCCTCTCTAATGTGCCAGTTTTCCTAATTCTGTCTTAATCAAGCATCCTGCAGCATACCTGCAAAGACACTAACTTCAGATCATTGGAATCCAAAAGGAGAAAATTTAACTAACTCCTTTAAATACTATATTTTGTGAACAATTAAGAGGAAAGTAGTGCTTCCAATGACTCCTCATTTCAGCACTGAGACAGATTGCTTTCAGACTGATTGGAAGCAATGGTAGGTTTTCTGAGATCTTAAGTTGTTTTTAAAATTTCTGGTGAGAACTTAATGTTTTGGATTATCACACGTCATGTTCCTACTTGGGAATACTTGTTTAATGAGCCTAATACTGCTTTATTTTTAGTGCAAGTCACATTACAGCAACTTAAATTTGTATGTCTTGGATCATCAAGACAGAAGTGAATTTATAGAAGCTGTAGTCTCTGTTTATCAGTTATTCTTCCATATCTGTCTAACTTCTTGTTGCAAAGATCTTTACCTGCTTTTACATATTTGAGCTTCAGGTCTTTCCTGTACTTTCGAACATACTGTGTGTATCTCAGATCTGGCCATGTAGTTCTGGATCTTACTGATCTTCTTCTACAAGAGATCTTCAAAACTTATTTAATCAATCTAGAATAATGTAATTCTTAACGTGTCTTTTTTTTATAAAGCTAAATTATTTATCAATGTAAACCTTACACAGGCCGTTACAAAGTATCTCAAAGATAGATTCTGTGAAGTCAACCTCTGGGGGCTCATGGTTACAAAGCAAATAATGAATTAGGAAACTTTTCTTCAGAGTGATCTTTACTGATGCTTTCATCAGGGTGATTTTTAGCATAGTTATAATAGCACACAAGTCAATAGGGAAGGAAAATTAAGATATGCAGGCTTTTCTCCTTAACATTAAGCACGTAGTTATGCTGTTGCGGACAACAGTGGGCCCTATTTCCCTATTAAAGATGTTTCTGCAGAAGAATAAAGGCAAGAGCAACAGTTCCCTTAAATCAGTAGTCACATTATCATCTCAGCATTTTGTACTTCCTTTTAGTATGTGATGCTGTAATATAATGTATTGAGTAGACCTAGATACCACTTGGAGCAAGCTTATAAACAGTAGTACAGGTATCAGTGGTGCCAACTTTGAACCAACAAGACATTGTTCCCAAGTTACTTTAAGCTCGGCTGTGAAGCATGTTTCTGGAGGCATTGCAAGGGTGCAAGGAAAATCTGTCACAGGATCGGACTGATGGGATAAACCTCGGTATCCCAGTCTGTGTGAGCAGGCTACTTCGAGTCGTGGTGAGAAGACTGTATGCCTCTAGTATGAGGGAGCAGTCTGCATGGTAAAAAAACAAGCTCAAAGTGAAAAGGCAAAGTTACAGGGATTGAGAATTTAGGAGAATCCTTTCAGCTGGTGGTTTTGAGTGCTGTTGGTGGGACAAGGCAGGAATGATGCACTTCGTGGCTTGGCACTGTTGTTTCTTGCACTTGTCCCAGAGGTGTATACAGTACTAGCTGGAAGCACGACTCAGAGCAGCACATTCTCCTCTGACCTGTTCTTAGAAAAAGGAGAAATTACCTTGGAATTTCTTGAAGATTTCCAAACTTTCTCTGCAAAGATGATTTTAACCCGTGTACCAACTGACTTCTTCAGTCTCGCTGTTGTGACACACAAGTTCTCCCTATTTCTCATAAACGTGTTTCTACACTGGGATCCCCCTTTCTCCCAAATCGCCTTAGGATCTTGCAACTCCATCGCCATCAATGTTGACCTCTTTCTCATCTAAAAATCACTGTGCCAAAATGGTGATTTCTTCCTCTGTTGTACAGTAGGCTGTACACTACCACTTCGTCCTAGGGCACGCTGTGAAAATTTACTTTGGTTCAGAAAGGGCTGCAGGAAATTCACTGGGGCAAAGTTGGAAGCAAATCCAAGGCTATTAAGTACAAAGGCCGTGCCTGAAGCTCAGAATCTGTAAATCATAGATTTCTAGAGACTGGGGGAGTATTTGAGGGAGGTCTTACCTCATGTATTCCCTCTGCCTCTGCTTTTCCTTGTGCAACTGCTGTTGGTCACAATAGCCTGGTATTTATTTGTTTGTGCTCAGCATTAGATTCACTTTAGCTTATATTTTGTCCATATGGCAAAATAATGAATTGTGGAATAATTTTCCACAACTAACATTCTATTAGAGTAGAACATGGTCTTGTTTAAAAAACAAACAAACAAAACAAATGGTTACTTATCAACAGCCAACTGCATTAAAAGGCACTTTTCCATTTTGCTCTGTATAGAAAATTGTTGTGGTTTTAGGGTGGATTTCTTGGCAATCATCACAGGAAGTGTGGAGGTGCTGGAAAAATGTCTATAGTTAATTTTTTCTAAAGAAGCTCCTTGTTCTTATAACTTTGATTTATGTGAACTTTACTTCAAGACTGAATTTTTTTTTTCTACTTCTGCTTCCCCCCAGGTGGGAAGGCAAATCTTAGGTTCTGTGCTTCTGTGCAAGTTTACATTTAAAAAAACAAAAAACAAAAAACAAAACAAAACAACACTTTTTGACTAGATTGTTATTTCTCAAGCTTTGGCAAAATATGAGGGGCAGCAACTTGTGGTAGATACTCTGGATAAATAGAATAGAATAGTTGAGTTAGATGGTCGTTGAAGTTCCCTTCTAGCCCAACTGCAACTACAGGGATCGTGGTGGGAAAGCTTAGTGCATTGAAGTCAGCCGTGAGGCGCTGCACTGCTGAAAGTGAGAAGTTCAGCTGCTTTGTTAATTCTTCTGCTTATGGAACTACTTAGATTTGGGATATTTTAAATAAAACTATTTCAGTTGTTCTGTGTGCCACTTGTATGTTGCTGCACAGTTAGTTATCACTATTCTTGATGTTCTTTTATTTCCACTATTATCTATTCTGTTGTTGGTTGCCAGCAAAAAGAATTCAGTTTTTCCCAGTCTGTATAATCCGTGTGTTCCCTGCTCAATACTAACGCTAAGCAGGCAGTTACTTCTTGTCCAGAGATGCTTTTTTTTTTTTTTTTTTTTTTTCCTCCAGTTGCCCTTCTGGTAAGCACTGTACCCCAGCAATGCAGGCTACGCATGCATCTTATCTCTCAGGACCTGAAATGATGTTTTGTGTGTCTTAGCAGTGCTAGGCGCAGTCAGACTTCACCCTGGCAGTGCTGTGTCCACCTGCAGCTGAAGAACTGTTCTGCTCTGAACTCTGAAGTCTATTTAACTGTCCTGTTTCTGCCTCTGGCAAATTACACAGGTGCTGGCTGTATAGCTTTTCAGTAATTGGGAAGGACTTGAAGCAGATTGGTTTGTTTGGCACTTATAACTTTGGTAAATGTGTTCAGTTGTTACTTCTTGCTGATTCTGACAGCGATTATCTCCTCTCAGGCAACAAAAGGACAATTTGATATACTTCAGACATTTTAAATACGTACCTTCCTGACTTTTCGATATGATAAGCATGTCATTTTTATACAGGTATTTTTGAAATAGTGTGAAAATCAAGGATCTATTTGTATGTTACACATAGAGCTTCTATTTGGGTGCTTGCATGAAGTCTTGGTTGTGTGATTAATTCCAGAAAGTGCACTGACTGTGTTAAGTATTGCTACATGGAAGTGTTTAGCCCCAGCAGAGTATTTGGATAGGTCTTGTTTTCTTATATTTTGCAACAGCAACAAACAGTGTTGAAAAACAAACAAACAGAACAAAGCAAACAAAAACTACAACAGTAATAAAGGGGAAAAAAAAAGCCTACCTCATTCCACCAGCAAACTAGTTTATTGCTTGTCTTTCTTTTGAAGTAGCTTTATACCTGTGATTTTATAACTATCTGCTTGTATTCCAAAATTTTATTTTAAAGAGGAAGAATAAACCTTACAATTGAAATAGAAGCAGCAGAAGTTCTGCAGTTATTAAGGTTCTGAAATGTATGGTTTTGAAAAAATATGTAAGGTTCTGAAAATGGAGAACAATTTTAAAATACCACATTTTAAAATTTTGGAGTTGTTTTTATCTTTCTGGCAAAATAGTTTTTTTTTACTTTCACAAGAAAATTGACTTTAACAAACAATTTTGTCTTCTCCACTCTGGATCACTGACACTTCTTGAGAACAGTAGTGTTTCTGGTGACCAGCTCTTGTGGTTTGATCGAAGTGTTGTGGTATTTCTTTCTTTATTTTTTACCTTTAAAACTCTCAGAGCCAGATAGTTGCATGAGTCTCATCATTCTCAAGAAATTTTGTGGCTTTTAGTGTTTTAAGTACACAACTAAAATGCTAGAGGGGCAGGGGAATGACACACAAATCTCCTTTTTATTAATTTCAAATCTGGTTTAAAGCAGACTTTTTTTTGAGGACCTGAATTATACTTTAGCTTCTGTGGTTGCTAATATTGCATTTAAGAACAGACTCAGTAGCAAGGCTGTTGGTTAACCACGTGCATTTTGGTAGTGTATAGGGACAAATCTAGAGCAGGATTCATAGAATTTACTCTCAGAGTTAGATAAGGCAGATGTAATTGGAGGAAGGTCCTAACAATGTGAATGTTTTAGGACCCTAACTGCTTGTAACGCCATAATTATAGATTTTGGGGATGCTGACAAAATAAAGGTGAGGGCGTGAGATGACCATAGGAGGTGTGCTAAATGGAAGGAGAAAAGGACAGAAGCTCAGAAGAAAAGCAGAGCGAGTAAGGAATTGCGCTATGATGAAGAGATTAGGGAGGAGATTGCAAGTCCCTAATGTAGCATAGGTGGGGGGGAAAAGTGTTGTCAGAATGCGTCTTTGGCTGTTTTTTCATCTCTTCTTTCTCTATTGGGTCTGGCTGACTTTCAGTGACCGTTTTTTCTTGACCGTTAACACAGGCAGGGAATTGAAGATGCATTAATGTTTGCGTATTCTGGGTGGGTTTGGGTGATTTTAGCCTCCCTTGCCAGGGCTCAGATGGAATGCTGGGTGGCACGTGGTATTTTAATATTGCATATCTTGTTGCTGCCTTCTTCAAATCATTTGGATGAGTGACAAACTTGCTCCACCCTTAGCCTTCTAACTGGCATTTCAGTTCTGTTGCTTTTTTTGATCTAACCATGTTCATTCTACTTCTGTTTGCTCCCTGTGGCACTCTTCCTCTAACTGCAGTTCAGTGCTACCATGCTTGATATTCCTTGGCCAGCTGACAGCTCACTTATCTAACACACGTGGAGCCTAACAGTTTCATAGACAGGTACTACTTCTCGTCCTGGGCTTCTGGTCAGTAGGGCTTTTTCCCCTTCCTATGTAATGAACGTTACCCTGCCTGTAGACGAACAGAAGTAATGGCTTCACAGAGGGGTGTGAACTCCTCCTGTTTAAATTGCTAACATGTGAGTCTGACTAATGTTAACGTGTTCAGTCATTTACTTGTTAGCTGCTCTAGCAGGAATGTTAGTCAAGCATTCTTCGATCGCAGAGTTTTAGTTTGTGAATAAATGAAATACCACCAGTTCTACCAGCAAATCAGAGTATCTTATCCTCAGACTTGCTGTCATTTTTTTCTCAACATGTACAAGAAATCCGTAGTTGCCAAAATTACAATTCTAAACAAATGTATGTTGTTCAGAAATGTGTTACCTTGAAGTCAAAAAGTATTTTTCCACTCATATCTTCTATGTTCTGTTATACAGCCCAATGCTTCATTCTTTATCTACTTAACTTTTATAGTAATTCTCTGAAACAATATGCTTGGATAGGAGACTCAATTGAAGGCAGGTATTTAGCCAAAAATTCTGCTACTCATTATTTGAGCATAGTTTGTAATGCACATAAATATTTGACCTATCATGTGTTTTAGTAGAACTTAGTCCTGAGTCAGTCTGTGTTCCCTGAGTTGTAGAATGTCAAATGACAAGAGCACTTCTCTCAATCAGCACGGTTAGAAATTCAGCACAGGAACTTTCTGCATCGTGTGTTAAGTAATCTTGTTTGTTTTGATTAATTTTCTACTGCATATTTACATGGTTACTAGAAAATGGGGAGGGGGAAGAGAGAGATGCATGTAATCATTTTTGTAATTTTTTTCAGGTATTTTTAGCAGCAATGATGTAGCAGTATCATTTCCAAATGCAGTATCTGGCTCAGGATCTAGCACTCCCGTTTCCAGTTCTCATTTACCTCAGCAGGCTTCAGGCCACTTGCAGCAAGTGGGAGCTCTGTCACCTTCAACTGCGCCTTCTATAACTACTGTTGTTGCTGCAACTCAGGTAAACTATCACAAGAGTTTAAGTTAGCAAACAATGTTAATGACCCGCTTATTTTCAGTGTTATGAGAAAACATCATTTATTTGGGAAACAGTTTAATAAACGTATTTGTTGTGAAAACGTTGTCATAGTGGCTAGAGTTTCCCTACAATATTACATAGTTTTGTATCTGTAGAATACATAGATTAAAAAAAAAGTCTGTGGAAGTATCTAATAATAATGATTATATCATGTAACCCTAAATGCTGGTTACAGTTTGTTAGTGCTCCAGACAATGTCTGTTGTCAGAACAGTGTTTTAAGAAAGGATTTAAAAGAGGAAATCACATAACGTTTTTGAATGTCTTATGTAAATAAAATATGGTGGTATCAATTAAAGGGTGAACGGGTTTATTTGGGAGATTTGAAAAATGGACAGCTAAAGCTAGCCTTGGCAAAGAGGAGGCCGAGGTTGGCATCTTGGTAGCAAATGGAAGTTGGCAGACACACCATAGTTTTGTATTTGAAAGGTCATACAAATGAAGATATATAGGTTGTGTTTGCTGAAGGGATAGGGGAGGAGGAGTGCGGAAGGAAGCGTGAAAAGTAATGAAACAGAAAAATTGTCTTTATGGTAGTATTTTGTGTGAATTTAAACTAGGCGGCTTGTGAAAGCCATGGAGTATGAAGCTATGGCTGTAGAGACCCAATGTGATTAGAGTGAGTATGAAGGAATGCTGTACTGGGCATAATGGTTCTTGTACTTTGTGCTTCTTGTATTTTTTGTTTTCTTTTGGGAATCTGTTTTACAAGTAATATATCAAATGTATCTTTTGGTGTGTGCATACAAGTCATCAATTTTTAATTTAGAGAAACTACAGTTTCTATAGACTTAAAATATGGATATAAACCCGAAACCTGTGTGTATAATAGCTGTGTAGCAGAAATACTGTATGTAGACAAGTGTAGAATGCATTTCAATATCAAGTGATGCTGTTACATACAGAAGGTAGTACGTACTTGAAAGTCATTCTTCTGGATTCATTTCCAGAAGAAATAAGCCTTGTCTTATCCCAGTATGTCTGTGTCTGATTTCTGTATCATAACGTTGGGAACAGCTGGCTAGTTTCATCCAAAACTGGATGACATCTCCACAGAAATGGATAGAAACCGTTTTAAGGAAATAAATTAAACAACAACAACAACAAAAAAACATGGTGCTTTTGGGAAGAGCTAATGTAGCATTGCTGAAGGAAAGTTGTAACCAACTGGAGTTCCTCTTATTATTTTATTTTTTTTCTTTTTTTAATTTTCAAAAGCTATTACATAAAATAACTCCTGACATTTAAAATAAGCAGTCTGGAGATGAGCAGAGGGGTTGTGTCATAGTTCAGTAGCTGATGAAAATATTAAAAAACAACAACAAAACAAACAAATAGATGCTCATCTCTCACAGTGGAGAGTTTTCCATTGCGGTCTTGGAATGATCAGTGTTGTCGCCTTTTGTAGAGTTCAACATATTCATAAATGATCTGGGAAAAGGAGGAGGAGGAACAGAAGCTATGTTTGCTGATTATGCTAGGTGATGCAATGAGCTATCAAACTTAGAACTGCTGGAAGACCTCACCAGCCTATGTTGATAATATGGTAGGAGAGCAAATGAAATTTGTGTTAGAGGGAAGGCAGTTTCTATTCAAAACAGATACAGTAGACTTGAAAGAGGTATGATAGTGAACAGTGGCATGGAACAGCAACTTTATAAGGAATGAGTAAATGGTGTAGGCCTCCTGGCCTGAAAAGACTCTGATAGAATAAGCCAAAGGAATGTAAAATCAGAGATAACATGGAATAGGTAAATAAGCAAGAGTTGTGCACAATTGCTTTCTATTTGTTAAACTCTGATGGAGGATAAATGGATTAAAAAAACAGTGGGACAGAACATATTTGCTGTTTCCCAACTTTTAGGACTTGCAAACCTAGGCTTTAGAACGCCTGCCGTAAAGACAGGCTGAGGGAGTTGGGTTGTTCAGCCTGGAGAAGGCTCCAGGGAGACCTTATAGCGGCCTGCCAGTACCTAAAGGGGGCTACAGGAAACCCAGGGAAGGACTCTCTGTCAGGGAGGACAAAGGGTAGCAGCTTGAAACTAAAGGAGGGGAAATTTAGATTAGATATTAGGAAGAAAATTTTTACTCTGAGAGTGGCGAGGCCCTGGCAGAGGCTGCCCAGAGAAGCTGTGGATGCCCCATCCCTGGAGGTGCTCAAGGCCAGGCTGGATGGGGCTTTGGGCAACCTGGTCTGGTGGGAGGTGTTCCTGCCCATGGCAGTGGGTTGGAATCGGGTGATCTTTAAGGTCTCTTCCAACTCAAACCGTTCTCTGATAATGATTCTGTGATGAAAATACCAAGCAGTCCTCCATGCTTTGAAAATATCTTTGTTTCACCCTAAATCATGATGACCACCTGTAACTTTGTTTTTCCTGGACTCTGGGCATTTTAGTTTCAGTTCATGAGGTCCTTGCTGGTATTTGAACAGACTCAGTCAAGAGAACCTATTTTACCGTGCAGTTGTTCCTAAGTCAAGAGAACCATTTCACAGTGCGGCTATGGACATGACTGAATATGCTTCAAGGGTGAGGGTTTGCCTACTTAGTTCTGCGAGGTTTCATAACAATGCTGCATCTGCTGACTGGGCTCTTGTGGGCGTATTATCAGTGTTTACCCACCTCTTGACCATGTAAGTCTTCAAATAATGGTGTGCTAATGTATTTTTTGTGTAGTGCTCTAATTAAAAGAAAATCAGCCAAGATGCTAGGCGTACCTACAGTGATTACAAGTTAAGGTAAGCTTGTGCCCCTATAGAGGTAAAACATAATGGTTTAAAAGGTTGGGTTTATTTGAACTATTAGTTAAGAAAGCAACTTTTTTTAAATTTGAACTATTAGTTAAGAAAGCAACTATGCTCAAAATTTGATTGCTCAGCTGTTTGGTCAGCATGACTGATGGAATAATTAGTTATTAGTTGGAATAATACTAAAAATTGGAAGAGCATCAAATATATGCTGTTAAAGCGCACTCCTCTAAGACTTAAACTAAGTTCTGTTTTTCTATTATGCAAGTGTAAATTATGATTTTGGGGAGATCATAAATTTGAAAAATCTTCATTTATTTTGTATCCTGTTCTTTAAATGTTGGGGTGTTAGGGAATTCCAAAGGGAAGGTCTTGGGTAAAAAATAAAAATGCATTTCCATAGCTTGAGTCTAAAAATTAGCTGAACTGTTTTGAATCGGCAGCTATGGCAGACATCTAATACAGAAAATTTTGCTCACAGCATTAGGAAAGCTTAAAAGCAATACTGCCTGCCTGTATTGTTGAATAACTGCTGGGTCCCTATAAAAATGAAGCAATGAAAACCCAAAAAAGTAGTACTACTTTTTCCTCCAGCAACTAAGCAACACTGATTTTAAAGCTTAATTTTTTATTTTTTTGAAATCCTGGAATTCTGGTTTTTAATTCTTTGATTCTGTTGTCTGCTGGGATGGGATGGCTCCCGCAGTGTGCTTTTTGTTTGTTTTTAAGACCGGCCTCATTGTAATCACCTTTTCTTACGTATCTCACTTAACTCTGCCTTCATCCCACCCATAATTTTATTCCAATCTAATAAATTCAGAAGAGATGATTAGCTTGTGTTCCATGCTGTGCCATAACTGTATTTAACTGCCGGTGTTTCTCACCACCTGGGAATCAATGGCTCACTAGCTGGAAATGCGCGCATATATATGTGTGTGTATATATATATATATTTATATATACATAATATATATTTACATATATATATATATGTAAAAGAAAAACACATACAGGAGAAGAATGCACGGCCCACACAAGTATTTGTTTCTGGTTTTCTATGAGTTGATCCTCTCTTTGTGCTTGTAGGTACCGCCTGTTTTGCGTGTAACAGCAACATACTCTCACAAACGACGGTCTTTTCTCTGAGAGGCATGTCTTTAACTTTTACGTGAAAATCAGTGAGTGCTTTGTTGTTAAGAAAAATCACTTTCTTGCATTTTGGTTTGAATATTGTTTAAATTTTTCCTTTTTAAGCCAAGTCGCGGTTCTTACCGACACAAGGTTCTGCGCTCAGCTTTTATCTCAAAGATTTTCTTGTGTTCTGTAATTGATTGTATGAAAGGTGGTGGTTAGCCTGTTAGCTGTTCTGTAACAGCCTGCTACATTGCACTTTCTGATAAGCTATTCTTAGTGATTAATATATGTTTATAACAAAAGTAGTGACCTAGGTGCCTCAGCATCTTTGGTATTGTACAACAGCGTTTGTTTTCTGCTTGTCAGGAAATGGTGGTCGTTAGAATAACTTAGTTTAGTTCTATTTTTTTAATTAGTTTTAGTAAATTACGTGTTTCGTAGTGAAGGAGATGTTTGCTGCTTTGATTGAGATTGGGCGAGCTGTCTGTTCTTTTGGTTACCCAAATGAGTGGAACTCCCCAAGTAGTGCTCCATGCCCATTTATTTCTGGGCTCTCTCTGCACACAGAATCAGTATTACACTGCAGAAATGGAAGTAAAGGTTTTTTGACTGGGTTTTCTTCCAATCATTGATTAATTTCTCAGACTTTATTCTTTTAACAGAAAATGCATCTTGTCATCTAATATTAATGTTTTTAGTGCAAGTAGCGTATGCATGTAGTGGTTTCTTTACAATAGAGCCTTTTATTTTCAAGCTCTGTAGCTAATCTGCTCTTTGGTGCTGGTATTGTATGGATCAGTAATGAATGATCTTTAGGTTATAGTAATCACGGTTTTATGCAGAAATTATTTTCAGAATTTCATTTTGGAAACTGTGGTCAAATTGCAGCTTTGGATTTCTTTTGCCTCCCATGTGATGGTGTCTAAGGTTCTAGTGATTGTAAGAAACAGAACCATGTGGCAGCTTGAAGCAGTATTACACATCCGTGACACTAACCTCTCTTACAGATACAGTCCAAAAGATTATATTGTGTTTCTTAGGACAGAGAGAAAAATGTTGTTGCTAGTAGATTTTCTTTTCTCAAGCTGTTGAGAAAAGAAAACAACCCCCCCCCCCCAAGTATCTATCTCTTACTTCATGCACCGTGTTTCCTTGGCCACAGAAGCAGCTAATAGAGGGAAGGAAAAGAAGCATCTGTAACAGCAGTCCTTGTGACTTGCACAGGGATAGGGAAACTGAATAGCTGCTGTTCATGACTGTAGTCCAGGATTTAATTGTGGTGGTGTGAGAGGTCCACTTCAGCATAGCGTAATAAACTAGTGCCTCGGTGGAGATGTGATAATTGGGAAGGTAGGTGCTGCTACTCAGTTGCAATTCTAAGTGAAATAAGTTTGCTTTAATCACTTCCATTATCCCTGAAGTCCGTTTGGCTTTGCTCCCCTTAGGAGCAGTAGGAAAACAGCAGGGTTTTCTTTAGCATTCATATAGTGGTGGTTATCCTCCTTTGTGTGATCCAGCCTTTAGAGAGAGATAAGGCTTAATTTTTTCAATAGGTTTGGAGTTATTTGTTAACAATAGAGGAATGTGAAAGCTCAGGAATCCTAAGATCTTTTCAGATGCTGAATGTATGGCAGCTGATGTTTCAGATGCTGCTGTCCTGTGGTTTTTATTTTCTCACTTTCTGAATTACTCTAGTCCCTAGATTTGGATCTGTGTAGCCCCCTGCTCTTTCTCTAAACCATTAGTTTACACTGTTTTTGTATTTCCTATTTCAGTGTTTTTTTCTTCTGTCACGGTTCAAGTCTGCTCATCATTTGGTATATTCTCAAGACAACCTTTTCCTCTTTCTTTTCTCTCTTTTTTGATTTTAAATTTTCAAAAAAAAAAAAGAAAAAAAGAAAATACCGGAAAAAATGAATGTTCTTAATTCTTGTGCCAGCCAGCAGAGGTTAGGAGCGACTTTGAGAGCAATGCTATTGATGCCTTCCAAAACAGGGGTGCAATGTTCTCTGTAGCTGAAATTGTGATTAAATAAAAATACAGCTTCAACAAGTAGTCCTTACTGAAAAGGCACTTTTATTGGGCAAGTCTTCAGAAGGCAGATTTGACATTTTTGTAGGACAGCATAACGCACCTGCCTGATTGATACTACTACTGGGTTTTCAGTTGTAACAGCAAATTATGGATGTCATGTTCTCAAATTCAGTATGGCCAATGAAGATACTCCTCCATCTGCTTCTGTATCCCAGTCTTCAGAGAAACATACCCTCTTTCCTGTTTTTCCCTGTTTATTTTTTTAATGTTCAGCTTGAAGTAAATGTGAGGAAGAAAGTTTCAGGATAACTGATGTGTGCCAGAGCTTGGAAGGTAAAAGTGTAAGTCCATTTAAATGAAGTTTCTGGGCCCTCCTTTCTGTGGGTGCTCTAGAAAATGGTAGGTCTGTTAGCTGTCAGTGCTTTAATGAGCTTTTCTTCAGGGGGTAGAATAAAAACATGAGAAAGGACAAACTGTCCTCAGTGGTAGGATGCTGTGACATGACAGACGTGATAATCTCAGACTTAGGTAACCTGCACTAGATGGTTGGTTGCTTAAGTGGGCATCCTGCTTCAGTCCCAAAGGTACACATCACAACCATGCGGAATGGCTGAAGTTAAGAGTTTAGTGTAATGCTTGTGTGGACAGCTTTGGGTCAGAACATCTTAAAACTAGAGGTGTTAAATTTATCTCAACAGACCTATTTAAATAGAATAACCCTTTCTTGCTGTGCAAAAGAATTTATCCTAAATATGGTAAATTTAGCTATGCAATCAAAGAAGATTTCCATAACTTGGGAAGACCCTTATGTTGTTTTTGTATTCCCTCAGGTCAATTTCTGAAGTCTGTTCCCTAATACAGAAATAACAGATGCTGAATGCTTGAATAGCTGTTACGATGTCCAGAGTGCAGTTATAAAGAGCAGAAATCTGTACAGCAAAGCCTAGTGGCTTGGATGGGTCCTTTATATTGTATAACAGTTATATGGGTGGGTGCCTTGTAATGAAACCTCTTAACCCTTAGGAATCAGTAACCTATAAAGCACAGATAGCGCTTATGATAACATGTTAATTTTTCTTATTTTTTTTTCCAAAACACGTTACCTCTGGTGATCATGACATCAGGTCGTACCAGGCTTTTCCTTTCTTTGATAGTAAATCATATATATGATCTTTCCTGCAGATAAGCAGTACGTTCTGGTTTTTGTTTTTAAATCTTTCTAAGGATGACTTGCTTGAAATTTAATATGAGTGGTAATTAAAAATAGAAAAATAAATCATCTCGTAATTATGATACTGCGTGGTTTAAGCAGCATGCTTCCAGAAAAAGGAGATCATATCCTTACAGTGATACTATAATTCTCTAATAAATAGACGTGGTGGATACATGAAAACCACTTAACATATTTTATGTGACTATCAAAACACCTCTTGGTGATAAGATCTCTCAGAAGAGGCTCCTAGCTGTGGGGTCAAAGGTAAAATATCAACATGTATCACGGAGTGTTTGGATGTGGAGATTGCTCTGTTCTCTTTATCTCTAAACTTAAGGAAAAAGGGAAAAGCAGCAGCAGCGCATCCAGAACAAAAAGAAATCATTCTTAAAAAAGTACACTGCTCATCCCTGGGGCTCTGCCACAGGAAGCTGCCAATGCTGGCAGATTTAGGAAGTGTTCTAAACGCATCCTTCAGTGTGCTTCAGACAGAAAGGGGTCTGGTATTGTGGTGTAAGTTTTCAATGCAAAACAGTGATTTTCCTTCCCTAAACAAACACTAAACCGTGTCTGTGTCACAGCCACTTAAATTTAAGAGACTCACAGAATCAAAAAATGTAAAAGGAAGGATGCTAGTGAAGATTTTGTCATCTCAATTTTGTTGGTCACTTAAAAGCTGTTTTAATTCCTTGTTACTTCTTGGCAAAATGGGTAAGAATCTAATTTTCTTTTCATTCAGTCTGACTGGGGATTTTTGGGGTGGGGGTGGAGGAGAGTAGCAAGGAGGAAGAATTTACAGCCAGAGGGAAAATTCCTTCTAACATGTGACTCAACTAGAAGAACAAAGGGATCATAGTTGCAAGTAATCTAGTATTTAGCCCAATTAAAATCCTTACTTTTTATATTCTCCCCTTGCTTCAGTGAGATTGCCTTCACGTACACTTATGCAATACCCAGGTAGCATGAGAGGCAGTTGCAGGATCTTGCGCAGTGCTGCATGCTGAGACAACTGCATCAACGTTCCGGGCTAGCAATAAATGTTTTCTGCCTTCGAGCTGAAGCTTATTTAGCTTGGCTTATCTGGTGCTGCTGTAGCAACCATCAGTCTCCAGGCAACTGAGGCACATTGACCTCTTCGTTGAACTGAGTGTAGCACTACTTCAATTTAGCTGCCTGAGACAATAGTAGTGGTGGTGAATGTGAAAAACGTGAAATTTTCTAGTCTGCGTGCAATGGAAAGAATGATGATTATAAAAAATATTAGATGAGACCAGTTGTTTAGCTTTGACTTGAAATAGATTGCGAGTTTATGTAGTATGTATCCTTTGTTACAGGCTGCAAAGTTCATTGTTGAGGCAGCGTCCTTACAGGCCTTGTGTAAAATGTTGAGTAGCTTGCAAACGTTTTTACACAGCAGCAATTCTGTAGGTGTTCATTTCATCTCTTAAACTGCAAAGACTGTTGAGCTTTATTTAGAAATTTGCACTGTCAAGATGTGTGAATAAAGAGCTGATTTATTATTACTATTTTTGAAAATATAGACAATCTTGAAGGTAGTTACTTTTCTCTCAGATTCATTACTTAGATATTATGAGTGTATCTCACTAAACTGGATTTCTTTGGGATACTTGTGAAGAAAAGAGATTACCCTGTGGGTATGCGGGATGGTTTCCTAATCAAGTCGTTCTCTCTGCTAGTCAACATGAAAGTGAAATTGGGATTCCTGACACCCAGGTTGGTGTTCTTAAGGAAAACTGGCTTGTGGGCAGAATGTTGCTTCCGTTGTCTGTGCAGAGCACATCCAGGTTAAGTGCTGTGGAGACAGAGGTGGTTGGAAAGGATGGAGGAACAAACTTGAGGTAAAGGGGATTTGTGTTGAAATGGTAGCTCTGTTGGCATTTAGTTTGTGCAGGACGTGGAGAGATGTCAGAGTTTTATCGTTGTAAAACCTCCTTTTGGAATAAAAGAGGGGAGGGGAAGGGAAGAGGGAGAAAAAAAAAGTTTCACTTGTAGTGAGGTAGCTTTCTAGTAGGTTTTTGTACAGGTCTATTTTTCAATGTCTAATTCTTAAATAAATTATTTACAATGGCCTGAATTTTTACAGAGTATTGGGCTTAGTTAATGTGAAAGAGACCAGTAAACTGGCTCTACAGTTGAGGTTATAGCTTTTTCCCATTATGGGAAGAGAGGCCTTCTGCCCATGTGGTTTTTAATGACTTGATGTGCCCTTGTTGTACAGTGGGCAGAGGTATAAATTAGTTTCTGTAGGTGTGCCATTAATTTTTCATTTTGCCTTTCAAATCCCACTGAGTTTCCCAGTTGCATTCATTCATGCCTTTCTTGGCAAATATTTGAGTGCTCTTGTTTGAAGGTTAGATGATTTCATTTAATTGAAGGATTTATTTGTACATTTAATCAAAACAATTGATTCTCAAAGACAGTATTTGATTATTTGCTTGTTCATAAGCAAGAGTCTTCATCACAGTTAAAAGTTCAAAGTATTTATTTCTGCTAGTAACATAAAAAGTAATAATGATGTGAATAATGTATCCATAGGATGATTTACAAGTCACATATACAGTTTTCCTAACAGATTTTAATTATAGTCATTTATACATTTGTAATTGAATGCTTTTTGATTGAAAAGTTGCTTTTTATTCAAAGATATCACAAAACCATTTTCTGATTTCCTTTTAATATCTCCAGCATTGTAAGCTTTTCTGTTAATTCTTTTATTTTAGTCAGTGATTTTTTTTTTTTGTGTACAGTCCAATTAATTTCAGAAAATTGCACCTTTATCACACCTGTTAAAAACAAAACAAAAACCCACCAAACTTTAAGGCCTTTAATTTCCTGGTAATGGTGGCAGTATTGGATGGGTTATTTTTTCAATCCCAGTGTTCCTTTTGGGGAATGAATGAGTAAAAAGTCATAGTAAATGTTTGGGGTTGATTCATATTGTTGATGTATGGGTGATGGCAGATGAGGTGAGATTAGCCATAAAAAGTTGTGCACAGTTCCTGCGTTCAGTTATCTGCAGTGCTGTAGGCTGTTTTCATGAATAAGTCAGTATGATAGTTTGCTTGAAGTTGATTCTGTCCAACCAATAAATAAGGAAACAAATAAAAAATTCAAAAGGGATAAAGAAGGCACTGGTTCAGTTGAAACACATATCAGTGGTATTTATCATGCTGCATTTTAAAATTATTCTGTTGTACTATTCATTTTGATAAGTCATATGACGGTTTTCAGAAGAAATTTGGAAACTGTTGTATTCAGGATTTTCTCTATTGTCCTCAATTCCATCTGCATTTCTTGGTATATATATTAAAAAAAATAATCGTTTAGGTATGTTTTTCCACTGGAAGCAAAGTCTAGATAAGATACCTAAGCATATTCCATATTTGTGGTGAGTTGATTCAAGAGTTGAAATGCAGCAGTTGATTTAGCAGAACTCTCTCTTGGGGCTGCTAGAAATGTTGGTGTATTGTTGCAGTTAACTGCGGTCTAACAACCCTTAAGTAGGTGTGTATTGCCATCCCATATGAAGAGTTAACAGAAATCAGAGAAGGCAAGTACTAATGTGTAGCAGTGGTTCCCCCCACATCTCTTACATGAAGTGAAAGAGGGTACCAAAGGTACTGAAGGAGTAAAAGGACCTGATACCATATTCTCCCATTGCCTTGGATACCTAAGAAAAGCCAACTTCTACCAGCTCCACACAGTGTGATTGGCTTAAAAAAAAACTAGGGATAAAACCACCTTTCTTTGTCCAAATGAAGCTAGGAGACACAAGAGGTCAAGTTGCTTTTGCAGCTATGACTTGATAGGCAAGCTCTTTCAGCTTCAAGAAAAGCAGTTAATTTGTATGTCTTTATATTACCAATTTTTGTTTAGCATCATGTATATAGCATGAATATATTTCAATACCTAAGCTCTTTTTAATTTCATTGTAGGTTATAATTTTGCTGATATTTTTCAGATAAACGTTACTTGCCATTGACCAAAATACATCAGTCCAAGGTGACTTACAGAAAAAGCATGCTGACCTTAATATTTGGTCAAGACCTTGAATTTCCTCCCATCTTTCATGAAGCTAATCAGTTGCACGGAATTGCCCTAGTAATATCTTCCCAAAGTGTAGCAGAACAACGCTAAAGTATTTAGCTTGGAATTTCAACTGCATTGATTATTTTATACTCTTTTCAGAAGTAGTTACCAATATAGTTTGTCAAAGTTCGCTTGGTTTTGGTGATATCTAGTGCTCTTGATTTCTTCAGTTTGTGTTAATAGGACTTGTGGGTTGTTCTGTGCTTTTTATTACAGTATCATGCCGTGGTTACAAAAAATATGTATTAAAAAAATAGTATGATTAGTAAATGTTATGACCCCCAAGCATGTTAATCTGGTAATCAAAAGGGTATAGTCAATGCAAGAGCAATGATATGTTTTTATTACAAATGAGAAATAAAAATGTCCTTTTAAATTATTCTTGACAAATATGTATTGGCTGGAGTAGGTAATTAAGTGATGTCTCTAATTTGAAAGAATCATTGTAATATAATGCAAAACTACAATTTAGCAATGACTATTTTTAAAGCGGAAGGGAAAAGGTATGTTGATTGGATAGAAGCTGATTAAGAAGCTGTCTCGGAATTGGTTGTTGAGGCCATCCTTGTTGTCCTATCATGAAAGGAGGAGAGTTCAGTAATGGTTTAACTACAATTAAATCCCTCCCCTTTCTTTATGGAAACTCAACTGTAGGCATTTCAGCATTAGGCTAAACAATGGTTTTGAATATGTTAAGCCCCTAACAATTAGGGTGCAGTTTGGGGCATTGAATAATGTGGAATGATGCAATTGAACCTGACAGCTTCAACAGTCAGCCTACTCATGGGACCTGAAAGTTGTTCACACTTGGTTTCATCTCTCATCACACGCTGAGTATTAAAACCTTACTGGTGTGGAGCTGAGACAGAAATGAGGCCTGTTATCAGAAAATATTTCATAGCATAGAACTTGAAAGGAACAGGGGAATTGGTGTGCTCCAAGGTTCTCCAATTTTTGAGACCTGATGCAATTGCATACAGCTAAGCATTGTTGCATTCCTTCCCTTGCCCCCCCCCCCCTTGGCTTAAAAAATATTTAGCTTTTTACGTGCAGAAATTGTATTCCCTGGAAAATTAAAGAAATGTCCAGTTACAAATGCTAATGCATAACTTTATATTTACAGTGATATATATACTAAAATACAATTTTGAAGTCATGTAAACACTAGAGAAATACAAAAGTATTTAAAATATTCCACAGGATGTTGATATGTACTAGTTAAATCTAGTTACGCAGTCCTTTGATTAGAGGAATACCCTCTCCTTCCTGCAGGAGAGGAAGTGTTTTTAAGCATCCATCAAATACCGGGCATTTATTCCTACTGCAGTCGGGCACTCTGTGAATTACAACGTATCTTCTTTCTGTGCTGCTCTGCTGCTTATTGCTTTACTGATTTATTGAACGTGCCATAAATGAAAGCAGTGTATTATATACCTTTTGATGGGCTTAAATCCTCCAGCACAAATCTTTTTGAGAAAATTTGCAGCCTTTTCAAAATACCTACTTAGCAGTCTCTTTATTAGTTCGTGCATTTTGATCATGCGTTGTGTTGACTGTTTAAATGGACTCGGTTGAAACAAAGACTACTACGCCTTTAAAAGTTCTGGATTTTAGAGCATGTTTCAGTCCTGTGACCTTAATATGTATTGACAGGATGATTGCGCATTTTTAATAAATGCTTGCTACAGCTTGTTTCAACTGTGAGTGAAACATGAAGCTCCTATTTCACCTTTAAATAATGTAGTACTCCTCCACCTCCTCTACTCTCCTGTCAGATGAAGTCGTCACATACATAATAAAGCTTCACAAATCGTTATTCTTGTCATTTTACATTGCCATTAAAAAAAGTATTTCCATTTCTTTTTATTTACCTCTGGCTTACTCGAACAATTTTACTAATGCGACTTTTTGCTTGGAGAGCCGCACGGGATCCATGATGTCACCACAACTTCTGTACTTCCAGCTTGTTGTGGGACACCTTGGCTATTATTTTAAAGTATAAACAGGGGTTAAGTTTAGGGTGAACCACCACTTGTGAAAAAGATCAAGTTCTTAGATATTGTTTAAATCATGCTAAGTCTTTTGATCTGTTATATCAGCCCACTTGGCAAACATTGTTTAATTCCTTTGATGTCTTCTGTTTTGTGATGTGATAGTTACTCAACAGACTTCAGCAACTCCTTTCAAGATACTTAGATACTTTTTAGAAAGTTCTTAAAGCCATTCGGCATGTTTCAGTCAAATAAACGTCTGTTCTCCTTGCTGATTATAGCTGCCCTGCCATTATAAATTAATATATATAGTTATTGTTGTACAGTTTTAAGCAGCCTTACAGTGAATTACACAGAATGAGAGTAAAAACAGTGCAGCCTCTGTGTAACATGTGAGCAGTAAAGTTACTAGAATTAAGAAAAATATGTTATAGGAGTACACTAAAACTTGACAGAGATAACATTATGCTTGTAAAAACTAGCAACCTATATTAGAATTCATAATCACAACCCATTTATTTATATTAAGTGTGTGTAGATTTTTAATTTGCTAGCCTCGTCTCTTAGATATGGAAGCAAATAATGGCTGTATCTTAATGTGCTGGTCTGTAAGATTTCTTCAGTGAAAAATTGGGGCTTGTTTGTTTTTTGAGAGGAAAACAATGGAAATTTACTAATGAACAATAATAGTTGGTATGAAATTGTGCTATATGCTTATGTTGAAGAAAACAGCAGGAGTTGCTCACTCTTGCCTTCTGCATCAGTAAGTGTCACAGTACTAATGTGTATTGTATTACTGGAAGCTGTTGTGTCCAGGTAGGTGGAAATGCCTGCGTTATTTTAAGACTTAAAATTAATTCTACTGGAGACATGCAGTTATGTACAAAAAGAAATAAGAGCCGGATTTGAAGTGAAACTGCAGTTCTGTGTCTAGCAATCTTGCACATACCTTTAAAATGAGAAGTGAAAAAAGCCTCATCATTGTAAGTAATTGCTTGTGGCTTTTTCGAACTTTGTGACAGTAGAAGAATGCAAGTATCAAGCACAATTTCTCACCAGTATATAGTAAATAAAGCATCATTGAAAACAGTTGTGTGAATTCATAAAAGTCCATTCATCAAGTTTAATATGTTGGCTGAAAGCCAAAACTTAATGGTAGTGTGTGATTCTTTCCAGAGACATAGTTTATACTCTGTAATATTTTGCTGTAATAACCAGTATGTTTCCCTTGTCTCTTGTGTGCAGTTAGACATGTCAAAATGTCCCACAAATTGAGTTCCTTACTGTTCACCTTCTTTTTTTTCCATTTCTCAAAAAAAAGTTTCCTTTGTAAAGGTTGTTTACTTGCTCTTGAAAGATACGTTCTAAAACTTAGGATCACACAGGTTGTGTATCTGTGATTTTTCCCCCCTTCTGAATATTGCAATCTTTTGTTTGTTGTGAAATAAGTTCTTTTGTCAGGTAGGAAAATGCCTTTTTAATAAGCAGCACTGCCTTTTTTTTTTTCTTTGATTGCTTGTCTCTGAAACTCAGCGTTTGACACAAATCTTTTCTTCGAAAGGGGAAAAAGCATAAGCAGCCAAGGAGGAAGGTATTTTTATTGCATTGGATTATGCAAGATTTTGGCCAGCCTCCTCAGCTTCATCTGTTTAAGGGTTCATTTTCGCTTGTTTGGCACAAGTCCCAGCAGAGACCTTCAGAATTGTGGTTAGCAACATGAATGAACACAAACTTTGGGAGCTCTTCAATAAGTAGAGCTGGCCTGCGGCCAAAAATACAGTCCCTTATATGGGGTCAGGGCAAAGCTGGGATTCGTTGAGCCCCCTATTGTATAGAAAACATACTTGTAATGGCTGTTTGCGTTCTTGAAAATAAAAACAAAACACAACAAAAAAACACCAGGCTTCCGAAGTCTATCAAAATAGGAAGTAACAAAATAGTGTGCAGGTTTTACTAATGACGGAGCAGAGCAAAGGAAATATGGCTCGGTGTAGTTAAACTATAGAGCTGAAAGTTGGACCTTTTGACCTCCACAGCCGGCTTGTGATGTAAGGAACCCGAGCATTTGTGAGACATCTGTTGTCTACCTGCCCTTATTTTGTAAATGGTTTAATAAGATTAAATAATTAGTAGGATAACCACATGGTCGCCATGCCACTAAGTCCTAGCACTGAGTGCATACGTGGGGATTGCAAGGGGGTCTGCCCACCCTGTTCCCTGTTGGTTGTTTTAAAATGCAATTTAGGTACTTTTAATATTTGCTACAATAAACATTTATTAGAAGTTTTAAAAATGAACATATCTACCAAAAGCTGTACTTTAATACTGGATGTGTTTTGAATATACTGTGATTCTATTTCCATACTCACATATGGAAAATAAATGTTTCTGTTTAAAGCATTACATTTTTTTTTAAAGTCAACTAAAAAATATACAAATTATTGTGCATTAGGAAGACTTCTTGAAAATATATTCAGTATTTCTCCCCATTTTCAAAAAGGGATTCAAGTTCTAACTGCTTTCTTGCAGGCAAACACGCTACCTGGATCTTCTCTCAGTCTGCCTCCATCCCACATGTATGGCAATAGGCTGAATCCCAATTCAGCCATGGCAACACTTATAGCTCAGACTGAAAACAGCCAAGCAGGTAAGCTTCCTGGTGGTGCTGGAAAAACGGCAATACTTTATGGACTTAAGTATTTTTTAAAAGATTGTTTATTTCTGAACTCTGCCCAGCATTTGGTTATTAAATGTCTGTACAAAGTTATACGTGTTGGAAGTAAATTTTTGGTTGTGCAGAACTGCTTTTTTACTTTTTTTTTTTTTTTTTTTTTACTGTCTGAAATGTAAATGTTTAAGCAGAGCCATCAGCAGGCAGGAATGCAACAATGTCTCCTGTGACTTCTGTGATTGATGTGTTCAGTTCTTAGGTCTTTGCAACGAGAGTAACACAGCTCTGGGTTTTGTCGTGAATAGTTTAAACCTTTATTTGCATAATTCATGAAATTGCATTACATACAACTTGGGGTGAAAGAGATCCGTTAGCGAACTTCTGCAGCATTCAGTAATCTTGTGAATATTTACCGATTGACATTTGGTAGCATTCGGTCTCCTCTCCAGTTTTAATGAGCCACTGGATTTGCTTTGTTTCATTCCATCCGTTCGGATTTGTTGACATGTCGTAGTAGTCATGCCTGTTTGGGGGGAAGGGAATGAGTTTAGCAGTTTACCAAGAATGGATCAGTCATGTCTTTGCCCTCCGAGAGGTCGGGGGTCACTTGACTCAGAATAGGGGGAGGGCAACCTTGAAGGGGGCAGATAGGGTTATTTTATTGAGAGGCCATAGGGAAAATAACCCTTTTGAGTCCTTCCAAGCAAAACGTTTTTGTATATTTAATGAGGCCTTTTTTGTTTGTTTTACTACCTTTTTAGCAAGGGATTTTCCTATACTTCTGCTTATAAATAGGAATTTGTGAATTACACGCTTTCATAAAGTTTTCAGTAAATTTGCAGAATAACACATGCTTGTTAGGCGGTGGTGGTAAATTTAATACGTTACGTATTTTATGAGTTGTTTTGGGATGCAAAGTGTTAAAAAAAAAAAAATACAGAGCATCAGGATTTGCTGTGATAAGCATACAGATTAGCTGTCCACAGCTGTGATTCATTACTTTCACCGTAGAAATTAAAAGTGGCTGAGGGGAGGGTACTGCAAATGCAAACCACGCTTCTGTGCTGTAAAACTGAAAGGAATGAAAGAAGGGAACATAATCCATGGCCTGGTACAGCCTCAGAAATGTGTAAGGACAACACCTTACATGCTACAGTTCAGCAATCTTAAACTAGTTATGGATTCGCTCTTCAGTACTAACTGCGGAGAGAAGTTATGATTTAAGGTATTTAAAAAATATCTACATCAGCTTTAAAACCCTTATCTAAGAAGAGGCGATTTATCAGCTGTGAAATATTTACACTGCAGATCAAGATCTTGGAGATAATAGCCGCAGCCTCGTTGGCAGAGGAGGTTCGCCCAGAGGAAGTCTCTCACCACGGTAAGCGTTATTTACATTTGAGAGTGCAGGCAGAGGAAATGTTTTAAGATTTGGAACCTTCACTGTCTTTTTAGTAGTAATACGTAAGCGTTTTAAAAGCCTGTATGTATAAATATATATATCAAAAACGCTAACATGTCCAGATAGTTGAAAATGGTCTGAAATTTACTTTTATATCGTTGAAATCAGGTTTACAAATGAAGGCCTTACGAAATGGAGACTTGCTTGAAAGGGATTTATTTATCATTTAATCCACACATACTACCTCCTCACAATACAATTACCTCCTCAGATTTGTTACTGTAATTACGTTTTATTCAAATTTGCAAAAGTTCAAAAACCCATAGACTTGAAGACTGCAAAGATGATAGTTAAAAGACTGTCTGAGAAATTAACTGTTAGCAAACATTTTGAAACAGATTTCCCTCACCACTTCAAATTTGCAGTGATTCTTAGCAGGGGAAAAAACAACACTTTTTGTTCTCCTGCAATTCACCTCTACTGCAGGAGGTTGATATAAGAGTTCTGGTGCTAGAATTCTATCAAATTACTTTGATTTAAAATATTTACTGTTAAAATTTCAAAATTGTGTATTAAATACTTGAGTAGCATTTTCCATTTATTTACATATATATAGTACATCTTTGTTTTTTATAGGGCTTCATTTTCCATTTTGGATCTTACATTGACTAGCTTATGTATTGATACTAGATTTTTTTTTTTTTTTTTTTTTTTACTGAGGGATTAAGTGTAGGAATTTTATCTTAATTTTAGTATGGCTAAAAAAATGTAGTTACACACATTCAGCATTGTGACAATGAATTTTATTGTTACACCCTGTGCTTATTGTAGTAATTGATAATGAATATCTCAAATTAGGTAATTTAATGTACATGTCTTGTTGATCTTGTGTTATATTCCTTAATTAATGAAAAGACTTCTTGTTGAATTGGGTGAGAATATCCATTATAATACTTAAGTGGTGTTACCTATTCATGAACTGGCTTTTAAAATTTCAAATGCATGTTACTTCTAAAGCAGTAAATAGAGAATTTACAAATTAGGTTAGACTCTTTGTATAAAAATGTGTATTTATATTATTAAATAAAACTACTGTGTAATGACTTACATAAATAAGAAACATGCCTGTATATATCTATAGAAGTAAGTTAGAGACTTTTGCACAGGGAAATGCTCCACAATTAGGAAATTCCAGACCCTTGATATTATGTAATCATTAAGTAGTCCTCGTACACACGTGTTGTGGTAATTAAAAGTTTTAGTGCTTGCTCAGTTGTTTTGCAGAGGCCTGGGTGTCGTACGATCCAACGTGGTCAGAGTTGTTATTCGGGCCAGCTTTAGACAATATTTCAAAAGCTAAACTCTTAAATATGTTTTTAACCCATATTTAAAACACTTTTATTGAGTGTATGCTCAGGGTATGTGTAGTCCAGTATTTATAATATAATTAGATTTCAGCTGATTTTCATTAACATCGCAAAGTAGAACTGCACGATTCAAAAGCCATCTGAGAGCAGAATTCCATCCAGATCTACCTTAAATTTGGAGGGGATCACTACTCTATTTCTGAAATTGAAAGATGAAAAAATTCAGCCTGAAATATTTATCATGGAAAATAAAAAAGAAAATGTACCTGTGTCAGTTCACTAGCCAGCAAATTTCACTTCTGGTCTGCAGTGTTTCTAGCTATTTAACGGATCCAGTGCCTACCGATCTGTTGCTGTTGCACACAGCATGCAGTCACTTCTAAATTGTTTAGGTAATTCCTCACTATCCTGAGTTAAATAAACAATTAACTTTGGCTAGTTAAAATACGGTTTATGGTGATTAAAAAGCTAACTTCAGAAATCTGCTGTCTGAAAACTTTGCTACGTTACCTGTGCTATGTATCATAAGTATTTTTCCTACAAGTTCTGGTTCTTCCCTTTGAAGCTTATGAGATTCATAAATAACACTCCTCCAAAAGAACAGTGATTTTAAAATAGCTGTTCAAAATAGAAACGTTTGAGGAAAGAAGTGTTTGCTGTTGATGACAGCTGATAGCTCACTTCTGAGGAGATTCATGTGGCTCATGAGCTGTGTGGTCATTTCAAATTCATATTGTTGTTATATCTTTGTACCCCTGTATAATCAGTTTGACATTTAAGCTCTGACGGTTAAAATTGTTATATAGGGAATATGAAATATATGTTAAATATAAATATACAGGGGCTATGTGAGCTGTTTCTGTTTTGTAAAGGAATTGCTGCTTTTCCCAAGGTAGCACTTAAACTCTTTTCACCCAACACTTCACCTTAAATTTAAGTATGTTTTGTAATACCTGCGTTGTTATATGTCTATATGCCTATATCTAAATGCGGATCACTTGTGATACTACTTAGAATTAATACTATAAGAGTATGAATAACTATAGGCCTAACAAAAAACAGTTGTGCAAGTAAACAAGATGTGAAACATGGAAACAGAGGAAGGATTGCCATCTCAGTGACTGCATCAAAGCTTTGCATACAGCATACTTATAATACGATTGGAAAAGATGTTCAAATATGTTTGGAATAAGGATTCAAACCTAGTGTGCAGAAACTGTATCACGTGTAACGGGTGAAGTAGAGGATCAGCTGGAAGAGCATGGATTGACTAATGTTGAGATAGAGAAGTCTAGTTTTTTTTTCTTCTCCCTCTCTAGAAGCTTCCAGAGAAGGGTTGTGAGTTTATATAGTTGTGTGTTGCTTTATTTCTGCTTTTATGAAGTCGACAGGAAACTGTCCAAAGCCCAACAAGACTTTTGTTGACTTTTGATTCCCATGGAATAATCTGTTAGGGTAGTGTTACATGCCTTTAAAGTGCATGCAGAGAAGTTGCTGGGGTGTGTGTATGCTTTTTGTGTTTGTTTAATTTAAATCTGTTGTTTGTGCAGAGTGTAGTACATCTGTTCAGAATGTTTCTGCATAAACTTCCATTCTTATCACTTCAGCATGTCATGTAAACAACTAGTTTTAAGGCTGTGTTTTTCATGTCTGTGCTGACCTGTTAAATGCTGCAGAGTTGTCATCTCTTGTCAAAAAGCACTACCTTGGTTACCCATTCGTCAGACTTCTTTTAACAAGTGTTTCTCCTCTTTCATGGTGTATGCAAAAGAGGAATATTTACAAATACCTACAGAGCTCTTAAGTCACCTACTTAAAACCTTTTCTCATAAAAATCACTTTGCTCTGGTGCCTACACAATGCTTGACAGTCATTAGGTAGCTAATGTGCTGTGACCACTGCTTATTACACTAATCATAATTAACACACTGATTTCCTGAGTGCTCTGTGTTGGCCTGTACTGGGACCGTGGTGGTCTTGTTGGTAAGTTTTTGCTGTGTTGAGCAGTACAGCTGTGATCCTGTGATGGAGCAAATATTTATTACTACAGTAATAATTGATATGCAAGAACCTGAATTTCTGCTCGCTCGAGTTGATTTAAAAGCAAACAAATAAGAAGACCTGACCAACTTTTAGTGGGCCTTGGTGTTGGTTCTGTATGAGGGGCTATGCATACAGGAGGTCAGAATTAGAGACACTGAGTGTGAGGTTTTGCTCAGGTTTGATTTTGCCCTATCCAATGAAAAAGAAGCCTTCTTGTAGGACTTGAGGTTACCTTATAGTGGCTGTATGCTGAATATTTGATTTTCTTCTGAACAAGAAAAGGCATGTTGCAAAGGGATTATTCTTTAAACTATGTGTGATTGTGAGCAAAAAAAGAAAAAAAGTACTTGAAGCGTGCACAGGACAAGCAGAGGACAACTTCGACTTCCATTGTGTTCCTTGTGAAATAATATTTTCCTGTAGTCCTTCAAAAATCTGTTTTTACATGATTCTTTTTAGAACAAGTTAGGCAGTGAATTTATGTGACCTTTCTATGTGGAAGTGCTATTCTGTGCTAGCCCGTATGCAAGAAGTTGTGTGTTTTCCTGGTATAAATTCTCATGCTGTGAAATACTATCGTCATTATTTAAGTCAAAGCCTTAGTAGTGAGAGCCAGGAGTTCTGGCTGATTTTGATGAATTAGCTTAGTCTTTGAGGTGTAAGGTACGTAGGTGCTAAGGGCTGATCCAAGGTAAGAAAAACCTCAACAGGCTTTTGCTAATACATTTCCTTAAATCATTTTCTTTTAAACAATAAATGGCAATGTTTTCAACAGATCCCCTGTAAGCAGCTTGCAGATTCGCTATGATCAATCAGGGAACAACTGCGGGGAAAACCTGCCCCCAGTAGCAGCCAGCATAGAACAGCTTCTGGAGAGGCAATGGAGTGAAGGACAGCAGTTTTTACTAGAACAAGGCACCCCTAGTGACAGTAAGTACTTGCATTCTGTTCTTGGCACTGTTCTTGTTACCTGTGTTGCTCTTAATTGCCGCTCAGTTGTTGTCCGAGAATTTTTTAAAGGCTTATTTGCTGTTTTGAATAGCAATATAAATGTGGTGTTGGATTACAACCTAGTCCTTAGCGTGGCAGTTGGCTTCAGTAGATTACAGGAGAGTTTTCTACCTAAATTTTTATGGATGGGGAAATTGTGTCATGCAAGAGGAAGTGACTTGTAGATCCAGCTGGTTGACTGCAGAGTTTGAAAACAAATTCTGGACTCTTAGATCCACTGCTGCAAACTTGAACACCTTCTGCAAACTGTGGACGAGTAAAACCCAGTTGCTCAGTTTGCTTTATTGGTACAGTGGCTTTTTCATTTTTAAAATCTAAACTGCCTACTTCTATTGCTGTTTCAAAATACATGTAGTTATAAATTGCAGGCAAGCGTCCTACTAGGCTCTCGTATCTTTATTATGGTCTGTGTTTATCATGAAATTCTCAAAGTAAGCAGATGATTTTTCCAAGTTACATTTAATAGGATGGAATAGTCCAAGACCGAATACCCTAAATGTGGAACCGATGAGTAGATCACTTACATCTCTGTGTTCCAGAAAATAGCAGTGTCTAAGGAAATGGTTGAATACATTTAAAAGAAAATTAATACCAGCTTGGTTTTTGTGTTATATTTTATTGAACGTGTTATTCTTTTTGGTAGTGTAAAGTGGTATCTAGTTGGTGTTTTTATGAATGGTATCCTGACAAAAATGCTAATTGTCAGGAAATTCATGCAGGGATAATCCTTTAAACATGATAGCTGGAGGACAGGTTTAGCTAAGTCTTATTGCATCTCATTTGGGCTCACTGAGGGTTCCTTTGTATGTTCTTGAAGAGGGGGGATAAAAGCTAAATCCTTGGGAAATGACCAGATGTGCCTATACCAGTAGACTTATGTCTGTAGTAGGCCCAGAGGTCATGTTAAACAAATACAATTTAGAATTAAAAAAAAAAAAAAAAAAAAAAGGCTATCCCTGTGGCTTTACAGTCACACTCTAGTACTAGTTGGGAAATCCAAGTTCTGAAACAAAGTCGGAGTTTGAAAAAAACGAGCTCGGTAAAGAAAATCATGTTAGTACAGAAGATGATGCCCTTTTTCTGGGGGCGAGGGGGGGAAGAGGGTGGTAACTGCAGTGCTCACACAGTGCTCCCTGCTGGGTGATTTGTAGATCGACGCTCACAGCAGCTGAGTGCTCCCAGCAAGGTGTGTCGTGCTAACTTAACGATGGGGGAAATTCTGTCATTGCTTAACTTTGGGATTCCTTGTACAGGAGATTAAAACGGAATAACGCCCCTTTCACAAGCTTTTGTTTATTTTTACGTAAACGTTGTTGGTTGGATGCATTGTTGGTTGGATGCATTGTTAGTTGAATGCATACGTATCAAACCTTTTCTGTTTTCCTAATGTTTAAAATTTCTAATGGATTTTTCCCAGCTACACTGCCAGCCTGTGCTGCTAAAATAATATTGCCCTTGTAATCTGGTTTTTGAAGCTATCACGTACTCAATTTTGCTTAAAATGACTGTCACCCCTGATGATGAGACATTATCCCATTAACATTTTTGTTTTTATTTTCACATATAAATGTATTTGCTAGGCTTGATTTATGATATATAAAGTGTTATTTATTTAAATCTAGCAACAATGGTGTCATTGAGTGAGAAAATGAGGAGAAAAAAAAAGAGAAAAGAAAAAAAAACTTTGAATGTGATTGTGAAAGATAACATGCGTTTCTATCTTAGTTTTAGGAATGCTAAAATCGTTACACCAACTTCAGGTTGAAAATAGGAGATTAGAAGAACAGATAAAGAATCTGACTGCTAAAAAGGAACGGCTCCAGCTACTCAATGCACAGCTTTCAGTGCCCTTTCCAACAATAACTTCAAATCCTAGCCCTTCTCATCAAGTACATGCCTTTCCAGTGCAAGCAGGTAAATAGGGTGTGAAAGTGTGGAAGAAATTTGAGTGATTTATATGAAATATCCATTTCATCTACAAATGCCGTCGATGGGAGGTGCGTGTACCTGTATTATCAGAACAATTTTTTTTGTGGGGATTAAAACAAACAAACAACCAGCAAAACCCCAAACCTCTAATGTTTAAAATCAAGTGGAAACTTGTATAAACCATTACTGTTTCTTTCAGGGTGGGTTTTTTCAGTCTGGAGCACATCTGTTTGAATCTATTGATTCACTAATCATTTAGTTAATATTTTACTATTCAGCAGCGATTCTAAGGTTGACTTTACATTTTCTGTGTTTACATTTGACATTATTTTAAAATAATTATTCTGAATCTTTTTACATTTTACAGAAATTTAATCACTTTTTTTTTTTTAAATAATTGCTTTAGCACCTAGCACCGATTCCTTGAACAGCAGTAAAAGCCCTCATCTGGGAAACAGTTTTTTACCAGACAATTCTCTTCCTGTATTAAATCAGGTAATATTTATTTGTTCCTTCTAAACTTAAACTTGTTACAAGTTAACTCATCATAGCCGTTGTATTTTGCTGCTGTGCGAAACTTTATGCAGCTGAGGGGGTTTTGTTGTTTGTTTTTACACCAGGAGATAACCTCCAGCGGACAAAGCACCAGCAGTTCATCAGCCCTTTCCACTCCACCACCTGCTGGGCAGAGTCCAGCTCAGCAAGGCTCAGGAGTCACAGGAGTTCAACAGGTCAATGGTGTGACAGTGGGGGCACTAGCTAGTGGTATGCAGACTGTAACCTCCACCATTCCTGCAGTGCCTGGTGTGGGTGGAATAATTGGAGCACTGCCAGCCAGCCAGCTGGCAATCAATGGAATTGTAGGGGCTTTAAATGGGGTAATTCAGACCCCGGCAACAATATCACAGAACCCTTCTCCTCTCACTCATGCAACCGTGCCACCCAATGCAACGCATCCTCTGCCAACTACATTAAATAACAGGTAAGAATTTGCTGATTTAAGTTTTTCTCGATAGTGTCCATCTTCAGTTGAGCTGTATTTTTAACTGCCTTATTCAAATGGTGCGTTTTCTGCCTTAGCCTCTGTCAAACTAAGTTCTGCTCCTGATCTGGGAAAGAAAATAAGAAAAGCGTTTAATGGAAGCATGGAGGTTGAAGAAGAAAGGTTTTCTGTTTAGCTTTTGTGAATCATAGTTCATGTTCATTTATTCTTGTTTTTTAATCGAGTCACATTCCAAAACAAATGTAATTATGCAAATGTGCTTCAGATCTTTTTTTAGTTCAGAAAACAATATTCTTTGTCCTGCCAATTGTTCTTCGAGGATTAAAGCAGCACTGGAAAAGCTACCATTTGTTGCAGTTGTGGGGGGTGGAGGGGAAGCAGAAGGGGAACAGTATACGGTCATGTAGTTAAAGAGGTAATAGGCATAACTAACAAGAGTAGTGATGCAGCTGCGTGGTGTTTTTGGTTCTCTGCATCTGACTCCAAAGACAAGAATTTTTTTTTTAAAGTCACGTTCCTAAGGATTTTTAAATGCATAAAAAAATCTGTGTTTGAGTCCTCACAACAACCCTTTCCCCGAAACCAGGTATCCTAAGTAGCCTAAGCCGCTGCTGCTTGAGATACAAGGTAAATGGGTAACAGAAGGAGATGGCTGCTTTCCAGGAGGGGTTTGAACTGCCTGGTCTGGAAGTATTTTGGGATAGAGCAGAGCCGGGGATAACTAATTCACTTAACTCCTGATAACTCCAAGGATAACTCCCAGTTCCCTTCCCCCTACCCTCTCCTATTGCCCTTCGCTTAGGAAGAACAACCACTTTTCTGTGTAGAAAGAAATGCCTGCAAATAGGGAGCGGACTGCTTGTCTTCGAGTCTGTTTTTGGAGATTATGCTGGATTACCCAACAAAAATGCATATGTGATTGGCATGTGATGGAAGGATCCCTGTTTTTGTAGATTTTCCATTTTTTTTTTCCCCTTACTGTTAATTGACAGTATCTGAATGTTCTTGTACGGTATCATTGGTACTGCTTCGTCAGGCTCACAAACCTGATACTTTCAAAGCTGTTTTGTTTTCATGTGCTATTATATTTTTACTGAGCAGAGTGTTTTTCTTAGCTTATATATGGATGTAACATTTCATAGATTAAATTTCATAGATCTCGTAGACGTTTCCATATTGAGCAGGTATTTTCTTTCTTGTGTATCAGAGGTCTGCGGAGAACACAAGAATTTTGATTTACTCTCCCCAAAAGTGTAAGGAGGAGTCCTTTGTAGTAAGAAAGACTAGACAGAATCAGTTATATTGACAAGTTGTACGATAATTCTCCATTTCTGGTAGTGCCAAGGTAACACTGGTCATGCTGCTCTTCTCTCATTTTTTTGTTAATACACAGATTATTTATTTCTGCCTGCCTATAGTGCAGAAGATCTTCTGTTTCTCTTCTATATCAATCTTAACTGCTGTCACTCTTGAGTGTGTAGCCTAGGTGTAGACTACTCCAGTACATGCAGAATATTGAAACTAGTGTACTGCTGGTTAGCTCTCATTCTACCTTATGTCAGACTCCAGAGTATTCCTGGCATTTTTCTGTTCTCTCCTACAACAAGCTCATGATGGTCTTATAATGGTTAGAATTCCCATTTCTTTATCTTGTGTGATCTCTATCTGCATAGCTCCCTTAATAGCATTAATTTTATTGTGGTTTTCACACGGTTCTCTCCTTTTTTGAGCTCATCTCCCTTCTCCCCCCCCCTTTTTTTTTGCTAGGCCCCCTTCCTTTTGAGATGTTTTCCAATTACTCACAAATTAGTGCTAATTTGATTTTAGTAGTGATACATACGTTCCTTATCCCTGTTTTTTCCATTAAAAACAACCGTGAAGAATGTTAAAACAAAACCCACCTTTTATTACAAAAAACTATGTTGTGCGGAGACTCTGGTATGACTTCGGATGAAGAAAAAATGGGGAAAAAAAATATAGAAGTATTTTCCATTGGCTGAGATCATTGTTCCTGAAACTCCACGGTACACCGTTTGTTCCTGCCACCCTTGAGGTCAGCGCTGATTCAGCAGCAAGTAGCTGGCTGTTCCTTTAGTGTTAAATTCCTCTGGTTATCCCTACTCTTTGAACTGCGGGAGTGGGAGGGTTAGCTTGTGAAAAGCATGGGCAGGCATGGAGCTTTGCTGCTGTGCTGGTATCAGCTCTGGGACCGTGGTTAGGTGACGTGGTGAACGAGGTTGGAGCTGGGTTATTCCAAGTTATTAATTATCAGTATTCCCAAGATGATGGGAAGTCATAGGAGAACTCAGCCACACTTTTAGACTTTTTTAAAATACTGTTTTGTAATAAAAAGACCTCCCAGATAGTCCTGTAAGTTGCTATTGATGGTAACTTTCCCAGTTTCAGAATCTGTTCAGTTTGATGTGAAAAATAGCTAGATTATTTATTGATACCTGAAAAGTTGTGTATACAACTGTTGTGTATAGTTCTTGTTCGCATGAGCTCTTTGTTAACTATGGGACGCAGGGAAGCAAGGAAACACTGATTTGCACGCTCCTCTTTGGGAAAGTTTCAAATGGTAGGTAAAAGCCTGCCTTTGTTCAGTAGGGGAACATACGGGGTCTTTTGGGGGGGCAGGGAGGGAAAGTTTAATGCAGATTGCATCCTACCTTTAGAGCAACCAGTAGATCAAGTGATTGGATGGAGAAGATAGGATTGTTTCGTTAACAGTCTTGCAATTGGAGAAGGCTGTAGGATGGAGACGTTCAGACCAATCATGTCCCTTTTACTGAGAAGCTGAAAAGGATTACATTTACATGCCAAACTGATCTGATTTAGAGAAAGGTCTGTGGTGAAATCCACTGAGCTGCCTTTTCCAGCAGGCCCAGGAGCTGCAGGGTTGTGTCTTCTGCAGTTAGGCTTTGTTTCTAGGTGCATCTCCGCTGCTGGCTGTGGGTATTTTCCTTCAAGTGCCTTTGTAGAGCAGGAGAGGAAAACCGTGGGTAAAGACAGCAGCAGAAAAAATAAGGGCAAAGGTGAAACATGATGTAGGAAAAAAGAGATAATGAGATTTTAAAAAGTGGAAAAAACAGTGGAGAAGATTCATTCCAGTACAGAAAAACACACAGTAAGTGAGCTAAAAGACAGAAAAGAAATAAAAGTAATTTTAGTAATATTAGTCAAGTTGAAGATGCTAATTTTTTGCAGTTTTTACAAAAAAAAAAAGAAGCTACAATTAAATTTAAAGTGGATTGAAGGAATTTCAAATAATTTAAAATCATTTGAAAGAAACACAGGTAGGGCAAACAGTTCTAACTTATATATGATGGCAGGCCTTACTTTCCGTGTCATAGCTCAGGATGGAAACGTGGGAATTTCCTTGGATAGGGGAAATGTCATCTCAGTGCTCATCAACAACCAAGTAAACATAGCTGAATTATTGGGGATTAAACAGATCACACAGTGGACACCCCTGTTCTGCCACCTTAAATCCCTGCTGTGTCGTCGCCTTGAATATTAGTTCTGATGATGCAGTTCCTAAAAACACATGTAAGAAAAAAAGCAAAAGAATGTAGAGAGGGTAACCAGAGGCAAAAGGGTTTGCACAGGACAAGATCAGTAGAATCGACTTGTTGGCTAGGGGAAAAGAGCACGTTGCACGGGAGCTTGGAGAATCAGGAGAGTGCCAGAAAGATGGTAAATGAATGGTGCAAAGTAGGTGATAGGAAGTAAGCATAGCCCAGCACGTTTCCCTGGCTCTGAAGCCATCCTGTGAAGTATGAAGCAGTTGATTTGTCACCTGCTCTGTCCCAGCGATAGAGAACAATCATGGTACAGGTGTTGTCATACCGAGTGTCAAGGTGCTCGTGGAGCAGGGCTGCAGCATGCTGGCTGCTGTAGGTAGGCAAGGGAAGTACTGTGCCCTGAAGAGCTGCTGATCGTAACCTGGCTGCGCAGCTTCCTGGCTGATTTAAGTTGATTTAATTCCTTCCTAGTGATCGCAACTAGCAGTGCTGGTGGTCATCCTGCACACAGCTCCGTGCTGGTACCAGCGCTTGTGCATTCACACGATAGCCTCACTTGCATTAATGGACAGTCTTTTGGCGTTTTTTTGTGTTGGCTTTGGTTTCAGCTCAGTTCTCCTGAGGTGCAGCTCATTGTGCAAGAGCTAGGGCAAGGGGAGGGGACAAAAATGCACAGCCGAAAGGGAAATACTTAACCTTTCAACAGCAGGATAAGCTTATATTAGCTTAAACCTATTGCAAAACTGTACCTAGTAATTTGATGGGTGTTTTAAACTCATAAAAGCTAACAATGCTAGCAAAAGAATAAATCCAGCCGTCTTCCTGATTCCGTTCCAGAACCGTCCTTGAGCATGCTGTTGGTATCGCAGTGAGCTGGCACGGCGGAAGGAACCCTTTATTTCCAGACCAGTTGTCAGCTGGATTGGTTCCCTGCCCAATTTCATAAAGAGCTGCAGAAAGTCTTGTGTGGGCACAGAAAGTGGGACTGGGAGCGAAGTTGTAGCCAGCCTTCTTTCTGTGGCAGCATCAGCTGAGCCACTTCAAGGCTGAATTGTTTGCTAAATTACAGACAAGGTGGAGGCGATAGTGATAGATGTGAATATAACTGAAGATCAGAGTTGGAAGGAAACCAGGGCAGAGTAACTGCCGGTTAACTTGTTGTGTGCCTTTAAACAAACCAAGCACGCATGTGCACACAGCTTTATCAACAGTTGTGTAAGGTACATAGCAAGAGAAAGATTGGGAAGATGATGAATTTGATTAGCGTATGCTCATACGAGGGTCCTCCAAGTAGAAGAGAGACTGATTTACACTAACTGAAACTCCTGTGCATTCACTTCAGACAAACTGGTGTAACCTCAGGCTTTAGGAACAATTGCTTGGCTTGCAGTTGTGCACCAGCGCAGGTAACTGCTGAGTGGAGACTCCTACGTACTGGCACGAGTTGGAAGTTACACTTCTAATGTAGTTCAGGACGTTGCCCTGCCCAGCTGCCTGCTCTGTCTCTGCAGGACATTGCCTCAGCAACAGAACAACAGAAACAGGAGAAGGAGCAGGATAACTACTGTGTGCGTATGTGTTTTAAAGCCATCAAGACTAGCATATGAACTTAAATTGCCACATTTCTAACTTAATATGTCAGGCTGTCATTTGCAGTAATTGAGGAGTCAGCACATACTCATTTCTGTCCTCTTCCATTACGGGAGCATTACCTCCGGGTAGGGCTGGAAGTGCTGTCCACTGCAGCACGCTCAGAGCAGTCAGATCAGCTCATGTGGCAAAGTTCTTGTGGCAAAATACTGATGGGGTAAGAATCTGCATTTTGTACTTAGCACAGAGCAGCCAGTGCTTAAGAACTTGGAGTGCTCATCAGGTTGCTGATACAGCTTGCTCTGTGGTAGGTGGTGTTTTTAGAAGAAGCTGAAAATCGCACCTAGAAGAGACTGAGAAGCAACTTGAATGATTTTTGAGTTGATGAGAGTAGGTCAAAGAACTGGGGTAGGACAGTGGTCCTTGCTCCAGTATTACAGGAGTCTGGCAAGATTGTATCTGCTCAGTTGAGAAGCAAATACTAGTTTCAGTAGCAGGCATACTGCCTTTGGTAACAGACATGCAAGTAGTATTAAAGGCTGGTAAGAGCTTCCACAGGAAGGCCGCCGTGTTTTAGATTACATGAAATGTAAATTGGGGTGGCAGTGGTAATGTCTAGCTACGGATTAAAAATGTCAATTGACAGATTTTAATATTTGATATTACGCAATCAAAATGCTATATACAAACCGTCTATTTATATAAAAATTTTCTTTGTTTCAATGGAATGCTGAAGTAGAAAGTTCTTGTACTTCCATATAAACTACAGTATTATCTGTCACACCCCACAGTGCCTCGGGACTAGGATTGCTTCCTGACCAACAGAGACAACTTCTACTCCATCAGCAGCACCAGCAATTCCAGCAATTACTGAGTACCCAGCAGCTCACATCGGTAAGTCTTCCAGTTATAATTAACTTATTCCTCTAGTATGGTCTTAGGCATGGATAGATTCCTCAGCCTAAGACAAATACCAGAAATGTGTTTAATTTGATATTACAGCTTTTGAAAATCTTCCAGTTTTGAAGTTGTTCCAGCCTTTTCTGGATGATAGTCATGGGCTGCATCTGCATGTATTGCTGTCAGAATTGCTGCTTAATGCTGTCAGTCCAGTTTCATCCCTTGTGGAGTTGGTGGCTTGTTTCTCTAAGCAATAGCTGTGGGCAGTAAAATCTGGGGCCATATGCAGGCTCTAACAATATCCTAAACCAATCCCTGATACCACTGGGACTCTAGCATAAAAGACCTTTGCTGTTTATTCTCTGCCTTTCAGTTTTCATGTATGCCATAGGTAACTGGTTCAACTATTTGTACTGTCAATTGTGTAGTTTTAGTGCTGTGATAGAAGGAAACATGGCTGGATATTTTTAGATAAGCTTCTTTTGATAGAGACTTGGGAGGAGCCAGCAGGCTTTGCTGAACACGCGCTACTGATTTTGGGCAGTTTTATAGGCACTTCCTTCCCTTTCCCACAGACTTGTGGAGCTTCACTAGTGTAACCTAAATTAGCTGGGACTAGGTGAAGGGTTGCACTGGCTGAAGATCAGGATAAGCAAGAACCCAGGGAGAAGCTATTATTCCATAACTAACCCTTGATTATTTTTTCCCCCTCCCATCTTATAATTACTACAGGAACAACATCAGGCCCTTTTGTATCAGTTAGTACAGCAACAGCACCACCACCAACACCACCACCAGTCTGAAGTACAGCAACTGCAGATTACTGGAGGAGCACAGATACCCATCAACAACTTACTTTCAGGCACCCAGGCATCACCACTAAATGCAGCCTCTACCAACCCATTCCTTACAATTCATGGAGATAACGCGGCTCAGAAGGTGACAGTAAGTATATTTCTCACCTCATTTTCAATGAAGTATCTCCGTGAGGTAACTGAACGATAAGCACGTTATGTGCATGTATTTACAACTCAAGGATGGTGGATTTTTTTCTTTTGTTTCTGAAGCCTTGGGCTGCAGTTACTGAGGTTCACAACTCATTGTGCGACTAACGTGCAGTCACTTATACCCAGACTCTTTGCTGCATGCTCCTGCTTCCCTGGATCAGGACACATGCAGTGATTCTTGCCTTCCTCTTGTAAAACCATGAGCACAGCCCTTCTCACCCCACCTTCTTCCCCAGCTTTGTGTCTCCCATGTTGTCGATCATTTGTCTTACCACCTTTCTTGAAGAACTTCATCTCAGCAGGCCTTGGGTAGCGTGGAGCTGTAGAGGTTGGTTCATGACTTGAGAGATGAGGAGCCCGTTGCTGGGACAGTGAAATAGGCATTAAGAGTGGCTGAGTGTGTCTTGGTTCTGGCATGGGAGAGGAAGCTGTACGCTAAGAGACTGAGCAACTCCTCCTGCTCTTGTTATACTGATGAAACCTTTCCTGGGCAGATTAAAAAGAAAGATGTTTTTCCAGCAAAGATGTTCCATTTTTCTTGAACAGTGCCCTGTAACCTCCACCCCCAAGAGGCAAATTCTTCATTGCTCTTCAAGGAGTCAGAGAGTAGGCTTCATTCTCTCAGGGTCATGCAGTTAAGTTAGGTGAGACACAGAAGATAATGTGATGAATTTTTGAAGACAGTATTCCTAGAAACAGCTCCCTTCTGCTCAGAAATATGAGCATGTACTTTTTGTGTGCGTGGTCATTGTCACTTTCCAGCTTGGTCCATTACTGTGATGGAAACCATCCTGCAAACTGCAGGACTGCGGTAAGACCGTGTTCTTTGCTGGTCACCAAATGGAAGACCGCAAGGGCTGTATCAGGAGTTTGCTCAGTGCTTTGTCTCCTTTTAGACATGTGAGCAATTTGTTCTGTTATGCTTAAAATTATCTCCCCTTCGTTTTCTGAAAATTAAGAGGGAATGGGATTGAGACCATCTATTTTTTTTCTTACATTGGAACAACCTGTTTTATACGTGATGTGCTTGCTTTGAGTTTTTTGAAATGGCTATTACTGGCTTGAGAGAACATGACCAGGCAGCGGTCGTTTTACAAACACGATGTTACAGTTGTATTTAGTATTTTTGTAACAGCTGTAAACAGTTCGAGGAAATCTCAGAACATCTCCCAAATATAAACCCCTTAGAAATAATTATTTTTTAAAATTGCTTTCTTTTTGAGGTTACAGCTGAGAGTTTGCATTGGATTGTTGAATTACTTTAATCCAAAAAGAATTTTTAACGAATTCTTTATTTGCAAAAGTTTTTAATGTTTTAAACTCATTTTGAATTGGAACACGGTTTTCGAGCATTTCTGAAGCTCAGTGAGTGAAGCGAGCCTCGGTTCTGTTCAGTACTTGCAGGAAATAGCTTTGTCACAATTTATGAAACTAACATATCAGCGACAGGGACAAAATGGAAACTGTATTCCTATTCTGTTGGAAAAGGACAGATTTTACCCCTCTCCAGGGTGTAAAACTTAGCAAAGGTCACCTTGTATTATTCTTGACCATCATGTGGATCCAAGGGCAGGCCAGCAGCCAGGAACAGAGAGGCCTGTTGCAAGTGAAGGTACAAGCAGTTTGTGTTTTGTTACGGTAGCTGTGAGGGACTTAGCCTGAGGTCCTTCAGAGGTGGTACTGCTCCTTTAACTGTTCTGTCCTGTTTTTATTCTATGATATTTGATTATTCTATAAAATTGCAAAAGTCAATTGCTCATTATTTAGATGTCTCTATTCAATTTACCTCATCTGCTTTGTGTAACATCCATCTCTTCTTTGTTATCTGCATGAATTTGATTTTATTTACCTCTGTATTTTATAATCTGATTTTTAGAAGTATTTTCTCTTACACAGAGGCTCAGTGATAAAACTGGACCAGTTGCGTCAGAGAAGAGTTGACATTTGAGTGACACTTGAGAACTGCATGTCCTGCTGTTATAGCACTTCATCTGGCTGCAAACTGCAGTTTTCCTTTCTGCAGATATGAAGAAATGCAACAAGGAACTCTTACTGCACAGAAAAAGGTTAATAATTTTCATAAGGATATTTTTGGTAGGCTTTGATTTGCTTTCTTGTTGCACTAAAATGGATGTACTTTTTCATGTTTCAGACTGTGAAGTAGATAAAATTCTGCAAACTATAGTTATTTTGTCAGTTTGATGGTACTAAGTACAAATTCAACCACAGAGAAACACATTGACTTTTCAGTACTAATCTTATAAAGGCTGGTAAACTGTCCCCAGTCACACGTTACGTTGATTTCAGAGCAGTAGTTTAAAAAACAACAACAAAACAACATCAAAAACAAAAAATCACGCAAAACCCAAACCTAGCCAGTCTGATCCTCTGCTGCAGTTGCAATCCTTTTAGGCTACGCTTGTGATGGCAGTCTGGACTTGCTACTTGTTTGTTTTTACACACACATTTTGAAATCTGACTCATAAGGGAATCTACTTCTCAACTTTTAATTCCTTTAAATCCCGGTTGTTATATAGTGGGAGTTTTTCCTGATTAAGAATTTAAGAATTACATTATGGAATCCAAAGTTTGTTAATTTTGGTGTAGGTTTTAGAGTTCTGAGGTTTTTAAAGGAACTGGTTTGGTTCCAGTGAGAAAGTTTTTTTTCTTACCAGATGAGAAGGCCACACTGGAAGAAGTATGTGCAGTGTTTGGCCTAAACCAAGTGCCTGTTGCTACCTCTGTTTTGTTGAAATGGCTGCAAACAGCTGATCATGCACTAGACGTGTCCTCGTTAGCAGCAGGAATATTCAGTGTTGCACCAGCAGCCTTGTTGTTCTGCCTTTACTAGAAGTGTTTATACCACTGTAGAGAGCTCAGGCAGATTGTTACCTGGGTCGCTTTTCACTAAGAAACTACCAAAAAAAGTGAGTATTTCCCACTAGGACTTAGCAGTGGTTGAAACGGGTGAACTTGTGTTAGGACACTTCCAACAGCAGCTGATTTCCTGGCGTGACTCTATGCAGTACGGTGAAGTACAGTTTAAATTGGGGTAATGACCACTAATCAATAGTACGGTGGGAAATAATAGAGGAAAAGACCCAGCTGTAATTAGACCTCCACTGTGTACTTATTTGGAAGAACATGTTATTCTGCAATATGTTTCTTAGTTGAACATTGCACAGTTCTTACCTCATTTCTGTAAATAAAGTTTTGTGAATCTGTTTTGTATTGTGAAGAATTCATAAGAAAACATTGATATTTTGATTTGTAATATTTCTAATTAGTAGATTTAATTGAAAAAGTAAAAATAATTTATTTTTATATGTTCTGGGGAATTTTTTAAAAATGTCACAAATCACTTTTGTAGATACTTTACAAAAGGAAACCAGTGGTTTATTTTACCTTCTCAACCCACTGGTGAATATTCTGTAACAATTTGTACAAAAGGTAAGATGGAAATGTGCTGTTATTTTGCCTAGATGTAAAATTCCAAGTGTATGAAAAGATATGTACAAAGCTTTTGTTAATAAACTTTAATAATGTTTATAGTTGCATATGGCTTGTGTGCATGTGAGTCTTGTAGAAAACCTGAGCGTTTCTGTTAACGTTACACAGCCAGCAGGATTTTAATTGCACGTGGCTGCTAAAATTCATTACAACAACTTTTTAAAGATGTTTTTCATCTTAATTTTCATCTTTCAGGAGACACTGCAACTGTGATACTGTCCTGAGACATCTGTGCTTTCTGCACTTGGCTGTCCAGTTGCAGTCCCGTGCTGTAGTCTGATGTCAGAGGTTTCTTTTTCATGCTTTCAGGAGCAGTTGCTGTGAGATTGCAGGAGCAGTGAGCTGTTGTACTTAGTAATGCCCCAAACTCATCTTCAAGTAACTTGATGAGAGCTCTGTGGAGATGGGACACATTCTTTATCTGTGGTGATACCTGCGCTGAAGTGATCAAGGTCTTTGGTTGTTGCTGTGGTTTTTGTATTGTATTTTTATAAAATTCATTTTTTTTTTCTTCAGGAATTTTACTTACTGTCCATGAAGGTGTTGGTCAACACCAGCAAAGCTGCTGGTCTTTTATTTCCCAGTCAGCAAGGAGGAAACTCGGCCCTTCCCTTACTGTCATCGAAGACAGGAGTCTGAGCTTTGTGTTAGCGCAGCTTTTGGCAGACAAGGGATGCATGGTGCTGCCTTCATGGCTTCGTTCCTTGCTGGCCAGGTGCAGGCTGGGGGCTGAGAACAGCTTTTGGAACAAGTAGCAAGGTGGTGTTGCTACAGGCCTGTGCCACTTGTGTGTTGTCTCCTTTGCTCAAGTTCTAAGGATTGAGTATTTGTTTTCGAAGGGGAAAACTGAAGTCCTGAAAGACTGATAAATGAGCAAGCTCAGAATTAATGATAGGGAAACGTGAAACATCTTTTGCTGCAGCCAGGGCCATCGCACCCTCCCCCCCCACTGCATAGACAAGTATCAAACCAGTAAAAGGGGGGGTAAGTCTTGTTTTTCATTGCCCATTCGTCTTCTCTGAGTTACCTGGTTCCTGGGAAGGTGTAGGGAAGCACGAAGGGGGCAAAGTTGGAAGTACTGGTGAGAGTGCCAGCCTCAGGACATTGTTACCATCTCGACTTGTCAGTGCTTGGTGCCAGCAGCCTGAGATAGCAATGGATGTTGTACGGTGCTCCTATTCCTGATGGACCAACCATCAACAGCAGGGAAGTAATGAAAAGGACAGTTCTGACATCTAAACAAAACTCCAATTCGCTGGTCTTTAAAGAAAGAGACCACATCAAAGCCAAGTTCACATGAGGGCCAGATGCAGTCAAAACCAACCTTGTTCCAATGATTTTGCAGATCCTGACATCAAAGATCCTGGTCTGTGGCTGACTTGGCACCAGTTCAGCAGGCGCTGAGGCTGCAGTCCCTGGGGAATGTCTCTGCTGCCGAAGCAGCACAGGCCTCAGCACAGGTCCCTGTCAGCCAAGGCACAGGTTACTGACGCCCCTCAAAATGCAGCAGGAACTGCTCCAGAGTCAGTGTCACAGGAGCAGCCACAGCAGGGCCTGCCATTAATTCATGGTGCCCTCACTGCCAGGCACAGTGCATTTCTGCACAGCCAGCTTGCCGCTACTTCTGCACCTCCCCGGGCCTGTACTTCAGGTAGGTCGGTTCTTCCAGCCCTGAGGCGGCAGCCCATCGTGTCCATCCAGGCAGGACCAGCGCCACGGTTCAGCAGGCACACGCAGAACAATGTCACCAATCCCCTGCCTCTGCTGCTTCGGGCATGCAACCTGACCAGGGTGCCATACGGGCCTGTACAATTGGTGTGCGGCCTTAAGGCTTTGCCTTCAGATGAACTGTATTTGCCAGGCACAGCGCTTCAAATAGCTCAGATTGAACAGCCTTACAAACAAAAAAGGAGAAAGTGTTTCTTACCTGTAATTGGTATGCCTCCTTGGAGCCCCCCCCCACAACTTCTAGGGCTGGGAGGAGCTGAAGGTGCTGGGCCTGCAGTGTGCGATTAGTGCCAAACACACGGTACTAACACGGGCAAATCTTAAGGAAAGCTCTTTTTTTTTTTTTTTTTTTTTAGGATTTCCAATGATAAATGCACTCAAAATCCTTATTTTTCTCCATTATCTGCCTTAATTTTTTATAGTTCCAAACGAAGCCCATTTTTATTCTTCATAGCCACAACTAACATGGAACAGTTTTGCACTGATTGCACCAAGGAGATGACAGATGTGCAAGGCCTCTTTTCACGTAGTTTCAGGTTTATTTCTCTCTAGTGTGCAGCATCACCAACATCACCTTCTGTGCTTCCTGGTTTGTAGCCTCTGGATTGGATCCAACTCCCTTTTGGATTTTTTTTCTCCAATTGGTCTATACCTTCCTTGCAGTGTGATGTATAACACTGGGCACACCATTCCAGGTGAAGTCTTCTAGTGAATACTCAGTCCAAAAGAAGGATGACTTTTTTTCCCCTCACAGGCTGTATTTTCCTGTTTCTTGCTTGCTTTGAACCTGCAGGGCATTGCCAGCTTAATGTGAGTGGATTACAAATCCAGCACAGATCCTTTTCTTGACGAGCTATTACCGGTTACTTGCCAGATACTGTTACAGCACTTGAGCTGTTTTGAAAAAGACAATGTTCTTACCCTGAGGCCCAGGTTATTTCAAATTTGGATTCAACTTCTTTCAAATTAGGAAGACAATGTTTTTGCAGTAGAATTGTGTAGAACTCAGAGCAGCTAAGCAGCACGGGGCTGAGTTCTTCCATTTCACGTGGCCACCCCACCCTCAGCCCAGCCCCTCCTGTTGCAAGTACCCTGAGGTTGGAGCCCCCTCTTCCCATTCATTATCCTTCCGGTTGCCACCTGGCTGTAGAAGGCTGTTCACAGCCTTGCTACTCACAGCAGAAACATTTCAATTACCAGTCTAATTTTTTTCATGAACAATACACCTCTGGTCCTACCTCATCCCTATCAGCGCTGCCAAGTTAATTTTCAACGATTCACCTAACCACTTCAGCAGGCTTTTCCTCATAGCCATTTCAATTGCCTTGCTACAGTCAGCTTACAGCGCACTGGATGACTTTTTAAAGTTAAGCTTTCCTGATTGCTTTTGAAAATACATCACTTGATCTCACCTAAGACTCTTTTTTCATAGGAGTACATAGCTACTGCTTGATCAATTAGCACACAGAGATCTTAGTACAGCTTCTAAATGCGTTTGGTTTCCCATGTAGTTAACATTTATATTTTGCTTCACAAAGAACTTTAAATGCATTATCATGTCTAGTAAGCCTTCTGTAACATACTTTTTTTTTTTTTTTTTTTTTTTTTTCTCTCTCACAGTCTAAGATCAGGTTTTTTAAGCAAGACCAAAAAAGTCAGTATGTTCCACCTGGTAAAGAACCAATACAGAACAGTCATCTTCTGTCATAGTTGTTTCTTAAAGTTTTACGGAAATGGGATCAAATTTTTGAACTGCTGATGTGTCAAAAGCAACACAACTGGCACACAGTTACTAGAAGAAATCATCAGAATAAACATGAGAAAATTAACTGGTTTTTGGACTATCAAGCTCTGAGTCTTCCCATTTTGAGTCTTCCAAATACGTGGTCTTCTGATTTGTCATTTTAATTTTTAATTGAAATTCAAAAGCTTGTTAAAATCCTACTGTTAAATCAGAATCTGGATGGTAAAATCTTTTGTTTTTTAAAAAGCAAGTCTTTAAATGTTTTTTGCAAAAGACAATAATCACTGCTGATTTATTGATACTGTTACAGCCCATTAAGTACCCATTATCCAGCATTTTAAAGCTTTATCTTTTCCAGAATTATGAAAAATAATATTGCAAATAATGAACAATAACTCTTATTACCTCTTCAAATATGAAATCAAAACTATATTGAATCCAGCATATACAAAAAAAACAAGCTATGAGAAATCTTAGCATAATAATGTTGGCTTTTAAGTGCAATTCTGCACTTAAAAACTGGTCACGAAGAATATGCTTTAAGTTATCTTTTAAGACCTTTAACGTTCTTACCAAATAACAGCACTACTGAGTATTGCTGTGTACGAGTCTGCAGGTTTAGAGAATTTAAATAGCAGGTGTGTACACGTGTACAGGTAAGTTAAGATCAGAAAAGCTCCTTATTTCTAAATAGTAAAATGGATGTTTTATGTAGCAGCAGACATGCTTTATAAGCATATTGTCTTGTATGTATAACTGAAAAAAAACACCAAACCTTTGAGTGCGGAGTTCCATTACTCTCATACTTGCTTAACATTTTCAGATCAATTCTGTCTTTCAAAGCACCACTTAGAATTCTTTATATTCTGTATGTTCGTTAGCTGTAAACCTACCCGTTCCAGTACACAGTTATCACTGGGGGTTTTCCTTAAGATCCACTGATTTTTAAGACATCATCACATATCTGCACAAGCAGGTCTCCTACACAAAAATACACCTTCATTCTTTAACACACAAAATAGATGATGGCAGATTTATTGATATTTTCTTTTACTAAGGCACATGACATATAGAAATACTGAGGTACAAAAATGCAGTTTCCTGCATATGAGTTTCAAAACCCCATTTTGACAAAGACGACCTAAATCTCTTCTGCTCTGAATGTTCAGCTTTTAGCCATTTTTTTCTTTTGTACCAGTTCAACAAGCAGCTTGTATCTTGCTATACACTCCTCCTAAAAGGAAAAATAAAAGTATTAATTAAAAATTGATATATTAGTATTGCTTCAACTCCATACATGCTACCTCATTATAAGAGAGCTATGGTCTATGTTTTTTTTTCCTCCCCCAAAGTTACTCATGCGAACAATTTCAGAAGGACAACGTACACCTACTGAAAAGTGGATTTGAAAAATGAACTTCCAGTTTACATTTCTTGGCGTGTGATTTCTCTCTCCAAAGAGCAAACAAAGCCAAGAAACACATTTGTTCAGTATTTCTTGACAATGGCTGTAAAAGCAATTGTTGAGCAGCTGCATTGTGCTGCCTATTCCAGAACAGTTACTGTGGTGCGAGCCACGCTGCAGGTACTTTACCCTGGTAAAGACAAGCCTTTAGGCTCACTCTAACAGCACCTACTGACATCCACTTCCATTGAACAGCTTCATAGCCAGAGAACTACTTGGAGCCCGTATTTCCTGCTTTCTCATCCTGTTTTTGGCACAAATAAAATAAGGATTTTCTGGAGCTACAAGGACTGAAGCAAGCACACTAAGCTAGCACAACTGTTACGGAATCTACCACAGACCAGCTATATCAATGACAGCAAATGCTATTTTGAAAAGATTGTACTTACAAAAAGAACATTAGTTAGGTTACTGGGCATTTAACAGTTGCAGCCTGGTTACTTAATTTGTTTTTCATTGAGGTGGGTTGAGAAGGGTATTGTAAAAATGCAAGCAAAGCAGGTCACCACCATTTGGTTACTAACTTTGAACCAAAATTTGTTTTAAAATCTAATTTGTTCTGCAACTGAAGATCTGAAAGGCAGAGGAGAGGTAGGTATTTTAAATGGAACAGGAGTTACTTCAACACTTTCTGTAATATATTAAACAAAGTGATTTAAATGAAAGTATCTTTATGAAAGCAAACATGACAGTAATGATCTTTAGGTCAAACACGTCTTGTCTGGTAGTTACAAGTTAAGTAAAGACCTCACTTTCCTGTGTGGACCTTCAGTTCTTAGGGTAATCATAAACTGTTAGACAATCATTTTCCTCTTGATTTACACTGCAATTCAAACAACATTGACTGTACCTTGCTTTTTCCAGGAACACACTTTGCTATTTTATCCCAGCGATCTGTTGTTCCCTTTGGATACTGCTGCAAGGCCATTTCGAGAAGTTTCTGTTGATTTTGAGTCCACAAGTCTTCTAAGGCACGGCTTTTCTCCCTTTTTCTGCTCTCATCGTCACTCTCTTCCTCTTGCTCTGTGTTATCAAAATCTTTCTGGCGTCTTCCTCTGCCCTTCTCTTCTGGTACCTCTTTTGTTGCTGTCTGAATCATTTCAGGCGCTTTGACAAGTTTCCGTCTGCGATGCCTGGTTTCACTTGCAGCGGTCTCCTTGTGATCCGCTGGGCTGTCTGTCTGCTCCGGGATTTGACTGAAGTTCCCTTCCTCTGCCTCCTCCTCTTCCTCCTCTCTTTCTCTCTGGGTGATGATGTGGTCTGGTAAATTCATGTTGACTTTGACATTCTTGGAATTCTGGGCCAATGTTTTAAGCTCGGAGAGCCTGATGACACCTGTTGAAGTACCGATATTACACTTCTCAATACATAAACCACCACCAAGAGGGAACTGCCTGCAAATGGAAGGCACCCGAAATCATGCAGACAGTAGAAGAAGCTCTTAAGGATTAAGAGCTCAATTCCTTACGTTTATCCTGAAATCAAGGTATTTGTTGTAATAAAAGCAATATAATATAAAGCAACGAACTTTGCCAATTATAAGCTTATCTGGTATATGTGAAGTGACTAATAAATTACCACGCGGATATAAACAAACAGAACTGCATAAACAAATGAACAAAACCCACAATAAACTGGATAAGAAAGGCTGGGAAGAGGTAGCTTAAAAAGGAAACATTCCCTCAGAATTCCCATCAGTTCTCTTTGTTGCTCAGAGTAGGGCAAGGCTGCAAAAGCCTCGCTGCAAAGTTACAAGGTGTACCCTGGAAGTTACAAAATGCACTGCTTTGCATAGCAATTATCTAACTGCAGTGCTTGTTGTAAGCATCAGCGAGGCTCTAGAGGCACACACCTGGTGTACATGTAACAGAATCCTTCAGCTGCTTGGCTTTCATGGTAACCTGCATGAAAGAAAAACAAACAAAAAACAAAACAAACAAACAAAAAAAAAAAAAAAAAAGGAAAAAGAAAAAAAAACACGTTACTTGTGCTTTTGAAGATTTCATAATGAGTATATATTAAATACTGCAAGGCTGATGTTCTGCTGACATTTTTCACAAATGGATCCCATATTGACAATTAAAAACTTTTTAGACTTTGTCCTTTTTAAAAAAGTTTTATCTTGTTGAAATAATGTAAGCAGTGCTATACATTTTTCTCTTACCATAATGCATTATCACAGCTGATATTTAAATTTTGTTTTCTTTCATTGTTAAGCCCTTCATCTCTAACCTGAAAAGGCTACGAGGAGAGGGGGAAAAAGAAACAAGTTGTCTTCTAGGTATTAGTTTCTCAATACTGAAGAACAAAATAACCCAATATAGGTTTATATGGTGAAGCATGGTAACGGACAGGCATACAGTCTCAAAAATACATACAGTGCAACTGTCTGACTGCCAAAGATATGCAAAGATACCTCTAATATCATGATCATTCAGGAAAAAAGTCTAGTACATGAGTACCTTCTACTTCCAGTCTAAGTCTGCCTGGTTCCACACACCACATTTCTGCCCATAAAATTGTGGGGCTTTGCTTTAAGAACAGACAAGTACGGGACCTCTTTAATGAACTGACAGTGACGCTTAACAAGGCAAAGTGGTCTATTTTCCCCACAAATTAAACCTCATTTTCTGGGATGATTACATTTAAATGAGACCTCTATGGGCAAATAAATCCCAGCTCCGATTAACCAAAGCCTTCATCCAGAGGCAGACATCTGGCGTAAAAGTTCCAGTTCCTACTGTTGCAGTTATGATAAAGTTTTACTCATTCAAGGAGAAAAAAAGCTTAGAACACTAAGGTGAACAGATACTTTTAACCAGCACTAACAGTTCTGTCTGCGAACTGCATGACCCTGATTTGGAAACAACAGGATGGATTCCCCTTGTAAGAATTAAACCACTGACAGAAATCACCTTCCTTGAAGAGCTTAAGAGTCTAAATTAATCCAAATCAAAATGTTTAGCAGAGCATCTCTGTAGGGCCAATACTTTAAAAGACTAAATGGAGAGGAACATATCCTTCACTGATGAACAGAATGGATCCTAAGCTGTGACCTGCTATGCAGCTCTTTAATAGAAATTACCATAATCTAAACTAGGTAATAATAAATTATTTTGAAAAGAATGAGGAGAACTTGTCACAGTCAAGTCGCTGATCCTGTTGAGCAGTGGATCCACTGTGAGTATGACAAGGTATTGTCTGTCTATGTTCATGTATTCCAGAAAGCCATTCCTAAACCATTTCGCTATTTTTGAAGTAATTCTTTCAAAGATTTCCAAGCTACTCATAAGAGTCAAGTGAGGAGACGAGATCCACAAGCTGAACAGAGCAGAATAAATGGCAAGCAATTCCAATACCACTGTTCTGTTTTCTCTGTTGAACCACCGTCATTTTAGGAGGTTGGCAATTATTGCTTCATCTTTGAAACAGAGCCTACCCGTACAACATAAACTTTGCATTGGAAGTGGTGCGCATCAATATCCTGTATTCACGTCTCCTTAGCAAAATGGATGTCCCCAAATTAGGTCAATACAGGTAGCCCGTAACAGACATAAATTTTGCTGCATGTTACATCTAATTGAATTAGAACCTAAAATGACCATCTTCTACAACAGTGAAGGACTTAGATTTATTCCTAGATCCTACTGGTATTTCACATTCTACACGTAAGCAGAAGTAACAATCTTATCTTAGGTTATCTTTACTTGGATGCCTTTAACACTAGGAGCTTGGTAAACCCAGATTTAGCATTTGTAGTAAGTTACTCCATTTATTACAGATTCTCTTCTGAGGGTATTACGATATCTGTTTACATTTTTGGTGGATTTTCACTTTGAATATTCATCAGGTAATCCAGAAATAACAAGTGTGTGTATGGTTAAGGTATTGAGAATCTACAATACCAAACACCGAACAAATTCATTCAAGCACCTTCACCTGACTTAACTCATCAAGTTTCTTACTAACAGCTTTGCTATCATCATTCACAGGTTACGTAAGAAGATGAAGTATTTATTATTCTTTTTTTTTTTTTTTTTTCCAAATTTCTCCTTTTTGGATGATTTTGCAAGTCTTTTTCTAGGTGCTGTGTGAAGTTCATGTTTGCTCTAGCTCTTTTCACTTGGTTCAGGTATAACTTCACAGAATCACAGAATCACAGAATAGTCTAGGTTGGAAGAGACCTACAAGATCACCAAGTCCAACCTCTGACCTAACACTAGCAAGTGTTTAGTCCACTAAACCATATCCCTAAGCTCCACATCTAAACGTCTTTTAAAGACCTCCAGGGATGGTGACTCAACCACTTCCCTGGGCAGCCTATTCCAGTGCCTAACAACCCTTTCTGTAAAGAAGTTTTTCCTAATATCCAACCTAAACCTCCCCTGGCGCAACTTTAGCCCATTCCCCCTCGTCCTGTCACCAGGCACGTGGGAGAACAGACCAACCGCCACCTCGCTACAGCCTCCTTTCAGGTACCTGTAGAGAGCGATAAGGTCGCCCCTGAGCCTCCTCTTCTCCAGGCTAAATAGTCCCAGCTCCCTCAGCTGCTCCTCGTAAGACTTGTTCTCCAGACCCTTCACCAGCTTCGTAGCCCTTCTCTGGACTCGCTCGAGCACCTCCATGTCCTTCTTGTAGTGAGGGGCCCAAAACTGAACACAGTACTCGAGGTGCGGCCTCACCAGAGCCGAGTACAGGGGGACAATCACTTCCCTGGACCTGCTGGCCACGCTGTTTCTTATGCAAGCCAGGATGCTGTTGGCCTTCTTGGCCGCCTGAGCACACTGCTGGCTCATAGTCAGCCAACTGTCAACCAAAACTCCCAGGTCCTTCTCTGACAGGCAGCTTTCTATCCACACATCTCCCAGCCTGTAGCTCTGCTTGGGGTTGTTGTGCCCCAGGTGCAGGACCTGGCACTTGGCCTTGTTGAACTTCATACCCTTGGCCTCGGCCCATCGGTCCAGCCTATCCAGATCTTCCTGCAGAGCCTTCCTACCCTCGACACGCACCTAACTTGTTGTCGTCTGCAAACTTACTGAGGAAGTACTCGATCCCCTCATCCAGATCATCAGTGAAGATGTTAAAGAGGACTGGCCCCAGTACCGAGCCCTGGGGGACTCCACTAGTGACTGGCCTCCAACTTGCATAGACTTAAATTGTATTTGCCTATCATCAGCTCCAACTGTCATCACTGTTAAAGATGCTGACACAAAGAAGGAATCATAACCTGTCAGTACTGACCTATTAGGGATCATTAGGAATCCATCCTATGGAATGTAGGAAATCTGTACTGCAGTTTGATCTGTTTTGAGCTTAATGGTTGTTCTTGCCTCTCACATTTGCAGTTTCATCTGGTGCCAGTTCCTCCACACTTTCCGACATCCCTAGTACCAATTTAAATTTCCTCAGCAGTGGTGAGCTGTGTTATCTGCTATGTAGTTCTTAACAGTTAGTTTGAAAAGTGTAAGATGCTCTGCTGCTTTCTCTACTCCATTTCTATAACTAACTTCAATTTATTACTCTTTCATTAGATAACAGACAACTTACTTGGAAATATAGTTATTCAAAGTGGAGCAGTTGTAGATCTGTGCTTGTAATTATTATTGCTGATTGCTAGCACAAAATGCTGTAAAATTATAGCTTTAATCTGTATTGAATTATGAGTTTTATCGTTGCTGTGAAAAGTTGGGCTAAAATCCTGTTATTGACAACAGCTTTCACAAAAGTGCTAGTCAGCCCTTAAGGAAACCTGGGTCTGGGGACACTTTAAATAATCAGGATCAAGACTGTGAAATTGATTTAAAACAGAAGAGGGCATATCCTGTATTCCTGCAGGGATTTTTACCGCTGTACAGCCATACTGCATTATTCCATAGGAACCAGCTTTATCTTTTCCATGCCCAAATAACCTAGGCATCCTTGTATTCCACCAGAGGTAACAGAAGTCACAACGTCAAGCAATCACATGCACAATGGAATGTTTTCTTAGACTACGGAAGATGACAAAAATGCTGGCTGCAAGCAATAAAACTGAGGTAGAAATTGAAGCATCTTACTCTGGGACATAAGAGAAATGGACCACAGGAACAGTTTGCTTCTACATGAACTCCCTTCTAAATGTAGGCATAAAAAAGCACTGAATTGTGACAGACGCAGGGCGAAAACCCTGTAAAGTCTGAAGAGGAAGCAGATGATGCAGCTCCATTCCCCATTCCCCCAGCAGCCACCACCACGCTGTCATGTTAGCTGGCCCTGCCGGCCCCCCGAGCGGCCTGGCTTCGCGGGGCTCTGGCACCATTCTGCTCTCTCCAGGCAATCTCCTCTAGGCAGTCTACCTTCCTGCTCTGAACACGATGCTATTTTAATCAGTTTTGATCACCAGGTAATTACAGAAGCACAACCCTCTCATAATTCTGAGAAAACATCAGTGGACAAACAGATAACCCATATCACTTGGCTTCCCAGATGCAAAGGACGACACGTGTTGCTGGACATACTACTACAATTGTTTACTACTACTATCATCTTCCTATGCAAAAGTTCTCTAAATATACAAAAAATATAAAAGTTATACAGTAGAAGTTCACTACTAATGCTGCCAGAGTTTCTCATCATCCTCTATCAGAAGCTTGCTGTCTCTGTAGCAGTGTTCTGTTCACCCACTTTGTCACCTTTCTACATGCTCTCCATCTATTTCTGTTGTGTGAAAAAGTAAAAATCTAAGGAATTATGGAAAAAATGGATACAGCCTTTTAAATAGTTCAACCTAGTATGCAGCAATGAGGAATGTATTGAATCTGTGAGGAGGCTACTTTGAGTTAAAATCACATTTTTCTCATAAAGGAAAGCCAGAAACGGAAGGATTTTTAATTCTTTCCTGGCTTTGTCAAAGAAATAGGCTTTGCCGTCTTACCTTTCAGAACAGCACAGGATAAACTGCCAGATTTGAAGTTCCCTCCTCACAGCCAAAACACCACTTGCTGCACTAAACTGTTCTAGATCTAAAGAGCTTTTTTACAACAACCACAAATACCTGAAGAACTGTTTGAACTACGTCAACCAACAATAATGACCCATGCCTTTATTTTCATGTGATAGACTCAAAACTTGCTTTATAAACTGTCTTCCTATAAATTTATTAAAAGACTGCTAAAACTGTCTTCCAGTTTTAACAGATTGGTGAAACTTTGCATACTGAAACATAAAGCCACATCATTTGCCTTTTTTTTTTAAATGAATGTCCTTATTTACAACTTACCGGATCTCTAGAAATGAACTATTTCCAATTAGAAGATGTACCTTTGCTTTGACACTGCTTCCACCAGTTTGTTAGCAGGTTGTTACTGACTTTCCCAGAGGTGTGTAACATAACCAGTCTTTATCCGCTGTGTAAATTACACATTGAATTTAATTCTAACATAGCGTATGAGAATTTAAGGCCAACGTGCTTTTATTCTTGGAAGAACCAAGAGGCGTGTTATGAATTTTAACTGAATTTGCTTAGACCAACCACTGACAGCATCTAACAGTACGATTTGCTTACGCTTACGGGCTTTGAAGCTGTGTGTGACTCCAAACGTTGCCACGGTAGATGGAGAGGAGGCAGCTACAGCAGATATCCCAACAGCTGTGTGTTTAATTATGGGGCGGTCGAAGATGAGGCCTGCGAAACAGGCAAACTTGGCCTAAATCACTGGATTCAGAACACTGTTTGCTCTCCAGTTTAAGTGCCTAAATAGTTAATTTGAAACAGCAGAAGAATTGCTCCTTTCTTTCAGGACGTAAATAACTCAGCAACGAGAATTGGGATGATGTTGGAGACTTTGAACTATGTTTTTTTTTGTTGTTGTTTTGTTTTTGCCATTTAAAATCCATGTTTGTGAGTCTTTAGCTAAGCACTACTAATACGAAGGTAATAGGGAGGGGCTATGCTCAAATGCCCTTTGCAACAACTGTTTGGACATCCTGCTTTATGACCACTGATGCAAACTGCATTACCTTTCCTGAGAGTCAGAAGATTAGAATTCTGCAATGGAATTCAAAACCAACTCACCAGCATGTATGTGGGACGTTGTATTATTCAAGCCACACTAAAAAGTTATAGCAGCATGGGCCTGACCTTCCATAAGACATCTATTTGAATTGAAGTTGGTGTCCCACTGGCTTCTGTAAAAAGCCTTCTCCTTTCAGTGGCAGGAATGCTCTGGCCATGCTTCAAAAGAAGGAAATCAATCTGTTTTGCGTTTGGGTATAAAGTGTACCACGCTGCCCAGTTCTGCAAAAACAGGGCCACCTGTACAACTGCGCAGAAGAATTTGTAAAAAAATAAGAAAATAGAATAAAAATTGTGCAATGGGGGAACTGTAAACAGCAACTCCCTTTTCCTTCCCACAAAGTATCAGCAGACATTCTGGTGTGTCTGTGGGATTAGACAGGTGTTTTGAAGATCTCACTCTCAGATTGAGGGATCTACATGACCTACATACCATCTAAATCCCATTTTAGATATTCATAACCTCTTTTGGACCTTGATCCCGAGATAGGTCTTTATACTTCAATAAGCAACTGAAAGAACTATTGATTACATAAATATATGCAGGCCGAGCGATGGTTTCAGAATATCCACCACTGGAGATCACAGTAGCTGAGGTTCCACATGCATAGGATATAAAATGAAATATAAAACAGACATAGGAAAACACTTAATCTCCAGGAGCAAAGAAAAACACTAATAAATTCATTAACTTTTACATATGGATCGTTTCTCATATAGGTGTTTTCTTGCTGGCAGTGTCATGAGCTTGCATTTGCCAAAAATAAGAGATCTCTTTTATAATGACATATAAAAGCACAGAGTGCATGAACTCACGCACTTAGACTTAAAGGCTGAAGCTGTTGTCTGGAGAGATGGGAAATAATCAGAAAATAAGCACTCCCTCCAAACCTGGTGCTTTCAGGTTTCCAAATAACTCGGGATGCCTGCTCACATATATACACCTGCCTATTGTTTTTGCCGTCTACCTCAGTCCTTTTCCATGCAAGCAGCAAATCCCTATCAGTCTGTTTTTGCAACACAAGTGCCCAAGATTAGTGACTGCAGGAGCAAACAGAATCAGTTTAAATCCTGTAAGACAAGTGAATGATATTACTTCACAAGTATGAAATCTGAGATCTCTTTGCCTTTAATTTAAAAAACCTGTACCTAATAATCACATTAAAGTCTGTTTGGCATGCCAGACAGCTTTTACTTCCTCTGTTATTTTTACAATTTCAATGTCCTTTGTAGTTACTGAAATTAATTTATGCCTTTCAGCAAATATTTTTTTTAAAACTTTTTTTTTTTTAATCGATAAGGGTAGGCATTGTCAAGTAAAATATACTGTTATAATTCCTCATCTAAGTGCTTTTTCTCAATCTTTGAATTCGGCAAAAGCTAACAATCCTTATAAATCTTCATAAGGCTCAGCATTTGTCAAATCAAACAATGTAATTTTGTAGAAATAATAGTCTTGAAATTCTATTCATAATTTATACCATAGAGTGTTCACAGTGTTTAGGAAATTCAAACACAACTTTTTATTTTGTTTTAAGAGGCCAATTATTTCCTTAAGTATTGGAGGACAGGAATGAGAACTAACCCTGGAGCAACAAATTCAGCAAGGAAAATGGGTCAAAGAACAGATGTTCAGGGGATGGCAGAGAGCAGCGGTACAGGTAACCAGGTCAGCCGGCAGGAACTCTGATTAGAGTTAACTGAACTCCATTTCCCTTTCATAATCAAAATACTTGAAAATCTAATTTATACCACCAGCCAATTGCAATAAAAATGATTTAAAAAGCTGTAGAAGCTTTCAGTTGTGAAAGCAATACGATTTCATTACACTAAGGCAGTTGAAAATTATCTTTATGGGAGAAGATTGATAAATCCCCAATATCCACATATGAAAATGAAAATTAGCGATTTAAATAATTAAACTAACTGAGCACGACTTCATCTGTTTTGGACTGACTATTAATTGGCTGTTAAAGGGTGTTTTCCTGAAGAGAGATAAGAGATACCCTGTACTCAACATGACAGAAGTTGGAGTAACGAGCTTTCTCACAGTATGCCTATGCCACAGTTGCAAGCTTAACCTAGCTGAGCTGAAGATCACAGGAATATGTTGCAAGATATTTATGCTGGTATGAGAGCATGAATAGAAACAGTAGAGCTGCATGAGCTGAGATGCACTACTGCATGGACACAGCTGCTTATTGACAGATTCTGGCTGGCACTTTCCCGCTGTGCTGCATCAGGTTGTGTGGATGTATCTGTTTGGATATGGAATCTGGTAGACATACCAGTGCAACAGGTCTTATAGCAATTCTTATTTGTGAAGTACTTTGAGAAATCCCACAATGAACAGACTTAAGATGTCTAGGAAAAAAAACAAACAAACAAACCACAAATGATTTCAATAGTAGTAGAAAAGAAACAACATCTGAAAGATTACTTGTTAGGAATTACTGAATTTACGCACCGTCAAGCTAAGGTATATGCAGTGATTACTAGCCAACTATATATAGTGACTATCTGGCTTTAATTTTACATTTTTTAAAGTGAGTTCACACATGCTTCCAATTGTAGGAAGGTTTTGTTTCCTCCCCCTTTCCTCCTAGATAGCTTGCACTTGCTAGTCTAATCACAGCCTGTATGAAGAGAAGGACCTAACCTCAGGCAGAATCACTGTATCGATGTCGGTTCTTGCAGATGTTTGTCTAACCTGGTTTTTAAAGGTCTTCAAAGCTGGATACTCCACAGCAGCTTATTCCACTGCTTTACTATCAATTTTAATTCTTTGCCCCTCAGTGTCTAACTCCGCAGTCTATGATAAAATTTGAGGTAATTACTTCTTGCCCTATAAAACTCAGTCAGAGCATATAGCCCCTTTCTTCTTAACAGTTCTCTTTTTACATAGTCAAATATTTACATTCTCAGGTCATATTTTATTTCAGTTCAACCACACGAATTCCTTCACAGGCTTTACTTGTAAGTCTCACTTTAGAGATCTGTTATTCTTATTCTCTTCTGGACACTATATGGAATCACATGTTTAAGTGCAATACTGAAAACTAGACCCAAATTAAGGAGGTAGACGTAGGTCTATCAACCTCCTGTTTGTATTTTCTCAGTAAGATGATTGCCCATTTCCAAAAAAAAAAAAAAAAAAAAAAGGCCATTTGCTGACCTGTATCTAGCTAATTACCTCTTGTAATCCCTGCATTCCTCCTGCTTTTTAGGAGCTATCCCTAGCTCTTTGCCATCTTGTATTTGTGAACCTGATCAGCATTCTGCTGTGCGTACTTGCATATATTGCCTGTTTCATTTGCCTACTGCAACCCATAATCCTATTTTTTGCGTATTATTTCTCATTTTGTCCTGACCTTTTTGAATTCTACTCATTTTCCACTATACATGCAGCTCCTCTTAGCTTTGTAAGAGGTACAATCAGTGAACAAGTTTAAGTAGTTATGCTGTTCCATCATTTTTCTTCAGACAGGCCAGGTAAAAAACAATACTACATCCAGAACACAGCCTGCCAAATTATTTGATAAACTTCTTCATTTGGACAGTGAACAACTAATAACTTTTGCAAAACCGGTGAGATGGATGCCTCCATCACTCATGCAGTAGGAGGTCCATAAAATACACTATTACACTGTCTGATCCAGGAGAGAAAGAGATGAGCAACTGAAAAGCACAACTTCTGTTGACATTGCATGTTTGTCTTTAATTAATGCCTATTTAACTTTGAATGACAAAGATCTTGAGGAAATTATGCCAATATGCAAGATTCAATGGCAGTACTCCCTGCGTAGATGAGAATATCGTTTGGACATGTACAAACTGAGTTCTAAGGTACCAAACTAATGTTCTAGCAAAATCATAGAAGAATTTTTCAAGTAGAACAAATCTCTGGAAATAAGAAACACAAACTTTTCAGGCCTTATTTATATATGAAAGAAGCAGTGCTAGAACTCCGGGCATTAGAAACTTCCTTCATACTGCTTAAAGAGTCATTAACAAAGTGCAGATTGCAATGCAATAGTAAAAGGAGCAGAAACACTAATAAGCGGTCTACATCAGGAAAGCTGACCTAGCATCAACAGTGGGAAATTTTTAGAGAAATAAAAAATTGTGTGCAGAACACTTACATCAATCATATAGTTTCATTACTGGTAGTAAAGAAGGATTACAATCAGACTGATCTCCACAAACAAAAATCCCTGAAAACTCATTTTTTCATATAAGAAGAAGACAGCTCTTAGAACACAGACCTTTCTTTCATTTCTCTATTCAATTCACTGAAAAGAAGAGCATGCTGTTGAGGACTTGGCACCTCATGGAAGAAGCAAGTGAGCTTCATTTTTCTTTCCAGCACTGGATGTGTGCAAGTATGGTGTCCAAATATATATTATATTATACAAAGGACTCTAAATAAAGAATGTTTGGATACCTGCCTCAAGGAATAAAGCAGAAAATTGGTGCAAGAGGAAGTCTCAAGATGACATTAGTTTTGTGATGGGCATAATGTGGAAGCATTCCGCAGGTTTGTATCGTCATTAACCAGCGAATTAATCTTTTTGGAAGGCAATCTCAAAGATCTATCCCATGCACACTGCATACTATGAAGTCATGTGAAATATTTTTGCTATTAAAATCTGCTTAGCAAAATACAGCAGCTTTTTAATAGTCACTCCACTTCAGTATTATGATGAATAACACTAAACAAAAAAAAAGGAATCAATTCCATTTGCAAAGCAGGTTAGTAACTTATTACTTACTTTCACTTATTACTTGCAAATAATCTGTCTTGTTCTAAAATGATAGGAATGCAAATGGCTCGTTTTCCAGTATAAATGACTAATAAAACCCTACAGATGCATTAAATCTTTAGAAATAACTTCTAAAAACATCTTTTTGTGATTGTATGAACAAGAAAAAAAACACTTAAGTATTCAAATTGCCCAGAAGGTTATAGTGGGTTATGTTTCACTCTAGCTAGAGGCTTTGTTTCACATAATTTAAGATAATTCCTGAAATATAATAAATGAAGAATATCTAATCTCAAAACGTACATCAACGGATTTAAACATTATTCTCATTAACCCCTCCAAAGCCTATAAAATAGGGTCAGCTGAAAAGGCTTTCAAATGGTCCTCAGCAGACACTACATCATGTTCTAGTGATCTATTGCTTGAAAAGGAAAAGTCTTTTACAGCCTAGCCCCTAAGGGTTTTAAGATCATAACACTTAAAATCCATAAGTACAAGCTTTCTTTGATATGTGGTACAATACTATAAAATATGAATTAACAAGGATATTAATCATTTTACACAGTATTATTGCCCGTGCTATAATCTAGAAAAACGGACTGAAACAGTATCATATGTATAACTTGTTTTAAAGTTCACAAAGATATTTCAGTTTAATTAATGGAAACCACCTGTCTAAACACCATTAGCTCATCTACGCTTTTTAAGGACTGGCTTAAAACAGAAATGTAATCTTTAACCAAGACCCACAAATATTTGCTTGCAGTCAAAGGGGGTTCCTACAGACCCTGAAGTGGCATTGTTTTGCAGTTACTGGGTTACAGTAGCTCGAGTCTCCAAGCACCAGAATCCCCCATACAGCTGATCAGTTACAGCTGTTAATTGCAGAGCGAGAAACTGGCTGACATCTGCTTCTTGCATAGTTAGTTAATGGTTCACTTCCAGGTCCTAAAAGGATTGTAGCCTCTCTCAAAAGACAATGTCAGCCCCCATATATGTCTGCCTTCTACACTGCCTGTCTTGTTCTGGTTTGTCACTCTCTCTACAATGCAAATCTGAGTGAACTCACATCTGCCACTGATCGACCCAATTCGTGAGCAATCTTTTCCCATCGACCTGGGGTCCCCCCTGGGAACTTAACCATACTTCTTGTCAGCTGGCTGAGGTCCTCTTCTGTCCATTCAGGTGCCTGTAAAACATTTGTAAAACATTCATTACACTGGGATATTGGACATATTTCTGTGAGGTAATATACTGGAAAAAATCCACATGAATTAATCAAATCTTGTAAAAAAAAAATAATACAATGTAATAGTTTCAGATATCTAGGTACTATCTCCCTGTTTTATTGCAGAAAATACATAAGAACAACAGACCAACAGTAAGGTATTAAAAATGCTTATGATGCAAAAAACGCATTTTGTATATTACATACATTAATTCATTTAATCTATATTAGCATATTTATACAATGGATAAACACTATAAAATTGCAGTAAAGTAAAAGCAACAACACTTCAATAAATGATTAAATCACAGCTTAAGATAAAAAAATGTAATTTCTGTAATTTCACAAGAAAGATTTTTCCAGCAAAGACAAAGAAAAAAAATCCTCATTTTTATATTTCAAAAAGCTTCTCAGCAGAACAATCATTTTAGCTTTTAGTCATTGTAATCATCATATGCTTTAGCATTCTTGTATGATTCAGGAATGAAATCTGTTGATTCTAATATTCACTAACACTATTAAACAACCCCCACGCACCCAGCAACAAAACCCCAGTCATACCACAAACAGGATGCTTCTCCAATCCAACCACCAAAATATACTAAAATGTGGCACTCTAACTACAATAAGACAATCTGTTGGAAAAAAAACGTGCCCATAATGGCCAAGTGAAAGTGAACAAAGCAAGGGAGCACACAATTACAGCAGCTTAAGCCATGAAATCTTGCTTGCCTCAGAAGGCAAGACACAGTAACCATCTTTGACATTTGCAGCATCTTCGGCGACATCTGCAGTGCTGAATCTTTGTTACAATCCGTAGTTTGCCATTTTATTTATTTTTAAGGAATTCCTCATGACATACCTCTTCTAATCACCATTTCCGATAATGACCAGCACATATCAAGCAGTTTGCATTACAGAGCCATCAGCACAGAACAACAGTCAGAGGTGAGTGACCCCAGGGACCATCTCCACAACTACAGCAAAGCTTCTCCCTGACACTAATCCTGCCTGTCATTCTCCCACTGTGCTCTAACCACACTGACATCCGCCTGCCGCACTGCGAGCTTAACTGGGCCCTTCCTGACTTTTTACTGTCTCCCCCAATCAATGGTTCAAGCGTGCTCTTTTCACCATGTCCAAATGGCAGCTTCACTCATAATCAAAGTGCATTGCTCCTGTTAAAGGGCTTCCCGAAAGGCTCCACCATTTGCATTCATTTGCAAAGCAAACTACTTTTATTCACTTTGTTCTGCTATCAAGAGTGTTCCCTGAAGCAGATAAATTGGCATAAATACAACCTGCCACTTAAAAGACAGTAAATAATAGCCAATAGTAGCAAGGATTTCATCAATCGTCCTGGTTTGGATCCATGTAGCCCTTTCTTCAATGCTGAAAGCCCCAGACATTCATATTTGGATAGTTTTTAATACAAGTCTAGCATACATTTGAGTCATCGCAGACAATTCAAGATGCTTAAATAACGTGTGTAACGTGTGCCATAGATCTCTCATTTGTTACAGGCATAATCATACAATTACACTATGGCCTATAGAAGAAATGGGAAATACATGGCAAATCTCCACATTGCTCAATAATCTTCTTTCTTGTATTGTATTAAGCAAGGTAGTATTTTATTCTAAGACATCTCCCTGACATTTTTTGAAGGGAAGTTTTGCGGTAACATTCTACTTGATGAAAATTTTCATCGCTATCATTTCAATAATGAATTCTCATTGTGTTTGGTTAAAAGCATTTTGTTCAAAAAATTAGTCAAACTTTGTATCTCGAAATCAGTCTTAATAAGCAGTTTACTGTAATTTTCTATTTAATCTGTATTAAAACTGTTTTTTTGTTTGTTTTTAGGTAAATTCACAGCTATTCTTTCTTACCACATCCAAAGCATATCTAAGCAATTACACATGGAAATCAGGACGATCTTTTTAGAGATGTGCACACTTCAGAAGCTTTCTGATAAGTTGCATTTTCAGACTTCTTGATAAGCTTTTTTGTCCAAGCTCAAAAACTTTACTAACTACTTGTAAATATTACAGAAGTAACTTTATCTTCCTAACTAACAGACTATACTGTAATCATTCTGTAGATCTGAAACTAATTATATAGCCAACTCACAGCACAAGAATTCATTAGCTAAATTAAAATATCAACTGATTAATCTTATTTCAAGCTGACAATTCCAGAATGCAAAGATCTGAAACATCTATAAATTTAGAAAATCTTTGAAAAAGCTTTTAGGAAATCCACCCGTAACCGCTAAAGCTGTAAAGAGCTTTTGTGAATTTGCAATTCCTCAGCAACAGTTAATTGTGTCTTTAGATGCAACAGCGCCTACTGTGATCCAACTACTAAAAGCAGCTATGAGGGTGGTCATGGTGTGAATGTATTCTCCCTGTTCTAATCTGTAGCCAACTGTAACTGCGAGAGTCAAATAAATGCATAAACATACTGCTTTGTCACCTAAAACCATGTGTGTCCAATATTACTGAAACACTGGGCCAAAATTCATCTCTACAGTAAAGCAATGGAAGACACCACATGGTGAGGGGACAGCTGTTGTTACTACACAAGCATTCAGATTTTGCATCAAAAAAGCCCCGTTCTGGGATTAACTCCCCATACTGAATACAAAATTAAAAGTACAGAGTTGCGGTCTACCGTCTTGAAAACGAAAATAAACTACAAGTGTACCCATAAAAAATTCACAGCACTCCCTAAAATAATAATCCCTTAACATGGTTTATTACACATAACTGGCAATATTGGAGGATCAGTTCACCCAAACCACTATGGACCTTCTACAGAAAAAAAAAGAAGAATGCTGTTTATTGTTTAGCACCACTCTTACGCATGCATCAGCACTTAGCAAGTTCATTCCACCTCTTTCAGCATAACAGAGTTTACACAACTAGGATTTATTTTTATTTTTACAAAATGTAAGAGAAGCTATATTTTCAATGACATGAAAAACCAATTTTTAGACAACAAAGTATTTGTTATCAAGAAAGCAGAATGACATATTTAGACCTGTTAACATTAAGTAGAAAATTTCACACTATTTTACTGATAAGATTGCGACATGGTTAGTATTTGAGAGTTTATAAAGAAAGTTTAAAAGGTATTTACATTGACTTGACAACAAGAGGTAATTGGATTTTTTAGATTAAATTTTAGCTTTAGACTCTACCCGTCATCAATACACCGCTAAATTCTTCAACTAAAATGGAAGTTGTACGGAAGTTTGGATAATGTTTTCAATCTGGCTAGAACTTTGTGCTATGTATCATCTAAATTTGGTAATTTACTGATTTGAGCATATCTTGCAAACGAACCATAAAGCAGTGTGTACTTAAAAATATCTGTGGATACATTTGTAGAACAAGGGGTTCTAGTGAACTCCCAAACAGTTTTGGGATTCAGGATACATTAAACCTACAAGTAGGTGGTAGCTTCTACCCCAAAACAATCAGAACAGAATGAAAAAGTATTGTTGATTTAAGTTCTCACCCATATTGTCTTATTTTTCTTATATTACTCTTTTGTATTCTTACAATTTCTTGCTTTATCTGTATTAAATCTGAAGTTCTTCTTTTATCTCATATACATCTGGTACTGTGATCCAGCTGATCGCTGAACATTTAAGATCTGCTAAAACCCTAAAGATCTGCTAAATTATTAATGATCTGAATTCATATTCAAAGCCACAACACATTCATATAACCGTTTGGTCCTTTAAAACTCTTAGTCAAATCCAGCTTCTACTAGGACAATTGTTATTATGTGAGCCAACAAAAAACAAAGCTATGCCATTTCAGACCAATGGCCAAGCTAGGCCAGTAAGCTCGTAATTAGTGCTCAGGGAGTGCAGCTGCACAAAACTTTAACATATACTTTGTGATAACAAGGACTCTGTTTATCATTTATCCTTTCCAGTCCCCCTCTCTTTGAAAAAAAGCGGGGCCATATGCAGATACCAACAGTCAGAGGGAAGCAAGCATACATGTTTACCATAATTTCCCTAACTTTTTCCATACCTCCAATTATTTTCAGATCAAGGAATCTCTTTAGCCTGATTCATTTTTTTTCTATTTAGTAACCCTCAGTAAATCTCTCTTTCAGTAACCGTTCTGTCCAATCATTCCTGAACTATCTAAACTTTCTGCATTTGTGATATAGCCTTCATGAGAAGCTGCACACATCTACTAGCCATTACACAAAGAACTGACTGATTTTTTCTGTTTTGAACCTGGCTCCTGCTAGCCCTGACAACATCTATCTCCTGGTTTTGAGTGAACAACCAGCAAACAGTCTGTCTACTCACCTCCCCATCACAACATTATTCAAAATACTGCTCTAAAATATTTCCCTGTAAGTTGTTTCTTCCAGGCTAAAGAGTTCAAGCCTAATCAGCTGATTTCTCATGTAAAAGTCATTTTGTGCACAATGCTGTTCTTCATGCCTTTTTCAAAACCTTCTCCAATTCCAATATAACCTCTGTGAAATTATGTACCAAACTGCACACAGCAGTCAAGGGAGGATTGCTTTTGCTATTTATGTATTTACTCTGATTGTTTTTTACTATTGTTTTAAAATTGGTGCATCTACCAATACCATTCATTTTGTAATTTCAAAAAATCACCTGGCATAGAATTTATGCTAACCAGTCTGTACTACCCAGAATCCAAAATGAAGTCTAAAAATCGCTATCCTATTTTCATCTTTCATTGCAACATTCATTTAAGTAATTGCTAAAATACTAACAGAGGTATTAGATAGCTTTAGAATTCTTTTTAGATCAACTAATGGTGAAGGAACATTTTTTTTTATTATTATTATTATTTATCAACTTCAGATGAATGCTTCAACCTTAAAATAGTTCCTCCCCATTTGCCTCCTATACCTGATGTTTACAACTCCCTAAGATCCTTTGTAGTAAGCATGGGTGAAAAGAACTTCTAGCCCTAGCATCTTAAAATTGCCTTATACTTTGATAATCCACTAGTTCAACAAAATCCTTCACAGTGTTCCCTCACCTATTTTGTTTGAAAAAAGTAATCATATTTCACATGTTTAACAAGATGTTCCTCAGACTGCTTGGGCATACCTTATTATAGATTTGCATTTGAGTTGAAAATCTTACGCTTTTCTGCAGAAGCCTTCCCCTTTCGGAAGCTTTCTTCAGTTTTTACTTGGAGATACGAATAATAATTTCAGTAAATGGGTTTATCTGATATTCCTCCACTGACTAACATGTTGATGATGCACAAGTTTGACTTTTTTTGAAAAACTTCAAGCACTCTGTTCATCAATCCTAACTGCATGTTAGTAGATTATTTTTAAACACTGAAAAATAGAAAATTCTAAGTTTATGCTGAGAATTTAAACTTGTAAACCAAAATTCAAATATCTTCATAATTGTATACTGTCAATGTTACAGCTCTCCTGTGTTTTTAGGGAAGCAACTTCCATCTATTCAGAAACTTCATAGTTAATATGGGTCAAAAAGGAATTATTGTTCAGCTCATTCCTAAGCTGTGTATCTATATGCACCTTTATATAGGTGTATATATGTATATAATCACTGAATCATTCAGGTTGGCAAAGACCTCTGAGATCTCCTAGTTCAGCCTTTAACCTAGTACTAAAGCCCACCACTAAACCATGCTGCTAAGTTCTACATCAACACGTCTCTTGAAGACCTCCAGGGATGGTGACTCGCCCACTTCCCTGGACAGCCCATTCCAACACCTCATAATACTTGCAGTAATTTCTCCTAATATCCGACCTAAACCTTCTCTAGCTCAACTTGAGGCCATTTCCCCTCATCCTGTCACTTGGAGCTTGGAAGAAGAGCTCGATCCCCACCTCACTACAACTTGTAAAGTAAGTAAGTAATTGTAAAGTACAATAATTACAATTGTAAATTACAATAATTACCAATTTACAATTGGTAATTGCAAAGTACAATAAGGTCTCCCCTAAGCCTTCTTTTCTCCAAGCTAAATAACCCCACCTCCCTTAGTTGCTCCCTGTAAGAGTTGTTCTCTAGACTTTTTGCCAGCTTCATTGCCCTTCTCTGGACATGCTCCAGCACCTCAGTGTCCTTGTAGTGAAGGGCCCAAAACTGAACACAATATTCAAGGTGCGGCCTCACCAGAGACGATTAATATATAAGCTGACATATATATATATATATATATATATATAATTATATATTTATTGCTTCCTTAACCTCTGGCAGGCAGGAAACCACTGATAGTATTACATGGTGCTGCCACTCTATTCATGAGAGGGGAAGAGGATGAGAAGTAAATATAAATCAAGCTAAGCAGCAGCTACATGAAGCAGTAAGGCAGTTTTTAAAGTTATGACTACATTCAGAAAGTTGCATATACTCCAAAACAGCAGTAATCAGTCATCTGGCAGAAAAAGTGGCAAACAGTGACTTAAAAATGAAACACTGGATGAGCTATATATACTCACAAGATGATTGCTATTACACTAGATTCATTTTATTGTCTCTGGCTTTCACTTCTAGCCATTGGCACTCTATTTCTTCCTCCTAGACTGAGCAGCCCTTTAACACCGAGGATTTCCTCCCATGAAGGTACCTGCTAAAGCCAAAAAATAGTAAATCCATATTGCTAGAGAGGGATCCCTTACAGCAATATACTGCCTTAAAGGGGCAGCTGCTCTACAGTTCATTTTATGCATCCACACTTGGGGTTCTACCAGGCTTTGATTCTAGATTTAATATGAAGCTCTCCAACACACAGTAGTTAACGTGACCAGACATATGCAGGAATGTTTCAAATACCTGCCTACATTTCCATAATGCAATCTGAATATTCTTCCTAGACAGTAGATAGCTTTCAAAAACATGAAAAATAATTCAAATTATGACATTTTCAAGGCTTTTGAAATGAAAATTTTCTGTAGCATTTATACAAAACCCAGATTAGTTGTGTGTGCGTGGTATTTTGTTGTTGGTTTTTTTTCTTCCCTGTTTGGCATTATAGCAAACCATAGGAGGAAAAGACAGGTTATTTCTTGCTGCATTCTGAAAATCAAATCTACTTTTCTATCAAGCAAGCCAGAGGAAAAATGTCACAATTAAATGGTTCATAAATATAATACTAAAATTACTATTTAAGTCAATGTAATTGAATAGAAATTAAAATGTAGTTTTTAATTGCATATTACAACTTAAATGGTTGCACTTAGCAGAAAGTGTTAACTCATTTATTTTTTAATTGTTAGCTGCTTCAAAGCAATGCAGAAAAAAGTGAGAAGCTCTTCAGTAAATTTGATTGTAGGACACTCAGGCATGCAGATCAAATAAACTATCGGTTGAATAGGTAATTAGGTTTGGCCTGTGATACATTAATGTGGAGACAAATTCCCAAAGAAAGGGAATAACTGTTTAGTTTAATTCTCTCTCAAAACACCACTCTATTTGGTGTTTTGGATATTTAAAAGCAGTTTGAAAAGTATTTCCATTTGATACAGAAAATGACATTGCAAATCTTCTAGAATACACGTCAGTTAATTCTTCAGGAAAATAATTTTGTAGCTTTCATAAACTTCAATAAATAAGTGCATAAAGTATAAGTAAATAATAGACTACAGATGGCAACTTTTTTTTTTTCATAATTATTTGATACATTTTAAATCTTTGGCCATGCTGTTCAATTTGCTAGGTGAGATGAACCCAAAGACATGCGGATACATTAAAACGTATGATTAGTCTTTATTATTACAGAGTGTTTGTGCTTGCAGGCTTATTGTTTGTCTCACACAATACTAGGCAGGCTAAGCAAGTCTCAAACACTTAACAGCTTTGGACAGTGTAAAACACACTCTTCCTTGGCGCACATCAGGATAATGTAGCATGTTATGGGTATTTTGAAACTATTAATATATATTAAAATATATTTATCCAATATTCTAAACCATATTCAATCTCAAAGACTGTCGTAACAAACAAGATATTATTACCCTGCTAATCCTGTTGATGACACTCTCTGTGCTGCCCACTTCTGTTCTTTGTCCAGCTTTCCTGTCTTCCTTTCTGGCATACTTTATCGTAAGATCTTATCTCACTAACTTCTAGATTTCTTTTTTTTTTTTTTTTTTTTTTTTTAACCTTGGTCTATTACTGGCAATCTGGTTCTCCTGCCTACATCCACCTTAAATAACTTATCCAAAAATCAGCGTCTGTTATGTTGACCCGTGCCTTTCTTCATAATGCAGCTTGAAGTATTTCCACCAGAACTACTTCAACTAACAACTAATGTCTGGTAACATTCTTCCTTCTGTTCTTCCCTAAAGCAGTCTAGATATTCTGATCTCTTGATTTTTACCTTGAATGCAGGAGGTACTGTGGATCACAAACACGCATAAGCATACCACACAACTACAGAGCAGTTAGTGCCATCAGTAATATTCAAATATTTATTCTATGTTAAGTGTGGCTCATCGAGTTAGCTCAATCAATATATTAAACTCAAAAGAGATCCTGCACCCTTCTCCAAATGTACAAGATGACCAAGTATGATAACATTCTGCTATGCGAATACTAAAATTTAAAGATTTGGTTTTAATATGCTAGTTCTCTTCATCAGAGACCAAAAGTTCAGAATGATATCTTGCCCACAGCCTAATATTTTTTTGTACATTGTTCAAAACAACTGTGCATTTCTGTTGTGAAGAATATATATAAAGAAAAATAATCTACTGCCCCACTGGAATATGTCTTCAAGAATCATAAATGATACGCTCTTACGACCCCAAACAAACTACGCAGAAAACATCATGAACACGGACTGTACTAAACTAAGTTTTTTCTTCCATTCTGCAACAGTCCAAGTTGTCACGTAATAACACAGGAAACGAAAAATCTGAGAAGTTTTCACAAATTCATAAAACACATCTGTGATGGCAACTTCAAGCATCTGCACTTCCAATGGAAACCTAAATTTAAAAATTGTTCTTAATTTTCAGTAAATACTGTTTGTATAACTGAAAATAAGAGCAACACTACTTCAACTACTTAACATATAAACACTGAATCTGCCTGTCAGATTACCAAATATAAGCATGAAGCCTGGGCTAATTAAAAGTTGAAGTTACCCTTCCTTTTTCTAAAACGCAGATTTTCCCAACTAGTATCTGCAGAGAAAAGCCTACTTAAAACAAACAAATACTACAAGTTACTAACTTAATACCTAGACTCTCCATTGACATCATTATCTTCATAGACCTGTTATAATAAAAATTTATAGTGAGAACTACTAACACCACCTAGTAAATCATAAGAATTGAAGTATTACATTTTCTTTGCTCACGTGAGCACTTTAACAAATGAATCTATGCAAAGTTTCTCTCATGATTAAGACAACAGCACTGTAAGGACGCTGGATGGCCAGAATGCTGGTGGTTCCCTAACCAGGCCTACGTAAAAAATCTGATGTCACACAACAAAACAAATCCGCTATTTTCATGAGTAAGTGCATGCTGTGAATGCATGCTTATGCTGTGAAAGTCCAAGGGCTGCAGCCAAAAGCAGGTTTTCCTTTCACAGCACAGCACTCAACTGCAAATGATGCGTGAACCTCCCCTCCTTCACAGTGTGCACCTTAAGCATAGTCACCCTATTTCTGAAGTGCTGCCTCCTGGAAATAGTGGGAAGTGCCGTAACCACCATGAAAACACACCTCGACTGCAACGTGCAGCTTCTCATAACATGCCATCAATTAATAGTGCTCTCCCCTTCCGCGGGTTTGGATAAGTCGTATATAATCCAGCTACATTTTATAAAGAATTCTTCAGGCCAAATAATATGCATCCCAACTCCAAGGGTACTTAACTTCAAACATGGACACAATTCCTATTCATTTAAACAGAATGCAACTGCATGCTTAAGTGTGCTCAGCTGAGGGTTTGAAGACTAAAGGTGATATTTTCAAGACTGCTTCCTGCCTGTCAAAAACTATACAGAAAATGGCTAATAACCAGATTGAAGTTCTCTGAAAATTCCTATTATTTATCTTTACTGGAGGAAGGAAAAAAAAAAAAAAAAAAAAAAAAAAAAAAAAAAAAAAAAGCCAAATACCTCACATTGCTCAGTACATTTTTAGTTGCTGGAGTCTACCCTAGATTATAATTTCTGGGCAATTTCTATAAATAAATTTGACCAGAAGCCAGTATAGTCATGGTCTCAGGAAGAGAAGAAAAGAAACAGCATTGTGCATTACGCAAGAAAGTCAGATCCTGAATCTAACCAGATTTTTTTTTCAACTGGTTTGTTTGGAAAAGACGATATAGAAATATTACGAAATCAGTATTTATTTACATTTATAAACTAAATCTAGATTTATTTGATGTTAGCTTCATTCTCCAATTTAAAAATAGTGAAACTCATACCAAGAAAAGTAACTATTTTGCCACAGTCTAAACATTTCAAATTTACATTCAAAAAACTGGATAAAGAATGAGTGAAATGCACTACAGATGCTAATGCCATGAACTGCAAATTCTTTCTGATCCCCAAGCTGTGGATCCTGTGAAAATCCCATTTCAGGGATATTTATAGTCCCTGCCTCTGGTTTATTGGGGAAATTCCAAGGATACATGTCAAAGCTGGACTGCTCCCTTTCCTTTTTGCTGGATGGGCAGCAGCAAGTGGGGAAAGGTCACAGCGAGTGACTACCTTCCACCTCTTTCTCCAGCTGCTACCCCTTACACACGACTGTAGTCTCCTCCCTGCTTCTTTGCTCTTTTTTTCTGCATTAGAGACAGGGGTGACTGTTCATTCTGGGAAGTGACAGGTGGGAGTATTGCCAAGGGACACTGGGATTTCCAGTGCCTCCTGGCCTTACCTGGGCCCCACTGGAGCAGCCTCCCCCAGACAGAGAGGAAGACGCAATCTGTGCAATGAAGACTAGTATTTACAAGTGATAACCTTCTTGCAAATTTATGTAAAATGGATACAAGAGTCAAGTCAGAAGAACCACTCATAATGACAAGAGTCAGACTGTCAAGGGCTGCTTGGGAAAGATCACGTCCTTCTTTCTCCTCACAGGTACCAGGCTTCCTTATGTCAACTACCGCGTCTCCCTGTGACAGACAGCCATCACGTCAGCCTCAGAAATTAAACAAGGCTTAGGACATGAGGTAAATGAAGAAGTTCAGCCTGACTTCTGAAAGTTAACCTAAGAGGACTTACATTAGCCCTGGAAGTGATGCAGCCCTAGCCTGGGCCCAGGCAGGTGTCTAACTAGAGGTTATAGTGCTGCCCAGTGTGAAAAGAGAGCTGTGACTGGAAAGCCCTGCTGCTTTGTCCACTTTGAACAACTAACTTGAGCTTTTGGTGTTTTTAAGCTGTCAGGCTCCAAAAACAGAGGACTAAATATGGAAAATGCACATGTAAAACTGTGTGGTCAGACAACTAGGGTGATGGTTGGACCAGATGATCTTGAAGGTATCTTCCAACCTTAATGATTCTATGAACTATGGCTGCAAGTCACATAAATCACTTCTTCAGGAACACAGATTCAGTTGGAAAACTGCTGAAAGCTGTACCTGTACACCACAGCACAGCAGCATGGAGCTGAAATCAGACTGTACAAGTCTGCTCTGCCCAGGACAAGAACCTACCCTGATATATTTAATTAGACAGTAAGTTTAAAAACTCAATCAAGATCAGGAAATACCAGATAAATGTCAACTGCATGGCCTTAATTCAGTACATCTGCATTGCCATTTTTGTATTTTTTTTTTGAACTAGCATAAGAGTGTTTATATAACATATTGTTACTATGCACTGGAAACGCCCTTAAGGGAATATATATTTTGCCTGTTTGTTTTCTTTGCAATCTAGACAATTCTGGTAGTCCTGTGAAACACACACCATTAACAAAAACTTTTTCCCTGGATGTCATACCAAATAATTAATACAATATTTAGATTCTTTTCTATAATCTCCTTAAAGGTTCCTCGCATAACTTGCTTGCTTGTGTGGATTATGACACCTCTCCACCCAGACTAGTTCTAGCCAGTCACGGTACAGCTGAGAGCAGAATATTACTGAATACATATTTATAAACACCTCATTACTGTCTATAAATAAAAGAATAAATAAAGAAATAAAGTTTCCTATACTTTGTCAACCTATCCAACCTAAACAATAGGTCAAAGAGAGAAAGACATAAAAGGAAATACATAAATTCCACATTCTTATATAGCAGTGGCTCAGTTGGCATTTATTCACAGTCTTTTTCCAATCCAGTTTTGGGCAGAACTCCACAACTCTTGGTGCAATGTTTACCACTTCGAGCATTTACACCTTCTGGCATTCACATCAGTCATAAATCATCTATTTTTTTTTCTGAACCCATCACTATGATAATTTCTTTTCTTCATTTAGTATTTATAAATACAATTTGTTCATTGATGGATATCTGTCATACCACTGAAGACATCAACTTGAGATATTAGTCAAAGAATTTATTGTAATAATTCTGCAACTTAATTCTTCCTTAATAAAAACTGAGAAAGTTAAAGGCATGGCACGTTAAATACTGCAGATGAAATTAGATTTTTACCCTAATGATTTGATATTCACAGATGAAAAGCAGAAAGGTCTTATTCCTGATTTAAAGATGTGGGTCATCCTCCCCAAGGAAAACTAAAAATAATATTTGAGAAAAAAATAAAATAAATCACACTTAGTTTCTTCTTGAAAGCTATTCAAGTCCAAAGTAAAGTCCATAGGGGTGTAAATATTTCAGGAACAAGTCTGAAAGAAACATTATTTTCTGCATTCAGGGAAAAAGGATTCAAAAAGCAAATAATTACATTGTTTCTAAAGAAAATTAAAAATACATTAGCTGTGTTTTTAACTGAAGAGTTATTTTAAAATGTAAAAACCAACATTTTACTGATGCTAAGTCTGCAACATCTGCAGTGACACAAACCATAATAAACCACAGGAAAGCCTAGAGTCTTCTGACTTAACACTTTCAGTACCCTAGTAATGCAGATTTTTTTTTTTTTTTAAATGAACTTATCTTTTCAGTGACACTACATTGCTTAGGAGATTGGTAATAGAATACTGAGATTTTCACCTCAGGGTCACTAAATTCAATATGGCCCAGATCAATAGTGACTCCAAGTCATCACCATTTGATGAGAGTTTGGAGCTCAGGTTAAAATGTATTATGAGCTTAGACCAGCTCCTAGTGAATAGCATCATAACTGACACTAACAGGTATGGTTGCTGGCAGTCTCAATATAGAGGCTTAAACTCAACGGGCATACAGAGTGATTTACTTTCTCAACCTACAGCAATCCCTCTGGGTCAGGGTTGAGGCACACTAGCAGGATACCATGTGCAACCTCAGACTGCTAGTTACTCACGTGTCTCTGTCCCAAGAATAAAAGAGAGTTAGAATACAAACACACTTTTCAGATACTGCATTTCCTTCACTGCTTAGAGTAAGAAAATTGAGTGCTTCAAAACTAGGTGACCTCAGGTAGCACACTAAAACAGTCTAACCCTTTCCCTCAAAGACCAATTTATTAAAACATCTGGTTTACTCAGCACCTTAATCCTGCTAAGATACAAACTGCTTGCTTGAAGAATTAACATTTTTTAAAAGCCTGGAAACTGTATTCAGGTAATCTGTCATATGATGTCTGAGATTAGAACAAGCACCATGTTATTTGCTACTAAAGAGAAAGCATACTCAGATTTCAAAGCAGCACAGATGTGGGAAGATTCAAGGCAGAAGAGAGCAGGTGGCAGGCTAGCTGGCAATTATGAAATGTGCAAGATTATAAGATGACTAAGATTTAATTGTCCAAACCATACTTTTTAAGCTAACAAAATAATAATTTAGTATTTGTATAGCATTTTGCCTTATAGTGTTATAAAGTGGAGAAGAGACCTCTGTTGTTTGGTTACAGCTTAGTTATTTTATATCATTGCTCCACAGCCAGCTTTCAAATAAAACCTTCATGATTACATAGCTGACTCAGTTATCAATATCCCATCTATGACGTACAGTGCTTTGAAGGCTCAGGCTGAGAAAAATAAAAAATAAAATCTGCATTTTAACCACAAAGAGTCTGGTACAAGATCACTACAGCCTACAGTTCAACAATTGGAAAAAAATGGTAATTACTATGTTTCCAGCATCTACTAACTAAACTGTAAATCAATGCTTATGTATACTTTTGTAGTATTTTTAATTTTCCTAATTTAAGGACAAAACCTAAAATGTAGAAAATGCAGGCGATTCAAGTTATCTAAGCTTCCCATCTCTGTGCACAAAAATAGTTTTTACTACTCCTGCTTTAGTAAAATCAAGCCAGGTGCTCCAGCAATATAAAAAACACCCAAATGCCAAGAAGTGCTGCAGGATGACATGAAAAACAAAAATAATGAGAAACATGATTTTTTATCCATACATCTGGTCCAGCTGGAAGGGATCAGGCATTGTCTTTCTCCACCTTTATTTCCCCTTAACAGAGCAAGCAAATATCAAAAGGTCAAAAGTATTCATCCCTCATTGAGGTAAAACTTGGAATCCTATCTTCAGAGATGAATGAAGTCAAATAATGATATGGAATGAAGAGGAGATTCCAGTGGGAGAAAATGAGGAATCTGTAAACCAAAAGGAATTATAATCCTGGTCCCACTGAAGACCATGATAAATCTCCCATTGATTTCTCAAGGACCAAAATTTTCCTGTAACAACAACATTATTCACATAAACAAAGAACTCTAGTGAAAACATTTGATAGAAATCATGTAAAATAAAATCAGAACAAAGATTATGAGAGAAATCCCTCCGGCAGAGAAATTACTTGGAAATGATTCATCAATAGAGTGACTCCAGAAATGGTTAAGTATGAATATTTTGCATGAATATTTGAAGAAAGGACAGAGCAAGTTCAGATGTAACAAAACGTCCATTAACAAGCTGCTCTTTTTTCATCCAGTTCTACATAACAGGTTGCCCTACAGGAAAGTGAAGGGTTAAATGGCTACAAAGCAATGAAATAATGTAACCTAGAAGGAAGCCCACCGTAACACTGCATTTTCCTCAACTCTTAACAAGCATACACAAAACACTTAATCTGGTCAATTTTTGGTGACAGGTAAGTAAAAATCAGAAGCTCAAGTTAAGTAAATTTAGCGACTTATCTGCTCTTAACAACTTCAAATCTGGCAGCATAAACATGTAATGACTAAACAAAAATAGTTTTAGAAATTCTTTAAAGCAAGTACAGAAAAAGTTTGTCAACTGGCATGAGAATGAGCTTTTAGTAATTCCTCTCAGCTTTGTAGTCATATGCAGTTTGTATAAAAACTGTAAACAGTGTTACAAGAATATGCAATTTAAGGCTAGCTAAGTATGTATTTCCTATATTGAAAAAAAATCTCAAGTCTCATTACTTTATTTCCACGCTCCCAAATACAACTGAGTCTGTTCACACTATTTTTAACAGATGGAGTTCAAGAACAGCATAGACAACCGAAGGTTTCATAAATGGTCTGTGCAACATGCTCTAGTTATGTGTCTCCACATACACATTCACACATTTCAATTTAAACTTCCTTGTTAAATTAAATTCAATATTTCTTTCTCTCCATATTTATGAACGGTAGTAAGTATTTATCATTTTACCTAGAACAACCTGGAATGGACTGGAAAAACAACGCATCCAGTTATTCCCAACAGCTTCCCTTTTCTGGACTAAAACTCAACCTATTCAACTTTTTCTCACAAGTAACGATTTTCTATATTTCTTTTATTGCTGATCTATTCTTCCTGTTATTTTTTTCTTTCTGAAAAGTGTAACAATGAAAACTACACAAAATCCTAAATGGGGGTGGACCACTGCTGCTGATTAATGCAGGAAAACTACTTCTTAGTTCTGTTATACTGAACATTATCTGAACATCTCCCAAAGGAGATTTGCCATAGTTTCTTCTAACATCCAGTCTCAAGTACAGTAACAACCTGGTGAGACGAACTCCCTTGAGAACTTGGTAAGCTTAGGTCCCTAAGTAAGAGAACAGAATAACATTATTGCACTAGGAGCCTGTTTTCAATGAGCTATGTACCCTTATGAGAAGTTGTATGTATTTTTCCATTATTTTGTAGATCATTTTAACTTGCCTAAGAAGGTAGCTGTTTTCATCTCTATAGCCTGTTCCTTATCTACTTCAGTGTTTAAACCCTTTGGAAACAGTAATTAATCAGTACGTTAATGGCTTCCACACCATATACAGACAACACATAGGAAAAAAAACGTTTTTAAACTATCAATAGAAATTAGTAGACCAATCTGAAACACACGTTGGTACTCCCCAGTCTATTTTATATTATTTTCCATGTATATTTGCATTACTACTATTCTTTTTTTAACTGACAGGTTACTTGGTAGGTTGACACACATTTTTTCCTTCTTAAAACAAAGAACTATATTTGCTCTTCTGTATCATCAAATTGTATCATCTAGACGTGGGATACCGACATCGGAGACAGCAACTGCAATACCTTAGTTCTAGATGGATAATGTAGTAGTAACATACTGTTTTACTGAGCCACTTCGATCTTTTCACATGGATAACCGCTTTCAGGTCTGGCTTACTGCATATGGTGCACATCCCTAAGCTATCATAAGAGGGAGGAAAAAAAACAACCACCTTTCAAATGAGTGAAGCATGACAACTGCAAGAAAAAATCTGATGGCAAAATTATTTGTGAAAGAGTAACTTTTCCCTCAGACAAACAGAAACACATCACTTTATTGTATGTCCATGCAAGAAGCAGAAGCGGGAGGTCAGAGACAGATGCCATCCAGGTTCACATCTATAATGTGTTATGGAGGAAAATACAACTTTCCAAAATGGAAAATGAGTTGAATGACAGTCAGAAACAATTCATTTGTGGTACAAACATTTTCCCAGTGAGCTTATTGTAAATCATATAACACAAACATCCGTATATAGACATACAAATGTCTCTTAGAAGCTACTACAGCCAGTAACATAAATTCTCAATTTCTTTGCACATTTTATGAATCTGTTGCTCTTCATTACTGTATTAAATGTTTATTTTACATTGCAGCTACATATTAGATGTCATGGGGAGGAAGCATACATCATCACAGCTTGTTCAGGTCAAACACCTTACCCAGACAGTATACCTGCAAACTGCCTGTCAGTCCCTAAAATGTTAACCCCATTTGTAACAGAAAAGAATTCAAAAAATTAGTTCATGGATCAATGAGGTGAGATTCAGCAATACTGAACCTCCAAGTATAAGCGTAGAAAAACAAATTACTTAGCTTTTAAGAACAGTTCTTCAAGATGTTTTTATTTCTGTGATTCTTATTTCTGAAAGGATGTACATACAGCTTTTGTCTCCTTAGCAGTGTCTCTGAGGACAGAACTTCTACACACGTTGTGTAGGAGGTACAAAAGCACAGATGGAATAGGCCTAGTCTCATTCAATGGAAATCTGAAGGAAGACTTTCATGGAAAGTCAAAGAAAGGTGCAGCTTCCATCAGAGGGGTAGCTGAATTTGGGGATCCATACAGTCAAACATACAACTAATTCAAACTATAGTAAACAAACATACATCTTTTCTTCTTTAATAATTTGCCAGCACAGACTGGTAGAAAAAGCTGGTTCACAGAAATTAAACTAGCAGGAATCCACAAGGACTTCTAGCGTTAAGGTACACAAAGCAATCAATTACTTTAAACATGTGCTCTTAAATCCCAGGCAACTCATCCACAGAACTAAGGATCGGAGTTCCTACTTAGAGAAAGTGGGTGAAAATATGTAAGGAAGGATTCAGAGTTTCAGTTCCTTACACAGAAGCGAAAAGCTGAGCATATTTGCAGAAGAGATGTTATAGAAATGTAATAGTAAACATAATGCAGATGTACTAAATCATAGAGAAAGAGAGAAGCAATAGGCATAAAAACATACAGCAAGAAAAACTTGGCAACTGGGAAATCATGAAGCTTAGGAATTCAGTACTGGAAGATGAATAATCTGACATACAAGATGCAAATTATTTTTGTAAAAATTTCAGGTCTGTATGAAAAAGGAGAGGGAGTATTTTCTACAGGCTTGAAACCAACTAATGGAGTGAGAAAATCTGCAGCACAGAATAAACAAACAAATGACAGAAGGAACTTTTTTCACTATTTTGACACTAATGTCAATGTGTTGCCCGAACCTCACCCGGAACACAATCCTTCTCATCTCAGTCTGCCAGCCAAGACAGATTTTCAAGTAAGGAGTCCAATTTACAACATTTCTTCTGTCATCAGTTCTAAGATGAAAACTATACATTTTCAAGCCACTGTTTTTTAATAAACTTTACCAGAACTTAATTACACTAACAACTACTAAGAACCCTGACCTCTAAGTAGCAGGAATCTTAACAATAGACAGATGTCATATTGTTAGGACTTCTTCACTTACAGTTCGGACACTTCAAATGGACGAAGTACATAAGCAGTTCCATAATCAAAAGGTACTACACTTGGATATTATGAAGGCTTATTATTTCCTTTTTTTTTTTCCCCCTTTTTTTTTTTTTTTTTCCAATAGAGAAGAAGCTATTCTGGCAAGCAAAATGTTGTTAACTGCAATTAAGAGAAAGAACCAAACCTCATATAACTTGATGGCACTATGTTCCAATAATTTCTAGTGAACAAGAATAGTATTTATATTGGAAATCATAGACAGCTTTCATATGTTTTAATCAACTATATCCTATTATAACAACATTTCCAGTATCATTACACAAATTATATTGAACATTGTTACAATCTTTTCCATTATCTCTCTGCTTGAAAATGAAAACTTCTCTAGACTTCAACGGTATACAAATATTGTAGTTGTATACATACAGCATTCCATTTTCTTAAGACGCAAGAAAATGAAGCAATATTTAAAATATATAACTATATTAAAGATTTTGAACTTGCCTTCTTTTTCTGTGCTCTGTTCCTGTTTCCCAACCAGTCATCCATCTGTTCCTCAATCTCTTCAATAGAAGCTCCATGGTCATATGATGGTATGTATGCATTTGATTCCTGAACTGTGTATACAGGGAATTCAGATTTTGGTTTCTTGACTTTAGGCTTCTTCTCCTCTGTACAAAAACAAAAAAGAAAAAAGAAAACCAATGCTACAAATACTGCAGAGAAGTATATATCAGAAACAGGCTTAGCTCCCCAACTCCTAATGCTATATTCATTTTGGAAGAGGCTTAAATTTCTTTGTTAAAAATACAGCTTAGTAATTTGCATAATCATTTTATTTTTATGAAAAGTAAATAGCAATGCATATACTTAGCCCCCCTTCTACCTGCAACTATGACTTATGTGCCAAATGAGGAGCACCTCACAGTTAGCTCTTGTAGTCTGACAATTAAAATTAGTAGAGGCGAAAGCATAGGCAGGTGTTACAAGATTTCCAAAGTCCTGCTGGCTTCAAAGAAAAACAAAAACAAAGAAACAGCAATGGCAGAAAGGTGAGTTTTAGATAATTCTGTATTGCTTTATGGTTAGATGTGTTGAGTAAAAGCTTCTGAACCAACAGATAGCTTTGCTGTTATCGGATTCCTCTAAGTACAGATAGCTCTTTTCTATCACTTAAACTTACAGGATTTTTTAAATGTTGGACCTAATTTCTCAAAGTGACCGCTGTTTTCTGCTCTCACTGTCCTTCAAATTATATTAAATGGGATCGGCAAACTTAGGGACAATAGGGAAAGAGGGACAACAAGAACCTAAAACCCAGTAACTGAAAACAGATCCACCATACAAGCTGATCTCAAAAGAAAGCTTTATGACTGATTGAAGACTGCCATAACTTTAGGAAAGACAGGAAGAGGATTGGAAAATAGAAGCATGAAGACCCAGAAAGCATTCACAAGCCTCAGGTTTACCCGCAGTGTTTTTTTTGGCTTGTTTTTTAAATATGCTGTAGTCACAATACCTGGATGTTCCTAAGGACAAAATTAACAAATTGAAAGATCTGATCTAATGGCTGGCTGCAGCCGAAAGAGGAAAGTTGTACGCTGCTTTCACCTTTCCACTCCCTACTGTGTGCCTGTGCGCTCCCCTCTTCTCTTTCTGCTTTGACAGTCATTCAACCACTTCATAAATACATTCCATTCACTAATCTAGTAGAAAATTACCCCTTCACACTCAACAAAAAGAAAATATCTAAGTCAGTTAAAGGTAGTAGGAATGGAAGAGGAGAGACAGCAACGCTGAGCCATGAGATCAGCTTATATCTGCCTTTGCCTCAACAGTCTATGCTTCAACACTTTCCTGAGCACCAGAGATTTTTTTTTTTCATGAAAATCTTCTTTTACAAATTCCTAAAGAGGACAGGAAAACTGCTCTCTACAGAGTGTAATGCAGAATTCCTTTTCCTAATATTATAGGTACAAGGACAGCCTGGTGATTATATCCCACGTACCGGCAAACTCCTAGGAACTGAACACTTAAGAAAAAAAACAACCGGAGTGAGAATAGTTTCATGGCACCTTCCAGAGGTCATAAGAAACAGAGCAGAAAATTCACCACCTTTTAAATTTATTTTGTTCTGAGAACTTCTGTGAAAATTTCTAACTTTGCCTGTAACTGTTGTCAAATTACTCTCAATAATAAATATTAAGTAAAGACCTCATACTTAGAATTGTTCTGGCATCTTTCTTTAGGTATTCATAGTAAATATAATCAAATTACATACACTCATTAAAAAAATACAACAATAAAACACAGAACTAAAAAAAGCCCAAAAATGTTAACCAGCATTCCTCTCATTGTCCAGACGATAGAAATTTTCATTAAAGACAACACCTGTGCAAAATTATTTTTGTCTATTTCAAAAAGTACTTTTTACAACCAAGTTGTAGACATCAACTGTTATCTCGTTTTTCTCCAAAGCAGCCATATGTAATAACTTCTAGAGTCGGCACTAAGATTTACAGGGACAAGTAACAACAACTTCACTAACTATTTACTACAAATACATCAACTGACAAAAACGTTCTAGGAAGTTACCTGAAGTGACAATTTTCACCACTGTATTTCAATCCTGCAAAATAATCAAGTATACAGTGAGTGGTCATTTGGAATTACTTAACAGTGAACACATACTGAGACAGTTGGTTTTCCTGTATTTTGTACCTCATCAGTTATTATTTGTTAATTTTCCCTTTCAAAAGACACAAATAGATAAAGCCTGGATAGTTATAACTTTAACTTCTAAAAATATAGAGTCTAGGCTTTTTCTGTGCTTCTAGAAGTAATTCTGCAACAGTATTTCCAGAGGGCACTGCACCCCAATTTAAAATCTAGTATCGAAGACGGTATCTAGGCTTTCTTCAGGCAGATAAGCAAGGAAGACCTAATACAGATAAGACATCCTTCTGATTGTTAACTACCAAAGGAAAGAGAAATCCTGCCTAAAGAAGATGGCTGTACATTCTCAAACAAGCACTCAACTAGAATTAAGAAACCTGTCTCCACTATCTCCCATGCAGATACTAAAAGATGAAAGAGTTTGGCCTACTCCCTACATACCACAATGGCTGTCAGACACAATGAATTTTTTTTAAAAATAAATAAAACTGAAGTCACAGCACCTTTGACACAGGGCTCTCTGTAACTCACTGAAAACAGTTTCACCTCAGAATTTCAAAAGCCGCATTTCAGAACAGGAAAGCACACAGTTTTAATGGCAACACCGTAAAGGATTTCAGACAGGGGAATATTTACTATTTTAAAATAATGGCACATTAAGAGTTTTGGTGAAACGCTAACGGCCTTCAAGTACTGCCAGTAAAAACGTAGTTTGTGTAAGTTATGAAGAATGCTGTTCAGAAGTAATGATGTGTACTGTTTATAAAGCTTCCACTTAAGGCAGCAGAGCACTGTTCTTTCAGGTGAAGCCTGAGGAAGCAAAACAGATCACTGAAATTTCATTTAGCTAAATATCAGAAGTCCACAGCAGACACCTTGGAAGAAAACCTCTTGGTTTCCATGTTATCTTTTCATTATCAGCACTTCAGCTGGCAGGCCAAAAGACACTTCTGACCTTGCTCCTTTCCTCTGAAGAGAAGGGTCAGGTTTTCTATACAGCAAATGATGCCTGTAGCACTGAATCCTACATCTGTTAAGGTCTGACAGACAACCATGAAGCAGGTGCTGCTGCCACCACCACAACCTAAGCCAAGGATGTGTTTGATGGTGCTGACAGTAGCAACAACTGCAGCTGTGATTTCAAGTTTTAAAACACAGGTCTTCCCTGAATATTTGGTGTCATTTTCTAATGGTGCTGGGTTTAGACTATGTGGCCTACCACTGCAGCAGACCAGACTTTTAAAAATGACTTATGCATTTTCCCTTCAGTTCTAATATTGTCATGTACAAACCTAACTGAAATGTAGGAAAAACATACAAAGAAGGATTTGAAAGATTCCTCCCAGTTTTGTGACAGCCTGCCCACTATCCACTGGAGACCTAATTAGAGCACTATGTCCCACATGGGCACCAACATCCAGTGGGCCTTAATTAAGACCAGAGTTACTGGTGCTCAGGGAACTATGATGTGGAGATAAAGTCTTGGTGAAACCAGGGGCAGACTTCAGGCTCAACAGGATAATTCCTACTCTCACTACTATTTTCTGATAATATTATGTATTTTAATTCCCAAATTACAGTGTACTAACTCTTCTAATTTATTAGACAGAATAAAAAAGAAACAGGCAACAACAGAAAGTAAATGGATAATCCAATAGCATAAGCACCATGCTAATCGTTTGATACCTACTACTACTACGTAAAATGATCAGTATTTTCCATGAGTTTCCATGAGTTCGCTTTTCTGTACTTCTAGTCTTTCTATAGCAGGAAAAATTTTGATCTATCATTTGCTGAATTCATACTGCAAGGATATTAATTTTCTGTATTTTCCTCCTTTAGAACTATAAAGTTCTTCACCAGAAGACTGATCTGCCTGTGTATTTAACATCTTAGGGTAAAAAAAAAAAATAATAATAAAAAACATTGCCCCCTATGTTTAAACAGCATATAAGATACGCTGTTTAGGGATCATCACTGGGATCCCTAGACCTTAACCATAACAATTATCTAATTCTCTTACCTGTACAGTACTTAATGCTTCTAAAGGCCTCCAACACTATACCAATACTGGCTGTATGTTTTGCTAGTTTACGGTATAATGATTCACATATAGACATATAGCAGTTTCATGAATGACCTGCACATAATCAGATACTTTGGACTTCCTTGCTAGTCCTTTTTCCTTGTTACCACGTTAATTTTACCACATCAGTGGCAGGATTAACTGGGGCTAAGGGCTATTTGCTTTAAGATCCACCAGCTGTCATTTTCAGAAGACCAGGAATCAGCCAGCATTTTGGATCAAGAGTGCCATGTAATAAAACAATAGTGCTTTTTTTCATTAAAAAAAAAAAAACAGGGATACATATTTCAAAGTTTTCAGAAAAATATATCCTGATTTTACCTGCCAGCTGATATAACCCTAAAGAATTCAAAGAACACTTAACAGTTCCACAGAAAAAAGACTACTTAATACAGGAAAGAAGGTTTAAAAAAAAAAAAAAAAAAAAAAAAAAAAAAAAGCAACCCGCACAAGTGTGCTGAGCCTCTGCAATAAAGTATGACATGTTAAGCTGGAGTTCTCTCTCTCAGCAAGACTTGTAAGCCTTATAATTCAGCATCAGTAAGAACTCACAGAAGAAATAGTCAAAAAAAACCACAATGATGTCTTGAAAGTCATAGAAAGGGGTCATTGACTGTTATGTCATATGTTGATAAGCAAGAAATATGAACACAAACACAGGCAGACAGCAAGCATCTTTCTGGCAAGTCATTGAGATACTGCACTGAGATCTCTTGTTCTTTCAATACTGTTCTCTTACCTATGTAACTATTAAAGACAAGCAAAGCCGTTAGAGCATTAAAATTTGCTTAAAACATGTCACAAAAAAATTCACTTGCATGTACAGCAACACTGCCAGATACAATACAACAGATCCAAAAGTCTGGAAAAAAATGTTGTCCTAAAGTTTTTACAGTCTATTGAAAAAATGGACCAAACTAGTTCAATCCTAAAATAATTATGGGGCAAACATTCACGTGTTAAAAAATACACATATCAGTATTCATAATAAAATCAATGGGATCACATGAATGCATCACCAATAACAGCCAGATACACATGTGCCATATGAAGACCTAGAAGTTAGTTTATTTTTGAGCAAACTGATTAAAAACTTAGTAATTAATACATCCTCAACTACAAAATAAAAAGAAGTCCCACAAGCTAAAAGACTTGCTGTCTTTCATCTTTTCGGTAAATATCTACCCTTCCTTCCCCCAACTTCCTGTGCCCTCCAAATACCTCAACCCCATAATATGAAAGGGTTAGAAACAGACATTTAAATATTTGAGAACTAATCTGCCTTGCAGCAAACATAAAAGGAAACACGTCTCTTTCAAATAAACCTCGTAACACTGTCTGTTAGCTGAATATTTATTTTCCGTAAAATCTGAAGAAACTTTTGCAGGGAGAAGACTAGCTGATCCAACTGGAAAAAGCACATGAGCCACAAGTTCAGAATTCCTTCAGCAGGCCTGCCAAAACAATCAGTGAAACAGATGATACTTCGTTTGCCATAATTAGGCTTCAGAGGTAACAATTAAGTGATCAGAACACTCACACCCACGCTAACCAAAAAAGCATGCATTATATGAATTAATTTTCTCTGAACCTGTCTGTCAGCAAATCATTGCTGAGCAGGCATGTGAACACTGCATTTTGGCAGGGATTAATACTAAACACAGTTATCCAAGATACTTGTCAATTATTTGGAAATAAATGAGAAATCATCTTCAGCATATTTCTGGATCACATAAATTTGGGCAAAGCCATTTAAAACGAATAGGAACGTACAGCAAGATGTAGGGATGTGGAATGGCTGATGGTCTAGGATTATTCAAACCAAAAGTATTTGGGATCACACAGCTTAGGACCTTAGGCCATACTGGCACTTAAGAGGGACTGTGTGCAAAGAACCTTTGATGTAAAAGCTCACAGTTATTTCAAGTGATCTGAAATGAGCTATCAGAGCTGGGGAAATAATGTAATCTGTGACTCTGTAAACACAACAGTGATAACAGCAGAAACATGATTTTATAATCGGATGGCAAATGTTAGAACGCTATATACAAAGCCAGTGTCCAATACCTAGAGCTACCCTGGAAAACAACTCAGTACAGAAAAGCCACAGAAATTAAGGGCTAAAGAAATGTTTTACATGAAGAAAACCTGCTGATATGTAGAAGTGTTTTATTTTAAAAAACAGACAAATGCTGGTAACGAAAACCTGAAAACTAAAGCTAGAGAAATCCATACCAAAATTAAGATATACCTATATAACAATAAAACTAATTATGTAAACAAGCCATGAGGAATGGAAGACTTCTCTAAGTCTTCTGATCATTATTGTATCTTGCATAACAACATGCCAAAAGCTAAAACGCGTCACTGATACATGATTATCTTCAGACAACTGCAAGATAATGACAATCAGTAACTTTCACTGATTTATACCTGTAAGGGCCTGAAATAAACACGTTAGACTAAATGATCTAGCGACGTCTTCAACCCCTAAGTTTTATGAAACAATGTAAAAAGCTATCCAAGTAACTTGCTATATTTTAAAATGTCTTGAAAGGGAGAACCACCCAAATTTAACTAAACTTAATGAAATCAAAGTTTCTGTACCACTCAGGAATTTTCATGGCAGGTAAGACAGTCAGATCTTACTATAATGCCCTATACAAAGAGATAAATACCATTATCAAAATCACTCTAAAACTGTAACACAGAGAGAAGGCTGGCCCCACACCTACAGGGCATGTAACTTTTTATTTTACTTCAAGCTTGAATGGTAAGATTGAATAAAATACCAAAAAAAAAGTCCTACTCAACGTGCCTTATAGCTAGAAACAAGATCATTTCTTGCTATGGATTATTCCAGATGCCTTGTACATTTGGGCAACAATTCTGGATTTAAAGGGCTTGCAAATACATTTGGTAAATGAGGGGTTCACCTACAGTAAGTAGCAGCAGCTTTTTATTTAAAAAGTTGTATTTGAATCTAAGTTTAAGCCTTCCTATTTGAGAGCAGGGAAAACAAGCATAACAAGAACAGCGAGTAACAGAACTACCAAAGTTAAGCAGTTAAGCATAAAGAAAGAAAAGTAGATGTATTTTCCCACAAAGCTGATGCAGCTGAAAGAAGCACTTTGTACTCCACTAGGAGCCAATACAACTGTTAGAATCAGTCTTGATGAGTACTGAAACCTTGCAATTAAAGTTTAAAACCTGGCTCAGTCTATTGTCCTAACAATGTATGCTTACATCTACAGAGTTTAATGACTATCCAGTTCAGTTTATATATATTCTATTTACATTTCATATAAAGAATAGGACTATAGTTAGAGAATCATTGTCTGATGCAGGGATCATACGCAAGTGTGACAGTACTGGAAAAGGAAAAGTTAACAGCAAGTTGTATTAATTGAAGCATTTTCATTTTAAAAGGAATTTTGTGTTCTGGTATCTAAATGTGTAAAGGACACCAAAAAATCTATTTTTGTAGATGAAACACATGGTTATCTGTAATTGCACACAAAATACATTTCCTACAAATACAGTCTGTATTGTAAGTTGCTATATTTTCTCAGGTAAACTTGTAAAGTTGCTGTATTTTCCTAAGGTAGTATTTAGTGTTTTGAATGGACTGAGAAGTGATAACATAAACAGTGCAAAAGCGCCAAAAATAAGTCAGTATTATGCACACTTTTGATTTACCAAGAAATTACTTTTTCCCCACTCCTTACCAAATACAGCACTTTAATGACGTTTCAGAACTGTCCTCTCTCTCTCTCCTACTTTGCAAATTATATTTTTCTCCTCTGATATCCTTCTCTGGTTTTAGTTCAAGGCGCCTACAGAAGACTGCACAATTTCAGCAGGGAAGCAGACAGACGTGGGGGTAAACTAGCAATTAGGTCATGAAAAAACAAGCACTGTAAAACAGCTATTGCTAATCTGCATGAGATGCGTTTACTCAATTAGATAGATGGATCTGTTATTATGAACTCACACTCTATGGATTGTCTCTAAAATTAAGAATGGGAACAAGCAATCACTAAACGCTCATTTGGTGATTTACAACCTTGCTATGCTATTCTGAAGTGTGCAATACAGAGCAATATAATGAAATAAGCAAATTTAGCAGATGCTTTGCATGCATGTTTCAGATTTTAAAAAGTATTTTTTTGTTGTTTTTGTTTTGTTTTGTTTTGTTTTGTTTGTTTGTTTGTTTTTGGCTGTTTGTTTGTTTTTGTCTACAGATGCATCTTTTTGTTCCTTTGGAAGTCTCATTTTAAAAAATGAGAAATAATGGCTTGTTCTGTTGCCCAGCAATAGCACTGTGCTGGTTGACCAAATTAATTCTGTGCTAAATTTCAAACTCCACTAAGTACAGGTGGTGATTACCAGTCCCTTCTCTTGCTCCCCGTGCATGACACTGGCACACCTGTGAGGCAGGGAGTCAGGTGCCAGCTCTCATTCTGGTGCAACAGCAGACAGTGAGATGCTTCTGTCACAAGTCATGAGAGACCTGGGGGAAAAGGGCACCAAACCTGCACCTCTCGATGTGGGCATTGCTACTGGCAGGGGCCCACAGAAGAGGAGATAAAACCAGCAAATCTCATGTGACACCTGGCAGATCTGCACAGAGGAGAAACACCAAGAACTGTTGACTGAAAGTGAAACTCAGCAATTCAGTGAAATGCAGGACCACACACGTGACGGTTTTACTGACCTCCTACTTTCATTTGCACTTCTGTTTTCAGAAACTAGTCTTTTTAAAACAATGTATACAAAGTACGTAGTAGTTCAAAGATTTCATCTATGTCAAACAATGGCAAAACATTGCTATCTGACAACACATTTTTAATAACTGGAGTCAAGACCTATTGCAAGGGCCCATTTTGCGGTAGGTATTTCCTATGTAATGGCAGGCCTCCTTAATAAGCATTACATGCACTGGTTTGCTAGATTTGGCCTGGGTCCACAGTGCTCACTGAGGTGCTGAATATTAGCCATCTACAAAATAGATTTAGTTACGGGTAAGTTAGGAATTATTGCTCAAGCTTGATCATGTTGCTGATTTTACAAAATTAAGCTATTTTGTAAATATAAATAATGCAGCTGTATTTTAAGTGCCTAAAGGCTTATGCATTCTCAAAGCTAGTAAATTATTATAGGGCACTCAATGCACTTCTCAGAATAAAGGAACTTAAAAGCATGCACTTAAGTACAGTAAATAAAGCAAGCACGCACACAAACAAAAATCTTTTAAAATTGTCTTCAGAAGAGGGTAGGTTTAATCACTGTCAAAAGGAAATAGCTGAGAGAAGAAAAGGAAGTCACCTATAATTATTCTGAATACTTTATTACATGAAATGCTAATTGCCTTATCTGGTCTTTTATAAGAGTATAAAGACTTTTAAGACATTTATTTCAACAATAGCATGAATCCATCTCCAAAGTCTGCATCCATGCTTTTGGAAATTCAAGTTGTTTTCAATTTCTATTTGTACAAACTCAATTTATATAAAATAGCACAAAATATATTATTTTTAAAAGTTATTTACAGAAAAAAAAAAAAAAAGTATTACAGGAATGCTCAAAACCCAGAGGTCACTTCTGAATATGAATACTTCAAGATCTTCACTTTTGAAATTCCCCTCTCCTGTAAAGCAACATTCTGGCAAAGTATGCTTTTCTTGATACTATATAACTATAACCTGAGTTTTATGCTTCTGCAGAAACAAGCAAGCAGACTACTGCAAAATTAGTCACCAAATTAAGAGCTCATTTAAATTCAACAGCAGTATAGAAATATATAAAGCACATATTTTAGAAGATTACATATACAATTTGTTCACATTCATGTTGTGGAGTAGGTATGTTATATTACATCTTTGTTTATTAAGACAGTGATAAAAACTCACTCTGAAGTGTTTCAAGTTCAGCCTTAGCCAGGGCATCTTCTTTCTCCTTCATTTTTGTTTCTTTATATTCTACATATAATTGTCTGGCATCCTTTAAGAAAACGTTGCAATGACATTAGCATCCTTATTCAAACAAGTTATTCAATGGCTCTGTTTTAATTTCTCATTTAACCTCACAAAAAGATAAAAAGAAAATTCAAGACACATTTGTTCCTCGAAATACAGAATTTTTCAGTATAGAAATTATTTGCTTAGAATGTAGAATTTTTGTAGAATACATGTTTTAATAGTCTAATAGTGTTGACATTATAGGTTATGACGCTTATTGACAATCTGAAAAACAAAATGGTTAGGAAAACATTTCTGATCACTATTTACAACTTTTTAAGAGTCCATGCACCAACTTTGCTCCTTTGCTCACATCAGCAATCTGGAAGTTCAAAGAAGAAATGAAATTTTTAATTAGAGTAGTATGTGCAGGGACAAAGGCAATTGCAAAGCAGTGATCTTCTTACCACAAACTCATTAAGTATCACTAACTGCACATTATGAAAAAAAATGTTTTTTTTTTTTTTTTTTTTTTTTTAGTAACTTTTACATTGCTATTTTAGTGTTAAAAAATAAACACCAAGTTTTCTTTTTTTTTTTTTTTTTTCTCTCCAAGGATTAGATTAGATTCTAATGTGAAATCTATTTAGTATGTTTACACACAAAATTGGAAGTCCTGTCAAAAATCTCATAATAAGATATGAATTTCCAAAATCTGATGAATTAGTAATTATAGATTTGTGTTGAAAGCTGTCCAAATGTGAGCGACCAGACTGCTGAATTAAGAGATATGTAGTTTTCTTACTCTCCCTTACCAGTTTGAGATTTATATACTCATTCAAAACCAAAGAATCTATAATAGAAATACTAAAATACGCAAACTATTACTTATTATTTCCAAACATGCAGAACATTTCTTGTATTATACCAAAAATAGTTACATGATTAGATTAACCTATTTTTTACTTCTTCACAGCCAAAAATAATTTTTCTCTTGTTATTGCATCATGGTCCCACTTTTTACACATAATGTATGATTTAAATGTTAACGTAGAAGGTATTGTAAAACCTTGGTAAATACTTTTAGAATTTCAACTATAATCCCATAAACCTGAACAAAACCTGGTCTCATTAAAAATGAAATAAATGAAATCTCCATAAATTTTGGAAATAAAAACTGAGTTAAGCAGACATGATTGCTGCATCTAATGGTAGAAGCCACACAGAACCATGGCCTCCTGCAAAGGAGGATAACATGACCGAACATTTGTTCATTGCTTTACACTGAGTTATGTATCTGCTTCTTCAAAGAACCATGAGGGAGATGGGACAATGTGGAGGACAGAATCATGTCCTAGATCTGAGCAGAACACTGTAATGTTTTGGAGAAAGCCCACCAATGTAAGTCAGCACTCCTGAAGAACAGCTCTGACCAATTCCAACATTAATGTTACCTCTCCATCGAAAATACTTTTTCTTACTCTGTCTCTCTCTTTATGCTTGGGCACAGTAAACAAGAATTTACATTTCCCTGTCAGGATTACATAGGAGGTCATTCTGAGCATTGAACAAATTTTAAGGAGTTTATATAACTGTTCACTACTGGTATACAACAGATGAGGGCATCTCACATTCTTATGGTTTTGTTTTGGGGAAAGGGGAGGAGGTGCTGTTTTTTAGTAAAACCGGGGCTAAAACCATTTATAAGGGTACACCACGCAGGAGGATTACCATTTACAGCAGATACAAACGCTTCAAAGAAATATATTCAGTTTATATGTTTAAACATACAATTACAAAATTAGGATTAGTTTTGGTTCTCTCTTCAGTTTACCTGAAATATGAAATCCCTACCACAAATGGAAACTTTCTTTGCAGTCTCCAGGTCTGGGTTATTTGCATCATTAAGAAACAGAAAGAGGCACATCTGTAATGGTTAACTTCTGCTGTAAGTTTGAGACATTTGGGTTGTATGGCCTACATAATCCTTAGACATACTGATACCCTAAAAATGCTTTTGTTTAAGGCTATGATTTCAAAATGGCTACAATTAACCGGCATTTAAATTTAACCCATTTGACACTGAAAGCCAATATTTGATGCTAAATTCCGGTGTAAAATCCATTATTGCTTGTGGGATCTCCAGACAGCAGGCACTAGGGGGTAACTGTCAATCTCTCCAGCATGTCAATCACAGAACAATTGGAAATGTGGCTCAGATGAAAATGAGACACGATAGCTGAACAACAAAGAAAACTAGTCAGAAGCACGTAAATGAAATTTAGTGGCATTGTTGCTTTATAGATATCAAATGGATTATCGCTGCAAATGAAGTAACACGCAGGTAACAAATGCAGCACTAGTCTTTTATCTTATTAATCACAGGTTATTATTGCTGATACCATAATCACAAAAAACAGGCGTACTGAGCATTTTGAAGAGCCTGTAAAAATGTATACATATAAAGCAAAGCAAAAAATAAATAAAAATTGAATCAAAGTGGATTTTAAAGATTTGAAAACTGAAACCTTTCCACCAAAGCATAAGAAATAGCTCTACAGGTTGTGAATAGAAATTAAAAGACATACCTGAATAAAGATCTTAGCCACAGACACAAACTATATGGATATAACACCTGGTAAGTTACAATGAAAGAAACACTAGGAAACAGTTAAAAATAGGACATTCTTTAAAGAAAACTTCTACCTCAACATAAATAAGGCCATTTCATTTTTTTCCTCAATAGTTTTCAATTGTATCAGTCTAAAAAATTAATACAAATTTTCAAGCATATTCAGTTTTATTAGTAAGAGAATTTCAAAATAGATTTATGTTCAGCTTTTTTACTTTTCCAAAGTGATAAACTATCACTTTGCCTCAATACAAATTTAGGTGGGGCAAAATAATCCAAGAATTACCCTAAAAACAATGAAAATATGGATACAGCCTCTTCAAACCTACTGCTTCTTCTCCAAGGTTCAGTAATACTTTAAGAGGATCTTTTGTCCCCAGTACTAAATATGTGCAACCTCAAAATTTTGTACTTGATGTATATATTGAAGTATATATTTATTGAAGTATATATTTATATTTCAACATGTAATAAACATGAGAAAAGCAACATTTTGAACTTTTGGGGGTGGAAAGGGACAGAGAAAAGGCACAGGCAAATATAAAGCTTGGAACTATTCTAAGAGTAACGGTTCCAGCTTACCTCATCAGAATATAAATATTTTGTTCTCAGTAAGAATATAACGAAGTGGGCAAAGACATGCTGGTTTATTATACTGTGATTCAAATATCCACTTTCCAAGAAAAAACAGAATGAAAAGAAACTCAGAACTGTGCTACTGGTATTTCTAAATTATATTTCATCTACCAGGTATAGGAAGTTCCTGTGATTACCCTTATATTTAATTAGAAAAATTCAAAAAGTGCTGCAGAAGAAAAATAAAATTGGCAGATAAATACTTCATTAACATATTTTCAATATTTTAACCACACACAAGAATGAAGAATACTGTGGAATTCTTGTATTTCAGTCCTTCTCTGTATGTGGATTGTCTCCTGTCAATAAACTTGAGACTGCCAGGACAAAACTGCACTCATTATTGAGATGTGTACAAATACAGAAATTCTTGACGCTGGACTTTTAAGGTGTTTTTTTTTTTTTTTTTTTTTTCTTTTTTTTCTTTTTTTTCTTCTTTAAAGATAGCTACACTTTTTACTTAAACTGTAATAATCCTGGAACTGAAATCTTCGGTTCTGAATAAGGCTCAGTCACTCCAGCCTCTCCTTGACTTCTGGGAGGGTGACAAGGTTTTGTTGGTTTATTTGCTTTGTGAGGGTTTTATTTTTTTTCCCCTCCAGTTAATCTTCCTGCCTTTAAGGTCTACTTTAGAAAGGCTGCAGATTAGAGAAATAAGGCAAACATTGGAAACAACTTGCATTATTGACCATATCTGAATCTTTATTACAGATTTTGTGATAGAACCAGCTTCACATTCTACTTCTCAGGGGCAAGGGACTAATACAAACAAAATGCACCCCCTTGCAGCATTTACAGGTAAATGGAAGCTTTCCTACAAGCATATTTAAAATCAGTATAATGAAACCATTTTCTTTGCATTAATCTTAAGTTAATCTACCAATTTAAATATTCACATGAAGTTCTTGAACTGTTTTTTTGTCTTTGAGTACACTGTTCTTGTACAATTTGTACAAGAGTGACATCAGTCACAGAAGAGAGCACATTTGTGTATGATTGTTGATGATAGAGGAATAAAATTAAAATGATTGCAACATCCAACCTTCAATTTGCTATTTGTTTGCAAGAAAAATGCCAGACATTACACCACAGGAAAACCACATTTTTGATGAGCTTATACATCACTATTATCAACATGTTATGGCAAAAAATAATGTAAAAAAAAAGTTAAACACTGATTTCAATGGTTGTTATTTTTACATGTTTACTCAAAGACAAACCAGTAAATAAATAGGAATTGTGTTACTTCATTCTTTTTAATTGGGAAATTATTTCCTTTGACCTTGGAATAACACTAGGTATGGCCAGGCTCTTCTGCTGGGTATAACTTGTGGGCAGTTGGAGCATGGTTCCCAAGCCTCAGATGCAGCAAGTGACCAGCAGCGGGCTGTGCTAATGCAGAATCTGCTGGGTATTCCAGATCCACAGTGGGAAAACAAAGGCAACCAGAAGGAGGAACTGTAGCCAGTGCTGCAAGGCCTCCCTGGGAACCTCATTCATACCCAGCGAAGCCTCACACCCCAAGAGAATGGTTCAATTCATTCAGAGCCAGTATCACCTTGTACTCACAGGCTACTCTTGGAGCTACACTCTTCTAAAATGCTGAGATATGCAGACATAGTGTGAGTAATTATTTGAAGGAGCAGAACAAACCTGGCCACCACAGAGCAACATGCAAATAAAGGCAAATTTGTTTTGTGTCTTATGTTCACTTGAAACTTTTACTGTGCGACAAAGCACGTTTTATCTCCAGAGCATCAGACAGTAACATACCCTGTTAGAGGTAAATTATTTTTGTTCACTTGCATACATGCAGAATACTTGTTTTACCATCTACTCTCCTCTGACCTTTATCTTATCTTCTAACTGACTAAGGGTCAAGAGCTTCATCCCTACATTGGTTCTCGAAATAGCTGTGAAATAGCAAGGAACAGAGCAAATGGGCAATCACTTGTGCCACACATCTTTCATCTGCTCACCGTCCACAACTTTTATCAGCACTGGTGCTGTACAGTGCATTGGAACACTTCAAAACCCTGTAAACTAGGAATTACTGAGATATTTAACCTTTGTGACTTGAACAAATCCCTCTGAAAATATCTTTTTTAAAGCAGACATTACTAAATGCAACATTCTTTTTTTAAATCTCATATTATGATTTTATTTAAAGTCATATGTGAAGACAAAAACAACCGCATAATTGTTGGCTGACCTAATCAAATCTCGCCTAAAAGCTAACTTTGCCAAAAAGAGATGCCCTGCTGGCAAAGCCTCTCAAGTTTAATGACACATTGCCAATCCATTTAAGGCTGGGGCTGAACCATCTCTAAGCAGGTGTTGAAATGTAATCATGGATTAAAAGAAAACCTGAGGAAAAAATGCCAAGAAATTAAACACCTCTGGGTCACTAGTTTGAATCTATTCCAGGCTACTAAATCAGCTTCAGTAATTACCATCTGGTAGTCTACATAAAACAAAATTACTGGCCTTTTTGTTTTAATTCACTTCATACTACACAAAGGTCTTTATAAACAAAAGTTTCAATCATAATTGAAAGCTTTGTTCATAATCTCACTAGGTTATACCCAGTGCAACTACATCTTGGGCTTGGATTGCCTTCTCATTGCTGGAGAGCCACCAGAAGTTCTTGCAGCAGCTCACTGATAGGGTATGCAATTCACCTACATTATCTCAGACAGGAGATAATAGGAAAATTTATTTTCTTAACAAGAATCCACATTTCCGTATGAAACAAACAAAAAATGCTTTCTGCTTCATTACTCTCAGAACAACAGTAGGATCATAATTCAACTAACAAAAACCATTTCCCAGCACTGAAGTTGGTGAAAAAAATAAACACGTTCATAACTAAGCTTCACCACATAAAGCTGGAGGAAAAGTAGTTGTCAGGAATATGAACAAATGCTCTTCTCTTCAGTCTTCTAAATTTTTTGTAAAGAATAACGAAGAACATTTTTAAGAAATACCACTTTTCTTAAACTGTGTGTCTGCACAACCCAATTAAAAACTGGTCAGCTATTTTGGGAATAAAATACATTTTACATGACTCTTCTGCCACAAAAAAAGGATAATCACCAACACCACCTATTTATTTTACATGGACTATTTGAACTGAAATTCTCGCACACTATATTTATCTGTTTAGCTGACTTTGTGAGAACAGTTTTCAGTTCCAACAAGCATTTTTATTTAGTTTCTTGTTTTTTAAGTAGATAGCTTCTTCCAGGTCATTCTGATGACCCTGGAAAAAACTTGCATTCTTTGTTCTATCTTTTTCTTGTGTCTTCATTAGAAGAATTAAAATTGGTAACAGTCCATGTAATTTACACTCCACTTAATGTTTCTTTCACATCACAGATATTTGATTTATGATACATTTTATGGATTCTTTTCACTTCTTCAAACGAGCTTTAAGACGTTGTTTTCACCCTGACATTTAACTACACTAAATGCAGGGATATAAAAACCTACGTAGTCCCCCTCAAAACACAATTGTCAACAGTTAAAAAAACAATCATTTTTGAGTTTCTCTCATCCTCCTCTCACCCATTTTTCTTCCAATTTCTTGACATAAAATGCAGACTACAATAAAATGGCATAGGCCATCATGAGGGCATGCAAACAAAGCATTTTTCTTCAGTAAAGGCCCACCTTAATTATTTTAAGTGCCTCCTTCTGAAATCTGACATTTTGAAGGACGAGGGGAAGTAGGAGAAAGACACTCAATTGGATAAATGAGAGTCAGGCATGGGCAGAAGCTCAGAAACCTGAATCCTCAGACAGAGCTGTTGTAAGAATAATATTCACATTACTAATGGCGGGGATGCTAGGTAAAAGGAATCATCAATATGAGAAGTGGCAAAAAGTTTTAAAATTGACTTCATCCTCACTTAAAAAAAAAGTTTCCTTTGAGGAAGATCTTGTATGCACAGGCAGGTACTTTTGTTTCCTTAATTTGAAGAAACACTTCAGCTATTTCACTGACAGTCTTGAGGGATTCGAAACTCAGTGGCAGAAGCCACACTTAATTATAAGCATTGCTAAAACTCTTAATGTTTTCTGTCCCAACCATGGTTTATTTAAATATGGATGACATTTTTAGAACTTAGTCTATGATTGCATTAGCTGCAGATGAATGACAGTCAACTTTGAAAATAATTTGTTGGCTCTTAAATGACTGAAAAAATCATGGAGATTAACTCAATAAACATCTAAAATCTGTAACAGCTATCCCTGTGTCAACCCTTGTAACACCTTGTAACTAGCACACACAACAAGACTGAGTTACTCAGTATCTCAGATGTTGGCATCTCATGTTGTAGATAAGCTGCCCTAGTGATTGTACTCACTGAAAGCCTGAAATACTCTGAAATCTCTAACTTATTTTAGTGTATTATTGAAGGGAACAACAGATACATTCAAAAGAGAATCTCTGTACCAGGGTACAACCGCATGAGTACAACTATTCTTTTGCTAGATATTGATAACTGGAATTAAGACAGAACTTGCTGAAACCTTAAATACATCTCAAGAGCCCAGAAGTCCCTCTGTCCAGCTAGCTAAAACATACAAAGAATATTTTGCACTGTTCTTTCAAGAAGCAGGTCCATCATGAGGTCACTGCTGCTCTCATGCTCTTCGGAAGAGGTGATACTACCTGTTTTAATTAATAAACGACAGTAATTCAGTTATCTAAAGTTCTAAATATTGTTAACATTGAAGCTTGCTTATAATTTATTGCATTTTCACTTAAATAATTGGCAGGTCACCTTCAACAACAACAAAACATACCCCGTTTTTAAGTATTACAATAATTTACGGATGGGGTGAATCACACTAGAACCCTATCTCTTTGCTTCCTCCTCACTCCAAAACCTTTCTGTATTGAATTCCTCTAAATCCTGCTTCCCCTGCCACCATATCCCTGCTTGATGGTCTCCAATTGGACAGCTTGTTTTCCCCTACCATTAATTTTATGGATTTAAAATACGGAGTAATAGTTATTGGCCAGGTGTCTATAAAGCTCAAAACATCATTTTGGTTATATTACTCTTTTTCTGGGCAGTCTAGCAGATGTAGGACCTGCTGTTTGAACAGAAACCTGAAATGCTTTATAATGACTTCTTAACAGACTATCTCAAAATGAAGAAACAAAGAATAGGACAACTTAGAAAGATTATAAGAAGTCCCATTTAAAATTTCTTGATGAATTTTACTATACCCTGTAAGATTTTTTAATATTTTTCAATTAAGGCAAAAAGGAAAGTACTGTAATTATAAAGAAAGTTTCAAAAATACAGCAGCAGCAATTGGTGAAATTAATTCTTTTCCATCTGACTCACCTCAATCAAGGAGGTACATCAAAGCTTACTCTGGACACTTTAACAGTTGATTTAATTATGCATTGTCATTTTTACTTTAAGTTCATGCAAAAAGATTAAGAAAGATTGCTTTAATAAAATAACCACACGGTCCTGATGAAACATTTAAAAGATGAAAGGGTATTAACTTTTGCATCTCTTTGTAGGAAAAGTTATAGGCTATAAAAATAGAAGCTGAAACACCAGACTTTATTGCATTTGTAACTTTTACAAGCCTTTTGGCTAACAGATTAGGAATTATGAAATACACGCTTCTTTTCACAGAGAGAAAATGAACATTTATGCCATTTATACTTCAGAATTAATACTCACTACTTCTGTAAACCAAAGTAAAATCCACCTTAAATTCCCTGATCTATATTCATTACTCAGCAGTGACTACGGTACTAAAAACAAATGGATGTGGTCAAGGGAAATTCAAAGTATCTGATATTTGAAGTTGTTCTGATAACTGACCTTTTGACAATAGTTATGCTGACTGAATATCACCTAAATTTTAAAATTTATAGTATTCACACTTAAAAACAAACAAACAAACAAACAAAAACAAAAAAAAGAACAAAAAACAAAACAAAACAAAAAACAGAACTATGGCCAACTTTGCCATGTTTAAGTATCTAAATTGCAACAATATCTTTGGTACTTTACCTTTTTAATTTCAGATGTAAATTTAAATATACCACTTAAATCAGGTAAATATAACAATTGTTAGATAGATATAAAGGTAAGATGTATGATTATCCTGTGACTCAAATGAAAGCACACTTATTCAGAAGTAATTTCACTGGTCTCTCAAATATAAATATGTAGCATTTGCCTATTTGAGATAAAAATATTTTGTTAACAGATTGTTTAAAAGACATTGCTATTTCTAATATAGGCATGTATGTATTTCAATTTTCTCCTATCACTCATTCCTGTACTTCTGCTCAGCAGGAACTGCTGCTGAATTCCCTAGCATGTTAAGATTAATAACCATTTTTAATATATTCATATTTAAATGAACTTATGATACTAAATTGTCCCCAAAGAGTAATTTTATATAAATATATATAAATATATACCTAAATAACATGTGCTTGAGCCAGAAAATTCATATAAACGTGCAACACACATGATTATTCATAACACCATCAAGAAAGATAATATAACTTAAAAATACTAGTATTACCTGGAACAGCTGAGGTAAAGCTTTCACAGTGAGACAGAACCAAATTCCCAGCTTGCACGGAAGTAAATCATGCCACTGTGGTTTGTCCAGTACTCTGCAGCCAAATAAAATTTTAAGTTTTTCATTATTGCCACACAATCTCAATATCAGAACTTACCTATTATCCTTTAAAATGATTACCACTTGTCAATTCATATAAAAATGTTTCACTACATAATACAAAATATGTTTTGAATATTTAATTCAAAATATATAGCACAACAGATAACTTCTAATCATCTGTGTATTTTAATCCCTTAAAAAGGGCTTTTACTCAAGAAAATAAATTCATTAGGCACATCATCACTTCAGTTTAAAAAAAAAGCTCAAGCCTCAATCAAGTGTTCACAAGTGCTGACAACCAGATATGAAGACTGTAGCATAAACAAAACAATACATAAAAATTAATGTCATTTGCAGTTCACTGAAGCATTACTCACTGATGTCATCAGGAAAGACGACAGGCAGAATGGTCTCTGATCTCCATCCTGCATTGATCCAGTTCATGCCCCTGCTGTGTGAACTATTTAAACCCTTTATTTCTTTCTATGAATCAATAGAAGAAATGGTGGTATCTTTTGGAGTGTCCTGAAAGTCACCATTTCCCTATGTGTTTCTTAACTAAACAATAGTGTTAGAAGCCTTTGCCAACACGCTCGTTTTTAAGTTAATCAGACAAAAGCATTAATTCAGACAAGCAGTAAGAAAACATAAAAACTCCTCACATGGTATGGTAATAAATTATAGCTTAAATAAAGTGAAATTTCTTAATCAAAAGCAAATCTTCAAGGACAGAAAAAGTTGTAACATCTTACAAAAAAACAACTTGTAGAAACAGCAGCCTTCTACAAGCAAGACACCTTTAATTCAGCCTTAATATTTCACTTATTGTTCATCCGCTGAATAAATACCACACATTTATTTACGAAATCTAAAACTGAAAGCACATCTACACTGGCACTTTATATCAGCAATGATCGTTACAGATATTTTTCTTGTTAAGATATTTCAAAACCACGAGGAGAAAATTATAGAACTAAACCAGGAGCTTGTGAATTGCTTTAAAATGCCAAAAACAAAAGAGTTTCTTCCCACCTTTCATTTTTGTCAAGAGCAGCAAGTTTGGCTTCATCTGTACCCCTGCCTCCTGCTTTTTTCTTCTTCTCCCTCTTTTTTCTGGTAAGCAGTTCATCCTTCATGTAGAAAGAACTACGGTTACAGGTTATCATTAACATGTAAACCACAAATGTTACTGGGACTCTTCTGTGAAGGGTAAACATTAGAGTAGCATTTATGCAAATGTAGCTAGGGGTCCTACATGATTAAGTAAAATGATCTATCTTAACAATAACTGTTGCCATGGCACCCAGTCTTTAAACACACATGAAGTCCAGTTCTGTCACTCATGTGTATCTCCATAGCAATCAAAGTTTTCTAAGAGGAGAAAGCATTCAACTTGCCTTTCTCATTCATCAACTTCAATAATGCAGTAGAAAATAAAAAAGTAAACAAATGCTAATGTATGAATATTTTTCAAGTTATGCTTAGATTTTGTTTATTTGTTTTTCCTGGTCTGGTAAGGGCAATAGATTTTTACATGAAGGAAAAAAAATCAACAAAAATGGTTTATACTGCTTACCAATGCCTATCCTGTTAACAAAAAGCCAAAACAAACAAAACAAAAAAGCATTTAGCTAAGAACAAAAGCAAAACAAGTATGACTTCTAAATGAATAAAAACTGATTATTTTTAAATAACATTAGGAAAACCATAAACATGACTACAGCAGCATGTGATTCTGCATCAACATATGATAGAAGAGTTTTTATTCCTCTTCTTTCTTCCAGTTAGAAACCATAAAAGCATCTCTCTCTATTTATTACTGATTCTTGATAAAATAAGCAGGATTTAGATTACTATTTGTGATGTTGAGTATCTCATTATCACCATTTAAAATGTGATCATTCTAAACAATGAAAAATCCAAATCTGAAACAGGGAAAGTGGGAAACTTTTGCAGGGAATTCAATACTAATAATTGAAGCAAGTTTGATTTATTACCAATACTTACCAGCTGTTTTTCCAGGTAGATTGACCAAACCACAGCATAATGACCCACTGTGAGTATAATGAACAAGAGTAATGCCAGCTCAGCATTGCTCATTTTTCTCACCCGCCTGTAGTAGAATACAGGCTGTCGCCAATCTGGTAGTCCATTGATCAGAATATCATCATACCTACAGTAACAAATATAACAGGCTTTCATGGAGAGCTAAAAATAAAATAAGCCAAACCATCCAATTATAAAACAAAACAAATGACGGTCCACAGACTGCTTGAATAGAAGGCACACAAAAGATCATTTAGTAATTTCTTTTTTTTTTTTTTTTACACAGCAGCTTCTTGTTTTGTCAACTGCTAGGCTGGGACTGGGAAACAAACAAAATCCAGAACTAAACGCTGTGGAAATCTGTCCAGACTTTGTTCAAAATACCCAGTAAACCAAGTGCTCCTGCAATACCCCCGGCTGCAACAACTGACAAGCAAGGTGGATGTGCTCTACCTGCCTACTGAGCAGCAGCCGGGCCTTTGTGAAAGAAGCAAATGACAAGCCACGAAGTATTAAATGCAAGGTAACAAGGAACAAATGTCTCCAGCACTATAACCCCTTTTCCCTTTTCCAAATTAAAAGCACGAGTGCTGAGGGGGAGGGGGAAAGTATCTGTGCTTTTGTTTTGTTCTCCGGTGGCAGTACAGCCATGAGGTACGAACGCCGGCAGAGCGAATATCCCTTCTGGAGTCAGATATGAAATTGTGTTACGGGCTTGATTATGTTGTTAGAAAACAAAGTTCACCACAGCTAGACAATTTTGATTTTCTATTTAAAAAGCTGTCTCCAGAATCAATCTATTCTAATACTGCTTAATTTTACTAATGCTACTGTCTCTATAGGAACCATTTTTATGACAATTTGTCAGTTTTTCTCCACAGAAAATCCTTAAAGTATCTTACTATGTCTGCAGTCTCTTTTAATTACAGAACGTTAACGTAATTGAATTTAAACAAATTAAGCACAGCCATGAGAAACTTACATTTTTCCTATTAGTTACCTTTTCAGAGCAAAGTTTCAAACAGATCTATACAGTAAACTCCAAAACCTGTGTGCTCAAGATGCACAACCTGTTAATCTTAAATTGAACCCAACTCATTACATATTCCAATCACACCATTTCCAGAATTAAATCTGCACTGAAAGGCCTAATTTGGTGCAACACATTGACCAAAATATTTTAATTAAAAATATTCTGAGTTAGTCGCAGGCCTAATTACAGGAATAGAAATAGGGCCTATATTGTCATGCAGGTCAGTAGAACTCAGTAGTAGGTTTTTCTCAAGTAAATTGACCGATCCAGGAATAATAGCGCAGCTGCTAAACTGCCAGTCTTGACATGTAAATCAATTTAAATGCAACAACTGCACTAGCTACTTTGATAGTTATTAAATTGATACCTTGGAGATGTACTAAAAAAAAATTTCCACAAGCAAAATCATTTTTTTAAAGTGGAAAAAGAGGCAGTGGTTTTAAATTATAAAAAATATCCTTTAATTCAGCACATCTAAACCTCACTTGTGATTAAACATTTGTTCAAGTTGCCAAGTGTTGCTAGGCTGTGCAAAAGCTCTAACACCTCAAGGTTCTGCAGTGTTCCGAACAGTACCCCACGTAAAATTTGGATTGCAAAATTTTATCTTCTGTGACAATTATGAGGATACTAAGATTAATATCCATTAACACAAATTTTGATGTAATAACAAATTTCCTTTCCCAGTAAGTCAGAATTAGGTAATTACTTATGCTTTAACACAAATTCCCTGTTCAGAAAAAAATGTTTAGCATGTCGTTTCAAAACTAAAACTCCCATAACCTTTTCTTTAAGAATAAAATAGAGGTTTTAGCATTTAAAAATAATAATAATATATTTGCAACATTTTATAGTTAAAATAAAAGAGGAATATCTTAGAAACAAAACCACTTTTAAAAATTGGGTTGATAAAAAGACTTCACAAAAGATGTTCTGGTGAAAGCTTCAGGGAAATAAATATGTAGAATCCAAAAGGAACAAATTGTTTTCATACTACTATACATTTAATAAGCATTTGCTTTCTTGTACAATAAGAAATGCTAATTGAGGCACCGAAAATTTGTCTACAAATTGAATAGGGTCCATATATGCTAATGGCAACAATATAGGAATACTCAAAAAAGCACTGGGAAAAAATGTTTGACAACCACATTCTATTATAAATTATCTGTTCAGAAAAAATAAATTAAGACAGCAGAGTCTCTTGCATTAAACACTTTAAACAGCACTCTGTATTTACTAGGCTATGTCCGCTGTTCAGAACAACAGTCTCCAAGGATTAAGTCTCAGAATCAATGCTCTATTGATTTTACTATCAATGAGCATTATGGCTCACACGACTGGCCATTTTAAGGGAAGATAGCTTCTATTATAACCCACTTTTTAGAATATATACTGTTAAAAGATAAATCACTGCTTTCAATACTAATTAAGCTCTGTATTTGAAAAATAAAAATATCAATGATTTTAGGTTTTCAACTGGAAAATGATCCTAGTGAAAATGAGAAGCTTCCTATAATTTTTAAATCTTACTTTCCAAATTTAGGACGTGGTTTAATTAAAAGTAGACTTCTCATTAAATAATTTCTTTATAGAAACCTATATTAAGTATGAAGGATAGTCATGTGCAGAACTGAATTCAAAACTGAATTACAAAGCATTCTTTTGATGACCTGTATTAATTGCTACCCTACGTAAGAAAAGTCAAACTGAAACGGAAATATAGATCTGCAGTATTTTTTTCTCAGACCTAAGTACATAGAATGTAGCAAATATTTTGCATGGGATTATGCTTACCAGGTACCTCTGAAATGTAGAAGTCAGCAAACTAAAAAACCCCAAAGCACCAGTATATAAACAAAAGGACAAATATGTATATATGTATAACTCAAATTGAATCTGTGTTTAAAAACTGGGGATTCTTGGTAGTCTGGTGTAGAATCTAACCAATTGCATGACTATTAAAATTTTATTCTTCTGTAAAGTTTCATAAAATAGTTTTTAGAGCTCTTTGTAGAATCAATTATGTTGCAAGAAAAATCCATTAACTGTGGTAGCTAATTACAGTATCATCTATTTAAATATAATTATAATTTACTCCTCCCTTTAATCAAGCCACTGCATTTCATATTTCAAATTATTTCAGAAATCTGATATAGTTTATATACTATAAGCTTGAATTAATGAGATCTATTCTGATCTATGGGAATAATCCACCAGTGTTTTTTATTCTGGGGGCTTTTTCTCCTCGAGCTGTCAAAGACATCCAGTTCAACGTCAGCCAGAACAATTTATACCTATGAATATACACACGTAATTATAATGAGAGCTAAGATAAACACCTTTCTTACTCTTAACAAGTATATCTTGATTCCTTTACAAATGCTTCCTGTAATCAAGTCCATATTGTTACAAAGAATAAGCCTTGTAGGTAAAGAAAAAGCTCCTTAAAATGCCAACGAACAATGAAATTAACATCTAAGATTCTTGCCTAATTACAATTAATAGAACTGTGTAAACTTGTTCATAAATTAAAAATAATCAAAAAGTAATAAAATATATCATTGAGTTTATTTACCCTCAAATGACTTAGGTTTGTTTCTGAAATACGCAAGACTATCTCTACATACCCTCCTAAAGAAACTTTTCTGTAGAATTTCATACAGTCTGCAATGCATACAGAGCGTGAACTATTAAACAAAGCTGCATGCATGTTTAATGTTAATGCTATATTGAACAATGCTGCCTGTACATTTCATGTAAGAATATTACAATGTTATGATTACACAGCAGTTAAAATGTTTAAGTGAAAAGTACTACCATGGCAGTATTACTACAGAATACAGTACTAATAGTGTTAGTATACTTAGTGACCTTACTTATACAAGCAACTATATACCTTTCTCAAATAAGCAAGCCACGTTTTAATTATAAAGCCTTGTATTAAAATTTTCAGTAGAACTATAATATTTTAAGAAAGGCTTCTGTCATCAGATAAAGTAAAAATTCACGATAAATACAAAAAAAAAAAAAAAAGAAAAGCATTAGAAAAATGATTACATTCAGCTAGCCAACAGATCTGCCTTTCAGAACACTTTCTGTATACACACAAACAATTAACACCTCTGACATTCACCAAGACATGGAGGAAGGGTTTAATTAGACAGAGTTTTATTGTTTCAAAATGAGTTTGTCACTCACTTATACAGGGCATGTCCTCATTCCTGCTTTAACTGTTTCTACCCTCTGTACAAACACCAAAATCAATGCCAGATTACATCACCTGAGATGAATGGTCAGCAGCAGGTACAGATGACTTCCCTGTACATGAGTCTGAAGCCCGCTCTTCCCAAATTGATGTAATCCCAGATTACAAATCCTTTTCCAAAGGGATTCTGTGCAAAACTGCCAGGATGTGCTACCAACTAATTTGCAAGAACTGGGACCAATTTCCATCTCACCCCAGCAGGACTTTGAGTTACTTTAGAAATAAAAACTACCGCACTGCCAGGGAAAAAAAACAACAGCAACAAAAAACCAAACTGGCAGAAAGCCTCGTTACAGCAGACCCAAATAGCTGTCTCTGGAATTAGGATAAAAGTAAATCAGTAAGCCCCGAGACAGACAAAGGGTGCAGCATAGCTTTGCCCCTGTGCATGGGGATGGATGGTAAACTTCGAGCCTCTTCCCCTAGGTCCAGCACCTCCCACAACAAATATCCAGGGTAGGAAAATCCCCAGAAGCAACCACTCTCCCCTTTCATTTGCCATATGGTTCCAAGAAACGCATGAGTTACCTTACAACAGAAACATTAGAGGGGGGCAGTTCCTAGCACATTTACTTAAGACTTGTTTTAAGGACATGAGACAACAACGCCTTACAGGATAAAGGAGAAAAGACTCCATTCACAAGCTCAACCGTGTTTACCGTTGGACGGTGTAATAAATCCGATGAATAAAGGTTTCCATAGAGTAAAGGGACCATACACTGTTATTCTAAATTCTGCGTATTATTTCCAGAAAATTCTCTGAAGGTAAAATACTGTTTATTCAGCTATATTTATACTTAATCAGTGACAGAAGAAATATCAACTACATATCTACACGGTGCAAGAAAAATCCAACAGCTGTTGCCTACGTACAAAAGAAGTTAGTGACAATGAAATCCATATAAGCTGGAGCAGTCTACCACTGCTTTAACTCCTCATTTGCAATTACTGGGTTATACTAATTAACAATATTTTCTCAAACAAGCTGGGTAAATTACGAAGTGTCATATATACAAAGCTTAAAATATAATGCTCACAAGCTACTGCATCACAGCTCTATGAAGAAAGCCACTATTACAGCTGCAAGGTAATTTCTAGCAGTTTCATGCTAGAAATAAATCCCAGAGAGGCAGTGTCACAAAGTATATGTAAACAATGTTATAAACAAAGAGGTGAAAAAAATTGGGATAACTAACTTTGCAAGTGGTCTGCAGCCTCTTTACTGGTGATTTTATTATTTTTTTTTTTAAAGCTTTCCTTGATTAGGACTTCACAAGGAATTTATCTGGTAGAATGAAATAATAATTAAAAACTACAAATTTCCAAAAGTACTTCTGTGAAGTACATTTTCATGACACTTAAAGAGAGGATTATCAAAAAGTAGATTGTCTGTACTATAAAACCTGACCTCATGCCAAGATATCTAGAAAGCCAAAATCCCTTCAAGAAATGTCTTGTAAAGCCCAGCTTAAAGACTTGTAAGCTGAAAGATGATTTACTAAAACTCCAAGCTAAAAGCAAAACTTTTTCAACAGCTCTGTTGTCCTGATAATTGTTAGTGTAAATGGACGGCCTCTTAAAAAGAAAAAAAGTCTTCCAGAAAACCACAGATTTTCAGACTTATCCCCTTCATGTACTGCTGGACCTGCTCCCAGAGCAGCAAGGACAATTATCAATTACCAAAACATATAATGGTATTCCCATTAAAGTTTACAATATTATAGACAACACATTTGAAAAAAGAAAAAAAAGCAATGAAATAAGCAGCAGAAAACAATGTTACATAAGGTATACACTGGAAATAATCCCTAAATACCGTGAAAATAAATGCTTATTGATATAGTGAGATATAACTGACAGTTGAATCAATGGACTATATATGTTAAACCACAGCTTTAATAAAACAAGCAATTTTAATTAACACAACTCATAAAAAGTGATACAATTGCTAAGTGTTAAAAAATGTATTTGCTCCAAAAACCAAACAGCTTTTAAAGTTCTTTCATATTGTTAATTTTAAGGGAGAAAAATCAGTATATCACACAAAATACATACCAGCTTCCCCTTTAAGCCCACACAATATTCAGTTAAACAGCTACAGAAGAATTACAAACTTAAATTATACAAAAATCATCCAAATACTTACAATTAAATTAAATAGGACTTCAATTTGTCACTGGCATAAATGAATATTTTATTTACGATTAACTCACCTCTGCCTCCTTTCCTCATCCTTTAAAATTTCATAGATAGCCACCAACTAAAACAAAACAAACAAACAAAAAGACAAAAAAAAGTTGACTTTAGAACTGAGTTCATAAAATGTAAATAGTAGTATTGTACTTTACATTTGTCAGAAAATGCTCTTTGTGTTTTCACTTTTCTCCCTAAAACAAACAAACAAACAACAACAACAAAAAAACAAAAACAGTGACATAATCATATACAACATGTTATCAGATACACAAGCAACCTCTGACAAAAGTAACTTCTGGCAAAGGGCTTTTTCCTCCTCCCATCTCTGGACAAAACACAATACTACAACAACAATAACAAAAAAACAATGTATCATTTGCTTCTTCCAAAAGATATTACTGAAATTAAGTAGCTGGTCTTTAGTCATCTTGAGTATATTTTTAAAGGCAGAACTAATGACAACAGTATTATGGTTTCACTCTGTAAAGATTTGAAAGAAGAAAACATTCAAAAAATAGAATCTTGGAATCATAGAATGAGCTATAGAAGGAGTTATTTTCATAGAATCAAAGAATGGTTTGGGTTGGAAGGGACCTTAAAGATCACCTAATTCCAACCCCCCTGCCATTTAATTTTCATTAAATTATGCCAACATATGAATTGCATTGAGAACTGATCAGAAATTTTAGTCACTGCTTTTGAAAAGAATGTTTATAAACAGTCTTCAGGTAAAGAACAAAACAGACATATTTCTCTTAGGAGTATATGTCCAAGTATTATGTTCAAATTATTTTTAATATTCAGGTAAATATTACATATGACTTATTCAACAAGATAATTAAAAATTATTGTATTTTTTTTAATCTGGCTATCATAGAAAAAATGTAATTCAATGTTTAATGTAATAATTTCAAAGACATATCCTCGTTCTTACTAAAATCATTATGAAAAACTTCTGAACCTATTTTCCATAAAACCTTTATTATCACAAGTTGCACTTACTTGCCTAAACTGTGTTTCTGCGTTTTCATCTTTATTCTTGTCTGGGTGCAAAATTAGTGAAAGCTTTCGATACGCTTTCCGAATATCTGCAGATGAAGCATCCTGAAAAATATAAACAAAACGAACTGTCAGAAACAAATTCCCAGACCTTTGTTAGGATGTGATGACAGTCATGCAAGTGCATAACTAAGGGCGTACCATTTGAGAAATCTAACCACCAAACCATGCAACCAGACTAACCCAAACAATTGAACGATCACTGAGCCCAATTCATCTTTCATCTTAACTTCCTTCATTACCAGACATTCATTACAGAAATATTTGCCAAAACTTTCTTGCTTAAAAATTAACCTGTGCACCTTCTGCACCACTTGAAAGTTCAAATAAAAACTGAAAATTATTGCAGCTGCGTACCTTCAAGTCACCGTTTCTGCAAATTATCATGCTCAATTTCCCAAACTCAGGACTTGCTATGAACATTTCCCTTATTAACATTTACATGAAATTCACCACTAATAGGACTTCCATTCAACTTCAGCTTCACCACATCTACAGAACTGTATTTTTCTAAAGTAGCTTCAAATTACAGTCTTGAAGTTGTTTTGTGGCACTGACATCAACCTATATCTGGATGATGATAAAAATAGCACACATTGGGAGAAAAAATAAAATTCAGAAATGAAAAATGCATCCATGATACAATGATTTGCAACAATACAAATTAGCTGCACAATGCACAGACTTCGGAATTAACGTCTGCCATGCAGTAAGTGCTATGAAGGTACCCAGAAAAGGAAGATGTCAAGAGTTGTACAATGCAGTATATATTGGAGTTACACTCATCAAAAGATCTACAAAGCTCTAAATTTAAACAGAAGTACATGCATTTCTTAACAAACATGACCAAGGCGACATTTTAGAAATAAAGTATTCCTCTGACAACTTTGATTTCACAGTTTTATATAAGTATTGTTCCCAGTATAGTCTCTCCATCAAAATTATAGTGCCAACAGGGATTTAAACTCACCCAAAAAATGGATCTGAACTACGCGTGAGAGGAATGGGGCTGAAATAAGGTAATAATTAATACAATACTGTAATTAGTCTGTCAAGCTCTTTTATTATAAATCATTATTTTCATTTTTAAAATTTCAATTTCATAACACAAGGCTGGGTACCACTTTGGGCCAGGAGGGAACAACAGAGAAAGATCTGGGAAAGGGGAAGGGGAAAAGGAGAAAGTGGGGAAAAGTGAATGACACCATAAGGAAATTGGTATTATCCCCTAAAGCAAGACCAAAATTTCCATAATCTATTGTTTGTTCAAAGAAGGTGCTTTGATTTCTCACACAGAAGATTTACCCTAAAAGACTGCATATTTTATTTATTTTTTAAATCTTCCAACAGCTACTCACACAAAAGCCAAATTCTACTAAGCTCCTGCTCACTTCCATCTTGCTTACTGCAAGAGAGATGTTTCAAACAGACATCGTTTGATAGGTTTTCTTCTAACACTTAGTTAAGGGGAAGGAAGAGACAGTTTGACTAAATATCTCTTCTAAACCCTCCGAAACACGACATTCTTGAGATGCAGGCTTAGCAGAATTACATGAAATAAGAGGGAAAACACAATGTAAACAAACCTTTTAAAAATGAGGGATTGAGACCATGATAACCTCAAGAAATGAGTCTCTCCAGGCTGTGTGCTTGGGATAGACCACAGCTTACTCCTTCTCTACCACACATGTAGATGTGCTTGGCAGAATTTTTGGAACACTCCCAACGAACAGTTTCAAAGCTGATAAAGCCATATTTCTAGGAGCTGTCTGGCGGAAATCTTCCGACTATTTCAAACAACAAATATGCAAAAAAGTTACGGTGTTTTCTGTTTTATCTGGATGATTGAAGCCTAAGTTTCATACAGGAACAACACAATTTTTTGTGTGTGTGTGTAGAAGACCAGGACAATGTTTCTCTGTCTCATACTTAATCACAGCAAGAGATCCCAAGTCAACTTTGAAAAAGTAAAGTTGCTTGAGAATTTGAAACAAAAGTTTACAGAAATGGGTTATTCATCTTAGTTACCAGAAATAAGTGGTAGATGAAGGCAAACAAAACAATCTTTCAGTCCACTCAGCCACTTGATACACAAAATGGCTTGTCCTTAATATAAAATAGAGTATTTCGATGCTACCATAGCAAATAAAAATCAATAATTAGTTTACTAGCCATGGTTTTAGGTAAATAATCTAAGTGATCTTTATTAACATACCAGCTAATTGTAATTAAACCCCCAGAAGATCAAAATAGGACAGTAACAACAAGAATTGATTCAATATTTGCTGTGATGTTGCTATAAATTATATTATCACTACTGATTCACATACATTTCTGAAATGACAGCAAGCCTGCCAGCTAACTGATTGATTCTTCACAGCACAACACAGAAAAATATCGCATGTGTTGAAAATCAAGTTCGAAACATGTTAATTAATGCTACTGATAGGTAACGTTACGCATCTTCAGGAAAGGTTCCAGATCCTTCAGGAGCTGTCCTGAATGGCCTTCAGGGTGCAAACTGAAGTAATTTTAACAAAAATCTCTCATCGCCACAGCACTTACTAGTACTGTGTAGCCCAAAATAGGCTACAAGAATAATTATTTTTGAACTAATAAAGAAATATCTACCATATTGAAGCCAGCTGTTCCAAGAGGCTTTCATTTACAGCTAGCTGACTGTTGGCCAGCCTCCGTAAGATTTCCATGAAGGCTAAGGAGCAAAACACCAAGTTGAAGAGTCAGTGCTTTCTAGAATAAGATGTTATTTTACCTACTAGGGCAAAGGTCCAAAGACTAGGGACTCGTTTTGTTTGTTTTAAAGACAGAGCTCAGAAGAGAAGCTGGATGGCATCATTTAGCTTTCAGGAATGTTGATCTCAGTTACAGCTAAGACGGGAAAAATAAGATCTGCATAGGCATATAATTTAAAAGTAGAAGGAGCTGCTATTGTCATAGACTGATGGACAGGCGGACAGTGCATTAGGTGATTTCTCCACCAGTGCACTTCAGGTTGGCATGTTGTGCCATGAGGAAGCCAAATGAGTCTGTCATACTGCCTCCCTCCCGTGTGTGGATACATAAAAAAACCTAAAACGCCTAGCCCTATTCCTCGATAACTATATTCTCACAGCAGTATTGCCCTCAACCCTTGCAAGGCTGAATGTCCCTTCACACACCTGTGTCTGGTGAATGGCTCTTACAAGTTGAGAACTACTCACTGCGACGGCAGCTACACTTCTGTGCTCAGCATCTAATTCCACTTTCATGAGAGTCTTACATTGTTTTTCAGTAGGAAAAAGCCAATTCTCCACCATGCATATTTTGTGGGAAAAAATAGAAAAGCATAATGTAAGCACTTACATTAAAAGATAATGCAAAATGAACTCTCTAAGCTAAACCAGAAACTGCTCAATAGCCAGCTGTGTATCTGGAAAGACTGCACACAGCAGACAAGTCAACAGAGGAAAAGGTGTTTTATGCTAGAATTAGTCCTCAGAAATACCAAACAAGCCTATATGTTGTTAGGCCACAGCCTGGTCCCTTATGTATGCAAATGTATGCAAGTATTCTTGAGGGAATTTTTTAATTACTAACACTTTATTGAACAAATAGAGTATCCAGGTAGAAGTTCATCTTTTACATTTTTCAGCATAAGCCTTTGCACTGCAAACAAGTTTTTTAACATACAAACAAGCTTACCATTTGAAGGAATCAACCATATGACAAAACACATACATAAGGTACTGTTTTAATTCTATTTATTATTTTTTTTTCTGAAGGGTGATACCTATCAGATTCCCAGGGTAGGCGAGAAGAAGAAACATTCTTCTCGCTATTTATGCCATTTATTTTTTGCAGCTTGTTCCATTCAGATGATGAAAAACGCATTACTAAATTTTATTTTACTCAGCATCATTTTCGCATTACCTAGTATTAGCAAGAAAAGTTACATCATTAGACTACAGTCACATGAGGAGAAACAAAGAATGGATTTTTTGTCACAAACAATTACTGACAAAAATAATGTAAATTTGCTTTCTGTTTTTAAAAAATGACATTTGCTGAAAATATGTAAGAGCTAACAGATTTAAATCTGGTTTTCTCATCTGCCTATACAAATTCAGAGTCCCACCCACAGAGTCCACTTCCACCTTTATAATAAACATAAATACTGGTGTAGAGCAGCGCAACTCTATTACTCCATTGCCTGCTATGCCTAATGTAACTATGATTACTAATGAAGCTTCAAAAAAGCCTCATTGTGGTCCCAAGACAATTCTTGGTGAACACATAACATATCAGATATTGCCATAGGCAAACAATGATTAGGTCAAGGGGAAAAAAATAATCAATGTCTACATAGTTTTCACTTACCAACATATACAATTCAAAACCTAAATTGTTCCCCTGAGTGCAATGCAGTTATAGAACAAGACTTAGTTACTTACAATTTAGCAACTGCTTCTAACACAGGAAATGTGCTCAATTCATCTTGGGTTTTAAATATGCCTGCCGATGTCTTCAAAGAGGTGGCGTTATCTTTATTAGCAAGGGGAAGGCATGTGGTCCAAAGGACCGAGTACACTGACACAAGTCACATTTCTGTTCACTTGCAGTTTGTCCAATTACTTGTTAATGGACTAAAAGAGAACGGCATCGGTGTGTATCACTGCAATGCTGCTGTGCAGAATTTGCCACAGGCTGTATTGCTGGAGGTGTATGGCAACCAGAAGTGATGTCTGCACACAGCCCGGGTTAGCTGTATTATATTGTGAAATCTTAGACTTGTAAATGACCCCAGCATAGGTAGGCCTTCACGAGCCATGAAATGTAAAGCCCTTTTTACGTGTTGTGTTTGAGCATGTGGGGATAGAAGAGCAAGCACACTTGCTCCAGAACCCGTCCTAGGTAATTCTCACCAAATTCCTACCAAAACTGTACAATTCAATGGCTTGCATTCACTCTAAGCCTTGTATCCCTTTTTTCTTTTTTTAATAAAGTGAAATGAGCCCCTTAGTAAATCAAACACACACACAAAATTCCCACCATCAGTACTAACAGCCTTACATTTCACATGTATTTTGTGCACAAGCACCACTGTTTCCCCTAACGTATTCAAGTAATTTCCCTAAAGGAAAAAAAATCACACCCACGCGGTATTTCTGCACTGACAAATTGTTCGATAACACCAGGAGGAAAAGCAATGGCAAGAGGCAGCAGACAGAGCCACATACTCTTCTGCCACCAGCACACAACTGGGAAACAAATGAAGGCTCACTCTTATCAAACTGGACTGAAATACCACTCCCCTGTGTGCTTCCCTACATGAATTCACCGCAACCCAATCCCAATTTCGGCTCTGATGAACACATTAGGTCCAAGAAGTACACCTGCATTTGCCAAGTCAATACTTGGAAATCTATCTATGATGGAAATCGTCTTGTAGCAAATTCCAGAGGAGGGAAGGACATGCTGGCAATCCTGAAGGCGATCCCTCTAGGAAAGAAAAGCGAGTGTCTCCCAGAAGACCCCACGGTATCTACGAACCTTTATAGCTAACAGATGTGAGCTGAGTTTTGGCTTTCTTGCTGCATAACCTTTGTTCAACTCCCCCTTTATTTTTATGGAGCTTCTTTCTAAGACACTCCTCTTTTTCAAGGACGGAGCACGAGCTTAACCCCCATTTGGTGCTTCTCTGCAGATGACAGCTCCCAGCGCGCCCCGGACGGAGCCGAGTGTGGCTCTGCCGCAGACGGAGCCATGCGCCTTTCCACATTCCCTTGATTTACACAGAATAACAGCACAGCAGGGAAATATGCAGGGACCAAAAATAATGCTAAAAAGGTGTTTTAATGCTTTTTGATGCCGCTAAGTTTTAAAGCAATTCATGAAATGAAAATGAATACAAACCAGCACAATGTATTCCTGTAGGCTTCTGGTAACTGGCACAATCCCTTAGCTGGCATGTTTGTTTACAGGGGAGTGTGTCAAATGAAAGAAGACTCTGCTTCCAGCCTAGCGTGCCAAATGAATGAAAATTCTGCTGCCTCATGCTTGAGAAACCTGAAAAAGTGTCTTCTCTTCGGCACGTGCACAATTACATGAGCTTCAGTTTTCTTGGCCGATTTGAACAACAGTATTTGTATGTATTTTGTTTTTCTGCTGAAGCTATTTTAGCCTTTTACCTTTTTTTTACTTAGATTTTCAGCAATTGATTATTTTCATATGAAAAATTAGATTGCCCAAGAGAACATCATCGTGTATAACCACAAGTTACGATTTAACACGAGCTTTGTATCTGAGATGCAAAGAACACTCACTAATTCTGTCACGACGTTTTTAGAATTACTCCCTCAAATTCAAAATGAAGAAAAGCTATCAAACAATCACTAAGGACATTATTCAAGTCAATACAGACTAATCTAAATCCTGCCTACTGTTATGGTTTATTTTCATTTAGTTTTTCATTCTAGTAGTTCAAAAGGAAGGAATAAGTAGGTATCCTTTATTTATTTCACACATTTTTCCAGGAATGCTGTTATATATTTATTATTTTATGCATTATATTTATTGATTACATTTTTATATAATGTTATATATATATTGATAGTATAGATAGCTGTGTATATGTACAAGATGTGTGTGTGTACTCCCCTATAGGCTAGTGAAAGTTGTTTCTTGGGGGTTCTCCTGAAAATCTGCCCGTTGCTTCACAGATTTCCAGTCTACAGCTCTCAGATAAATGTATCACCTAGAAGACTCCTGACCCTGCAATGTAATCCCAGGAACAAAAAACACTACAGCTCCTGGTTCACAAGGGAGGGAACACTGCTTTAACCACGGATGGCTGATGCTGTACTCGACAGCTGTGGAGCACCAGTACAAGGCAGTGAAGACTTTTGGGTGTTGGATTTGACAAGTTCCAACCCTTCCTCCTATGTAATGCCCCAAATATGCTGCCACTTCATTGGTAATATAGTTTTCTTGCTACATTTCAGCTTTAGTATGTTTCTAAGTATGTAAGGAATTAAAGGAAATCAGAATCAGCAAGGCTACACCCATCCAAGGCTCTTATCTCCTCCTCCCTCCTCCTCTTGCTTATCCCATTCCCATTACATCCTGCCACCAGGACTGACATTACTGACCCACTCTCCCACATACGTAGCCTGTCCTTCCAAGTAATAGCTTCCCAGACCTCAATTTAAGCAGAAATTTTGGAGGGAGATTACTGATGACCACAGACTTAGTTATGAAGGTGTTCAAGAAAATCAAAGACCAAAGTAAATAAAAAACAACACACAAAAAAGCTTTGGCTACTTTCTAATTACTGACTCCCATGCCACCTGAACTGTTGCTGTGACTTGTGTGACTACATCTTTAACTGACTTGTAAGCCCTAAAAGTGTGTAAAAATGTTTTTATTTCTGAAAGGTATTTATAACCCTCTGTTCTGATGTCCAAAAAAAATGAGAAAAAGGACATATGAGAAAACAGGATATAGGATGTATGGCTGAAAAGATTAGAAAGCCATACAAGAAGCCAAGAGAGAACAACTATCTCTAACACAGCTGCTAAAATCTGCCCACTAGCTTATGCATCAGCACAGCATTTACATGGTGAATAATCCCCACAGACATTTACTTTCAAAATAAACGTTAACTATTTAGTAGCAACTTCCTTAGCTCCATCAGCTGTGAAGGACACTAATTTATATGCTCCCTAAACACATCCATCATATATATATTTTCACACACGGATGCTAATATAAAATCTCATGTAAACGAGTGTACTTCCCCAGCAGTTCTTAATGCTTATACAGTGCTTTAGTTTATATTTTTAACAGTTGCTCGACTTCACAAGCATTTTAAGAACATTTAAATAAAAAATTTAAAAAAAAAAAAAAAAAGCTGTTACCTAAGCTTGTAATGAATACACAGTGAACATTTTCATCTCTTAAATAATGCTTTTAATGCACGACACTCTTTAAACAAATGAAAAAAACATGGGTAACGTGAAACTTCTACTGCAGGTGCAAAACCAACAGGAATGAAAAAAAACAAAAACCCATACCTTGAATAGGTAAAGGATCTATCTATCAAAAAAAAAAGATGTATCAAATTGGATTTTATGAGCTCTGTCTCAGGTCCACTGGTACTCAGTATTTTAACTGTTGAGTTACAGAATCACTATTAAGCTGGTAGCTACTGCTAACCTCGAAAAGCCTGCAAAGATCCTGTTGAACAGAATTCAAATCTTACAAGATCTCAACAAACAGTACAATTGCTCTAAGACATATTATTTTGTAAGGGAAAGATTAACGGCCCACATCTGGACAGAAATCATCGACTGCACGGACACGGGATGGAAAAAAGCAGTTAGGCAGAAAGGAGGGGTGAATCACAGGCTGAGCGTGAGTCAGGGTCACGCTGCTGCCTCTCTGCGCGGCGCAGCCCGCTGTGACACCAGCGGCACGGCTACGAGCAGCCACGCCACACCACAGCTGGAAGAGCTCAGCAAATTGCTGCCTCCACTCCAACAGTGCTTCAGAAGACAGCTCTGAGCCTATCTGGAAGAAATGCAGAGGGAAGCAACAGATTTGAGTAGTAAGAGGTGTAGGAGAAACAAAAAGTGACTTGTTCAGGGAAACTGAAAGAACAGGAGTGACGTTAGCCTAAAGGAAAGGCGGGTGACAAGGAACACATCATCTTCAAATACACAGAAGGTGGCTGCAAAGACAGCTGCAAAGGCTGCAAAGACATGTTCAAAGACATGGAATAATTGTCCTGTCCGTATCAAGGCTAGGCAGTAACAGTTAAATAACTGCACAAGCAGATTCAAGTTAGAAAGGATGAAAACTTCCAGAAGCACCACTAGCTACCACTGAACGGGCTGATGATGCCTCCGTTACCAGCAGATCTTGCACAGGTTTATCAGGCGGGACTACTCAGCCTTAACTGGTTCTGCCACAGTCAGGTATAGCAGATCACTAACAGTGCTGTGCTTTAGGATCCAAATACCCCTTTGAAGATCAGTTACACTAACAATATTCCAATGGGATTTACTGTTTAGGCAGTTTAGAAGTTCCTAGCTGGAGGACAGTATTCCTGTCCCAGTGAAGATGGCAGTTCTCTGCCAAAACAGAGAGTCCATGAGATTTTCACAGAATCTAAGCCATCCTCAGAAGGAGCAGCAACTATCAGGAGGAGGCAGCAAGCCCTTCTTTCCTAGGAATCTGAAGCCCGGGCTGAGGGCTGCTCCATGACCTGGACTGCTAGGCATTGGGCTTGTTTTTCCTGCTACAGACCAGTTACTTTGAATCACTGAGAAAATCATCCTGTAGCAGATGTTTACTAATAAGGCATCCATATAATTTGAGTTTAGAAGACTCTCCATTAGATTTATCATCTTCGAGTCTAGAAAGATACCATAAACATACAGGATCACCAAGGTTTTCTTGGGAATGTCAGATGAAAAGAAAATTGGATGAGAAACTAAGCGGGCAGGAGTTTCAACAATGCTCATAAAAACTTTAAAACGAATGAAAGTATTTCATTAATATTTGGTTTATTTTGTAATATTTTTTTCATTATAAATATACATGTAATTCCTGCAACAAAAACACCTCTACAGGGATATGGTAGAGACACTGTATTAAACCATATCCAAGCACAGCAGTCATAATATCTTCATTTATGACAGAAAGAAGGAGCACCTCTCTCAAAATTCTCTATTCCTTAATGTAGTATTTGTTTCCACCCTCCTTTCCCCACTATTTACCTAGTTTCTGTACCGTACTGTAATATTTCTGAAGTGGACATTTTTCAGCAGCAGTGTTATTTTTCTTAGCTTAGCGATGCCTAAAAATAGTCCTGTCCACTGAACCTGACTTTTGAGCTCTCGATGTACCTCAGCCTGCAGTCTTTTACTGGTTTGTTTGTCCTTACAGAGCCTGGAAGAAGACAGTAAGAGCTGAATGAATTCAAGAAGGTTTTCATCTGTCTGCTACAAAACCTAGGTAAATCCTTAAAACCTTTCTCCAGAAAATAACATTAGCTAAATGGAACACACAGAAAAGTGACCAGGCCACAAAGGTCTCATGTGTCAGGTAGTTACGTTTTCCATGAACATCATCGTATTATGTTTCTCTCCTCCTCCCTCAGGAAAAAAAAAAAAAAAAAAAAGTTTCACCAATTATTTTTGCTATACTGAACATAAAATGCCTACAGATCTTGAGATCTTAAATAAATAAATAAGTTTTGTTTTTTTTTTTTTTCCAATTTTTCCCCATAATCAACTAATCAAGATTGGCAAAATGCTGCATATTTTTAACTAAAGATTCGTCATCACAGACTATATTAAAGTAACTCCGATTCCTCTGAAAGCCCTGAAGTACATTCAGAAACAGGTATTAATTTATTAAAAATTTGAGGTTTTTTTGTTTGTTCATTTCCAAACGCATTACTTTAAATAGCTGGGTTTATAAAGAACTACCAGCAGCATTTATCAAATTCCTTCTGTCTTTATTTAGACCACTTTCTACTGAACTAGTTAGGACTTAGCCCTACCCACCATGTAAAGGAGTCGCATAATGATCCCTTTATACTCATTAACTACCATTTTAATGAGCTATTACTACCTCGGGACTCAGAAGACCTCAGGGAGGTTGTAACATGCCACTACCCATATAGTAATTCACTGCTGAGTTAGTACATAGCCTCCTTGAAAGAATATAGGAATGCCCTCCATCACTCTCTGTAGTATAGATGCCAGCGTCAGCAAAATTTCTGTAAGACACAACCCGGCCTAAAACCTAATAAAAACCATCTCAGTTAAACTCCAATAAGCTTAACAGATTTCCTATTACTACGGCCCACTGCTCTGCTAAAAGTTGCCACCCTCCTAACAGAGTGAGCTGAAAGCATAAGCGCTGCCTGGCTTCAGCTCACACTTCGAGGGCATACAGCAAGGCACATCTGATAAAGGGACACGGCAGAAAGCAGAGGACACCCCAGATGACCGTTCACAAAACCTGACACATCTTTACGAGCCAATAAACTAGCCAATGGATGTTCAAAGGAACCTGCATAAAGAAATCAAGTTTATCATTAGGAACCATCAATTAAAACTCAAACACACACAATGAATTTATACATAATTGAAAGCTGAAGTAAAACTAAACTGAATTAATTTAAAAAAAGATAAATCTTGCCCTTATTAAAAAAAGCCATATATATGCTATGACTTGTGATGGAAGTGAATTGACGACAGCCCTTCCCATTCACTAGTGACTTTGTATGGAAATTGGTATTACGGTTGCTAAAAATGCCTATCTGACATTATTTCTAGTGAGAATGTGCCAAGTACTCCTAAAGATAGATACTCACCTCTCAAAATTTATGGCAGCTGTAGGCAGACGCTGTTACACACAGTGGCACACTGTTCCCTGAATTGCCCTCTGTGTTTTTTAAAATTCAAGTGCTTGCACTGAACCCAAGTGAGGGGCAGAAAGCTGCACATGCCCAAGTGAGAGGCAGAAAGATCACTTTTCTGCTTTTCATAAAACCATTCCCTGCAAGGAGTTCTTTTTCAGTACTACCTTGAATGCACGCTGTTTGTACCAGGAAAGGAGGGAAGTAATTCATTCAGATCCATGAAATCCCTGAACTGCCTCCCTCCTGGTCTACAGGAGGCAGAAGACCAGAGCAAGACCTCCAGGCACTACCCACACGTGGGGGGAATCCCACCTGGGAGCAGCCTAGGAAGAGCTGGTAGAAGCAGTCACCCCGAGCCTCTGCCATGCTCCAAAACGTCAGCCAAGTCCAGCAGAAGCAGAGGGCAGGCATGCACAAAGAGCCAAAGCTGAGATGGTGAGAGCGAAGAGAACACTTTTCCCTACCTGAGCATTTTTCAGCTAGGTGAGTGCAATGCCCAGCAACCTCACGTCTACAAAAGGCAGCGGGTATCAAACGTGCATGAGCACACATGTGCCTGCTCCTCTCCTCACCCAGACTTCAAAATAATTCAGCACAAACGACCCTTTTTGCCAGGAAGCTAAGTAGCCTGTCAGCACTGTCACAGGGCTGAGAGAGACAAAATAATAGTTCTCACTCTCTGAAGTCAAACTAATGGAGCAAATGTACGGTCATTTTTCAGTCACTGATAGTAAAAGGCAGCATTTGGACGGGCCATATTTGCCTCCTCTCGTCTCTCATTCACCCATAGAACCCCATTCTCGTCGTAAGGAATGTATCTGTTTGCTCCCTCCCCGTTTCCATTTCCTCACCATCACGAGCCCAAGTAACAAGCAGATAAGAGGAATTTTCTCCTGGCACTGGAAGGAGAGCTCCTCAATCTGGAGGCAACAGCACGGCGCAGGACAGACGGCAGCAGCCAACTGCAGGAAGCAGAAAGTTGGCTGAGCAGAGCTGGTAGCAAGACAAACTGCAAAAGGAGGAAAGATCAAAATAAAGGGGAAGAGCATGCATTTTTCTACGCCTATGGAAAAGAAGAATTAGCAGTTGAGTGAACAGCAATAAAAACTTGGCACAGGTTACATGCCATTAACTATGCTATGAGAAATCTGTTTCAGCCAACTGACCGCAGAAGATAGGGGCTATTACTAATTCATTTACTTGCCTCTCAACATAGGATTACGGGATTATCAGCATTAAAGATAACAGTGAAAGTCAGAAGATAAAACTCTGATACCACGGTCTCTAGTAGAAGCACTGACAAATGTAGACTATTTCAAAACTAAAAGCCATAGGAAAAGTTGTGTGACCATGGGAGTTAAGTGAAGCAAAGATAAATTACCATACAATATTTTAACATGGGTTCTCCCCCAGATTCTCAAGTTATAAACAGAATGTCAAGACTTGAAGAAAGATCAACAGACAGACAAGAATATTTAGTAACTTTTGCCACAGGTAGGGAAGAAAGGAGTACAGCTGCAAGCCTGCAAGCTACTACATGGAAAAAGCATTCAGTTAGTGACAACCCCACAAGCATCAACAACAGGCCAAAGCCACGTTTCCCTCTATCTCATAACCTCAGCCGTGGAATCAAATCCAAGAAATTGCATCAGCCAGATGCAATTTCTTCCTCTCGTAACTTGTTAGGGGCGGGGGAAGGCTCTTTTTCAGAACCCACAAAACAAAAACCAAATAGTGGTGGCAGAAGGATTGCAAAATTATTTCTGAAATAGTAAGTTACAGCAAGTATTACTGGCCAAAACAAAAGAAATACTTGCTGCAGGGCAAAGAAACTGAGTAAGCAGGAAGAAACGGGACTAGAATGACTGTTTCCTAATCGAGCTTCCCTCTCCCAATTAGTCCCACACAAACCCTGAGCAGTCCAGCAGATGCCAGCAGTGGGAGCCGAATACCCCGTGGCAATGTCAACAAAGAGCACGCTGTTGGCAAACAGACCAAAGGCTAAAAAGTTTTGGTCAAGTTCTATTTTTGTTCTCTTTGTTATCAGGAGAAAAGTTGGTACCGTATTTTTTATTTATTTATTTTTTTTTAAGTAAGTAGCAAGAGAAATTACTGTTGAAAATAGTGAGATTGTTAAAAGATTGATTTATTTAAATTCTAAACTTACAGTTTAAAATTAAAGGGTAACAGAAACATGACAATGACACAGATAATAATGAGTATTCTGAACAGGTAAAGGAGATTTGGGGAGATCTTGGTGTTTCCATGGAAAGGAACTCCAGGCTCTCCCCACTGCTCCGCCGCCCTGCCTTTATGTGTTGCTCACAAGACGACTGCTTCCCCAGCCAGCAGCTATTCAGCATTTCTCTCCACACATTTGTTCATGTGTGGCCTCATCCACTCGTAGCTGCGTGCTATTCAAACATGCTTCGAAGACGTGCTTATTTGTTTTGAAGCCCATCACAATGGCATCAGAGTTCATCAATAACATTATTCACCTCTGTAACATCATTAAGATAAGTGTGCAGTACTTTCCTTTTTTTGTTTAATGCATTGCAAAATGAGGCACAGGCTAAGGTAAAATCTTCAATCATCTCAGGTGCTAATTTTATCTCAGATAGGATTTTTCTGAGCACTGAGTATCAAGCAACATTCCATACAGCCAGGGCACAGACTTTAATCGACTTCAGCTGCAGCTGCAAGCCCTCAGTATTTCTGCGAATAAGCCCCTAGTACCTCAAATTATGCAACCAGAATTGCAGAGCACTCAAATCAATTAGTCACCACTTGGGAAAAGTTTCATTTAAACGACTTGCCTAGCATCACATAGGAATTCTGTGGCAGAGAGAGGAACAGAATCCAATCCTCAAGGGCACTTTTCGTCTGACTAGCTTACCCATGAAACCACTTTTTTTCCCCCTGCAATCTTCTCCCCCACCCTCTACATCCCCTCAACATCTACAGGTTAAACAGTTTTTACAGACAACAGTCTCTTTCAGTACATAAGCCTGAAGCTGCACTGGGGCCAGATCTCTCCCTGAGCCTGAATAAGTAAAGACCCTGTAGAATATCATGTAGTGAATTAAAAATCATCACAATGAACAAGCACAAAGAAACCAAATTAAGATTTGAGACATTCTAAAAACTGACATTCCCTAATTTTACAGCATGCATCCCCAGAAATTTGTTAGCAGCCTTTAGAATCGGTATTCTGGTACGGGAGTTCATAAGGCTGGCGGAGGAAAAGACAGGAACGAGCAGATTCAGGAAATAAATTGCATAAGCAATGCAGAGCTGCTTTATAATACTAACTTACATGCAACGGTGATTTTTGCCCTACAAATAAACGCAGGGAGGCTCTCTGAAGGATCATTTTGATTTTAAAAGGTTCTACTAAACCGCAGCCCAGTCTGGCTAGTTATCAGCTATTTCAAATTACAGATCTTAAGGCAAATCTAACACACGACGGCTTATTCCTTAAAACACTGAAGGTGTAGCATTTCCGAGGAGGGCAGCAGCAGGCTGCTTGCACATAGCTGAAAACCAGCACACCCATTTCAGGGCGGCAGGGAGAAAGCAGCAAAGGGAGCCCAGCGCTGAGGGAGGGCAGGGAGAGGCAGCGCCCGTATTAAAATCAGATGAGCCCGGGTGTGCATGGACAATTGGGAAGCACACAGCGTCCAGGCGACCCGGCGGTTCTCCTACAGGGACGTGCACCTTTTGTCTCACCAGACCCTGAAGTATTTCCCAAGCGTTTTCTGCCAGGCATATGTATTTTTATCATCTGAGACAAAGAAGGACGAGACCCAGCACCTTGTAAAATCTCTCAAGTATAATGAAAGTAATGAGATTCTAAAAATAATGGCAGCCGCATGAGAAACAGGCTAAGCTTTTTAATTACTAATTTTGTTAAGGTGCAGTAGAGTTCTTCGTTAATAATTCAGCATTATTTCTCTACACGTGAGAGTACTCCAGAAGCACAAATGAAGATGTCTACTTTCAGACCGCAAGTGACTGAAACTATTTTTTATCAAAATTACTGGGAATCTTGTCAAAATATAAATTGAGGCACATTTCCAGAGGTTATAAATAATCCTGAAGCGTTGTGCTTATGTGAATGGCATTGTCAGCATTCAGCAATACAAGACATACTTGCAATATTTTTGTACCTCTGCCTCATTTCATCACCACGTTTAATATAAATCATTTGTGTAAGAATTAAAAAACCTTATGCAGTCTGGAAGATGAACTCTGAGAAGCTGAATAAACATGAGTAACCTACATCTTTTCTTTAAAAAAAGAGGGAAAAAAATGAATTAAGAATGTATTTGTTCTTATGCTTTTGAAACAATATTTCATGTGGTTTGAGTTGGATGGAGTTTTCCTGCACTAAATAACATAAAGAACTACATTATTTCCACATGGATCAATCAAAATTTTCATACAACTTCAACAGGATTATTTTAAAAATTAAAATTGCACTTCTGCAAGTTTCTAGGAATATTAGGACTCATACGTGAGTCCAGTCTGACAGCTGCCTAAACACTTGTAGAGTTGCACCCCCAAATAAACTGTCAGGCACTAAGCTTTCATCCGCTAGTATTTACGGATCTTGACTCAGACTTAAATAACCATGAACTGAAAAATTAAGGGCACCTTTATGAGCAAGACAATTTTACATATGGAGAACAGTTTGTTTTACCCAAGAAGACTTTTCTTTTTGTATTGAGCTTAAGCTGGAAAAAAAGAGTCCTGCTTGAAAAGGATTCTTAACACAGCAAGCACTCTTTGAAAAACTGAAATGAGAATAATTTCCATAATCATTTCAGAAAGACTCTACAGACACACATAGATTATAATCTATATACACACGTTCTATAATGTTCTTCACCTGAAAGACTTTACACTAGCAAATTTTCTGAAACAACTACACTACCACTCATCTCTTTTCAACTAGTAATCTTGAAAATACCAAGCGGGAAACTGGGGGAGAGAAGCAACTCTCAGAAATGAGGAAATGACAAAAGGAAATTGGGATGTGGTCCATCAGGATACATTACAGCTATAATTAGTTTCCACATTTCTGTGTCAGCATTTGTACCAAAAGAGTGACAATGAAAGTATTTTTTAGAAGACAACTACTCAAGGCTATTTGTTCAGTTAATCTTTATGATGGAGGTACAAGGAAAACCAGACAGAAAAAAAAGCTTTAATGTTAAAAAAAAAAAAAAAGGAAATTATTTTTATTTTATTTTTATTTTTTTGTGTGTTCTCTATTGAAATAAGTCTACAGAATTTTTTAATTGGGTCTGAAATTTAGGCAAACATCAAATAAAGGCACACAAAGAAAAAGTGCCTGCTCACTGCATTGATGTGTTGCCACACAGTTAAATTAAAATTCTGAAGTGCTCTCTTATGGTAAAACAAAACAAAAACCTGAAGAGTTAATTCTATGAGCAATTTTAAGTTCTTCGTGTTTATTTATTCTGCTCTCCTTAAACATTACAACAAGAGATGCTATTACACTTTTATAAGATCACTTTTTCATAAAGTAAAATAAAACTGTTTAGACGATCTCATCACAGAAGGGGAACTTCTGATTGTTTTCACTAATTCATGATTAGCATTAATTAGTGTTATCTTTTCCATCACTGAAAAAGTAAACTAAGGCTTGAAAAATGAACTCCACAATAATACTGAGTCGTCAGTTCTGGCAGGGCATTTTTACTTGCAAACAACAGAAGTTAAGTGTTGTCTACAGATGTGGGATTCATTCTTTGCAAATCCAGTAACGTTCAAGGAAATTTAGTCTATACATCGGTTGCTAGTTTTTGTGATTTTATGCTTTTTCCAAGAACTCAACCTTCAACCAAAGCAGGAAGTAACCGTTTTGAGCTCTGCTCAGCAGACAAAGAAAAATAAAAATGCCATCAACGTTTTGTTTTGTTTTTAAATGCCAAACAACCTCAAGGTTTTAATGATAAATTAATACAAAGATGTAACTAACACAATTGCAGAGCAAAAATGACCCCATGATCTAGAACAATAAAAGAAAAAAGCCAAAGGATTTTTAAAAAATCATTATGAATTTGTTGACTTTAACAGAGATGAAACCTAGAAGCTGAGACCTTTACCACTACCAACAACTCTCAGTCAGATGCGGAGAAATAAAAATAACACATTGCTGCTGGGGGATTGCTACTATGGCACTGATTAATACAGAAACTCTTTAGTACAAACTAGTTAGCCTTCAGGAAGTGCAAGCTGCATTACGCCCACAGTCTTTTTTTTCCCTTTTGTAAAGAAATGAGATTTCTTGAGTGTAAGATTTAGCAATTGTATGTAGCCATAAAATAAATACCCGAATGCATAAATTGCCCATCGGCCAAGAGAAGTATACCTCTATACCTCTAGATAAAGTTCTTGCCTCGGGGGGGGGTGGGAATACTATTTCTTGAGTTACATTTGCTAAATTTCTTAACAATCACCTGGAAGAACAAAGTTTATTTTGCACACATGTATGTATTCTGTCCGTATCTGATTTTTGGCAATTATACCTGGCAAGCAGACAAAGAAAGATTAACACTAACTTCCTAAAACAAATTGATTTCATGTTCCAAATGCTGTGATAATTTTGTTAGTACCTTTCAAATTTCAAATTCCCCTAAATCAAATAGTAGCAGCTGGAAAAGCTTGCACTAGCTTCTTTTAAAATCATATTGCACCACAGTAGCTAAAATTTTCCACTGACATTAAAATAAATACAACCAACCTATGCCACATGATGAAGTGAAACTTCATAAAACATTGTTTTCTAACAAATCCTATTCAAAACAGCACTGATAAGAAACTCATTACAATACCACTGATGAAGAAGTGCCACAATATGACAAGCGCATTTCAGTTGGGCTAACAGATGTCAGCTAATGCTAAAAATAGTGAGTTTAAATGCTTTTTTTAAATAAGTATGCTTTTCAAAAATACCAACAGCAACTGCAATCAAGTATGTGATAACTCCCACGAATTTTCATTTATCTTCATCCAAGAGTTTACATAGTATTGCCTTTCACAGAACTAGAACAATCCTACTAATGATTAATATATTTAATAGCTATGCAGAGTCATCATTTGCTTTTTCGGTATTTTCTAAAATTAATAACAGGCTGCACTTTTCACAAAACTCAACAAGCCGACGTCTTTCTTCAGTATTCAATCAAAAAACTTAACTGTAAAATATTAGGTGTGTATATTTGAAACGAACACATTCAATCAAGTTGCTTGCTATTATCTGTATGGATGGTTTTGATAGTCATTCAAAATCGCTTACATGTCAAAGACACTGCATGAAATTGAAACCTTTACTAATGCCAAGGTTTGACCCAGGATCCAAAATAAATCTGCATGTACAGACCCTTGTACCTACACAAAGCACCAATTACTTCAAATAAGGTTTTGTCTGTGCGCTAGAGTCCACCCATGTGGAGCCAATTACTATAGCAGGGCCATTATATGGTTCATTTCCCCATACCAGCTTGGCAAGAGGTGTACATGGGTGTAGGGAGTGCAAAAGAGCCTTCGCTAATAAAGTGCCTCAAACGCACATATATGCGCTGTATATTTAATGCTACAACAAATGCTGCTTTGCCAAGACTTGGCCATGCAAAACAATAAATGCCACAGGACACTTTACAATTTCAACTCTATGTTTCTGTTCTTGGTCAACCACTAAAATCAACCTAACCTTATAAAAAAATCTTGAATAATTATGCGAATACTTAATCTACGTAGCATATTTCTACCAATATCTGAGAATTCTTAAGAACCTTGAAAGGCAGTAGGATTTTAAGAAAAGAGTGAGAAAAACGTCAGAATGTCATGCTCTTCGAGAAGGACAGTATGTTTGTAATAGCAGAAGCACCGATATTACTTATTGATTATGTCTGGTATCGTTCCATTCCTAAATGGGGAAGTTGCTGCTTGAAATAATTATTATAAATAGGACCAAACCACTTGTCCCCATTGGAAGAACTGAAGCTCCATCTAGAGGCTTTTCTTCCTCCGCTGTCATTTGTGGTATATGTAATATCACCTAGAAATGTGAACAATATTAAATGTCAGAGGCTTCCTTTGTACCTCCTCTTTTGTTATTCATAATGGTTCTTGCCCTGAACCTTTGCCTGGCAACACTAGCTCCTTCACTGCCATCAAGTGGTAAGAAACCAAAACTGAACTTAAAAATGTAAAATCTCAATAATCAGATTAAATGATCACTATAGTGCAGAGACAACTACGAATAGAGTACCGACAGCCTTTATGGCTCTTATCACTGAAGTTCTTGCACATCTGCTCTGGAGCACTCAGAAGCCTCACACAAAAAAATCAGCAATGGTTGCAAAATCTACATTTCATTTTTACTTCAAATTGCACAGAATAAAGGTCTACATCCATATTCCCCAACATTATATTTAGAACAAAAAGGTCTCGCTATAAAAACTATTTTTTAGCAATAATGTATGTAATACATTACACTTGAAATACACTTGAATAAACTTGAAAAATACGGAATTTGGCGATGAGAGGGAAGACCACAACATTAGTTAGAGGGAATAGCACAAGCACCTCCTCAATCTTAGAGCTGCCTACTGGCAGTACCTCAAAAGCAAGGGCAAAACGTCAGCAGTGGCTTTGGCAGTGCCTCACGCAGCAAGCACGCAGCTATGTCAGCCCCTGCCTTTGTGCGCCCAGCTGTAAGAACCGGGGATGTTCGCTGTGTCAGGAGAAGGCTTAGTGCTCTGCAATCAACAGCGACCTATGGGAAACAAACACAGCGCACCAAAACCTGGGAGGGTTTGTCTAGATGGAATAAATAGGAAACTGAGCTAATAAGGAACAGCAGAATGGAGCCACGCTGCAAGCCCTTGGTGACTTCAATTTCAACCCCTTGACTTAGGATTCAACGTTCCCCCAGTCGCTCACCACTCCCACATACAGTGCTGTAAATTACAGAAACCCCACGAGGTCTTCACCACGACCTGAAATACCTCTACCTTAGTATGGAGACAACTACTGAATTGCTTCTACCAGATCCTGTACGGACCAGCCCACAGATTAAATCCGTGCTGCTAAAGTACTGGGTGGCTGCTCACCTACTTCCACTGAGCAGCCTGCTCTGCCAAGAAGCACTTTGCTCACACAAAGGCATCTGTGCCACTGGGAAAGCAACCTCCAGAGACCCACGCTACCCGTGTGCCAAAAGGCAGTCCAAGAGATCTGACTTCTCTGATTGCTTGGCCCGAGAGCCCAGCCTGCATGTCCAAAGGCACTGAAATGCTGTACCAGCAATTTGCAAACATGGTTGTGAAAAATTCTGCTTCATAATAACCACTGGTGTAACACCCATATGCCAAAATTGAGACCACATCAAATATTTGCTCAAGGATGACTAGAGAAAGCCACAAATGATCAAAAGTATGGATTATGAAACTTAGGACAATGATTTCTTCTGCAGTGTTGAGGGAGGGAGAACAGGATTTATACTGACATGCAGAAATGCAAATGGACCTCCAGAAACAACACAAGTAAGAAGATACCAAAAAAATGAAATGAGATTTTGTTTTTAAAAGCAAAAAAAAAGTAAGGGAATCAAAAAGGAACACAGAGAAGAACTGTAACGTGCAGCCTAAAATCACATGCAGCTTTAAGCTTGAGGCAGCTCTAACTGCCTGTTGCTTGGCAATCCAATCTCGAGGTCCAACTGAAAAGCCAACACCAATTTTAGACGGTCATTTTAGTTACAGAAAGCACAGGGATTAGACAAAAAGGCTCTTCCTGAAGCAATTAAAATGTAAGTTAACCAGGGTGCACACAAGCACTTTAGCTCCTGAGCTAGAAGAAAAGACTGAATTTATGATGAGCAGTGAAAGCCACAGTAAAACATGATGGCAGCAGGAATACATTTAAAAACCAACAAACCAACCACAGAATAAAGAGAAAAGATGACCTCCAAGATTAAGAGTGACAAACAGAAGTAGAAGGCATTGGAGATTTAAAAAATGAAATAAAATCCTTAGTTATTCTTCCTGAACATGACTACATGTAACCCAAGCTAATTGCAGACCTCTCAAAAGGATGTATTGAATACACTGACAAGGAAATGTAGCCAGAGACAGCGTGTTTTAAAAGTTATGGTATCTCTGATTGATAAATGTAGTTCTTAATAAGTTCTTAGTAAGAGGATTAAAAAAAAAAGGGGGGGGGGGGGAATGAGAAGACAAAGTATAGTATATGCTTGAGCACGACAGAGAGTACTGTCAGACTGTTCACTCCTTCTACCTCTGAAAGTTAGAAGGAAGAAAAACAACAGCACAAAAGCCATGGGAAACATCATCAAAAAAGACAAAATTATTAGCTCCAGGGGCTGCATGGACAATCACCATGAACTGCAACGCAGAAGGTTCCTAATAGGTATTTACACAGCCTTAGCACTCGAGCATCGGTGTCAGCTCAGCGATTCTCAGCTGCGGCCACCAGGGACCCCATATACCGTCCTCGCTAAAAAAAAACCCTCAGTGCAGAAACATCACTGTCTTGGTGGAAAATAAAGCCCGTGGCACAGCAAAGAAAAACAAGCATTACATTTAGGTAACTATCTTGCTCTCTATCATTATTCTGGGATTGATAATTTGAATAGAATGGAAATGGCAAAATAAAAATAAAAATTCTGTGATGCCTAGTGAAAACTGTAGACCTTTTGCCAAATACTAGATTAACCTAGGAAATGCAACCCTAGTGGGCGGGTCTAAGCAGATCTGCCATGAAGTCTAAAGAGGAACGGAGAGAAATTCACTCATTTCAGGGATTTGTTTGGATCTTTTGTGGGCAAAAGAAGTAATGATGATCAAGTGAACCAGAATAGGCAGGGAGGCTAGGGAAAGTGTCTGCTTCGTTTTTTTGGGCCACAGGTGTTTATTCTAGTAATAACTGGAAGGAAACCTAGATCTAAAATTCCTAGATCAAGGGCGTCTCCCTCCTAGAAGGAAAGCCACGGCCTAGAAATTAAAGATCAACTCATCCAAAACATTGTGTGGACACCGCTTTGGCAGAAAACAAGCTTCCATGCTTTCTCCGAGTAAAACTACCAAGGTTCAACTTAACCAGAAATCAAAGAGCAGCCTGATAAGCAACATGTAACTCAAAATGTCATCAGAAGATCGGCAATGTTTCTTTAGAAGATTGGCTTCTTTCCTTGGTTTGTATTAGCAACTACAGTACTTTCTCCAGATTATTGACGCTTAAAATCAAACAGTTTTAAAGCATTTGTGCCAGAGCATATGCAATGATTCTTGCTAAGATCGCCAATTCAACATGTACCCTAAAAATTTAATATAGAAGAGCTCGAGGCTGTGAAGTAATCTGCAAAGTAGTGGTAAGAAACATCCCAGCAGTGGCTGCTCCAAGTATACGCTGGAATTCTCCGGCTTTCCTTCCTCTCACCAGCATGTTAAGACGCAGCAAAGTGCTATCCCACACTGCATCACACTTGGCTAGGTGATAGATTTTACACTAGTCTAACTCACCTCGAGGTTTTTTTCTTCACCTCTTGTAATTATACTTTTCGTTAATCAAGTCATTACAAGACAGATCTTCGTGAGAATGAGTCCTGTTCTCAAGGTGCCTGCTGCCAGTACACAAATCTGTTATTCCTGACGTTCCAGGGATGCCAAAGCACAGGCACGTGACAGAGTCAGAACTGCATTTTCTAAAGCCCGTACGATTATCTCAAGTACTCCTACCATAAAACAGCGTTTTTCTGCATGCAAATTAACATTAATTTACTATTAATGCAGTTACACAAAGACACCATTAAATACTGGGGGGAAAAGATCAGTTAATTCCCACATTTTGCAACCCACCAGTTTTCTTTCATTTTTCATTCTTAGGGTTATCTGAGTGATCAATGCCCTTCAAGAAGCCTTTCCTCCTCCTACGTTGGTGTATAAAACAGAGCCAATTACTCTGAAGGTTAACGCGGTTTTCTAATCAGATCTAGATAAAGTTCAGCTTTAAGGGAGATTTGGAGGCACATCTGATGCTATTTTAATTTTAGGATGCAATACTCGACAATATTGCAAACAAAATAAATCTGTTTTTAAAAATGCTTTTTGGTTGGTGTTCTTTACGCTCTCAGCAGAGCCAGCAACAAAGAGCATGTGGTGCTGCTGCACAGCTGAGCCAGAAGGAATGAGAGTATAAGCAATAACAAAGGGGTTTTCATCTGTAAGAATAGCTCTGATATTAAAAAGAATAAAAGGAGAAAATTAACGTATACCTGGAATGTTGTTTCAGTTTCCACAATATTTTAGTGGACTGAGAAATTAATGCAGCATTTGAAAGCCTGCAGTTTTGTTTTTGGTTTCCCTGTTGGTGTTCTTGCTTTTGCTTAGCAGTATGTTGCGTCTGGTAAAAGTTTGGTTTTCTCAATTTTGGGTTCTGAAACAGCAGTGTGTGTAGATTTTTTTTTTCCTGAAGTCTTTTCTTTCATAAAACACAAAGAAATTGTTAGGCTTTTTAGCATTTTTTAGACTGTCAACCTTGTTTGTATATTATAGTTTTGTATAAAAGTGATTACTTGTAAACAATTTGAATGTATGTGGCAATCTATGTTGTACATGTGGTGTACATTACCTTCTATAAACAGTAACACAGTTTGAATGTAACCCTTGAAAACAGGGTTGTAACCCCTGGCAGAGTTTGTGCCAAGATGTTGGGTATTACTGGGCTCCCATCTGATGGATGGCTTAGGTGCGAATTTCTTAAACGACCTGGCTCACAGGCCTTCAACATGTTCTTGATGTCAAGCAAACAAGCGGTGGAATCACACCACAAGACAATTCATATGCAGTCCCTCATCTTTGCTACACCTGAAGTTCTTCTCAGTGTTAATCTGTAAAACTTTTGAAGAAAATCTGAAGATGCACTGGAGATTTTGAAATAATGTCACTCCAGTGGTTCTCTGACTAAAAAGCAAAGGCAGAACTAACACAGCTGTGCTTTGTACTTTCAACACAGAGTGTGTCTGCTTGTTGAAGGAGCATCACTGCACTGATAAAGATGAGTAGCTTCTTCTTTAAGGGGCAATAATTATTGTTACCAGAGAATCACTGTGGTTGGAAGAGCCACAAGATCAAGTCCAACCTCACGAAGCAGTACCAAGTCCACTCCTAAACCATGCCCCTAAGCACTCCATCCACCCATCTGTCTTTCCTGACATATTTTGTGAATGATTCTGCAATGATTCTGATTAAATTTCAAACTGATTTAGATTGGCTTTTATAGTTAATGTAGTTAATAATCACCATTTCATAGCCACTGATTAATTCACACCGTGTTATCTTATGGAATATAAATGCTGTGATGGCAGAGTAGAAAAGCTGAATGCCACTTAGAGTTTTGTGACGGTTTATAATTATATTAGCAATTGCTTTTACTGCATCTTGTGTCTAACTGTGGCTACTACAATGCAACAGTAGGAATTATATATTTTTACAACTATCATCTGAAATGGAAGCCTCTTCTCACTTCCTATTAGGAATTATTTAAGATCTTATTCAACGGAAAGATAAAAATCTCAAGTACTTCTTTCAATTGATCAAAAATTCTGCATAAACTTGTTTCCAACACAAGTTTCCTAGCTATTGAGTAGAAAATACTTCTGTGAGTTTGTAACATGTAGTTTGTAGTTTCAGTTCCACTGATTTTTTTTTCCTGCTCCAATGCTTTTTCAACACTATAAGCTTAACCCAGCAATGATCAAAACAAAACTGTGAATTCAAATGTTGAACCGTATTAGTTGAAATACAGATGGAAGGTGTCAGCCAGTCAGTTGTATTTTGCAGTTTACAATGGTGAAAGAACAAGCCTCTCCTGTACCTAAGTTATGTGCTGTACTTAAAAATGAAGTATAACTGACTTACATTCATGTTCAGTTACATGGTGAGAGTTCCCAAGCTGATGCACACCAGTGATCCATTCAGTGTATCTTCTTGGTCTTTGTGTTTTCTGGTTAACACTAAGTCACTTAACCTGAAAGCTCTGTTGCAAACAAAAAGCTTCTTCTCTACTGGTCAGGTAGAGACTAGCCTGTCAATGAGTTACTGATTTGCTAATTTTCTGAATCATGGTGATTTTTGCCTTTTATACCTTTATACTTAACCTTCTTATTAATAAATGACTACCTTAATTTTGTGGCAGAGGTGCTGACCATTAGTTAGTGAACTTAAATTTAAGCACAAGAGATAGAGCAGGTACCTGACAGACTACCAGGGCCCTGTGACTGACTGGTTGAAGATCACTACCTCTGTGTACTTACACATTCTTCTGATCACTGGAGATACCAATTTAAAAAGGAAATAAGCATCTTTTCCTCAGCGGTGCCATTCAGCATGGCTTCCAAAGAGGATTTATAGTTGGATAAATATGTGATATATATCAGTTCAGAAATCATGGATTTTTTTAGCGTTATTAACAACTGAGAAAGCTGAATAGCTTTACCTTGTTTTGGATGCCTTCCAGGAATGCTGGATGCTGTGTGCGCTGCTTGGTTTCCTATGTATACACCTGTGATAGAGTGACCCTTAAATTAAATTCTTAAGCAAAAATAATACAGCCAAGTGCAATCAATGGTGTTACCTGAGGAGAACATGTAAACCTAGTCATGTTTTGCAACCCAGTTTTTCCCTGCACCTCTCAGGCTCCCCAGTTTTTGATCAGTATTGTTAGGGGGTACATTCCTGGTGGTGCCCTTCAACCAGCTGCTGCTGCACTGGGTTTGGAGAGCTGTCAACAGCGTCTACGATCGCTTCGTGGTTTATAATTGCCAGCTCCAAGTTCTGCTCTGTAACTATGGCTTTATGTATTTTTGTCTGTCACCTTACCCTTACCTACAGTGAAGTGAATCTCACAGTACCACAAGATTTCACCTCATGTTTTGCTCTTCAGCTTGTCACTGAAAGTGTTGAACACTGCCAGTCCCAGCGCCAATCCCCCAGCAGGAGACCTTTCAGCTGCCTAGTCTCAGCCCTGAAAACTGGCCATTAAACCTTGCTTTTTGTGTCCTGTTCATCAGTCTTGTGCTTTTAAGACTCCCTCATCCCATCCTGTGGCAAGTTAGTTTCCTGGATAACCCTTGGTGTGGAACCCTGTCAAAGCCTTTTGCAAAACCAGACCGCCCTGTGCCTGCTGGATCCTCTCCCCGTGCCCCTACTGGAGCACACCAGGACTCTGGTGGGTTGGTGAGCCAGGGCTTCTCTCCTTGCAGAAGCCGTGCTGCATCTTTTCCAATAGACCAAGAATATCCTAGCTCCAAGGACTATATTTTTATAGACCCTACTGCCTTTAGCATGGATGGATGTCAGGCTTCCTGGGCTGTAGCTCCCAGGATCTCATTTATTTACTGGTAGAGATGGGAACAAACTCCCTGGCAGCACAGTTTGTGGTGTTCTCCCCCCACTATTGGCTTACCTCCTTCACCTGCAGGTCTGCAGCTTTGTACAGAAATTACCTTCAACAACGATCTCAAATGAAAGCCATCCTGGCAACATCTTACCATCTGAATTACCTGTTAAGTGTAATGTGCCTGTATATTTACTTCAAATTGAATTAGCTTCTCTTGACCTGTTTACTGCAGAGAATGCATTGTTGTTGGACTCTCCTGAACACCTCCAACAGGAAAGACTCAGGAAATAAGTTAACCAATTGCATGGCTGTAGCTTTATTCCCAAATGAAACATTTTATGTATTTGTCACCAAGCACTCCCTAGCCAGCATCCTGCTTTTGATTATATTTAAAGAAATAAAGAGGTTTTGAAAAGACAAGCAGTTTGACATTTTAGTTTGCTCTGGCAAGTAAGTCTGTATTAACGAATCAGAAGTAGTCCACACATTTTTTAGCTGTATATTTAAACAATTCTGCTGGAACTGGAAGAGAAACCACCAAATCGCCATTTTATTCATGGGTTACTTGAAGAAAGGATAGCTGCTGTCATGCAGTTCTCTTGTTCTACTGTTATCCGTGTATGATTACACGGATTTTCTCAGGAGCTCAGGCCTCTTACTGAGATATTCTGAAGGAATTTGAGACGGTATCATCTGCTTCTGTTAACTTTGCATCAGTAACTCTGTACCATCTCAGACCTGGACAGGAGTTGTCTTTTCAGAAGGTCCTTGGGAGGCCTTGGGTTTGTACTGTTGCTTGAGTGTTACTTAATGGAGAGCTGTTCCCCACCCCCTTTTGACTAATGGTACCTTTATACCCTACTCATTCCATGGATTTATCAACTCCTAAGCAAGCTTCTTATTGTGATGTTCTGAAGTTTAACGTTTTGGAAACAATGAGATTATTAATTTTACTCAAGTTCTCCTAGTTTTGATGCTGCCACTTATTAGTAATGTCATCGATCATTCCTGTTGGCTTAAGATTTTTTGTTGTTGTTACATAAATCACTGAAAACTTCACTTTTTGTTTTCTATGAAATGCTAGCCTTTAATTGTTGAGGAAAAAGTCATGGGGCAGTTTTATGATATACCATCACTTCTATAGGTTTTTAAAACTTACCGAAATAAATCTCACACCAGGGAACCTGGCTGAAACGCGGGAACTGTAAGTTAGCATATGAAAGCTAGAAGTTGTATTGAATAAAGTATTTCAAGGGTTTAGTATAGTTCTTTAGTGTACAATCAATTTTCTTTTTCTGCTAAATAGAGTTGCTTGAGATACTCATACTTCTAGGCACTACCTAAAATAATTAAACCCTGGATCTAACCCTACCTTCTGCTTCCATGCTGTGCACACACCTGACTAATGCCGCGGTATGTGAATTTGGGGTAGACTTGGCTCTTTGCTGTCATCTGCATTGCTGAAGAGTGAGAGATCGTTTGCGAACCCAAAGGAACTATAATCAGTAAGGGGTAATGAAAGACTAAATGGGGCTGCACCTTCTGGGAAGCCTAGCTTTGCAGGTACTAGGTATTCGGTGCGGAGTTCAGATGGCCTTAAGATCTGACAGTTTCATAGGAGAGGTGTTGGTGAAAGTTTTCTAGTTTGAGCTACCTTAACAGTAGGGCCTAGGATTGTCCCGAGTGGGCTCCAATTTGTCATAGCGTGACAGCAAAATGAAATACATAAGTGCAATTAAACGTTATTTAGTAGTGTAGCTGATCATTATCACAAGTGCCTTAGCTTTATCTCAGTTTTGTGGTAAAACCACAATGTTTAATTTTGAGCCTTTTTTTAAGCCTTTGAAGTTGTCATATTACCTGAACATTTTGTATTTAAATACGTTCTACTCATTCTCGCTGCAAAAGGGATAGAGTTAGAGAGAAATACACTTGAAGTACAAATTCTACCTTAATAATAGAGAACTTTAATCCTGATGTTACGTGTCATATTTTAAACTATGATGTTTTAAAGATTTCAGTACAAAACGTCTTAGTATTTATTTGAATTTTTATTTGAAGTCTAGAGAATAAATTGGGACTTTTATTTAAGTGCCCTTGCACGGGTTGCCATTTTACACTGCAACTTCTCATGCAAATATATCTGTGAATTTAAACACCACTTAATGCTGACTACAGATGTCTTGTTTTCTTTTTAAGGTATAATTTCATTTGTTGTCTTTGTGTTTGCTTTCCTCAGAGTTCAGGTCTTTACCAAAGAACTTTTAAAGAAAACCTGTCTGATATTTAGAGAACTATCAGTAGGGGCATGGTATCTTCTTAAATTTCTGTCCTAAAGCAATCAGAAAGCTGTAAAACTTGAGTTTCTTCGCTTCTGGAATATGTAAGATGCATTCCCATAGCTTCCATGCCTTCTTCTAACAAACTGAGAAGCTGCCATTGAATTAACAGTATTCCATCATCATCAGGGTATTGGTTATCCTGCCTGCCATCAGGAGGTATGAGGGCCTTACGTGACTGTTGGCTAGACCTGATCAAATTAATACTGTGGCCCGAAGAGACAGTACTGGACTAGGCTGGTCTCTGAAATTGGTTTCTCAGTCAAGACAGAACTGTGTCGTGATCTGGTATTCAATGTTTTGCAGTCCAGATAAGACAAATATGCAGAGTGTTCCCCATTCCAGCTGCACGAGCAGAACTTGCTATTAGCAAACAACCAACCCACAACTCGCACAAGGGTTGCTTGTGGAGTCCCAGGCTGTTTGGCTGCAAGCTGTGAAGAAGTAAACATACTGCAGTCATGTCCAGTCTTCACCCCAGTTTCACATTCATGGGACATTTTAGGAAGATAATTATTTGGGGTATTTTTGAGGGGGTAGCTTGCTCAAACAGCCATGCTTTTTGGACACTCCACTGGAATACAGCTGCCTCGCTTCCCATAAGGGTGAGATGGTTACGACTCGTGATGTGGTGGTCAACATCATCCCATACAAGAGAACAGCAGCAAAGGAGACGAAATCAAGACAAACATAAAACACACAGCCGTGTACAAGCAGCAGAGGCTACCAAGCATAGGTCGCCTACCATTCCTCCCCAGCAAATTGGTCACTCCAACCAATTGCAAATCAAATGCAGAACTTCTAGGAGCTAAAGTAGCACATTGTTTATTTCCACAATTTGAAGACCAAGCCATTATGGACACATCCTTAAAGGATTAGCAAAGTGGAAAGCATGGAGAGCAAGAGAAGAACAACAACTAAAACATTATTGCTGCTGCAGACAAAACAAATAAATAAATCATCACTCCTTATTTTATCCCATCCACAGCCCTTTGCATACTGTTAGCTCCCTTGGGTTCCCTGCTGCACATCCCTCCGCACAGCAAGAAGGAAGAAAAATAATCTGAAATAAATCAGAAAAGTATTACATGACTGAGTTGTCAAGGAAAGCTATCTGTAAACGGCTGAAACTACCTCTAATGGCAAATTCTGCAACACTTTCATGTCTTTAAGAAAGGAGCCAACAACAATCAAAGCAAAAAAAAAAAAGTAAAAAAAACAACAACAGAAACAAAAATAGATTTCCTTGGACAATGTCCAAGCAAAAAGTCAGTAGAAGACAATACAGAAAACACATTTTACTGGAAGATGTAAGTTTTACAAGCCTAGACTTCTCAATCATTTTAAAATACTGCAACCGTGAACAAAAACATCAGGGGATGTTATTCACACGGTACCTGTCAGTGCACTTACACAACACATTACGTAAAGTAGCAGCAGCTTACCTGAAAGTGCAGCACTGTTAAAAATAATAAATACAAAATCCAACAGCCTGCTCCATTCTCAGTTACAAACTACGCACAGGTATCACGACTGGTTCACTATAGCATTTCTTCCAAGCAAACTATCCTGTAGTTCAGAACAAGTTGGTTCGATAGGATCCAAGTGGATAAACTCAACAGTGACTTCACACAACTTTAATTTACATTTCTGATGAAAAACAGTTTCCAGAACTGCTGGAAATCTCACTTCCACGTATAGCTTCAATGTAGCAGATTTAAATAGAAGCCTTAAAAGCATGAAGGGATGTAGAGTTATGTCTAAATAACATACGGAGAAAAAACACACAATTGCTTTTGTGGAATAAACCAAAATTACAGCAAAAACCGCTAGCAAACCATTTGTTGGGTTTTTTTTTTTTACTACTGCAATGAAGCCTACTACTGCTTCAACGTTGGTGATTGGGTTTGGTGGTCTTCTTGGCTGTAACTAGCCTAACAGGAACCAACTCTTAAAGACAAGAAACGGATTTTAAAGAATCCCTCCTCTCATCCACCACCCAAAAGAAACATGCAGATTCAAGAAATAACTGTGATCTCTCACTGTCCAAATAAAAGTCTGCTACTACTATACGTGTTTGGATATTACAGAAGTTAACTATTTTTCACAGATGGGACTTACTGAAGTTGATGCAACATTTCATTTTTTGGCCAAGGAACTCAGATTCTGTGACCAACAGTGCATTAAAGTCTAACCCTTCCAAAACTAGTAGACCCCCTTAATACATATTTTGAACAAGAAGCAGAAAATCTGAAACAGGTTTCTGAATCTAGAATATGAACCATTAGACATGAGGTTTCATCACTATCCCAACAGTTTTGATTCCTCCAGTATGAGCAGTGAGCCACCAAGCGCCTACGTGGCACTTCATGGCACAAGGTTTTCAAAAGTCAGAGTGGATATCCTTAATTGTCATGCACAGACAAAGTAATCTTACAAACAAAATAAGACAAGCCTAAAGCTCACAGCTTTGACACAATCATCTCAGTAAGTCAGGTTGTAATTGCACGAGTGTGAGGCTCTATCTCACTGAATCAAATACTTGCAAAGCTTGGGAGACTAAACCAGTGTTACCAACCGAGATTTTTTTCTCTAAAACATTTGCAGATGACTTTAGTAACACCGCACCCACATACGTTACCCTTAGAAAGCATCAGGGAAGAGAACAGCCTTGAGTGTTAGAAGGAACAACCAAAATAAGTCTTTAGAGCATGATCCAGTTTGTCACTAGGAAGACAAAACAGACTGCTCAGTTTCTGGGCATCCCTCCTGTTTCTCCTACCTCATCCTGCTTACACGCACTTCGCCAGCCAGGGGAGAGAGAAGACCTCTGCAGGTAGGCTGTTTTTGCTGAGGACTCGAGAGCATTCCTTGAACAGATACGTCTCTCCCTTACATGCCTCCTCCCACTTGAGGGGACCACTCTGCCTACTCAAGTTCCCCAAAAGCTATACAGCAAAAATAGTTTTATCTAGGTGTTTGGGTTTTGTTTTGGTTGGGTTTTTTTTTAGACAGTGACCCACTCAGAACAAGAACCAAGGCAGCACCAGCCAATTTAACACTGACATGCTCAGAGGTAGCCACTCACTCTGGACAAGAAATTACCAGATCTATGCCCAAGAACTTCACACACACAACACGTGAATCCGCCGCTTTACAACTGCAGCGATGAACATCAGCAGTCAACACACTGGCAGCATTCGCCAAACTATGCAAGAACCTATTAGAGAAAGTTTTCTTAGACTGACATTATGCCTGGTAATATCATAAAAGCCAGGTGATATGTCATGGGGCTCATTTCTGGCAAGGTTCTGCCTTACTAGGCAATGCCAAGAGGCAAAATTCAGCATAAGCCATTTCCCATAAAGCGCATGTACCTCAGTGTCTTAGCATAGATGTGCTAAGGAACGGACATGCCAAGCAAACTTCCTTACTTTTCCCACTGACAGCGTGCCATGAAGCAGTCCTGCAGGGACCAAACTGGGCTCCTTTCAGGTAGGACCGAGCTGTAAGATGCATACCAGGAGCACAACCACCACGCTTCAACACAGGCGGCCAGCCTGGAATGAGTTCAACAACAAAATTCCCTGAAATGCAAACAGTGTGGGCATCAGTTCCTCGGCACCACGCGTTGCCTTCTGCAGACACAGCCCTGCCGGACTGCACCACTTATTAGGGCACACTGCTCCTCTGTTCCTGTGGCCTTTGAAGGGGCCCGTTGGCCCAACACCTCCAGCTCGTCTAGAGGCATCGTGGCTTCTCACAGCCAAGGAAACCTGACTCCTTGGTTTTCACATCTTGCAATTTCTGGGAACTGCTAACACACCAGGAGCTCACGGGTTGCAGCTCTGACCTGGCACTACACCGTCACCGAGCAAATCCGCTGCCTAGCAGTGCCACTGATGCAGCACTTAGCTTTGTCAGTAAAGTCACGTGCATTAAGCTTGTTCAGAATAAAACTCGAGTGTACACTGCTACTAAAGAAGGCACTCACTATTTTCAGGGGCTATATATTCACCCCCAGTGTCAGCCAGCATGTCGCACCCACGCGTTAACTTTTCCTCGGGAATTTGAGGACCCAGGGCCTCTTCTACCACGTCACAGGATGCTCGGAGAAACTGTGTTTGCTTTCATACACAGCCTGGGCCCAGCAGAACTTACAGTACAAACCTGTTCCCTTATCTGATGGCCAGCAGAAGCCAAAGCCTTATTCCGAAGTTCCTTGGTCCCAGCTGATACAAGGCACACTGCCCTGGCCAATTCTCACAGTACAGTTCAGGCACTTTAACACATCTTCACGCTGCACAGTGTTGTTAACACAAACAAACAAGCAACATTTCCTTAAAACCTGTCCATCAAACCCCTTGTATTCTAGAACTAGATCCTGAAGTTTCACAAGACATCAGAGGCCTGTGGTGCCTTCCCTACAGCGAGCCAAAAATAGCAAAGCAGCGGGCAGTCCCCTTGAAGCCACGTACACAGTTATCATCAACAGCATACTTTGGCAAGAGGTTGCACGGGTGCAGCTGATGCCCGCTTGATTCATCCAGAGCATGCCACGTTTACACAGGTATTGGCTAGTAAAAGCCCCAACAGATAAAGTTAACTCGACTGGGGCATTTGTTGCCCTACAAGCTCACAGTTCCCCAGATCTTCCTGGAATTTTTCCAAAAAGTTGACATCACTTTTGCAGGTTCACACATTCTCAGGTAACAAGGTAATTTTATGACCGAGTCTGCACAGTCTCTGGTTTAATTCAGCAACTTCATCTGAGCTTTAAGATGAGCGCTATCTGGTCCTGATCCCTTTGCCAGTTTGAAGCTCTCCACATTGAAGTGATTATGGGAGCGATTATTACAGCTGATCTGTCAAGAGTTTATGATTCTAATTTGCCTCATTCGGACACAACTTCGGTAAAGAACTGGAAGACATGGAAATGTAATCTTTTCTCAAGCCAAAGGTTATCTTAATCTCTCCATTTTACTAGGTCAAACTTCTTTAGAACAGTAATATTTTAAGTGAGCCATTCGAGTTAATCACATCATCAATTTAAGCACAACCAAAGAAATAGGAAGGTAGAGCATTTTAGGAATTGCTCAAAATGGCAGTAGAAAAAAATCTAGGTTTAACTCTCCTTTATAAATGGTATGTTATTATGGATCCAATAGCTTAACAGATAGATTGTGTCCTTGCACCACGTTCAGATACTTCTCCCTTTAGGTACTCGACTTGGATGCTGGATAAGATGACCTCCAGAGGCCCCTTCCATCCTCAAACACCTCGAACCCCTGTAGATTTCTCAGCCAACTCTTCCCTGAATTCAAGCACTAAGCACAGTTATTAGAATAACTAAGTCACAATCTTACTCTTTGTCATTCCACTTTCACAACAAAACTCATTTTCATTATAACATCCTCCAACATCCCTGTCACCAGTGCTGGAAAGCACAACAATAGCATTTGAACCTAACGCTCTGCCAGTGCAATGCCACAAGGTCATTGAAAAGGCAAAACACAAAACCCTTAGTCCAGTAAATAAGAACTAGCAACCAAAATCATAATTTCTCTCCAATTCCAGGGGAAAATCCAGCAGCCAGAGGCTTCATCAAAGCACGCAAGAGAGTTAGAGGACTTCCCACAGTCACCTTGTCATTTGAGGTCAACAGCAGCTTCTGACACTGCATGCCAGGTTCAACAAAACACCAGCGTCACAATGCTCCTACCAAGATCTAATGCTGTAATGCCTTTAGAAAGCATTGGACTCATTCCCTGTAATTTTTTTAAAATACAAGGTGACGTCCAGAGAAAGCTGGCAGCCTGATAAGCTGCTGTTAATAAGCACGGTTGAGCATCTGCATTTTCAACATAGAACTTACATCCTGCTCGGAATCTCCCTCTCCCATAAATACATGGGGGAAGGGATTATCGAGACACAATACAAGGCAATGAATACCAATGAATACCAGAGGAATACAGAGACAGGGAAAAAAAAACAACAAGCTTTGATGAATGAGAGACTGTGAAACAGTCCAAAGGCACAGCCACAAAGGCTATATTCACACAGTCTCTGTCCCTCTTGGGTGAAAACCCCAAGAAAAACACCTGAGCATATGGGAACATGACCACCAGAACCAGAAGTACAAGATAATCACAGCACTGTAGTCAAAGGCACGCCAACTAAAGCAATAGTGACATACAAAATAACCAGTACATTAACTCCATTGAGTCATAGTTCTAGAAAACAGCAGAAAACCTGAAGAAACATGCAAACAGAATGCAGAGACATTATGGTAAAAGGCAGCTCTGTGTTAAGGCATCCAAGGCAGAGTACAAAACACCTATTTGTGCATTTTCCTTGACCCCATTACAAGACCAGTCACCTTCTGGACACGATAATCCAAACCACACGAGTCGGCCCAAGTCAGAGCCCTACTTCAGTGCCTTGCCTGAAAGGCTGGGACAGGCCAGAGCTGGAGAAGCAAGCAGCAGAAGATGCCTCATAGAGGAACCTGTAAACCTGTACAGCTTTCTCAACTTTTTCTCTGCTTGCACATTGCAGGAGATTCAAGTTCTCCATTACAATCTCCTAGTGATGTAGTGCCCCAGCTGAAGTGTGATGTTTAGTAAGGAAGTGCTCTGCTAGTTCACAACACTGTATTTTGTCAATCTTACTGTGCAAGGTACAGATTCAGCCCTCAACAGAAGGAACGTGGAGGATATGAACAAAAAAGATGAATATCTGATCTGAACATCACTAATCGAAACTCAAAGTTTTGTATCCCTACATTGTCTAAACACTAAAATTGCCCTTCAGGATTTAAAAATGAAACGCTTAGGCTCATGAAAGCGAAATTTGTGTGGCAGCGCTTGCTGTGGTGTATATATGATGATATTCCACAGTATTTAACACCAGAGGCTTAAGAACTAAAACAAAAAGAGATGAAAGACTCAGAATCCCCCAGCTAGCATCTTACAAGCACAACCGGTAATTTCCAAAAACAGGACCCAAACAGGTGCAGACACCTCCCCTCTCTTTACAGAGGAGGCCCTAACAAAATGCACCTGAATATAGCCTTATTCTCAGTAACTACAAGGACTACAGAGAACAAGCTTTAAAGTTAAAGAAGTTATTAGAATAGCAAGATCACCCACCACGATGTAGAGGTGGAAACTAAGAATGAAGGGTCTTTTGGGGACAGTGCTAAGGTTAAAAAAATGTGAAGAATTAGATATTCAGGAGAGGAACGCTGCCTGGAGAAAGTGACAAGAACATCATTAAGGTGTGTGAGAAGAGATCAGGCAAGGCCATGCACGCAGAACAGCGCCCAGGAGATGAAGGCCATCGGGCGGGCTCCAGGACGGGCAAGTTGAAGATGAGCAGTAGCAAAGCCAGCAACAAGGAACCTGCGATAAAAGCAGCTGGCAGAGCAGTGCCTGCTGTGACTGCGTGTGGCTGAGAACTGAAGGTGAAGAACTACCTGAAGGTGCTCAGTGATCGCTGCTGAGCGTTGCCTAGCGGATGCGGAGCCCAGGCACAGCAACCCGGAGGCACGAGAAGTGCCCACAACCACCTAAAAGCCACTCCCAAGGTAAGGGCTGCCGGCTCAGCGCACGCGGGGGCTGCCGTACGGGGGTGCAGGGGGCCGCGGGGGGAGGGGGCGGGGGGGCAGCCGGCCATCTGCGGGGCCGTGCCCGGAGGGGGGGCTCGGGGGTCCCCCCGCTCACCTGCTGCACCCCGAGGAAGTCGTAGAAGTTCCGCGGCACCTCCTCCACCAGGTCGAAGAGCTCCAGGTCGCCGCTGTCCCACGCGCGGCCGCGGGGCAGGAGCAGCGCCAGCAGGGCCAGCGGCAGCAGCAGCTGCAGCGGCCGGCGGCGGCGCGGGGCTGGCGGCGAGCGGCCCATGGCGAGCCCCGGGCGGCCGACGGCGAAGGCGAGGACGTGGCCGGGCGGGCGCAGCGGC
>CM021766.1:18931500-19008567 GCA_011076525.1 Nettapus auritus | reverse complement strand
TTTTTTTTTTTCCAGTTTACAAAAATCCTTTCCTGAATCATCTAGTTTGCAAAAATCCCAGCTGCTGATCTGCCGTCCTAGGAGGAGTTAGGAGCCGCTTACACCAGCAGAGCACTGCCTTGGACACGCAGCGAGACGTGGCTTCCTGCTGCACTCAGAATGGGCTGGAAACAGCCCTTACCAATCCGTGTTCTGTCATACATATCACAGAATGCATATCATACATACGTAATTCATCTACCATATATATCATAACCTTTATCATGTTCTATAATAATAAAATTTTCCAACTCAGAGTAGTCTCGGGCATTCACTTCTATTGAGGCTGTTCCCCTTTGACTAAACTATTTAAATATTAATTAGATTGACATTTAAACTTATGTTTCCACATCCCATATGCATGCCCTCTGGGCTGTTAGGACCAGAATTCTGCCTCTGGCTCTATTTCCTGAAAACACCTAAACCCATTTGCGAGGAAATGATAATTTAACCAACATCTGATGTAGACTTTTTTTTTTTTTTTTTTTTTTTTTTTTTTTTTTTTAATTCACCCCTCTCAAAAAGGAGTGTTTAACTGTTAATTCTGATCATCTTTAAAAGTGCTTCTTTCACTTTCACTTTATCACAGCCAAAAAAATAATCCTTTCCTAGAGAACTGTGAAGACATGAGGAAATCTTGGGCTAGCTGTTTTATCAGTTGGTTTGTTTTGCTGGAGTAACTGAATCTGTTATAGATTGGTGTCTTCCCTCTTAATTATTTTCTTCATCTATTCTTTTTGCAGACCAGTACTCATAGCATAAATTCCCTTTGTTGCCTAGTCTGTCTGCATTCTCCTTGCTTTCAAGCCTCAAGCTTTATTGTACAAAAATACCAGCTTTTGATTCAAAAAGTTACCAACCCGTAGGGTTATAGGACAAAGGTTAAAGATGCAAAGTACCGTCAGGAACTGAGGGCAAATGAAGAGCTCAACAAGGTAGTACGATTTTTAAACCAGCTTAAAGAGTTTTTTTAAATGTCAGATTAACAATACTCCAGTCCCCTTAGTATATGCTTTCCAAACTCTGCTTCCTTTCTGCCTTGTTTTGTATCTTCAATATGTACTTCATTTTGCCTCATTAGCTTCTAAGCCTCTTTAGTTAAGCTGATCTAGTACAATGATCATCCTTTGAAAAGAAGCCTTTTTAATTTTGATCTGATTTTATTTTACCATTCAGAATTCGTTACAGAGGATGACCGCTTTCAAAATTCATCTCTGGTTGCTCTTGCTGAAACTGAAGTTAAAACCTTGAAAAAATTGATGAAAGTAGCTGTTCAGTTCTGTTGAGATGAGGAAAAACTGTCCTAACACTGACCACCAATTTCAGGTAGATTGTGGCTTCAATCCTTTATAGAACAGCAGAAGATGATAGTTACTTTGAAAGAAACATCTCAAAAATCTTTAAATATTGAATATATTAAATATTTAAATAAATTATGTTGTCTTTCAGTCTACAGGAATGTGAATTCAGGAAGAATAACAGGAGACAAATGCACTGATCATAATAGTATTATGATTCTTTGAAGTACATATTTAAGAGATATCTTAAATTTAAGTCAGCATACTTAAATTATTCCAATCAGTCTTCACAATGTGGGAAATTTGAATACTCATTTTTTATTCTGCTTTGTAAACTGTTAGAAGGCCTGATACTACATGTAACATTTCTAAATTTGTATATATATATATATTAATTCTAGACAATGAGATTGATTTAAAAGTTTCCATTAAAATCATTCTGTACCCCAAGAATAAATACTGATATTTTGGGAAAAAAAGGCTAAAAAGGCTATTAAAACACTTGAAGTACCGCCATAATGTCAGTCTCTTCCATTTTTCTGTTTTCCTGTTTCAGTCATAAGCAGTTATTTTTTCTTCGTGAGTCATTAGAGTCCTTCCCCCTTCTCCAACACTTCAATTAATCCAAGTCACATTAGACTTCCACAGTACAAAATAGAGCAGCTAAATTAAAAGTCAGTACTCTCTCTTGGATTCAGAAAAAGACTTAAAATACAAAGAGAACAATTCAGCAATGCTTGCCTGAAACAGTAGATGTGAGAAATTTGCAGTGACACAGGCAGTGACTGCTGGGTGAGATGACCAGTGATGACAATTTAAATCTTGGTATTGCTAGCTCTGACACAAACACAGAGAAGGTAGAAAATTCCACACAACTTTGTCATCGTGGTCTAAAATTACTCATGTTGGGAGGCATTACTATTTTTTTTCTAACATGTATACATGACATTTAAATGGCTAGAGGATCAGAGGAGGGTTTTTAATTGAACACCGTATTGCGTACGGAGCCTGCCCAGCTGGGCAGCACCTTTATTTTAAGAACATTGGGAGCTGCAAAGGCGAGTATGGCATTTCCCTTCCCTGCCTCGAGGTTTCTCTGCCTGCACAAGCAGGCAGGTATCACCGAACCAGTACACTCAGCCACTAAGCCCTCCTTTGCAAACCATAAGGACAAGAAACATACGCAGGAATATAACTTGTTTAAATAAATCTATGTTCTGATGCTAATTGACAGTAGCACCCAAGGCCCGAGGCATGAACCGGTTATTATTACTGTTTTAACACCACTGAAAGACCAACATACTTTAAAGCCCAGTAGGATTCACACAATCATATTCTGAATAGCTAAAGAGCGAGCCTGCTATTTTGGTGTCTCGAATAGAAGAAGACCAGGGGAAGGAGCTTATTAAAGGACCACATTTTTTTTTTTATTTTTTTTTTTATTTTTTATTTTTTTTCTAAAGATAAACCTTCTCTCTTAGCAATTTGCGAGTTTGACTGCTCCGCAGTCTATTCCGATTTTCCCTTCAGGCTACTCATATTGGGTGCTTCTGCATGGGTTTGTATAGTAACAGTAGTTTTCTGTGTTAACAAAGCTGGCTTAAGAGTTTCCTGCGCCCTCCCCCCAGCCCAGACGCTTGTTCCCACCTCTGCGCTGCTGTTTGCTGCCTCCTCGGATGTGGGCCACGTTATAAATCAAATGACTGAAATGATCCAGGTTTTTTTTTTAAAAAAAAAAAAAAAGAAAGAAAAAGAAAAAGAAAAAAAGCTGTTCGCACACACATACATACACATACGCACACAAAAACTCGGATTTATTTCAGTGATCCAATTTACAGCACGGCCCAGAAACAGCTGCATCGGCACAATCAAGGGGACAGCGAACTGCGGTGAAGGAGCAAGAACAAGAGGGCATAGCAGGCAGGAAACTGCCTGGCTTAAACCAGCTTTCCCATCGGAACAAAAAAAAAAAAAAACTTTGTATAACTATACCCTGAGAGCTCAAAGCAAGCTGTTCCCCAAGCAGTGAGGCTAAACGGAGTGGAGGGAGGCATTCTCCTTGGCAGTTGGCAGGGAAGTTCGGAGGGCTCTGCTGCCGAGGCAGCGGGTGAGAAGGCAGGCACCTTGCTCAGAGGTGTTCCCTACTGCTCTGTCCTGCCAGCCAACTGATCTGGCTTTTTAAAGGGTTTATTTGTTAAAGCCACATCACTTCCGAAGTCCAGTTTGGAGCGTAACCATGCAGCCAGATGAGGCAGAACGGAGCAGAGGAGGGAAGGTAGCATCCAGCATGGGAGTGGGAATATAAGGGGGAACAGGATCACTTCATAGCAACCCTGCCCCCTGAAAGGTCTTTAAGGAGTATGCCATTTGTGTAGACCAGCTGTTACCTTAGGCCAGACATAAGTCAAAGTAATGAGAAAGAAATTTGGGAATGGAAAGAGAAGCAAAAGCAACAGAGCTAAAAACAGAAAGCTGACTCTATTACAGTCCATCAGACATGAAAGAAAATTATTTAGGAAATAGCTATTTCATGCCTGGTCTGGGCAGCTCAGTCCTCTCTTTTAGTATGTTACTTTTTTTTTCTTTTCTTTCCCCTCATGTTACATCATTAGTACCAAAACCAAAACAATCCCCGCCTTGAGCATGCCATACCTGGTGATGTTATTTTCCAAACTGAAAAGCTACCTGAAGCCACATTAACATCGTACAAGATAACTCACACACTGTGGGACAGAGAAAAAGGTATCATCTTCAGAATGCCAACCGTATCCTAACAGTACAAGGCCAACATGTGAAAGGCTCGATCATTATAAGTGGCCTTTTCCCAGCATAAATGCATGTTTTGCTCCATGACATGGCAATAGTCCGTCATTGTATTTGAATACGTATTTTCCTGTAGAAGAACATCAACATGGGGAGGCACTGTCTCTCAGGCAGAAGTGCAGGAGGCACAAGAATTAAAAGACAAAACAAAATCAGTGACTAGAAGGCTTATTCCGTCTTCTTAAATAATGTATTCTCAACACCTTTCAAAATGATCTGTGGTTTAAACTGAAAGTGGACGACTTCCATGCCAGTTTTGTTATTGTTCTTCCAAGAACAATATCCTGGTACTCTATTTACATATGGAGGTGCTCCATGTGCTCAGGCTGAAAACCTCAAGACAACCTTTAGAAATAGGTACAGGTGTTTTAATATTTACATCCAGGGAATATTGTACTGGTCTCCAAGAATGAGAGCTCTGAGTGTATAGATGATACTACTAGTCTCCAGAGTGGGGTCTATCTAAAGATACTGTGCATTAATATAATTCCCTCAGTCTGTAACAGAAGAACACTGGAAATCAGTTATTCTCAAGATTACAACATGTTCTCAAGACAGCTGTGTTAAACCCAGAGAGTAGGCAAATTAAGAAACATGATTTAGAAATGCAGAAGGTCTCATACAGTTTTTGAATGGTGATGTTGATTCCTTTTGTTCTGTTCTGTAGTGGCTATCAAAGAACGATGAAGCTTGTTCATTACAGGATTTTTCTTAATTATGTTTGACACATTAAGTGTTGTTTGGCAGTTTACTTTTACCAGTATTCACTGAAGCAACTACTATCCCTTTTTAATTTCAAGTAAACTTTCCTAAAAGTGTTTTGTAATATTTTTAAAAATTAATTCACCACCAGGGGGCAAAGAACTATTTCTCAGGAGAGAACATTTTATATCAGTTTCATGGATGCATGACCCTTCCAAGGTCCTTTTCTATTTCACAGTAATTACAGACTTGATAAATATACTAAAAATAAATAAATAGATAAAATGTGCAGACGTAGTAATACACCAGAGGGACATCTTTACAATTTTTTCCAATCTTGACTACTCTAATTTTAAGAAAAAAGCTGGGAAAGCAATCTGAAGGACTGTGAAGAGGTGGAACAAGATGGCTGCTATGCGAGAGCAGCTTCGGTCCTCTTTGTACACATAGTGGTTTTACCATTCCTCCTCCATGTCCCACACTACATTTACAAGAAAACAAAAAACACATCTAGGTGCTAAGGATGGTAACAATACCTTCCTTATAATAGCTCAATGATACCTATAACCAGTGTTTTTTTTTTTTATTTGTATTCCAGTTGATTTTAATTCCCTGCACCGGTCCCTCCTTGCATTCTTCTTTGCCTTAACACAGCAATCCTGGTGTTAGCGATAAGAAAAAAAAAAATGAATTTGATTTGGCAAATGAAAAAGCATGAGTTTAACATTGCATATCATCAGAGAATTTGCTTATAGCTATGAAGAGGTACCAAATCCCAGACGATACAATTCTGTTTGTAACACTACGTAACACTGATCTCCCAATTATTAAAATGGTAGTTACCTATGTTTGTGACATTTGCAAAGATCTCTCTCCCAAGAAGGGAAGATACTAGCACCAAAAAATGCTGGAGAAGGGAAAAACAGTAAATCAAAGCCAAAGATAAAAATATATCACCACAAAATATATTAGTGCACAGAACTGTGACCATGCACAGAAAGACTGACCAGCCACAAGCACAACATGACAAAAATAAGAGGGAAGGGCTTGTTACAGCAAATGTATATAGGAGTTAATCATGGACAACACTTGTTTTTAACAACATATCACAGCATCTTGCTGCTGATAGTTTATATTTGATTTTTCCTCAAATTGTAACAAAAATAGCCCAAATCCGTCCTCTCTGTCTGTACAGTTTGGCTTCCATTTGCTCTCAAGGAGTCTATTTCAGAAAATAGAGAGAGATAATACTTTCATTACAACTGCAAACCATTATTTTCAGAAAAACAAATTGCCATCCAGAGCACTTTGCCAAAATTCTGCAATACAATTTCTCACAAAGTCCTATTGCCCAGTACAATTTTTCCAGATCTATACTCTCCAGTAGGTAGTCTTGAGAGCTTTAACAGCTCTCAACATTGTGGGCATTTTATTGTTGCTGTTATTAGATTTTGCTGGAGTATGAATTTCACTCATTACAACTACATGACAGAAAAACAACAGAAAAATAAAAATAAAGATTTCTCTTACTGAGAACCTGTCGCTGAAGATAAAAGGTTCCCCAAACATGAAGAACCTTAATGGTCCAGATCTTAGAGAAGTAAGTCACCTCTGGAGATTTCCTGAAACACCATTTTCAGATAAATCATATCTGCTGTGAATAGTCATTTACGGCCCTCCTTAAGTATTATTTGTTATTTAAAATATTTAATTTTAGAAACCTAAATTCAAAATAGCTGAGCTTGTTTTGCTGCTTATTTTTCTCAGAAACACTGTTGTCCTACAGAAATACTTTGTGTTCATTCCATGCCCTTTAATCACTTTTTTCTTCCTCCTGTATTTGCATTCTTTCTCACCTCCCCTGTATCTACTGTGTTGTGCTACCAAATAAATATTAAATATGGTGCACTCATTTAGTCCTTCTTAACCAGGCATTCAATTCACATAACAAATACTTCCTCCTTATGCAAATATTAGACAAGGAACGTGTAATATAGGGTGTTATTTAGCAAAATATATTTAATGAATTCTCTCAAGTATGACGTATAAATATTGACTTCTCCATGTGGCATGTACAGAAAGAAATCACTTAAGTTTGTGGATGCTCCTGTTACATGTTCCCAGGCATTGGCGTGCTGAGAAGGCAGCTTACAGGGCATGGAGCAGGACCTTGCACAGTGGCATTACCTGGATCCACTTTTGTGTCCGTCATACCAATTAATCATACTTTGAGCACAAAGTATCCAAAAGTTGCGACATGCAAATGATTATATTTAATAGATCGTCCATAGCACGGCAATCTTCCCAAAAAGAAGCCATGAAAGCTGGGAAAAGGAACCACATTTTAACGGATGTTTTAATGGATGCAATAGCTAAATTAGAGATCCACAAATGTGTTTGACTTGGGTTGCCACACAAGTATTCTCTTCTTTTTTGGCCCACAATGTAAGCTCAGAAAACTCTCTAATAGCCTGCAAACATTAAGGAATTTGATGTCAAAGACCATTTGACTATAAATAGTAAAGCTTAAGAACAGCCCTATAGTCCTTATCCCGTTTATCCCAGAATTGACTGCATAGTCAAATTCTATTTTCGACTTTATTTATTTTTGTAGCAATGTATTTATTTTGAAACAGTAAACAAGCAACAGCCTAACAGTTTTAATCAGCACTAGATCAAAGTGCTATTATCTGTGTCTACAGGCCAGTGAAGGACTCCATTATATCACTGAAGCACCATTTAGAGCTGGGTAGGTGATTTATTCTTGCGGCGTGTTAGAGGGAAGGGCAGAAGGAATTCTCTCTGCAGTACCTCCTGCTGGGTGCAGGCTGTCCTCCCACAACTCTTGTGTCAGTGACAGATTATTTACGTGCCACCAGCCATCAGTGACTGGGGCCGTACCGACGACAGGGCAAGAGATCATGCCTATAAAGCTGGGAGGGTCCTGGGCAGCCACACCGCATGCGTGCAGATTTGTGCACGTGCAGCAAATCACGCACCTGTCAGGTGAAGCAGACAAACCAAGCATGTCCAACAATGCAGTTGTGAAGCTAACTGCTGTCAAAAACCAAGCAAGTTTGTGTCCTGCATGATGACCACGCAAAGAGGCACAACTTCCAGATGGGACGCTGTCACAAGAGACCTCTGCCATCCGCCAGCACCTCCAGCACCGCAGCCGTGCTGCCCCTTCCCAGCTTTGTGCAGCCTCCTCTTCCTCCGCTCCATCTACCCCAGTCCCTCCAAGCTCCCTGGCTGTCCCCCCAGCTTGGCACTGGCTGAGGAGCAGGGGCCAGGGCATGTTTGTCCCCTCTTGGCACAGCGGGATTCTCCATCCAGAGACAAAGCTGACCCAGGCTTGGGAACGCGCCTGGTAACCTTCCAGGTCTACTCATAGTGGACAAATTCTGCACAAAAGACCTAAGCAACCACCCAGCTCTCCTTTAACAGGACAGCTTTTCCTCTCAAAAAACAGGGCTTTGGGGCAAAACAAGCCTGTTTTGTCACCAGGTCCAGCTGGGAACGGGTTGAGTACTCTGGCCATGGCCAAGCAGAAGCAGGTCAGAGGAGCAGGAGATGTCCCTGTGTCCACCAGCCCCCGAAGAACTGACAGAGAGGACAAGCCCTCTGGATGGTGCAGCTCCTAGCAAGTGTAGAAATATTCCTAGCATTTTTCTAGATCTTTCTGTTAAAGAATGCAATGCATTCAAACACAAGAGGTAAAAAATAATGAGGCTTGCTGCTGAAAAGATTAACTGTGTTTTTTCTTGGTCTCTGTTTTGATTTTGAATGATTTTTACTTATCCCTTGGGCACACGTGTGACTGTTAGTGTTGCCTGGTTTCCCAGCAGTATTAAAAAATGTAACCTAGGCCTTTCTGCAATTAAAAGAGAGCTAACTTACACACCTGCTCCCCTTGTTCAGGCCCAGTAACAGATCCTGCCCCCACTCCCCACACTACGTCTCCTGTTCCCACCAGTCACAACAGTTTTGCCTCCCTGCCACCAGCTCTTCCTTTGTCATCCCCAGACGGGTCATTGCTTCTGCGTGACAGTCCCAAGAGCTGGCAGGTTTAATCCCTGCTCTTCTCCCAGCACACCTCCACCCAGCCGCCTCTGCTCCCCTTCCTCTTCCTCCATTCCCCTGTCTGCAGGCATTATGTCCTGGGAGAACAGAGGGGGAAAGCTGCTCGGCTTCTTTCTCCCCAGCTCTTTGTGCTCCTGTGTAGAAGGTGGGAAAATGGATAAGGCTCCTACTTAGCAGTCATCCCAGCCACGGCTAAAATTCACCAAAATGATGACACTTTAATAATGACAATGCTTGCAGTCTGTGCCAAAATCCCATCATCTGTGCAGTGTTTTTACAGTACAGAAATACTGAAAAAAAAAAAAAAAAAAAAAAAAAAGATCTGGAAAGAGGCATGGGTGCAGGAATGAGTCCCTCCTGAGCTAGAATTCCTATTTGTCTTTATAGAAAATTTTAAATACTGCTGCAGTCAGCTTTCTAAAACCGTAATTTCACTCCACAGCTCACTGCTGAAGATAATCATCTGTTAATTTACATGAAAAATATATTTGCCTCATGGAAAAGAATATTCAGCAAGCATTTTGCAAAAGGATATGTAGGGAAGCTAGAGACACTGTCTCGTCCATATTAAGAACTGTACAAAATAGCAATGGCACTCAAACTAAACTCAAATGGTGGTCACGATAGCTTTCTGGCTATCTTTTAAATATACATTTTCTTACACACAAGGTTGTCTTACAAATCATTCTGTCACACTTTTATCAGAATTTTTGAAGCTGTCTCCTGAAACTGCACCTTACTCCACAAAATCTAGCACACAACATCAATCTACCTGCTTGTTAATAGAGAGATCTAGATCTAAAATCAAACTGGTCAGTTTAAACATCTAAATTGCCTTTAGCTATCAGCTCTCTAAGACAAAGAGCTATAATTATCATGAAGTACTTACTGTTGTTGCTTTCTGTTTGTACTTCTCTGTTATATTCAGAGTTATTGCAGATTATACTACAGTTACTACAAAGTAATATTTCCCATGTGAAAACACCCTTCACACACTGTTGTCTTACTTCCTGTCTTCATTTTCACCAGCAGGTTACCAAAACATCTGTTAGAAGGACAGAAAGGCAACTTAAAGCTTTATTTTGGAAAAGAAAAAAAAAAAAAAAAAAAAAAAGAGAGACAGAGTTTATGCAGTCGAGGAATGAGCAAATTGGATCTTGTTGCTTTCTGTTTCCATTTTGTTTTCTTCCTGAACAATAAGTGAAACAAAATGGTGGTTTCTCAGCTATGTTGATTTTAGAAATACAGTAATTAAATCTATTTTATATTAAAGTATTGTACCTGTATTCTGTGCTTGTTGTAGGTCTGAGGCTTGCCAAGTTTCACTCAATTAGAAGGAGACCAGTCATTTCAGAACTGAAAGCAGTTTTCTGGAATACCTCCATAAAAACAACATTGAGTAATTCAACTGAACATTATAACTCCTAAACAGTAAGGCATTACAAGCCAATTTTTAACCTCAGTCTTTTAAATTTGGTGCGTAAATATTCCACTTAGCTCCTTCCTCATTTAACTTCAGAGACTGTGTTAAGTACATAACACCTGTGAACATTAAATAACACTCATGGTAAAAGGCACTTTAAGCATTCTAGTTTGAAGCAGTTCTTGCTATGCTCAGCCAGTGCTACCCACCTGATTGAGCAGGACATGCAGATCTTTCCCCAACATCAGCTTATCTTTAGTTATAATAATGATTTGTTGTACATACAAATCCCAATTTGGAGTTGTGTTTCATTGCCACCCCAGAAAAACATGTGTTAGCAGCAATGGCATAGATACACAAGTAGAAGAAAAAATAGCAAGCATAGGGTATCTTAGAGAAACCATTAATGACTACAAGATGCCTCTAACTTTTAAGAAATACACTAGAAAACTGAAGCAAAGTAGGTCAAGTATTTTTTCTATTCCTGAGAAAATTAAACTTGGCCTAAAAATACTGCTGGTCAGGTATACCAGATATAACCCATAGCCTACATGCAGGTGAAAAAAGAAAAAGATAGTTGTTTCACAGTGCTAAAGAAATAAATAATTTTCTTCAATTACAGAAAGGCAAAGTTGAGGAGGTATCTGTTTCATATAAGAAATCAAAAAGGAGATGTGTGCTGCTTTATATGTATTAAACTGTAAATCCACAAAAAGATGCAACTGCAAAACAAACCAGAATTCACTATAGAGAAGTCTACAAAATACAATCAGAATGGATTTGCAAGAAGTCACATAAAGATTGCACAAAGATTTGAAATAAAATATAGACCAAAGCAGCCTTTGGGCAAATTCATTGAATTTGGAAGAAGTAAAACCATTCTGCAAAAGTCTGCAGACCAGAGCAGAAGAGAAACAAAGAGCTAGAAAGAATAAATCATTAGCAAAAAATATTCAAGAGATGAACATGCAAAGACTGGATAATCACTTAGAATATGAAAAGACTGCATGCTATTTAGTTGGACACAACACACAAGTAATATTATATTTGAAGTTACAGCAAGACTTTTGAAATTAAAATCTAATTGTGTTGAATACAAACAAAAATTCAGCTCATAGGAGACTAATTGTGCTGTGGTGAGTGCGAACTGCAAGCAAAGGCAAGACAAAATTGGGAAAGGTTAACATTTGCAATTGTTTCAGAAATGAAGTGCTGTTTCTATTCTAGTACTGCACAAGTCAGATGCTAGATGAAAACAACACATTGAAGAAAAACAGAACTTTAAGGAAACAGAAAACAAAAATACAAAAAGAAAGTAGAACCTAATGAAACGGATAATTATATAGAGAAGTAGCATAGGAAAGGTAGCTTCTCTGTAACTCTTTTGCTTTGAGATACATGGTTAAATGTCGCTCATACTGTCAGTGTAACTATACCCAAGCACAGTTAGCCAGATAATTTTTTCGTAGTCCAAGAGACATAATATCAAAGGTACGCCAGACAGCTCGGTCCTGGAAGCATGTGGCTTAGGAACAGCTGATAAAAATAATTCTTCCAACTCAGACAGAATTCTGACACTACTTATGAAGGTATTCAGGATGAGTATAAAGGGTAAACTCTAAAAAGAGGTAGTAAACAGGATTCTCTGTATTCACCATTTCTTTTTACTCTCCTGACCAAAATAGCCGCAAGGCTGATTTCACTTGGAAATGAAGGAAACATTTAGAACAAGAAGTCATTGGTTTGGAAAGTGTCCTACCAAAGATAAAAGCACAAGCTTATAAGGCAACGAGTTACAAGTCTGTGATGGGAAGAAACTCTGGGGAGTCTCACAAACATTCAACAAGCCCCAGTGGAAAACCCTCCCCCTGATGACACAATGTGGCTATGACTGCCACTTCAAACAACCAGATCAAAAAGTCCAAACCTATAAGTTGTCATCATGTATCAGCACGCCTTATGCATGTGCCTGCTGACATCTTTGCTGTTGTCACCAACCAGGATAAACAGGTAAATTGTAATTCACACACCCACTGCCTACTGTCAACTGGAGGCAAGCTCAGCAGGAGGAGGACTTGGCGCTGAGAAACAATGTTTTAGGTCACTGCACCAGGAGCATAGGGTCCTGGAGCAAAAGCTGCCACAGGCCATGAAAGAATCACTACAGTCATGTCTCATCTTACCTACTATGACTACGGTCATGAAAGAAATTTCTGGGAAGAAATACTCCTCTGACTGAAGAATCAAGAAACCATCTATGAAGAACTATAGAGACCAGCCATCTCCAGGAAAGAAAGACTGGCATTTCCTGTGGACAGCAAAGGGACAGGGGGACAGCCTGTGGTCAGTGGTAGAGGATATCCACCAAGTTGATTCAGAGGAATTATTTAAAGTGACATAAAGTATCCCTATAAATCAAATTTGAATTAATTATGGATTGAAGAGGCTTGGTCTATACAAGGAAGAAGTAAATCATAGACCATGGAAAATTCCTCTGGCTATATTAAGGTGGAGGAGTAATGTGATAGCACAGCTGTATAATCATAAAAAAGAATGAGAGGTTTTCGGTCAGCTCTTTTGTCCTGAAGAATACTCTGGAAGCCCACTGAAAGAGGGTTCTTCCCTTACTCTGCCCAGTTCCAAAGAGGCAGGCCAGTGTTTCAGGAGCACCTGTTAGCTTCAGGTTCTGGTTTTGCTTATGGAGCTACAGGTTCCTACAGGGATGTTTAACAGAAGAGAGGAAAGCCTGCTTGACTCCCAGGGAAGATGAGGAAGAGTGCAAGAGCTGAGTCTTGTGCCTTCTCTTCTGACAGACGTTAGGTGTAAAGGAACCCTCAAGTTATAAAGGTAAGTGCTGTCAAATCAATAGCCTCACAAAGGAAGTTGGTAAACCCTTGGTCACAAACAGAAGCAATCTGAAGAAAGAATTGGGGTCATGTTATAGGATCTGTAGGATTCAGCACGGGCATGAATGAAGTGAGTGTCATTAAAAGTCCTGCATCTCAGTGGTGTGTCACAGCTGCTCTGGAGAGGCTGAGGAGTCACCATTCCAAAACGGGAGTTCTTGGAGAAAATTTTCTGAGCTAAAGGAGAACAGCCAACCTATGTAGACCTACATCTGCCCAAAACACATCTTGACAGACAATGGCCCTTTAGTCCAAATCTTGTTTCTTCTTTCTGGGTGTAGAAATACAAACCAATCTAGAAGCTTGGACAGCTTGTTCTCCAGGCTGTTTGAAGAACCCTCTGGTCTTCTCAGGTGTTCTCGGAGATAGCACCGGTGATCCCTACATGTCCAGGACTTGAATCCCACTTTGAACATCTTCCCAGGGATATGCACTTCCCTCAGGCAATGAGGAAAAAAAGCTGCAGCCATCAGAAGTGGAAAAACGGGTTCCGAGGGGAAAGTCCAGCATCCCATGCCAAGTAAGGGAAGCGGGTAACTTCAGAGACAGCCAGTGAAGTTTCTGCCAAAAAGAAGCCGAAAATTTGAGCGAAGAGCACAGTTTTTGTTTATTTATGTATTTATTTATTTAATTATATTGATGTGGAATCTTAAAATCTATACTTTATATTATTTAAATAGGCATACATATACAATCTATTGACGTTCTATTTTTATAAATAATTATATATGTATAGTACTTTAAACAAGGGCTTGGGGTCCTGCTTAACACTGAGAAGGGGCCACTAAATTCTTCAATGCTGAATGCCTGGAATGAGGACAGAGCTGAGTTTGCTCATCTCCCACTTGGATAATTTTGCTTGCTCATCCGTACATGACAGTGTGAAGATCTATGTAGATAGTTACTCAAGAGGGAAAGCCAAATTCACTGCAAATTGCCAAAAAGCATCAATGCAATAACGACAGAAAAACACTTCTAAAGCATACCAAAGAAAAAAGAAAGGGAAAGAGCAGAACCTGATGTAGGAGACCAAAATGTTGGGTATAGCATTTGCACAGTGCAATTCTCATTGAATAGAAAATTATGTCAAAGTTGTTAAAAGGTGGTTTAAAACAAATCCTTGGAGATGCAACCTCTACTTAACTAAATTACAGAGCAGAACTCTTGAAACTGAGATTGTCATCTGATGAAGTATTTAATAGAAATCTGTAGGACTATCTGGTTATATAACCATCTCTGTGAAAACGCATAGAACTACAAGTGCTCTACAAATACTGTAAAATCACTGTGGTAAAGTATAGTTAAGAAACCACGAGACAGCACATTGTATGCAAGTCATAAGTAACAGCAAAACAGGGGTTCAAAAGGCAGTATTCTCCCATTGAGATGGTCATTGTCACACAGGGACTGCAGAGAGGGTAGGAGACATGCACAGCTTGTGATGGAAAAGAATGAGGAAAATGAGTAAGATTCTGAATTCACAAATTCTGACATAGAAGAGACTGTAACAAACCAAGGGATGACCAGCTAACATGAAAAGAATACGAGCAGAACAACACAGTAACTAAAACCCAATGGACACTTACTTGCTCTATAAGAATTCCAGTGCAGGCTCCGTAAGACAGAGGAGACCAAACTGACATTGACTAAGAACCTCTAAAATACACATTCTTCTTTCAGAGGGCAAAGATGTACGGGTGGCCGGCCTTTTAAAAAGCTTTCAGCATCCTGCTTTCAAGCAACTCCTGTTAGGGTCACTAATCATTAGCTGCCTGACAGACTGTGAGTCTTTCTTTCTCCCTTCCAAACTTCTCCCTCCTTTATGCGATAGTTTAATTTTTATTTGCAATAAGGGCTCGATTCTGAGTCCTCTTTCAGTAGCACATAAGAGCACAACACTCACATGAGTAAATATGGATTAAGTTCCAAAATTTAACACAGCCAAAAGATGAAAATATTAGTCTTCACTTTCATATTTCTTTCTTATCTGTAAAATGGGGATAGCAAATTTAACAATACAGATCACATGAGTCTTCATTAATGAGACTTCATTAAGATTTCTACAGATTATATTTTTTAGCTATCAAGTGTTATTATTTTTATCTCTTTTCCTCTGATGAAGGGATTTATAACGTCTTTCAATGTATTTCTTATCACATTTGACTCTTTTTTTTTTTTTTTTTTTAAACTCAGACATTCGAAGTCCTGTTTCTTGAAAGCTCAGTATAATATCTGGGTTGATAGCCTGTCTTGGGACTCTCCTAAGATAGCCCCAAGTGCTTTATGCATACAATAACATTTCTTTGGTTTAAATTACAATACAACCTAAAATCCTAGCTCCTCAGCTGAAAGTCACAAAAACATGCTCTTAATCTTGTGATGTGGAGGAGCCTGCAATTTACAAATCCAATCATCTTAAATTCCTATTATGCAAAATTCCTTAAATTCCTATTATGCAAAAAGCTATATTAAAAGAACATTGTTAAGGTTATAAAGACAAATATTCAAAAGTTAAGTACCAAAATTAAGGCCAACTCAGAACAACTTACTACCCATTCATCAATTCTCACTTTGACATTAATTTCTAGATACAAAAGTAAGACTTCTTCAGTGGACACTTGAATGTTGCTTTGTTGGGCTTGCTCACCTGAATATTGCTCTACCTTCATGTGTCAGCACAATTTCTCAATTCTTTGTGAACTACACTTCTGCATAATTCAACACTCACATAGTGGTTCATGAAAGCCATGACAAGCCTACTGTACTTACATGTGCCTTTCCTCAAGTAATTGAGTTTATTATTTTGATGCCAAAATGAAAAGCTACTATGAAATTTATGCAGTGTAGTTTTCTTTTGTGCACAATAATATTCTAGACTATGCTGACAATTTTAGGGCTTTAAATCACCAGAAGAACAACTAACAACCCTTTATGATACCACAAAATGGCTGTATTGTATTCTGACTGTAAAAGGCTGATGTGAAAATTATAGCTGAGGTTTTACCTCTCTGTTTTTTTTTGTTGTTGTTGTTGTTGTTTCTTTTTTTTTTCTTTTTTTCTTTTTTTTTTTTTTTCTTTTCATTTGTCTGTTTTCAGGCTACTTACAGACAGATTTTCGCCGTGACATAAAAAGCAGTGGCAGCAGTTGAACAAAACCTTTCTTTGCAATGAAAGTTATTATCCTTCTGCTTTGGCGAATTCTGAACTCAGTGAGGTTCCTTAGCAAAATAAAAATCAAAAGACTGTTTATTAAAACATGTGAAATAATAATAATAAAAAACATGAATAAACATTTATAAATATTTTGAGCTCCTTTTTTATGCTAGCACAGCTTTGTTTGCAAATTTTGGTCTAGTAAAAGCTTGAATGATGGGAGCCCGAGCAGGTTATAGGAATGGAATATTTCTTCTACCTCCTGGTTTACTACCCAGCTTTAGACTGCTTTATCAGTCACAGCTTCTGTTACCTCATTTTTCTTAAACTCTAAAATTCTCCTAATGCAGAGCACCCAGTGATGGTCTATGAATCACTCCTATTCCCAGTTAAGGTCTACTTTACATACCTTAATGGATCTTAAATTATATACAGATGGTAGCTTGACCTTTTGCCCATTGTGCCAGCGTGGGAGCGCAGGGTGGGTGGATTGTTAAAACAATTACAAGGTGCCACAGTGCAGAGAACCTGCCTCACCCTTCCTCCCCAGCCCTGGCAGGAGGACCCTGAGCAGGCTCCTTTTATACTGCCTTGGCATCCTACCAAAGGCATGAATGGGAAAGTAAAGATTTATGAAATGGCTATAAAAAACATAATCCAAGGTGAAAGTTGGAAGCTAATGTTCAAATCCATATGCCATTTTATTATTTTCTTTTACAGGAAAAAAAAAAAAAAATCAGATTGCCCACATCTGGCTGCGTAAAAGTACCTTTTTACTGATCTTGAATTTACATGAGATTTTTTCAAAATATTGTTTTCCATCCCCAAGTCTATGGGGCAAACTAGATACTTCATTTAGATAAGCAGCTTTTGGGCATGAATGACTACAACTTTTCATATGGATTTTTATTATGCAGATTAAATACTCTCTAATTACACATAGTGGAATACTTCATAACAGTCTGCTGTGTTATGTCAATAATCCATTATGATATGAATAGATGCTTGGTAAAACTTCTGCTGCAAGCAAATGAGCGCTTATAATCTCGTTGGAGAAAGCACAACAATCCTATTGACAAGAGCCCAATGTGATTGCAGAGATATAGTCTCATGAACTGCTCTTGAAATGCAAAGAAAGGTCACGTGGTGTTAAGGGGATGTAAACACTCATGAATGCACAGAACTTAGAAAATAAAGTAAAATTTTGTCCAGATTCATTCCTTGTGTCAGCAGAAGCAGCTCCACAGTGTTTTAACCATTCTTCCCATTAAAAAGCTTAGACTTAATTTTCAATGATTTTGTCTTCATCACATAGTTAATCATTTAGGGATAACTTGCAAGTATTCCTCAGTTCAGATCTGGAACAAGAGCAGTTTGAGAAAGGAACTAACTCTGGAAGATACTGGAGGATACTGAAAGGTACGCAATTACTCTCCCAGTATCTGCTGTCTCCAACTTCTGTTGTCAACACCTCTCAGGGACTGAGTCAAGCAGGCAATGACAACAGTTAAAAAGAGACAGCAAGACTAAAAGCAAAATAATATGGGGAATGTAGACATCTTAACCAGGAGCTGGACCCAGGAGTTGGACTCAATGATCTCTGTGGTCCCTTCCAGCCCGGAATATTCTGTGATTCTATGTTGAAAACCACAATTGGCAGAAATAGACATTTCAGAACTCTGCCCTGACCTGAATCTTAACCACATACAAAACATTCTTAAATCAAATATAAAGTTATTTCCCATTTATATTGGCTGACCCAAGATCAGCAAGAGTTATTAACTTAAACCAATAAAATTTATCAACTGCTGGTATAAATATCCTGTAGTTATGGAGGCACAGTGAAGTCACTACTGCACAGACTTCTGTGCCTCTTCACCACTTTCTTTACCATCTCAAAAGGACAGATCCTTGGGAAAATTTGTTTTCAGAGCAATTTAGTGTACTGCAGTGCTAGGATCCTGGGATGTATCCCAAGAAGTATTACTGCCATCTCCTAGTACTGCTGTAGGCACAGCACTCCTGGTGAAATTTGTATTGCAGCCACTGTCACTTGAATTAGCAGACCTCAAGAGGAGCATCTTCCACATTGAAATCTGAGTTATCTGTGTTATAAAAGGCTGTGGGTACACCCAGAGGTGAGCTTGAACCAGACCATTTCAGTGAGCCAGATAACAGGATGGCCTTGGAAAAGTTGTCTCAGCCCAATAGGACGCATAGTGAATTCCCACCATGGCAGGACTGGAGGTCTGGGGATGAAGAAGAAGGGGGAGCAGCCCAGGAAGGAGAACATTTAGGCAGCATGGTTTAGGATTTCGTGTGCATTTGCATTTCACAAAGCTCTGCATCTAGGAATTGAACTGATCTCCAAAACCCGATAATCCTAAATGACAAAGCAACTGAAATATCTAAGGGAGGAATGAATCACTCATGGTAATAATGCATGCTATTTTTTGATCCCTGTTCTTCTCAATTACCATAATCTGTTACTGTAACTACCCATCGTGAAGCTCCATTTTCAACTACCAGTAGCTTTGCTAACCTTTAAGTGTCCGCACTGAACTAACCTTATTTGGTTTACTATTTTTGTTTAAATATCAGAATAGTTTTATTTTCAGTGAGAATAGAGGAAAACACTGTTCTGTGTTAAGACATTCCTGTGATCTTCTCTTGGAATAGCTTCAACACTCAGAGAGCTTTGGAACCAGGATTTTGACACAAACCCATCCCTTGACAAACTGGAGAGGAAACACTGAAATGTGTCCACTTTGTAGAGGATGCCACCAATTGCAAGGGATAGGAAAATATAAATTAGCTACTCTCAAGAATTCAAAAATGCTGATATCAGCCCCCCACATTAGAAGTTCAAAAATAGTATGTCGTTTTAATGTCTTACAACTCCTTTCACTTTTTTTTTATTATTATTATTTATTTTTATGTCAATATCTACATAATCATTTCAAGTTGAAAAGTCAGATTTCAATGCAGATAGAAGTGCATGCGTCCTTTGGCTGCTTAGATGGAGAACCAAGACACTCTCTGCTTACCCTTAAAAGCCGTCTTCTGCCATTTTCCTTGTAACAGTTGAGATTCTTTCCTCCTTTTCCACTGAGTCCTTTATTCCTTTCTCACATAAGACTAAAAAAGTGTTTGAAAAATTATAAAGACATTCAAGAAAAAACATATCACTCTCTTTAGTGTCAAGTTTTCAGGTTACTTTCTGATAAATAGCTATAGAAGATGCAAATAGCTTTGTGGTTTTCACAACATCAGGTACTATTTGCTGACTTTATTTTTAACTTAAGCAGAGCTTTCTGTAACCAAGTGACAAAGTATTCAGGAACTTAAATTTTCAGAAAGCTATGAGTATGTGAAGATTAGTTATTATTTCTGTTTTAAATTTAAGGCTCATAAAAATATCTTTTCAACATCATCCACTTTGCTAGTAGAGAAAGCTGCACGTAACTCCAGCTCCCGTGTGCCTACAAATAAGCAAGTGCCACCCCCTGCACCACAGAGTATTCTCCTGTGCTTCCAGTCTCCTGTTTTACTATATTGTTCCATACAGCATGCTTTTTCCAATCAAACATATGGAGGTGAAGTTGAGCTTTCCCAATAATATTTATTCTTAACATGCAGAGAAAAAAGCAACATGTCATTACTGTGTTGTCTGTGGCTTGCACTGCTTTCACACAAGCTGCGTGAGAAAGGAGCCACTTGGGTCCAGGTGGACAGAGCTGGGCAGGGAAAGGAACAGATCTTGACCAAGTGACTGGTGAAACTGGGACTGGCTGGACAAGAAATCAGGGAGCAGGGAGTGATGACAAAATGAGGAGGGGAAGCAAGGGAGAGGCAGGAGGAACTGGATGTAGAGACCGCTTGCCTTTAGCCTGTAGGGAATACACTGATAATTGATGAAGAGCTATGTGAAGAAAAGTAACTGAGTACCACACATGGTTGTTCTGTAAAAGAGATAACATATATCACTGATTAAAAACTGGATCAGTAATGCTTGTGAAGCAAGATTTTCGGCCATGCGTAGTATCTTTTATGAAATCAAGTTAAAAAGATTTTGGACAAATCCTTCTTCAGGATTTAAATAGAGACCAATCTCCAACATTAGGTACAAGTACTAAGATTTACCAACTGCGTCAGTCAAAAATTAGATTTGAGTTCATAAAACACTGGAGTTACACAAAACCTTGATTGTGGCTCTTCTTAATTTTGAAGTGCTTGATTCTGAAAGCTCAGCAGGGCTGTTGTTATTTTTATGTGTGTAATACACCGGTATGGTCCCCAGAACTGACCAGAGTGAATGCTGAAAGGACATCCCAGAGTTTCAAAGGAATACATCTGTGGTAATTCTTGGAAAAAACCTTCTTGTTCTTTGATAAAGTCATTGGGTTTATTATCTGAAAATAACAGGGGGGGAAAGATAAATGGTTTGTCTGTTGATTCATCATTTATTGAGTTCTTTACACACAGCTGATTATGAATGTTGATGGCATTTCAGATACACGGTGCAGTTGGGTGGGTCTTTTCACTGGCAGTAAAGTAGATTACTTTTTTGCTCTTACCTCATTAACCTTTATTGCTGGTGCTTTAGTTTACCAAGGTAAAGTTTGTCACTTTGCAATCGTGTATTAAATTAAAGACTGCTGTGTAGGTTGTCTCATTTCATTGTGTTCCCATCTTTAGCTCAGTATTGTAGATTATTACTCATTTTGAATAAAGCAGTCTCCAGATGAAACAAATAAAATTTATTTACAATCTAATAGTCATAAAAGTCTACACAAACAAAAATTTACAGGTTGCTTTTATTTGTCTTTTGATTTCTAAGTCTTCAGAGCATACATGAACATGTCATGTAGCTCTGTTCTTCAGGCAGGGACTTACTTCAATTTAATTAAAGTTGGAATTCCCACTGTAATCATATGAATTTAAGAGTTGGGGCTTTAAAATAAAATACTAAATATTCCAAGACTCTCAGCAGAACCATGAGTTATCAACACTCAACTGCAAAGCTGCATGATTCGCCATGAAATTGATTTTATCACATGGTTCCACAATACATCATATGTGATTTTTTTTCAGTTTTTCATGAATTTTTAATATGCTGCCTGCTCTTTGGGTACAAATTCCTTTCCTTTCAGCAAATTCTGACTTTCTAAACAACTGAGCAGTTTCAAACACCTGCTATTTAATTTTTATCAGCCTATTTCCTGGGAAATATTTTGTCCTCTCAAATATGGATTTTTTTTTCTGCTGAAATCGTACATGTCTGAAGTACTGTTATATACTATTCAGTCTCAAAATATAAGTAGTTAAAGGGCTAGAAATTAGATCTCTATCATCATTAAAAAAAAAAAAAAAAAGAGTTTTGTTACAGGACTGAATGCTTGCTTCTGTCATCAGTAAGTCAGTAACAGATATCCACCATTTAAATATTCACATTTTTATTACCAGAAAAATATCCATCATTATTTTAGAATTGATTCATCATCAGGTTCCCGAAGCTCAAACTTACTTAAAAATCTTAAGTGCTTCTTTTCAGGCACATTAATTCTTCTGACATCAGTGTAATTCCACAGTGTCACATTCTTAAATATTTTGCAGAATTAAGGCCCTACGAATACAGCTGTATAGGTGGAGAATCCCGAAACATCTTAACTCTAATACAGCTAAAATTTTATTAAAATATAGAAGTAAATGTGAAACCATATAGATGTATGTGTGTCCACACACACACACACATATATATATATACACAAATATATATGGTCACGTATGACACAACAAAGAAGTTTCTGTTGTTACTTCCTTGGAAAGATGTACATGTCTAGATGAGGCTGTATCTATTGTACTACCACACAGCTGCTAAAACACTACTATTTTTAAATGAGCAGAATAACCCCACTCTCTCTTTACTTAGATAATTGGCAAAATGACATAATTCAGCTTCATATTTTAAAAAATGAGGGGTCTATATTAAATATTTTGAGATAAATCATGGACTGCTTGAAAGACTGTAAACAATTAATAATGATAAATAGTCTGCAATTTGTTGAAATAGATGCAAAGAGGTATCAAGGGAAATGCTGAAGATGTCAGTGTTGAAACAATTTTACTACAATCATAACTGTTATAAAAGGGCCAGTTGATTAAATGAGTATATGATATTTTTTAAAAAATAATCTAATGTAAGCAAAAGAATGAACCATGGTAATCAAAAGAAAGTAGCAACATGAGGTTACTTCAACTGAAACATAAGATAATAATACAAGAAGAGTAATTACAATCATAATTATCTCCCCTTCAGTTATCTTAATAGTTCTGTTAAGACAAAGTTATGGTTTAACATTTATACAAGAACTTAAGACACTGTAGGCATCATGAGCCTGATACACAGGCTGTTAAAATGAAAGGGAGTCATTTATGTCAGCAGCTTTGGATTCAGCCTTACATGAATTTCTGAATTTGGAATGGAGTTGATGTATATAGTAATAGAAACGAAAACATATTGAGGAATACTGAATACAGATAAGGTAATCAAATAACGGCATATTTGCTCTGTAGTGACACGTCACACAACAACAGTTGTGTCATGTTAGTATTTGGGGACACAGATTAGGAAAAAATGCTTCAAGTAACATTATATTGTTTTGTCTTTTTCTTCCATCATAGCATGAATATGTACAGATCAATGACACTTCTGGGATTATTTTTAGACATTCAAAAGTCAGAAAATAAAGTCATTTATTTTTTATGGATTTACTTCAGGTTGGAGGACAGGACTATAGGAAGTCAAACAGCTGAATAAAGGTCTATGTTAAAAAATGAATGTATGAAATTTAATTTTCAAACAATATGATCTTCCAAAGTCTGATGTGCTAAGCATAATAAATGAACAAACACATGGTACTTTATGCATAAGCAGAAATAAATCAGTGCAAAGTCCCTGTAATTCATCTGGTCAAGAAGACTTAGGAGACAAGGTCAAATTATATGGAAATCAATCTTCATAGATTGAATCTGATTTGCATTAGCAGATAAATGTTTACCATAATTCCAAATCAAGAACAAGAATATACGGTAATTCCATCATCCATGCTCATGGCCCTTCATACCTCAGGATATACCCTCCTGTAAGCTGTACCTGTGCTCAGCTCAGCTCAAGAGAGCTGCACAGAAATGCTGCTCCAAGTAGGGACAGGTAAATTATTTTTTTCTGGGTTTGGAAAAAAACAGTCCCGAGTTGATGTCAAGCTGTTTTTTTAATCAATTAAAAACATCTCTAACAAAACAGTTTGTTTTCTGTTGTGCACTCTTATATCTCCAACAGGGAAAACTGGCCTCAAATCCTTATTCTCATTTGTCCAGATGAAGAATTTGACCTGATCTCCCAGTTCAGAGGACAGTCCTAGAAATGGACTTCAGTTTGCAAGTAGTTTGTCACCCTGCAACAGATGTCCTCTTCCCTAACTGTGTGAGTTGCACTCAGGTGTGCCAATGAATCTAATTTGAAAATGCAAAATATTTGGTTTAGAAAATGCCAAACTCAACTTTTTTTTTTTTTTCTTTTAGTTCTTTTCCTTTCCAAAATAAATTGTCAAATTCACCTCAAGCTTGAGAATGACTTCTGTTGACCCAAAATTTCCTTTTGTAGATTAATAAACCACTGAAAATATTGAATCCCAGTCTTAGTTCTAAATCTTTTATTTTTATTTTTATTTTTTACTTTTTTCCCCTTCAGCCCCGCTCTAGGTAAAGGCCAAAACAGCTTGAAGTATAATTTAGAGCACGCTGACATCCTACATGTCTAAGTTGCTCCAAATTAGGCTGAGGCAAAAGGCTGTGCACTCAGTTTCAAATGTTATTTTGTAGTTCACTGAGAGGTAGAAAAGTGTTTGGTGAAAGATGCTAATGTAAGGCAATCCTTAGATAACTTCTAAGACAGCTTCAGTGCCCCAAGCAGCCAGATACAAGGTACATAACAAAACCTCCCCATCTCATGTGGAACTTGAATAAGACCTATGACCTCTTTAAACTTTCCACTACTTTTTTCCATACTGGGTCTGATTTATAGTTTTCCTACGGTGGCTTTACACTGATGGAAGATGGAGTCGCTTCGGATTTCACCTGGCATCAGGCCTATCTGACTGCGACGGTCTGTCAGCAGCCATAAAAAAACAAGAACCCAACAGGCATCTGTTCTTGTGACAGCGCAAATAGGAGCTGAATGTTTAGCCTGATCGGTGTTAGGGCTGAACATGTGCTGATTTTTGTGTGCCCACAGCTCTCAGGGAAGCCGGTGGGGCAGGAGGGAGCTCATCACCACAAGGGACAGAAGCACAAACACTGGCCTTCTCCACAGCCGGTTCCAAACTTGGGCCTTGCTTGAGCAATAACAGCCATACTTTCATCTCTGTCCCAACCTTTTACTAATTAAGAAGCTTTACAAACTAAACTGTGACTCAACATTTCTCAATTAAACTCAAATAACATGGCCTTTCCATGCTCGGGCCAAGCTCTAATGCAAGCTGTTTGGTGGTGACAGACAGAGAGGGGCGGCCCAGTGACATGCACCCTGCTGCAGCACCGGCCTGTTCTTGGGAGGCCAGGAGAGCCTGAAACAGCTGGCTCATTTTTATTCAATTACTCGTTCCAGAGCTTTTATAACATCGCCACTTTCAAATCTATCAAGAACATGACAAATAATTAGAACCTACTTAAAAAAAAAAAAAATAAACAACAAAAAAATGTAACACTGTGTTTTACCGCAGCTGGCAAATTGCACTGGAGAGCCCAGCCCGTTGCATGAGTGCAGATGTTGAGCTGATCTGTGCTTCCTTGCCACTTTTCACCTTTCTTTCCTCTTTACTCTTTTTTGCTCTGTACTATGAACAAAGACTCACAGGACTGACTGTGGCTCACCTCCCGCCTCCCAGATCCATCACCTCACGGCCCCTGGGACATGCCGAGCAAAGCCACCTCCTCATGGTCTGGGAGGACATCTCCATATCTGACTGCTACTCCACAGGGTGCTGTTAGATTAGAGGTTTGTAATTAACTGATCTGGGAATTGATTGAGAAAAGGCAGTTCTCACCTACACCCTGCAGAGTGCACCTTGGCCTTAAAAACAAGCTGTGGAGAGACCTCGGATAATACCTTGTGCTTGAGACTGAGCCCTCAGCACGGGGCTGCCCAACACCATGCAGGGAGATGGTGCCAGAGTCACCACCAAGAGGATCAACATCCTGTCTTGCACTACATCCGTCCCAGCCACAGGACTTTGCTTCAAGGAGCCCCCAGCCTCTACACCAATGACCACATGAGACCTCACAAACACAGACCCAGACTGTCAAGGAATGTCCTTGCCTATACAGAAATGCATTGGAAGATTTTCACTGCAATAACAGCTACGTGATTGTTGGGCTTCAGACTTCAATGTCCGGTGCCCTCCTGTTTGTCTCATCCTGGTTATAATGCACTTTTAAAAGCAACAAATAATCCATCATCCTTAAATCTTGAGCAGCTGTGGGTATATGTACACATTTTACTGTGAGAGAGAACATCAACTAGGACATTGGGAGTGGCCAACCTTTTCTCCTCAAATAATGCTGCTGACATTCTCCAGTCATTTTCTAAAATAACAGAAACTGCATGAATAAGTACTTAGATGTCTCCTATTTTTTCTTGTTTAAACACACTTCACAAAAAGTGTGAATAATTTCAATTATAGAGCTACCTCTTTGTAATTAACAGCCTCCTTTGTTAGCTGCCTAAAAGAACTTTCCCAAAGCAGATGAATCAATACATTTCACCTGTAAAAACAGGCCCCTCATCTGAAAAATATTATGTCTGGCATGGAAACTGAAAAATATGGGGCATCTGTGCTGTTTTGCTAACAGTTTTTATGCCTCCTCTTCCTCATCCCCATAGAAAGAATTGGCATGGGCAGCATCAGAGCAGGAAAGTGAAAAAAAAAAAAAAAAAAAAAAAAAAAAAAAAAAAAAAAAAAAAAAAACACCAGCAGGGCTGATACAGTGCTTCCACACCAGCTGAACACAGTCCTTCTGGCTCCATCCACAGAGTTCAGTAACCGTGGCTGTGTTCAGGCTGAGGCGTGCTGAGCCAAATGGCAAAGACCAGATGCCTGCAAACTGTCACCTCAATTTGCCTTTGCTTTCTCCAGTTGTATCCATGCTATATTTTGGCAGGGACAAACCTGGGTTTGCAGTCAATACACGTTTCTATCTCCTCTAACACACAGTGTTTTGAAAGCATTGCCAGAGCTGCTCTGGGGTGGTGAGAGGAGGTACAACTCGACTAGGTTTCTCTTTAAAGGTAAACCAGAAGAAGGTGGGACATGTCTTAACAGCTGATTTCCTGAAAATCCTCACAACATGAAATACATGCCTCATACTCCAATAGGACTGTTTCAGGTCCTGGGCAACTTAGAAGACCAATTCATTCTTGGGGGGTTTCACATTTACAGTGGCCAGACATCCTATCAAAACTGTATCCGTCGCAATGAGAATTCACGTTTTTATTCACCTACAACATTTATCCTGCTGGTGACAGTGTCTTTCATCTCTTCCATGCTGCAGATTCACACCTTCTGGAGAGCCAGCACAATTCCCAGAGATAATCTCCAGAAAAGAGAAGGGAAACCAACACTGAGTCCACAAGCCAGCGGACTTTGTAGTGAGAGGCTGAGGGCCAGGCAGGTCTCATAGGTGGGAGCATTAATGGTGTATCTGAGGGCTGGGTGTCCAGCAGAGAGCTGGAGGTTGTCCATAAAAGCTGAGCTCTGGTCTGTATTCAGCCTATGCCTGAGTTTCTTGACCAGAGAGCCCTTAAGTTTGCTCTGCCCTTACAGGATTGTGCCCAGCACAGGACTCTGGCCTTATGTTTAAATCATCAGGCACTTCTGTAACTACTCCATCGAGATAGAAGCAGATCAGTTCTCCTAACACTGTCAGTGCCCGCATCTTTCCTCACCACCCTCCCCCCCACCGCCCCCGCACTGCTTTCCAGTTAATTTATGTGGGAGGAAGGACCCTTGGGAACTAGCCTTTAATACCACGGCTGTAATCTGCTCTGAGGCCAGGACAGAGTCTTGCTCAGGGATTTGATGTCTGCAGAGCTGTGTGGTAGTCCTGTCTGGTTTTATATTGTCTTTATAATTTTTAATTGTTTTATATTGTCTTTCCCTTATCAGTAAAAAAAATAAAAATAAAAAATAGGAAAGTGGTGTGTTCTTTTAAAGAAAGAAAAACAATATTTATCTGAATAAAAGATCAGTACAAATTAATGGATTGAATTTCTGATGCTTATTAGGGGGAAAAATAAAAAGATGATTCATTTGCTTTAAACTAGAAAATACAAAAATTACTGACAATTTGAAAATTGGAATTAAAGATTTCCTATGGTTCCTAAGGTATTGGACCACAGGAAGAAATCAAGGAATTTTTCCCTGATTTAAACATTTGAGAGGCTGGAATTCTATTGCTGAAACATTTGCTGTTCATTCCCACTGCTTCTGCTCTATAACACACTGAATGAGCCCACCAATAAATGTTAAAGACAAGAAATACTTTATCTTTTTTTTTTTTTTTTTTTTTTTCTTCTTTTTTTCTTTCCTAGCTAATCAGGATCATTCTGCTTAAAGCTCCATGTAGTACCTCTCAAACAGTAAAAGTTCTGTTCAGATGTCTTGAGCGTCTGCCATATCCTCCAGATTTTCTGCATGGCTTGAGTGGTGGGCTGTATATTCAAAACATGTACAACAATATTTCTTACAGATGTCAAACATATGTAGTAGGAAAATGAACTGTACGCCAGGCTTAGTGACTGTGTAAAAGCGACTTTTATGTTAAAGGGATTCCCTTTTTAAAGGGGATAGAAAACTGGAACTGTAGAAAAAAGTATTGTTCCTCACTTTCAAACATGTTCAGGGATCAGGGCTGTCTGTGCAGTCTTTGAAAAGAATCGTAACAACATCAAAGAATTATCTGATTCCATTAGCAATTTCTTTTTATAACAAAATACTCTTATGAGGCTGATTTTTTGTTATCCCTTCAGATCAAGTACATTAGTAAATCTTTCCTTAGGTCTTGTCTTATTAGATCCCAGAACATGTTATCCGATTGCTCCCTTTGACCACAACTAAGCTTTTCTTTTTACTTGCTTTGGTGATAAACAGGCTTGCTTACGTTTCTTCAGACAAGATGAAAGTAAGGCTGGCAGAGAGCAGCTAACAGTTCATGCAGCAGCCCCTGGGAGCTTCTGGACCCTCTGGAGACGAGGTCCATGACCAGTGGGGAATGCCTGGGAACCCTCAGAGAAACTTGGGGGCGCGCACTGCTGTCACATTAGGGCAGACACCAGTGTGTGGGCCCAAGGAAGTCCTAACAGCTTCTAACGAGCAGGATCAGCTGTCCTTGTCCCAGGGTGCCTGGAGGCTTTATTGCCGCTGCCCTCTGATTAGGGAGGGTCAAGCACCCCTTTAGCTGCTGCTTGGGAGAGTCCTACATAACTGCCTGGCCCCGAGCACAGCTCCCAGGGGCAGCCAACAGATGATGTAGCAATTTGTGCAGCAGGGCACAAAGACCGAAGGGTGCCTTCATCAAATTCAGATCACTGTAACAGTCCTGGACTACCCCTGCCAGGGTGGAGGCTTTGGCCCCAGCCTAGCTTTGGACGGCAGATGCAGCCCTCCAAGCCCCCAGCTGCAAGGAGCGCCTGAGGCCTCTCCCCGCAGGAGGTGAGCTGTCGAGTGGAGAATTTATGGAAGCGAGTGGGCTGTGCAGCATCAGAGGAGATAAAAGAGGGACAGACAGGGTCTTCTCTGGGACAGAACAGTTTGAAGAGCCTCAGACTCCGACTGCAAGAGAGGAGGTGGCAGTGTCCAGACCCACTGTTAAGGTAAGCGTAACCTCTGGAGAAGGGAAGGGATAGAAAGTGGTGGCTTCTGGCACCGAGAGGAAGGCCCCTGCCTCCCCCAGGGACATCCATCTACAAAACAGGCTCACTGTCCTTTGAGTTGAAAAGGCACCAGATGTGCCTACAAGCAAAGGGTCTGACCTACCTAACCCTAAACCACACATGACTGACCAGGAAGAAACGGGGAGCCATCAGAATGGGTGACTCGCTGCTGGGAACAGAGGGCACCCACCTGCTAGCCGGATTTAGAGAGACCTGCTGTGTGCCAGGGACCCAGATCTGGGATGCTCTCGAGGGACCGTCAAAGCTTATCTGACCCTCTGACTACCACCCCCTGCTGCTGCTCCGTGGGGGCTCAAATGGTACTGCCAGGAGAAACCTGGGTGGTATCAACAGTGACTACAGAGCTCTGGGGACAGTCATCAAGGGGTTCTCCTTCCTGCCAGGGAGGGTAAGGGGTGAGAGGAGGAGGGCACCAATAGTAGGAATCAGTGACTTGCTGCGGAACTGGTGTTGGCAACAGGGCTTGGAGTTGGGTGGCCATGGGGCCCTGCTTGCAAATCTGTGGCTGTTTGGGAGAGATGGAGCCCATCTCACTAGGTGGGGCAGAGCTATTATCACCACCAGAATGGCTGGCCTCATAAGAAGGGCTTTAAGCTAAGAATGATGTGGAAAGAAAGATTCACCTGCAGGCCTGTGAAGGAGTGACAGAGAGGGTCATTGAGCAAAGGTCATGGAGTGAAGTGACAGACAGATCATAAAAACCTGGAGAAATGGGCTAACAGGAACTTCTAGAAGAAAGGACCTTGGGTGTTCACCAAGTTGACCAGCAGTGTGCCTTTGCTGCAAAGAAGGCCAATGTTATCCTGGGCTGCATCAGAAGTGCTGTCAGTAGGCTGAAGAGATCACTCCTCAGGGCTGCCCTGCTTGAGCAGGGGGTGGGACTGTTGGACAAGATGACATCCAGAGGTCCCTTCCAACCTCAATCACCTTGTGATTCTGTGAAGCACTTGGCTGAGGAAGCAAGTTTTTACCTCTTTTACCTCTGTGGAGTTTGTGGCCTTGCTTCTTTCTCAAGACACAATGCTCACCTGAAGTCTCATGCTTGTGCTCTCATCAAAGCTGTGTTGGAACAACCTGTGAGAGACCAACACCCTACCCCCGAAATAAACAACAAACAGCACCATACATGCTTTTGAAAATGGGTACAGCAACTTTAAACTGCAGATAGTAGTATAAGAATTGGAGCAGAGCAAATTAGTATGACGTTTCCATGAGTGAAGAATGGTATTGCTAAGGTTTTTTCCATGCCTTCTGAGTGAAGGTGGCTCATCCTGTCTTTGAACCTTGTGTGTGGTCACACTTTTGCTGGCTTGTTCAGACTAATCCTCAGTTTTCTACACATGCTTTAGAACGAATTATGTGCCCCCCTTTATAAGGTTCTCTTCTTGCTCCATTTTTAGCCTTTCATCACTGTGTATTTAAAAAGGGGTCTGTTTTCAGCCTTACAGTTTACTGCTATGTTTCCAAACTGCACACGGCTTTCACAGCGCTGCAAATTCCTGGCCCATTAATACTTTTTTTTTTTAATTAAAAAAAAAAAAAAAATTGTTCTGAAAGAGAAACAGGAACATAATTTTTGCAATATGATATGATTTGTATACATACGTGTATTAGTCTATTGCATGTCTTGTGCTAACACAGACTGTAGCTCAACTGTGGTCTTGTTCTTTCAGTATAGCATACACACAATTGAGTGCTACGTGTTTGTGCAATTCTCTAAGTGATTGCCTGCAGTATATGACTGACACCTACTTCATTCATAGTGACTTGTAATTAATATCTCACTACCTGTTTATACCAAAGCCCTGTCTACTGAGTTTTAAATGCAGCCCTTTATGATAGGTAGTTCAAAGTTGCACTATAATCTGGAAAGTGAAAACAAGTCACAGCCCTTTTGCAAATAATCAGAGACCATTTTAAAAGATCCCACATGGAAATGTGGTGTTTCTTCTAATAGAGTGGGCAGGGAGACAGTGCTGTTGGCATTTCTGCTTCTGCCTTAAGTGTCTGAATTCCCATTCAGCCAAGGAACATAAACAAAACTTTAATCGCATGATCCTAAACAATCACACCTAATCAACATGACACAACTCCCAAGCACGGATTATGGAATACTTACAGAGACCTCAAGTCACTTCATACCGATTACACAAGTTACGCAAATACAGGGGAAAATGAGAAATTTATCAACGCTTGAAAAAAATGGAGCAGCTCTCATGAGTGCAATGAAAAGGCCAGATCAAAGCAGCAGCTCATGAGTCAGATTTGGCTGCCAGGACTGTGTCATCTGGCATACTACCTCCCCAAGCACCTCCACATGCCTAAACACTTACTCTGTAAACTGTCAGCCCACCTGTGTCGGAGGAGAGCGTTGCTCTGATGGAGCTGCAGAGATCAGCTTACAGAGGTGCCCCAATGCTGACATTTGGCTTACAGCACTAAAAAGGATGGGCCAGCCTAGGCTGGGTTTTTATAAATGGCTGCCTTGCTTTTTGCACCTCTTTGTCACCTCCAACCCAAGAATTACTATAATATTTTAAGATTATTTATTATTAGCACAACCAGAAATCCTGTTCAGACACCAAGGCCACCTGGCACTAACACAGAATGAAAAGACAGTCCCGACCCCCAAAGTCTACAGCCTAAGCATATTCCCTGGAAGCAGTATTGCAGTTGAATGAGTATCAACAAGCTGACTAGCCTTTCTCTGTGTAAATCACATGTTCTCAAAAGAAAAAGCCACCCAGAAATGGTCTGTATTCTGCTCCCTGCTACCCTCCTGCAAGTCAGTGGTGGAATTCTGCATCGACACCAATGCAACTGAAAGCGGAATCAGCTCTACTGTAAGAGGGTGCTGTACACTTGTGGAACTACTAGGAAATATCAAAAATGCAGAATCTGGCTAACATTTTTTGCACATTTACTCTCTTCAGATCTTTCTCTGAGGTGCCAATGGGCATATGGTGAATCAACATAAAAGTAAGCTCTTTATGTGCAAACCATTTATTTTTTATTTCTTTCTGCCAATTTAGTAGGAGAAGCGTGTTTTATATAGTCACAGCTGATAGCAAGTCAGTCGGTTTGGTTTGATGCTTGTAAATCTGTCAGAATCTCACTAACAGTTACAGATTTTATCCCAGCACTATTCCTTGGACTAATAATGGTTAAACAGTTTATTCTTCCCGGTCTCTCTTCCTCTCTCCTCTGACCCCATCCCCACTCAAGTAGCCATTGCAATCTACAGTGAGCTGCTCTTCCTTCCTCTTCTCTATTAAGTCCTGACGTTTCTCCAGTTTCTCTCTCTTGTGATGTGCCTTTCTCACTCTCCTTAAAAGTGTGAGAGATCTTAGACTACAACTAAGTTCATAGAGATGCTTTCAAAACTCGATACCAATATGAAATAAACCTTTGCTTTTTTGGATTCTGTTGAGATAAGCATAAATGAAGTGTTCGTATTATTTTGTCTCAGGCTCAGGCATTTCAAGTTTTCATTGCCTAACAATTGTTCTGTAAGTGTGCTATAAACAGAAGGGCATTACTCTGGGACTGTGACATTGTCTGTCAGAGTATGCAACTCCAACACCAAACAGTGGAGACTATGGTAGTAGTGTTAAGTTAAAATAAGTTGCAAATAAGATTGATAGCCAGATTTTATATTTTTATCCTACTGCCCAATGGCTGATAGCATGGAAAAATCAGAGAAATATTCCATGCAAATATTTCCATCCGTCAGCTGGATATACTAACAGCTCCTGTTGCAAAAGCTTCACATTCTACTTCCTCCAGAAATAATGCTTAGAGTTCTGGTCTTCAATTTGATCGTAAATAAAATGATAAATCAAGGACGGTTTTCAAATGGAAAAGCAGCCTTTAACTTCAAAGACAGTTCTCTCTGATTCTAAACAATGTAACTCTTAAGTTTCCACGTGTTGGTTTCCTCACCTGCGGCTCTGGCCATGCAATTGAGTAGATGTGCTCCAGGGGATGCCCTCGGGAAGAACCACTGCTGACCTAGCACACCTCCTTCACTGTCTGAATCAAGGAACCAAAATCCATCCTATCCAGGAAAATAAACAATATAATCAACATAGGAAAACTCTGGATTTCTTCAATAGTAAATTAAATGTATTTACCTACATTTTATGTTTCCAAAATGCCAGTGAATATTTACAACTGAAAGTGACATCAGCAGTTAATGGGGTGAAAGCTGAAAATTATCTCCTGAACCGGAGGTCATTATGATGCAGAGAGAACCGATAAGCAAATAGATCTAATAAAAGCTCCTTGTTTGAATGTTTTGCTAAAATGCTCAGGTACTGAAATTGCTAATACAAATGCAGCTGTCATAATTAAATTTCAGATTTTAGTGTTCAGCTAAGATGAAAGGTCACTGTTTTCACACCATCCGCAGACTGAGGAAGACAAGGCAGCAACTTTCTACAGCCTGCCTGTGTTTTGAGGGTTTCCCAGAGCATGGAGACAACACCCAGCTCCCTGCAGCTGCACCACAGTGACAACAGCTCCTTCACTAAGATAACGACACTCAGCTGAAAGCTGCTGAACATTCAGAGGTGAAAAGCAGGCAGTGGGAGAAACCCACTGTGGTCAGCATGGAGCTGGGGGCTAGGGCTATGCTCCTCAGGAAGGAGAGGGAAAAACATGTTGCTCATGCTGGGTAGATTACAAACTGCACTGACAGAAATGGTGGTACAATAATCCAAACTGAACAAAGGGGACTACAAGCTATGTTGTTTTGTTTTGTTTGGTTTGGTTTGGTTTTTGTTGTTGGTGGTGGTGGTGGTGGGTTTTTTTTGCTTAGAAGGGAGTCTTAAAGATGAAGCATGGTTCTGTACCATTATTAGATTCAGCAGTCAGAGTTCCTGAATACTTAGGAAATGCTTGGTATCGTTGCCTCCTAACAAAACCCCTGAGCAGCAATGAGTATACCACTCATCCACCTGTAAGGGAAGATTTCTCCACTGTGCATAATCCTCCCCTCAAGCACCAACATACAAACTGCACCCCTGTACATGCAGGGAGGTTCCTGGCAGACAGCTTTCCCTGACAGCAGGCAAAGTTGCTCTCCTTGGGCAGGGCAGTGCACTAATAACCAGCACTCAGCCCTGTGCCACGCAGCTGGGACTGGGTCAAACCCTTTTTGTGAGATGTGAGAGCCAGGAATGCTGCTCTGTCTCCCTTAGCTAAGCTAGATCTTCAGCTAAGGCACACACAGCACAGCCTTGCCACTGGCGTTATCCCAAGTGTTTGTGAACATAGGACAGACACACAGAGAAAACCTGTGAAATAAAAATTATGCCTGTTTTATCCTGTAGTGTTTCAGAGTTCCCTGCACTGTAATACCAGCTGTTCCCTGTGCTGGCGATCTCTGATTTAAACCTTCCTTGGCCAGAAGATTCCCTCCAGCCCTAACATTTCTTCCTCCGCTGCCTTTTTTCTCTCTCGGCCCTCGTCAAGGACCCATCCCTCACTGTCTGTCATCAGGCTCCATCATGCATCCCCCTGCGTCTTTAGGGTGTCCTCTTTTCTCTCTGTTCCAATAGCTCCAAGGTCATTCACTGCTCATAAGGGAACCTGGCTTTTTTCTTCAATCCCCAGACATCAGACATCTCTGGACCCCTCTGTCTATTCCTCTGTCTATCTTCCTTCATGGTTCTCTCTTTCAATTTGCAAAACCTTCAGTCTATCAAGTTTTAAGCAACAATATTTCAAGGGAACGGACAGGAAATTCCCATGCCCATAATTAAATTTCACATGTAGAGCTGTGCGTGCCTCAGCGTCCACACTGACAAATACTTCTCATAATGAGCCACAGCTACTACAAATCAAGTGACACAAAAACTGAGATGATCGGAGAGGAAAGAATGTGACTCAAATACGTAGGACCTTTCTTTTAACACAGAGAGCTTTTCATTGTTAAAAATATGCTTGAATACAGCATTCAAAACCTGAACAAACTGATTAACCAGGGAGCAAGCCAGTAAAGGAGCAGCAGTGCTCTGCGTTATCATGTGAGGGGCTGCACTTTGGGAGTGCCAGAGCCCGATGATATATGGCTGCATCACGGCCACAATGCCACAGGTCTCTGTGGAACAATCCTGGCTCCGCTGCCCTTACTTGACAGCTGCACTAAAATCTCTGCAAACAAGAATTACTCCAGCAGGCCATTTGCTCCTTTGCTGCTGCAAAAGTTGTCTGGGGAATACCCACGGTCACCAGCTCTGCCGGAGCACTGAAGGGAGCTCTCATGCACAGCTTCTCTGTGTCTCACCCCCTTCTGCTGTGCGTGAGGACCTCTGTACCAGCAAATGGACACAGACATTCCTTAGCCACAGGAAAACGTCTGCCAGCTGATTTAAGCAGCAGTCAGTTTGGTTCTGCCAGCAAAGGCAATACATCTCCCAGTGCCTCCCCTTAAGAAAGGGAAAGGTCACGATGATCTGCTAAAGCATGGAAGCAAAAGGGCAAAATATTACTCAGAACTATAAAGTTATTCATTTTATATTCCTCTAAGTAATATCTGGTGTCTGAATTCTTTGTGAGAGGAGACGAGAAAAGGAGGAAGTGCCACAGCCACCCATGTGCCATGGTACCCATGTACCCTCTGTGCGTTTCATGAATTCCAACCTACAGAGCTGCCTCAAAACAATACCTGGCTTTTTAAAAAAATAACGCTGTTTTCAAGTTTTGAGAACTTGTCCTTTTTATTCCCTTCTGCCCTGATTTTGGATAAAAGGAATTTTAGATGAGTCACAGCCTCTCCAATGTCCCAAGAGAGGAGTACTGTGGAACCAGCCACTGGCTTTGCTCTCTATACAAATTCACTTGCTTGAGAGCAGGTCTCTATCCCAGCCTCTATTACCAAGTCACAGCCTCAACTACACCCTAACAGGAACATATTTCCTACTCTTTCAGGCTCTTGAAGTTGTCACCCTACACGGAGATGAAATTGTTTTATTTTAGCCATAGCCAGTGATTAAGGTGGGCATTTATGACCTTCTTATGGGCAGGAGGCAATACATGGAAAAGCAATCTGCAATGCTAGCAGTACAGACAAGGCATGGTAAGATGCTGTAAACCAACCCCACTCTGTTGTTCTGCTACGCAAGGAGCCCCATCAAATTACTACCATTATTTATACTCTAATAAAATTTAGAGGTCTCGTTCAGGTTTCAGTTTCCATGGTGCCAGATTCTGTCCACACACAGAATGAAACACGGCTCTAAAGCTGATGTTAAAATGAAAACAGTTGGGAGAATTTAACAGAACTCAAAATAAATTATTTTCAGGCATGTGTTTGTTTCAAATGTTCTCTCCTAGCTGCTGGTATAGGAGAAGGACAAGAAACCAACCAGAAATTTCATTGTCTTTGAGTGAACAACACAAGATAAATCCAATTTTGATAATCCTGGATTACAGCGACAGCAGTAATACTGGTCCTGCCTCAGACTGCCTCTCCCAGCCCCACAGGAGGACCAGGACACCTTCTTCCTCCAGCAAAGCAGGGCAGGATGGATGTCCAAGCTATTGCAGCGGTCCTCCGTGCCCTGAGGTTTTACACATGTGGCAGCACTTTGCACAGGTGCTTGTAAACATGATACAATTTATTACTGTTTCTGCTTCCCAGTAAAACAGAATCAGAACTCACATTTTCAGACGGAATTCCTTCTTTTTTTTCTAGCAGCTGCAACATTTAAAAAATTTAGCTGTAAGCTTTTTTTTTTTTTCTTCTGATTTCCAGAACTGAACTGACTGCCAGACTTAAAGACATGCACTCCCCTTTTCATACACACATGCTTCCATACATATGTGAACATCTACTCTGACACTTGGTTTTGCTAAAGAATGCTCTAGGCGTCCTGTAAGCTGATAAGCAGCCTACTCATACACAAGCAGCAGACTTCTTTGCTTCAAAAAAATCTTATAGGCATCAGAGCTATGTAAGTATTGATAATTGAACACCAGCAGTTTATAATGCTTACATTCCTTATGAAAAATGATCAGGCAGATAAACCTTTATATTAAAAATGAATAAATAAATTACAGTACTCACTCCCCCCACACATTATTTTAAATGATTCTTTTTCATTTAGTGAATTTATAAACAATGCTGAGTTAATGGGTTACAAAAATAAACTCACAATGTTAGCCCAATTTTGGAATATGAAGAAAATTTGAGGGGAAAGCATGGGGAATACATTTCAAAACACATGGGGGTGGGTCAGACAGAGATGGCTCCAGGGTCCACATTGCACCCGCTGATTGATACAGCTCCAAATGAGTATCCCAAGAGGTGCTCCATCTATGCACAGCCTGACAGAGTTCAGCATTTAAGTGACACACCATCAGTGGAGGGTGAGGCACAAGAGAGATTGTTGAGGCAGCTGTTAGGAAAGAAGGGCAACGAAGCTGGTGAAGGGTCTAGAAAACAAGTCTTACAAGGAGCGCCTGAGGGAACTGTGGTTGTTTAGTCTGGAGAAGAGGAGGCTTAGGGGAGATCTTAATGTACTTTACAATTACCTTAAAGGAGGTTGTAGCGAGGTGGGGATTGGGCTCTTTTCCCAAGCACGAAGTGACAAGAGGAGGGGACTGACCTCAAGTTGTGCCAGGGGAGGTTTAGGTTGGATATTAGGAGAAATTTCATTACTGCAAGGGTTGTGTGGCATTGGAACAGGCTGCCCAGGGAAGTGGCTGGGTCACCATACCTGGAGGGCTTCAAGAGATGCGTAGATGTAGAACTTAGCAGCATGGTTTAGTGGTGGGCTTTAGTACTAGGTTAAGGTTGGACTAGATGATCTCAGAGGTGTTTTTCCAACCTGAATGACTCTGTGAGCCTATGATTCTAAGAAGAATGGCAAGCCAAAAAACCACAGCCTGATTATGTGCCCTAATGCCAGGTGTGACAATGGCATGGTGCAGAGGCAACTGAGAGAGCAAAGGAGCCCGGAGTGTGGTCTCCAGGTGCAGGAACCGCACTTCTCCCTGGGCACCGCTGCCAGGTGGCCCCGCAGTAGCACAAAGCAGTAGCTGTGGGTTCTTCTGGCCACTGCAGAAGGTAAAGGCTGGATTAATTAAAAAAAAAAAAAAAGTATATATAGGATATAGGTCTGGGCTTTAAATTTTAAAGCAGTTCCATGTGTTTGTTCTTCCTGTGCTGACCTGCACTGCACTGTACCTTTAGTCATGGATCCAGTGAGTTCTTGTTCGTGGGTTTGGGACCAGGGAATGACACACAGCCCTGAGCCCAAGCTCTGCCTCAGCCTCCTCAGTAAGCAAGTGAAATAAGGGTTTAGAGAAGGGCTACACTGTCACCCATACATATCAGAAACCACTCCTGGCACCACCTGAAGGGAACTCTAGCAGAGTACGCAGCCTTAGTTTTCATGAAAGCCTCGATTTGGGTTCCCTCACTGGAAAAGCATTAAAGACTATAACGTCTTCATATGAGGCTATCCATAGTGTAATCACAGAATCTTCTAGGTTGGAAAAGACCTTCAAGATCACCAAGTCCAACCATCAACCTGACCTACCGAGTCCCATCAGTGAGCCATGTCCCTTTGTGCCACAGCTTCTGGCAGACAAGCACCACAAAGGTGCAGTGTTCAGCAGACGGGGCTGGCTTCCAGAGCCGTTACCTTAAACTGGTTCTCCAGTCCTGACCTTGAATAAATTACTATTTGAAACATTCATTAATTGAAAGCGTGTATGAGAAAACTTGTGTCTATTAAAACATAAAAGCCAGTAGGTAAATTTAACTGCTTCTATGGCCTTGTGTACTAGTCATGTTCATCTCAGTATGAGCAAGTATGAAACTTTCATCTGATGGCGTAAGAAGGGAGAAAATAAGTGCCTGAGATTGCAGATTGCCAGACCAAAACAGATTTTACTGCCTTCTCAGGAATAGCATATAAGCAATAGGCCCTAAAAATACCTGAGATGCTCTGCTAATAGATACAATTTGCGGGTGATGGACCTGCAGGTGAATGCAGCAGATGAGCTGAAACTCTCTGGTTTTGAATAATCAAAATCTATCTCAACATTCTCAGGTTTTTCTTCACTCTGTCCATCTAAGGGAATAACCCAGTCCCTAAAACAGCTTTTCAGACTGCAAATTTCCAGTGCAGGGACTTTGCCATCATCAGTTTATGAAAATAAAGGCCTGGAAAGCAGCAAAGTAAAAAACAAACAAACAAACAAACAAACAAACATAATACATATGGCACAGTCAATGCTTGTGTAAGAAAATTCTTACATGCTGCAAATATTTTAGTATTTTCCAATTCCTCCACGTGCTGCAGCAGTTGTATCCTCCAGTTATTGCATCATCTTGCCATTGGAATATTGTTGGCAGTCATAGTGTGCACTGGAGTTTTATTCCCTTTCTCTGGGCCAGTCCTTTAATCTTCTTTTTTTTTTTTTTTTTTTCTTCCTTTTTTTTTTTTCTTCTCTCTGAAGGTTATTTATGCAAGTGCGACATGCAGTTACAGTAAAGTTCCTTGCAGTGAAAGAGTGCAGGGCAGTGGTAAATTCCAATCCAAAATTATTTTGAATTCTAAAGGCTCCATTTAAGGGATAATGACGGGAGCAAAGGGCATTTCTCCAGGATTAATCACTGGCTGGGTGAGATGATAGCCCAAGGCAAAGCCACGGGCCATTAACCCCTGCGGGTCACCTTATCCCTACAGGAAATGCACTGGGTCAAGTTCACTGCTGCTATTATAAAATCTTATTGGAGAAAGAGGTTACACTTCTATGTTTATATATGTCTTCCATTCCCATGTTTGTAATGATAGCGGATAGCTTTTGGCAATGCGTCTATATTGTACCGTGGAGAGATGTAAAAACAAGTTCTATTGTTATATTTGATGCCAAAGATACAAGTGGATTTTTTAATGTTTATAGGGAAGCATTTAAGGTTCTTGATAAAAGAATGAAAAATGAAACGACAGAAGAATACCACATTAAAAAGACCCAAGGAAATGACCTTAGAAAGAGAGACCCTCCCTTTAACTTTAACTGGTGTGAACCATCATATCTCCTCTAAAGCCAGCAGAGCTACATGCATCCACACTGGCTGAAGAACTCAACCAGAAGTGTTGGCTGAAACACACTGAAGTAAAAATCGATGCATCACATGCTGTTATATAGGGTGCATCACATAAAATAGCAGTTTGACAATATTGTTGAATGGGATTTATGAGCTCATGAAAACATCATTTAAAAGTGGTGTACAAATTCTCAGTTATTTAAATAAGTCCCAGTCCCAGAAACTTTAGTTAGATCCAATTCCTGCTGCTGTTCACAGCAGTAACTCCTTGCACAGAATGGTTTCATGGTTGAGGACTTGCACAGGAACAGCAGATTCAGGCTATTTCTCCACAGACCAAAGGACATTCATGTGCCCACCTACAGGGCAAATCCATTTACGGCATTTTGCCCCTTTATTTTGAAGGTGTGCTGCAATTACATGAAGTGAAGATCCACCAAGAGAGAGAAAATGGGCAAAAGCCTGTGTCTGTTCTTAGCGGTGGAGGTGATGCCTGAGGTGGGGAGCCCACGATTCCAGTTCTTGCTCCTAGGACAACGGCTGCATTTATCCAATTATGACTCCATGTAAAAAGTGTAAGCAGCCTTGTAGCAGCCAGGATGTTTCAGTGTCCCTGAAATAAATAGAAATGTCACTGCAGTAGAGAACTGCGGAGTTTTCCTCTTAATATACCCTCATCTCAGAGACTCTCCTGATGTCTCTCTCCCATGGGGAAAGGAGCTTAACGCAGCACGGCTGCTAATTGCAGCCTACATAACCCACACAAACTGAAGAGGCTCCTTTCTGAGCATAGTCTGGTGCTTCACTGCTGGGGAGAAGTACCCCATTTCTGGCACCCCTGATTTACGAGTATAGATGGCTCCATGACCATCACGTGTTGGTTTACATCCCTCTGGGAGGCGCCTGCCTCTCCTCACACTGTATGCTGTGCCTAGACAGCTACCAAGCGGTTCTGATTTCCCTGAAGAGTTTTAAAGTTGCAAAGGAAAATATACTTCCATCACTTCCTAATTCCAGAATACGACACTTTGCAGCTTTAATGTTCTTTTAATGAAGTTTTTAGGTGTAATACAAACACACAAACATTTTAAATGTATGGTAATAAACTGCAAAGTAAATATAATTACGGTAGCTCTCACCAAATTGAAAGCTTTACATTTTGCTGTTAATTGACTGAAAGGATTTGCAAATGCTGAAAAGAAAACTTTGGCATAAATATTTAATAAAATACAGCAATAAGGTGCTAATCATCTTATGGGATTAAGTAGCTAGGCTTGAGATCGTATGATATGATGAAGTGTATGACTGCTGATGCCAGTTGCTCTCTAAGTAAATTTGAAACCAACATTGAAATAATATAAAGGGCCTGGGTTAAACCAAACAAAAAGCCATTATCTCCATTCACTCATTATATGTTATTGTGAGGAAAAAAAAAAAAAAAAAAGATGCTGTGAGGGAAAAATGATTGTTCATCATAGCCCCGACCCCTGTGAGGATGGAGACTGGTGTAAGTCAAACCTCAAGTGGAAAACCTGAGCAATTTCCTCGGCAGAGAGCTCCTGCAGGATGGGCAGGAGGAGCAAGGTAACATTGCCTGCTACCTGCATGTGCAGAGGCAGGCAGAAGGCATGGAGACTTTGCCATCACTTGTCCTCCTGCAGGGAATGCTGCCATCTTTTATGGCACCAACCCCTGCAAAGCAGGTAGAAATGTAGCAACTGAGGTACCAGGTACAATCTCTCCTTCCCCCGCCTTCCCAGCTCCTCAGGGAGACCAAGGGAAAATTCCTGCAGAGCAGGACCCGAAAACAACCATCATGACTGAACCTGGGCCACCTCCAGCGCATGCTCCAGGGCAGGCAGCGCTGCTTGAGTCAGACCATGGAACTGTGGCAGTGGTGTTAGGTCCCATGTCTGCTTAACTCACCTCTTGGAAATCACCCAGTAATGCTCAAATCTGACTCTTCATGGACATGTGCAATAATTGGTGCTGTTGCAATGCCTTCCCTGCTCTGTTCTGCCCCTCTCCTACACTCCTGTAGTTGTCAGCCTTCTGGAAGAGATTGTCTTTTTCTTATATGTAGACAGCAGCTCTTGATTTCTGATTCCTAGCGCCCCACTGCTGTTGCAGTGCATAAAAATCTTTACTATAACGTAAATCATCATGCTTGCAAGATGAAAAAGAGGCTGAAACAAAAATTCCTTTTTAGTGTTAACTATTATAAAAGTTAATAAAATTTTTTGGGAGAAGTAGCATACATTTTGTTGCATGCTTGGATGGCCAGCCCTTGGAATGTGCCCTCCAGTTATTCGTCTCCCACACAGTTTTCAGCCTACCTATGAATATATTGCTAATTACTAATATATCTATTACATATATTATTATGACTGTTGAAAGTCTGCAATGATTACTTTTTTTTTTTTTTTTTTTAATGCAAATTTTTACAGAAAAAAAATCTCATGAGTAATTTTCTTCCACATCTGTGGTGGGAGATGTATTCTGTGTTTGAAGTTTGAGCCAGGGTTTTATCTCGCTATTTTTTGCTCAGAAGAGCCAGCAAGAAAGAACAGTTCATTTTACTGCTCTGCACTTTCAAGAAATGAAAGGGGTTGGACTATCATGAAAAGTTGAACAGCTTGATCTTTCTGTATTTTGGCTAGGCATTGCTGCAACAGGAGGAATTCAGATCTCCCCGCTTACAGTGATCTAATGATAGGGTACTACAGCCCAGCCTCGGTGGCAGGAAAGCTCTGTTTTGGCCCTTACTCACTCTGACATGTTTAATCCAGGCTATAACTCTTTCAGGAATAAGGTCAGAAACTATGCAAGTCTGAATCTCTGCCCTGTTACACCAGTTTTATGCTCATGTAATTCTGTTGGACTATACATGCTGCGTCGCACTACAGGGATGAGTGATCAAGCACAAGGTTTTTGGCTGCCTCCATTTTGTGCTATGTTTGTCCAGCATGCAAGCCCAGGCCACGTTCAGAAAGCCAGTTCATAATATTCACAATCATAATATCCATATCAGTTCATAATATCCAGATCATCAATATTCATATCTTTTTTTTTTTTCAGTTTTCTCAATTAGCTGTTTTAATTTGCAAATAATACTATAAAAAATGTCACATATACATTCAAACACAGGAGCAAGAACACCTTAAAGAACAACCACCGGGTGTAATATATATAATAGCATTGCACACTTAAAGCAGAAAGAATTTCCTCTCCTCTCTTCCAGGACTTCTAGAACCCTCATTAAAGATCCGGGGTCCCACCCTCCACTCCTGGATGTTGGTACAACCCCATGGAGGTCAGTGGAAGCTGGGCCAATTTAAACCAGCCCTGAATCTGGAAATGAGAAATGGTTTCCTTTTATACCGTGAACAATAGCTTAGACACACAAACTGTAGATAAGCATTTACATAAAATACTAAAGAAAAAATCCCCTTGAATGAAATGTTTGTATGTTGCTTGTTACGTTAGGAATGTTGTCAAATGATGTCAAACTAAAATAGCCCCAATTATATTTGTTTGGTAGACATTGTCTGTCCTTCTTTTATGGCACCTTATTCTCAAACAGGTAATGTGCTTATTTTACTCAGATAAGTAGTGTGATAGATCTGACACAAGAGACTATTATAGCCCATGTCAAAGAAATTCTGTTGCTCTTGCATGATGCTTCAAGGTGATCGGTAGTTTTGTTTTTTAAAGGGTCAAGAGAAAAGCTTGCAGTGATACAGAATCACATTTACAACACTGTCTTTAAGTTTGTATTCCTATTCCCCAACAATAAAGCCTTTGAAAATTGTATCTTAAAAGAGTAATATATCCTATAACGTGAGCCAAATATATACTTTACCCAGAGTCACTACACACAAACATTATAGATGATCTGACAATGTGAGAAAATGTCACTACGGTCATTTAAAAATGCTATTTGTGATAACGTGTTTTACCATATTTTGCTTGGGGCAATATATTTCCATGCTTTATGAAATTAGCAATTCTCATTAAATTCTAATGTTCCTGTCTGAAAAGAGCAGAGCTAATTAACTGCTCCATTAAAATTATTACTTACTCCTGATGTGTTCTGTAAATGTTCCTACTTTGTTAGGCCACCAGAAGTTTCCTGAAATGCCTGCCAGGAGTACCACACACACACAGGCACGCACACAGCGTTACACTAGGCTGGTTTGACAAATGACAGGAATGAAGGCAGAAACAAGAGATCCAGTTTAGCACTTTTTTTCCTGGCACAAACCTCCTACAAGATGAGTTATCAAAGAATGTAAGTGCTCACGCTCGAGACATAAGTCAAACACCAAACTGCCTGGTGTTACAAAGAAATTTGGGCTGCAGTGCATCTACCTCTGTTGTCACCTGTGGAACTGAAATAGCAGCACTTCACTACCTGACCTCAAGGCAGTGGATGCAGCCCCCGATGACTGTGAGGCACCCCCATGCCGTGTGTATTAGGGTTTCACACACGGACCCAAGACAGACAGGAGAGTGGTGAGGCAGAGCGGTGCCCGAGGGAAGGCAGCAGATGCTCGGACAGCAGCGCCGAGGGGGAGAGAATCTTCCACCCCATCGCTCCCGTGCGAGGGGGAGGTTTTCACCTCACTCACCACACAAAGGTTTGCACCCAGGGCTCGTGGGTTCAGCATTAACTGATAGCTTTAAAAAGCTACGCGGGCATCCCAGTAATCAAATTAGTACCTGCCTGGGGATCACGCAGGCTGCGGGAGGTGAATTCCCTGAGTCGTGCTAACAGCAGGCAAAATCGTTTTGGCAGCTCTCAGCACCGGCAGGTTCGAGAGAACCAGTATGCAACCTGGCAGCAATCTATCAACAGCAAAAGTCAAGGAGAAAAAGCGTTAACCAGAGATGCTAAGAAAAGCCTGCTGACTTAGCAAGCAAAATGTGACGGTTGCATTCGCAGCTGAGCAGTGCTGAACAAATCATGCACAAACATTACAAACATTCACACGTGGGAATGATTTTAAATCTATGCATGTAAAAATCTCCCATGATATGCCTGCACGCTCATCTGTCAAAGAGCTGGAACAGTGTTTATTATTGCTACGGCAACTCTGACCAAGAGCTACTCCAGACAAGTATCAAACGTTTTAACCAGATAATTCAAATATAGATATTAATTAAAGAAATTGAAAAATTTATGACTCTTGTGGGCTGAGATCAATTATTACATTATTTACATTCACAGAGTAAATTATTTTTTAAATGATTTTCTCAGCTTCATTATTAAAACATTTTTCAAAGGCTTGCTGATTTTTTTGCAGGGTTTTGCTTTTTCTCTGTAAAGGTTGAAGCTTTCCACAGAAATGAAGTAGTGCTTAATAGTGTTCTGCAAGATAATAGACATTATTTTTTAAAAAAACATTCAACTCCTGTTACTCCCAAATAAAAAACCTCAGCTTGGACAGGATTCTGCCACAAAAACTTTTTTGATATTCAAAGAACAGAAGAGAAAAGAATATCCCATGTTGGAAGGGACTCACAAGGATCACCAAGTCCAGCTCCTGGCTCCACACAGAAATCAATCGTCCATTTATGTTGGACATGATCAGAAATTTGATTTGCAGCCTAAACTGGCAAATATGCACAGTATTTCTAGTAATGACTTGCCAATCTCAGCTATTTAAGCATTTAGGTTTGGCGGAGAGTTTTGAATGTTTATCTGTAATAAACAAATGTAGTCTGTAACACTGAGTACTCTGGAAATCCCAACACCTTTTCCTTTACTATGTCACCACTTTCAGTTGTACCTAATAACTGGAGATGAATTCTTAAAATTAACCAGTCATTCCAGCCCCGTGGAAAAGCTTTTGACCGATGCCTGTAACAGCAACCCTTGATAGCACATGCTTACCTCAGCTACCTTAACCCTCTCTGCTTCCTGTGAGTCTCCACGCACAGTGCACCCCTCTAGAAAGGGTGCTAACTTGTTTGTGTGAGATAAAGCCCTAGGTGGATGGTCAAATACACTTTATTAAGTGATGTGCAGGAGGGATGGGGTACAGTGGGGCCAGGAATGCTGTTTTGGGCCCCAAGGTAACTCAAAGTGAGGAAGCATCTCAAAGTGAGGAAATACCGAATGACTTGAGTTTTCGCAGCAAGAAAAGCAGCAAATAAGAGATAAAATATATGTACATAAAGGTAAACTCTTCTGTTCAGGCAACCACCAGACACAGTCCTGGAATCTGCTCTTTCCTGGAAGAGGTTTCTTTCCCATGGGGACCTGGTTTCATGGGTTGCAGCTGCCAGCACAGCATCTCCACCACTCGCGCACTCTCTGGAGATCCGTGTCACTTGTGGAGAGCTTCCAAAATGCAACTTACCAACCTGTTAATGTTAAAAGTTTTTGAAAACATTTGCAACCAATTTTGCAGTTAATTAAAACCAGATTTTCTCTATTCAGTCATTTGTTCTATGGCTTTTCCATCTTTTTTGTTTTTAAGTGTAGTGTTTTTTTCTGAGTAAGCCACGCGTAAGCGTTAACTGTAAATAGATTAATTGCAGCTCTGATCTTCCTCCAGAACCTGCCTGCAAAGACAATTTTCAAAGCCCAAGGCCTCGCGTGTATCACAACTTTTCAAGGTGAGACCAGCCACTTGGCACTGCCAGTAGAGAACCCCGTGCCAAACCATACTGCTATTAAATAGTACGGCATCAATTCCTCAGAAATTTCCACAGCAAGTGTTTTGGGAAAAGATCCAAATACCCCATCAGTAAATCTTGCAGAGTATTTCATTAGCCACGTATTTCATTAGCCACGTATTTCAAATTGACTTGCTCTCATATGTGGGTACATGTTACAAATCTAAAAGTAACATAAAATAGATAAGCCACAAATTTTGAAGCTATCCTCTTTTCTCTGTACAGAACAAATGCAGAAAAAATTTGGGACACCAAATCATCACCTTTTTTCATCAAGAAGGCAAAAAATCTTTATTCCTGCTTTTATTTAAAAATCAGTATTTATCACAGAAAGAGAAATAAGTTGGCATAAAATAAAATAAAATAAAATAAAATAATAAAATAAATAATAATAATAATAATAAAAACTCTTTAGTCTGAGTTTCAAGCCAGGCTTCTCCTAACTTTGGAGCAGTCATCCCAATGATAACTGTTCTACTGGATCCCAAACAGCATCTCTTACAGACCTTCCCCTGGGCATGCAAACAAGGAGATTTCAGTTAAAATTAAGCTTCTGCTCACCAGGGACCAGTTATTGATTTTTTTTTTCTTTCCTTTACTAAATGAATAAAACAGATGGAACTTCAAAAACATTTGGGAAAAAAAAAGTGACTTTTTAAAAAAAATATAACCTACAGTGCATGTAAATATCAACACAAAAAGCTATCCATGCCTTGATTCCACTTCTGGTGACTACTGCAATTTTGTTGAGAAATGGTTGGTTTGCATTGTTTGAGTAAGTTTACAGGAGCTTCACTGTGCCTTAAGAAGAACTCAGAACACAGAGGCCCTTAGCAGCTGCAGGCACCTACACGTAGGTACCCTAACAAATTTCATATCATGAGCTGTCCTTTGCAGAAAATAATGGAGATTTTACCTAAAATAAGAGTTTAAAACCCCACTGTATCATCTTTTGAGATATGAACTTATGTCCAGTAAAATGAGAAAACATCACATGAACAGAGTTAATTGTCTACTTAGTTTTAAAAACAAACAATAATTCATTTATTATTACAACAGATACAAGCAAAACATGCTTAGAATTATTTCAGTGCCTTAAACCGACTTTCAGAAAAGCTTTCCCAGATAGCACATAATAAAATTAACTGTTGGAAATTTCATGTCTGACATACAGAAAATAAGCTGGCCTCCGCTACCTTCAAAGCATTATTAAAGATTATTCTAATTGTTAAAAAATAATAATAATAATAATAATGCTGCAATTACTTGAAACAATGGTATCAGTATCATTTAGCATCATCTGTTGCTGCTTGTGTAAGACAATGCTTAGAAAACACAGATCCAGATGTGTGGCTGGCTCTGAGACATAAGCACAGTCTGCATAGGACTCTGCTTATAACAATAATCAGTACAAGATTTCCCCTTACCACATCCAGGCCCTAAGGATCAGCAATCACTTGTCAGTTGTTACACACATAGGGCTACTCTCTGAAACTATGGTTGCATTTTAGCAGTATTCTTTCTTCAGTAATACACCTTAACAGACTCTTAGCTTTTCAGTACTTACTGTTTGTGTACTGAAAAAAAAAGTCTCCTCTAGGTAAACCTGCAGCACGCAGTAACAGACCACAAGTATTCATTTGATATGATCACATCAAACTGAGTAGGTCTAACTGTGTATGCAGCAGCACGTGCAAAACACACAACACACAAAAGCCACTGCATTCAGAAAACAAACACCACAATCCTGATGATTTGTGATTGTTAAACCAAACACAGATCCACAACTTTGTGCCATATATGCACAACTCTCCAGCTTAAATAAGTTTGAGTCGCACATGAGGATAGAACTCATGCAAATTCTCCTCCTTCCTCCCATTTACAGAAGTTCACGTGGATAGACTTGAGTCAGAAGGAGGGATGTTTCACCTTAATAAAAAAAAAAAAAAAAAAAAAAAAAAAAAAAAAAAGAAAGAAAGAAAGAAACCTGCAGATCCTGTATCGAGGATACATATATTATACCATTCTCATGAATATTCACCTTCTGAACCTGTTCCAAAATTTGCCAGCATTAATGTTAGTATTTTCTTGAGTTTAGACACTATGTTTAAGGGCTTGTAGAATAGTTACCCAAGGAATTTAGTAAAATCCTGTTGCTTTAAAATGTAAAGTTAGATTTGACTTGGCACCCTTTTAACTGACCATTAAAAGCTATAAGAAAAGCCAGCAGACATTAAATGTGTATTATTTCTCTCCTTCCCACAAGGCAACCTGCCTCCCAGTTCAGTGAGGACAATCTCCGGGAGAAGTGCCGCTTCCCAAGGTGTCCTTCCTGTGTGGCATTCCCCCACAGCACGCAGTTGCTCGTCTCCAGCCCGCAGTTGTCTTTCAAGGCTTAACGCATCAGTGAGACTCATGACCTCACATATGGCCACCTTCCTCTTTGACATTTTGACATCATCATTTAAAGCCTGGAGCTATCACGGCAGATTCTTTAAAGCTGTAACAAAGAAGGAATATATTATTACTTTTCAAGAAGTAACTAAACATCCTGCAACCTGTCAACTCCTGTCTGTGGAAACCAATCGCTTATGTTCTGGGGGAAGAAAAGTATTCATGCTCAGATACTGTACAAATCAAGGAGAAGGAAAAAAAGATACAGACGACTGCTGAAGCTAGCAGCAACTGCAATTAGAAATGAATGAAAGCATCTCAAATATAAATCTCAAATATAAATCACAAATATAAACAATGAATCAACAAAGAATGGAGTACCAGGTAAAAGGAAAGGTAAAATATGAACTTTTCTTAGAGGGGAAAAAAAAAAAAAAAAAAAAAAAAAAAAAAGTTTCATGTTGCATTCAGCCTTTGAGCTGCTGACAAGATGCCCCTACACAAAGATTATAAATTACAGAAACCAATAGTCTGGGAGACACAAATCTTAAAAAATAAATGCCAGACAGGCAAAGACTGGCAAGCTCCCTCACAAGCTGACCCCCTACACAGCAGCCTGAGCAACCAGCCTCTTCACTTCAGCTACCAAATGCCAGACCCCCCGACCATCATGGGAGCCTGATGGTAGGCCAGTTTACCAGGAAATCCTAGCATCTGCATTTTCATTCTGTGATTTCACTGGCATCCACATTTCTGTTCTTGAATGCCCAGGGTCACTGCTACTCTGTGACGGCTGCCGAACAACCCGAGGCCTGCTGCGCGCCTCGGCCTTAAATTTGCTCCAGCACGCATGCTGCTACCAGGAACCAGTGGAACCAAATTAAACATAAATAATCTTACGTGGAGCCTTTCTTTAAGAACCTGAAAAGCTCTCAAGAACATTGAAGTCAGTGGAGGTGTGTTCAGGAGCTGCAGCTCACCTCTGAACCACAAACCACGGTTCATGAATGCCATGAACTCAGGTCCGTGGGTCTGCATTTGAGGCCTCGCACCCCCAATACCAATTCCTGACCATCTTTAAACGGTATCTGCTGGAGTTCACACCTTTACTCTGCGAAAGACCGTGCTTCAAGGAGATAAAGAAGGATTAATAAAATAATTTTAACTATTTTAATTCATGTTTAATGAGTAAGAATCCCACTGTTCTTCAAATGCAGCTTTAGTCTCCAAGTATCTCTTCTATACTATTTTGTATTCTATTTTTGATCAATAAAATCAATTATTTCATTTCTAAAAATCAGTTTTCCTGGGTGCATACAGTATAAAGTACTCCTTCCTGTTAATTTAGACTATCATTCGGTTGCATTGTTTTCAAAATATTAACAATTTCTATTAAGCAGAGACATGCAGGAGTCAATTTACTGAAATAATTTTAAATACTCTATTTTAAAATTATGCAATTTACCTTTATTTAAATCTGATTTGCCAGGAAAACATGACAAAAGGTGATTTTCTGCAAAATATCCTTAGGAATCATTCTAGATCTTTCAGGTGCATTTTTAATATTAATATATGTAAGGTATTATGGCCTAATTCAAATTGAACCTAGCATGTGCTTGCAAAAATTAAGACCAAGACTTTTTATTAAGAGCATCAACCTTAATTAAAAAATATATATTTAAAAAAAAAAAAAAAATAAGAGTTAAATTGAAAGCACAAGAAATCCAAACTCTAGAAGGCATACAAAACCATATTTATTTGTGAATGTGCTATTTCTGACAAGAAAGGGTAACATAAAGGGAAAAGAATTCTGTAGTTTAATGCTGAGGTTATCTTCTAGCAAACATTCCTGTACTTTAGACCAAAACAGCACCTGGAAAAAAAAAAAAAATAATAAAATAAAAAATAATAATAATAATAATAATAATAATAATAATGTCATTAGTTTATGTTCAAATTAATAATTAATACATTTTCAGAGAAACACAGATATTTGCTATATTATTTTTAGGCACTCTGATACCAATATAAAGAGTAAAATCTAGCTAAAATGACTGCTTGTGTTATTCCTCGTCAGCATGTTTAACTACCTCATTTCTGGCGCTGTCATATAGCTAGACATCCAGGAGCTAAGAAATGCACTTATAATTTACTACCTATAATTAATTACACTCACAATCTTTTACAAGGAAAAAATTGTACCTATAAAATACAGACCTTTTAAAAAGGAACAGTGCATTACTTCAAAATGACATGCTTCTCCGAACAGTTTCCCTAGCTCACTTTTGCTAAAAAGTTTCTTGTTCAAACAGAGAAATCCCCAGCTGGGCCTGTCCCAGCTCTTTCCAGATGCCTGATTTCGAACTTGCTGAGAAAGTCGCCTTCTTCTTCAGGGTAAGGTTAGCAGCTCCAGGGCCTTGCTGCGGGTCCTGGGGCATCTGTCGTGCTGGCTGGTTTGGTGTGGGTGAAGGAAAGGTTAATAAAAAAATAAAAATTAAAAAAAAAAAAAAAACAGTTTTTTTTTTTTTTTTTTTACGGTAATGATTTTTTGGTGTGATACGTTGATTTTGTGGTCTATTTCATATTTAAATGATAAATACTGATTATATTAACAGAAGGATTTCATATAAAATGTTAAACTGTAAAAGAAAGCAGTCATCCATCCAAATCAGGGGCATTTTACAGGTTAGGAGAGATGAGTTTGTGCTGCCACTGCATGATTGCAGGGGTACAAATGGCAGCAGCTCTAGGATGGTGAGGCCTTGGTTCAGTGGACTTTTGCAATGGGAAAAAACACTGCAGTTAGTATTAAAACCACTTCTTCAAAATAATGAAATTGCAGGTTTTCTCCACTAATTGCAACACTAGAAATCCCTCAAAGTAGCAAATGTGTTTCCAAAGGCTTATTATTATTATTATTATTTAAGGTTTTTGTTTAATTTAAAATGTGCCTCCTAGCTTCCCTGGTGCAAAAACCCGGGCATGTCAAGCCACACACTGTTGTCTCTTTGAGTCTGTAAACAGACAGAATTAAACAATAGCATGGCTAAGTGAGAACTTTCTCCATTCATCTTAATGGACTGTTAATTATGACCACTTAAATGCCCACAGTGTTAACCATTTCACTGCTGACTGGATTTCACCAAAAAGTGTGGTTTATTTATATATTTTGTTTTATTCAGAGGTAGGTAGACGGAAAGCCCACAGTCGACATCCATCCATCCACATGGCCCAAAACAATTAATGAAGTTGTGAATACCAATCGCGCAGCCAGCTGAAAAGCCTGATGATCATCTTCTGAAGTTTACTCTTTTCAAGGATCTGAGCAAACTGATGATTCAGTGTCAACAACATGGTGTTATTTCTTGAGAGATTTAGAGACTCAAATAGGCCAGTGTGGATTTTGTGGTACCTTTTCAAACAGCAGAAAGGCCAGTAAAATGCAAATGACTGGCCAACACTGCCCAACCTAAGTGATGCAGTGATACACGTTAGGATATAACAATGCTAGTCAACATTTTCCTACACTGAAATTCCTACAAAGCTGTACGATGAATGAAACAAAATTTATTTTAAAAAGTCAGATAATCTTGCAGAAGAATTTACCATAGATTTTAATTATACCTGCCTTCAAGCAGATGCTATTACTGGAATTAACAAATTCAGATAGAAATAGAATCACTTTTTTTCCTGGACATAAATATTGTAGAAAAAAATTTGCTTTGGGCAAAAACTAAGAATAAAAATCAGTGATTTTAAAGAGTGCAGTCCTGACAAGAAATACAGTTTTAATATCAGATGTACTACTCAAAGAGTAATTTCCACGAGTATTTGGAGGAAATTAATTTTGTATTATGAATTTAACCTCTTCAAAAATTCTAGGGCTTCTCCCTTGGGCAAGTGGATCTGGTGAAATATACGCAGCCTTAGGTTTCATGCAGTCTCTCTGGTTCCTCACATTCCTACTGGTTTCAGTGGCTCACTGAGGAAACCCTGGCAGCCAAATGAAACTGGGTCCATTTCTTCTGTCCACACCACAGGCTTTCCGTAGTTCCTTCGGTCAGATCCTATGGTCATTTCATGTTTGCACAAATCCCAAATCGTGGACAAACAGACATATTATCAGCATAATGCTTGCCTACAATTTCGTTCTTAATACCTGCACTACAGCAGCCACCTGAGAGGTGTGCTGTACACAGGCTAGCACAGGGAAAGGAGGTGTCCCCAGCATTTAAAATGCACAGCCCTATGTTCTGTACTTCATTAAGCTCTGCTGGTTACAACCACGCAGCAATAGCACTGCCAATGGCTACCACCGCAACGAGGATACTTAGTTTTGCCATGTAATCCTTGTTTCCAGAGTCCATAAAACAGCCCTCACACTGCCCTGTAATGGTTCGAAAACAACAACAGACCTGCCAAGGAAAGCAGCTCTGAATGCAGAAACCATTTTCAAAACCCCAAGAACCCAACAACTATTTGCGCTCAGGCATGCGGTCAGTTTTCCCACTTAAGCACTCTAAGACACCAGCATTTTTTTAAAAATAATAAGTAGTTTTAAATGAGCAGTCAGGCCCATGTGGTCAGTATGTAATGTCAGCAAGAACAACAGTATGTGGGCCGGTGCATTGGGTCTACCACCACTCTCGAGACCCCCCTGATAGTTACCATAGAGATAGCGGGAGCCACAAAGAGCTTCGATCACATTACTGGCTGGGAGGGGGTCAATTTGTATGCACCAGCCCTGCTGGGATCGAAAGAATGCAGAGGAGGACAGGAAAGATAATAGAGAGAAAAATAAGTGGAGAGAGAATACAAGAAACGGGAAAAATGGAAGAAAGAAAGGAAAAAAGGGAGGGGGGCACAAAGGGAGTCAGGGATCTCAGAAGCAAAAGCCAGCAGAGAGACAGAGAAGAAATGAAGAGAGCAGGAGAGAGAAGGAGTGAGAAAATCCATCTTGCGAGGCAGCTCTCATGTCACTGCCAGGCAGGAAACGCTGCTCCAGGAGAGCTCATTCACAGGCGCTGCGAGCGGGCAGGAGCAGCAGGGATGCCTGCATCACCTGACCAGGCTCAGAAACTGTTCAAAACGCACTGAAAGGCAGCAAAGAAAGGAGACGGGATCACAGAGAGTAGAGATGGTTTCGTTTTGAGATCCTGACAGGCTAGCACACGGCTGTACAGTGAGCAGCAGGGACATGGCACTGATGGAGTGACCTCCACAAAAGCTTCATTCTTCTTTGGACTGAGCAGCCCACAGCACAGAGGGCTCAGGGCTTGGCAGGTTTTGGCTGTGAGAGCTGAGGGTCCCTGGGGCTGGAGGTCTTGTCTTCAGCAACCACTCTGCATCCCTGGCAAGCCACGGCAGCCGCCGCTTCCCCTGCTGCTGTGTGCTCACCTCCACCTGCACACACCTTTAAAGATATACCCTTCCAAATCAATACGACTCCTAGGTCCATGCTGCAAAAAGGCTGAGGAGAGCAATTTGAGTTACTATCTAAATTGGCAGAGTATCCAAAACACCAAACCCCAATAAATCATCTGTTATCATTTCACAGTCCATTGTTCCTCTGTGGATGAGTATTTGGGCACAGCCCAAAACTGCTCATCTTTCCTGACAAAGTCAGAGAGAGAGAAGGAATAGGATTCAACATATTACCAATAATATTTAAAGAAAGAAAACATATTCAGTGGCATGTTCATCAGTCCTACAGCTCCCCAAAAGGTAAGGATAACAAAGAATGTCCCGCTCCGCTGGTCTCGTCGATGCTGCAGCAGCTCACCTTCCAGAGGTTCCCAGGACACACATGGCTTTATAATCGATCTTGTGGTTTCAGCATGTCTGCAGCATTCCTCCTAGCACTAAGAGAAATGCCCCAAAGGGCTGGAAGAGCAGCACACTGCTCTTGCACACGGTAGCCTAATGGCTGAGTGACAAAATAATTTTTCCTCAGGAGGACGATGATGTGCTGAGTTTTTCTATAATACACCTTTTTTCCTGGAGGAAATATCACAGCAGTGCTCACCTGCAGGACCAGTCCATGCAGCCCCTGAGACTAAGACAACCTCCCCTGATTTCCTTAAAGCAAAACAGATATAAATATAGTCAGGGAGAAGCTGCGTGGATTTCACAGGGCAACATAATCCACAACTGCCAATAGCAGCCACCAGCCTTAATACAATATCACATGCTTGGTACGCTACATAAACAAAGCTGCAAGTGATTGCAAAGGGCTTTTAAAAATGAATTAATATTGGTTTTGTATCACTCCAGTTTTCAAGCAGTTAAACCAGCCATAAGCTCGGTTTGTCCTTCATGTATTACTACCAAAGTTGAGTTACCTGAGGTGAACAGAACTGACTCCAAGTTAGAGACACACAGATGTAACAGTAGCATTACTGATGTAAAAGCCTCTAGAAATGCTTTAAAGCAGCTTTTCCATATATAATGTCACAATTTTTAAACAAATGTGCTGTGATTTTTGCTACAAAACCCCTCCAAAGCAACCCAAACTAAACTGAAAACACTCAATCCAGAGGAATATACCCTTTGCATAGAACTGCCTGGATGAAGCTATAAAGTGCCTTTGTAGGAGAACCCAAAATGCTCTAAGCATAATTCAGCCTCCTCAAAATGCCCCGTGCATTAGAAATATTATTTTATTTTCCCTTGCAATTCATAGCACAGCATCACGTTTAAAAGAGACGGTGTCAACACAGCCACAGCCAGAGATCTCTGATCCTGTCCCAGGCCTCACCTCCCTGCTTCCCAGCCCCTCGCGTGTCGTGGGTCCTCCGCTAGGCCTGCCCAGGGGCTACCACCCGCTCCCAGCCCAGCCCCAACAGCTCCATCTGAGACTGCTGAAGTCATTACGAATTTTATGAACATCCACTAGCCAGATGAGTCTTCATTTCCAGATCCCTCACAGTTTTTTCCACTACAAGAAAACTTTCCAAAAGCTGTCTAATAGGCCCCAAATGGTTCTTTCAGCACTAATGTGAACTGGAAACTAAAAAACTGTCCAGCGGGTAATTTGTACAAGTCTCTTAAATCTTGAAAATGGGGCTATTCATTTTCTAATAATAAATCTCTACTGCAGCTAATCTTATCTTCTTTCCACAATAAACTCCTAATTATTACCTTTCCAGCCAGCATATCTGTGATTTTAAAGTGTGTGACAGCGGTAAAAAGAAAGCGCTGGATCTTATGACTAAAAAAGAAGGAAATATTTAGGCTAGGCATACAGAAGAGCCTTGTTTTTGAAGCTACGACCAAATTTATATAACGGAACAAGTTACAAACTGGTAGTGAAGCGTTCATAATAGAGGAGTCAAGGACAGTCCCTGCTGCTTGCGCTGGCTGCCGTGGGGAAGCCCCACCTTCTGCTCCTGGAGCCTCATGCTGCCCCAAAGAAAACGAAAGAGGAAAAGCACTTCTATTTTTCTTCGTTTTCACTCGGACCTGGTCAAAACCAGATCTCATTCCTAAAGGCTGAAGCCAAATGAATAAAACATCTTTGCAAATATTTGTCTGAACTCGGGGCTTTGCATGTCATTAATTACCAGTTTTATCTCTCATTTATATTCGAAGTACCTAAGGCCGCCAGCCCTGGGAGGCCCAACAGTACCAAGCACGGTGTGTTTAATGGCACAGACCTTTTTCGTATCACTTTCACTCCGCTGACAGTGAGCAAATTACGGGGAGTATCTGCAAAGATAATTCGTGAGTTTCAGGATACTTTTTTTTATCCAAGAAAAAGCAGTGTCAGATAAACCACATGCCCAAATAAAACTGAAGCTCTGAGTTTTGACTAGGAGCTACCTGTAACTGCATATTCTCAGTCAAGAGGTAGAACAAGAAATATTTAGAGAAGTAATCTGAAGGACAAACACGTCAGAGAAATCCAGAAATATTTGTAAGTAATCTGTGAAAAGGAGACCAAGATTGATCTCTGCAGCTTTTCTGCCATCTTACTGCATCACTTTGCAATCACCTTCTAAACAATACAACTGATTTAACTATGCTATTTTTTTAATTATTTTTTTTCTTTACCAACAGTGCTCAGCATGTTAAATCAATTATTCCTTACCGACTCATGCACTACTCTAATAAGCATTTCACAGCTGTTTGCAGAGCCTGGTGTGGAACAAGAAAACAGAACAATCAGAATACCCTGCCCCTTCAGAATAAAATGCAAACTCACCAAACCTTTGGCCTCGGTTATTTGGAAGTTGCCAGATTTCACTTGCCCTTCTGGAATGTGTGGATAGAGGTAGTCCTGCAGCTTTCTCTGCCTGTTCACCCACGCCTGGGAAGGGGCAATCTACCTCTCAGGTTTTGTCACTAAAGCTTATGATGATGACAAGGGAATATAATACTGAACAGAGGAAAGTATCTGAGTTTGTCTCATTTCAAGTATATGAGGGGAAGTGAACTTTATGAATAAAAGCTTTACCATTTACGGGAGATAATAATATACTGTGTTTCTCCTCAAAATGTATCATTTGAGTCATCATTAAAAAACAAACAAACAAACAAAAAACCACATTTTTAACTTACCTGCTTTGGTCACATTTCTTTGTCCTTCACATCTGATGAACGAAACAAAGAGATCTGTCTCTGCAGTACTTTCTTTGCACCCTGTTTCCCCTCTGGCATCCTACACACCTTTCCCACATAAACTGGGGGTTCTTGACATTTAAATGCAGTTCCTTAAGCTTTCAACTAATTTGATACACCTTTTCTCTCTGGGCCATACAGCAGTCCCCAAATTTCCAGTATTATTCAGTCTAGTTGAGATTTTCCTGTTTCATAGATAAAACTAACAATTTGAGCTAACAGAATGCTCTTTTCATTTGTAGGATACAATGTCCTTTAAGAAGTCAGCAGCTGCTTTTCTAGTCTATTGTTTCTAGTCTCTGCAATATTTTTGTACACATACAAGTTTGCAATTTTTGCTTCTGATGGGGGTTGTCATTTGAATTTTAGTAATTTTGCTTACTGCTTCTCCAAACCACTGTTCTTTTGGGGTTCCTATGTGTTCCAAGTGTAAAAAAAATTACTAGTAAGCTGTGTGACTTTATGATGCCTTTTGATCCAGATAGTCTCAAGAAATGCTGTATAAACACCAGGATGCCTATGAAACAGATGCTAGATATATTTTAAGGCATGAGTCCACAGGGAAAAAATATGGCACAGAGAAATTAGAGCAAAAATGTTCAGATACAGAAGTTAAGTCTGTACTAAGGAACTGAAATTATCAGAAACTGTGCATCAGAACTTCAAAACTGCCTTAAAAATTTAGAAACTTTAACAAGAACAATACAGGTCTTAACAGTAACATTATCCCTAACACCTAGGGTAGGAAATTTTGCCTAAATTGACATTAAGCAAATCAGCAAGTCAATAAAATCAAGCAGCTTTGCCCTGCAGTCCTATTCTTTAATCTTTAGACAATGCTCTCCAGCCACCTCTGCGTTATTTTTATTAGCTGTCTTTGGCTTTTTAACCGAGCTGTTTCTGCTGAGCTTATCTGCAGAAAGGGTAGATCCAAAGTAAGCAAACAGCAAAAAGAACATAAATAAATAAATAAGCCCCCAGAAGGAGCCTTTCAGAGCCTTGCATCTGCACCGCTGCCTTATTGTCTCTGCTTTCACCACACCCCTCTGTCAGTCGGCTGCTACACTTTTTGCCTTTAAATAATTATTATTTTTTTTTAATTTGGAAAGGCCTAACCAGCATTCAGGAACTTAAAATTCTCATGGAGGAAAATAATAATAATAATAATAAAGCAATTTTGTAGTTTTACGGAAAGAAAAAACATCTGAATCAGCATGTTGTATTTGTTTTCACCATCAGTTTTGGAAGGGAAAAAAAAAAAAAAAAAAAAAGGACAGCTGTTAATCCATTTTAGTTAAAGTGGAAAAAATCCTGGGGACTTTCTAAGCCTCATTTCAGCCTAGAGTGATTTTTATGGCCAAACAATGAATCCTTAGAATAATTTGTTCATATCACGAATACGCAACAAACTCTCAGCCTAGGGCCTGATGTAATTTCCAGGGCGATCAGAGGAAACACCTCCTCTGACTTCAGTGACAGCAACGACGTACTGTATGATTTTAAAAAAGGATAAAAAAAAATCAGGATAAAAAAATCTTCGCAAATGTATTCTTGGTGAATCCAGACCAATTGCTTGTTTATGTCGAGTGAGCTCGGAAAGTGATTTTACAGCTCTACATGTGACTTATATTGATGCCCACAAATCAATATAAATCGTGGGTTAAAAAAAAGCACCATCGCTTAGAGAGGTGCTAAATTTCCAGCCCGCAGCGCTCATACCGCGGTTATTTATGGCCACTGCACGCCGAGGAAAGGCTGCGGCGTTCCCTGCAGCCCCGCTGCTTCGTGCCAGCTGAACGCTGCGAGAGGGACGGGGTGAGGAATGGAAGGCTACAGCAACGTTAACTACGCTGCTTCCCTCCAACATCCATTTTGTTCCAAAGAAACACTTGCCAGAGATTAAAATATTCAAGATGGCTGGTTCGTGCACCCTTTCTGGGAGCTCCACAGTTTTTTCTGGTGGCCGATATCGCAGAGCCCCGTCTTTCTCTTGACACCGGCAGTGTTTTGCTCCGCGCCTCGCCCGCCCCTCGAGTGGTTACGGGCTGGCAGCAGTTCAAAGGGCTTTCCCCAGAAGCTGCCCGCTTCCCAGCCGGGACCCTCGGGCGGCGCGACCCTCGGGACGCGGCTCGGCCTGGGGGGCTCTCCCCGGCGGCTCGGCTCGGCTCGGCTCGGCACAGCACGGCGCGGCACAGCACGGCTTGACACAGCACAGCACGGCTCAGAACAGCCAGCACGGCTCGGCACGGCTTGACACGGCTCGGCACAGCTCAGCACGGCTCGCCATTGCATAGCACGGTTCAGCACGGCTCGGCTCGGCATCGGTGCCGTGCTTGAGGAGGGGCTGCTGGAGTTTCTCCTGCGGGTACCAAGGAGGATCGGCCAGGAGCAGGGGTCGTGCGCCCTGCACAGCCGGTGCAAGCTGACTTGTGGCTGGTAACCGAAAGCTCCGGCGACTCTCGTTTTTTCAGTATTTTTTTGACTTGGCGCAAAGCTCCCATTCCCTGCCTTCTGCCCCAAAAGCACCGACTTTTCCCTTTCCCACAGCCCTGACCGCGGGCAGATGGGACGAGGCGCTGCCGCCCTAAGTGCTCCCGAGCCCGGCTGCGGTGACTTTGGGCTCCCGAAGCCGCTTCCCCCCGGCACCGGCAATTTCTGTGCCGGCTCTCGCAGGAGGCTCGTAACGCTAGCACGCCGGGCGGGGGGTAAATTTTCCGTCCCTCTGGTGACAATAAAACCCCACCGGGCTGCGGGAGGTGCCGCGGGGCTGCGATGCCCCCCGGAGCAGGGGGTCCCGCAGCAGAGACCCCAACCCGCTGCTCGGCCGCAGGGATCGGGAAGGAGCCGGGCGATGGGAAAAGTCCGGCAGCACGTACATCGCACCGACGATTTGGGGTTCCTTACTTTAAAAAGATTCTCCGGTTTTCCTAAATAAATGCCTGCTCCCCGGCAGCTTGGCTAGCGAGGGCCATGTCTTGTCATCGCTGGTAAATCAATGGCACGGGCTGACCTTTAAGAGGGCTGCATCCTTTATTTAAAACAGGCGAGCTGAAAAAAAGAACGAGCCGTGAAATACAACTTCGCCGGGGCAGGAGGGATTTTTAACACGAATTCGGTTTTCTCCGAACTGTAAATAGCAGGCGTCGCTGGAAGGCGGCCGTATTTCACCCGGCTGCAAGGCTCATTTGAATCCGCTCACGGGCTCGGCGACGGCTGAGGTGCCAGCTTCTAATTGATACGTTTGGGCGAAGCTCGGCGCCTAATTGCTTGCAGCGTTCATTTATGCAAAGCGGCTTCGGGCGGGCAGGACGAGCGCGGAGAGGCAGCGCGGCTGTGCCAGCACCAGCCCGGCCTGACAGCGCCGCCGGCCCCGGGCAGCGGGCGGCTCGGCTCGGCACTGCACGGCACGGCTCGGCTGCCTGCCGCGAGGTCTCTCCCATCGGTTTTATCGCCGCTGCCTTCGCACGGCAGCACGAGGAAAGCCAAACCACCGCCGCTCAGGCACTGGGGATGCAGAGGGACTCTCGCCCCGCGCCCCATCCCCGGCTCATCCCACGGCAGCGGCTCGCCGAGGGCACTGCTGCAACCTGGGCACCGCACCGCGCTCGGGCGGAGCCTGCGGGCAGAGCCACCCCGCTCCGCTGGCAGCGCGGCCGCAGCTGCTGCTGGCGCTGCGCTCCCCGGCGGGGCCCCCCTGCTCAGCAGCCCCCGGCGGCTGCCCGGCCGCCAGCGCTAATCTCACATCCTCCCGCCCCGGCGCTGACACGCACGCACACACAAAACGACGGCTGGCGGCAGGGGAGGGGGCTAGCCAAAAGAGCTGGCCCGTCCCTGGGTGGGCTCGAACCACCAACCTTTCGGTTAACAGCCGAACGCGCTAACCGATTGCGCCACAGAGACTCCCACGGTCAAATCCTTTCGTGGAGCGGGTGATGGGCATCGCTTGCCTGCCTCCCGGACCCTGCTGCCACGGGCAGGCAGGGCTGGGAACACGGGGAAAAGAGCCCGATTCCCTTACCTTACGCATCTGAAGAGCTCATCCCCGATAGCACTGCTCACAGAAACCGTCTCCTTCTGAGAATTCCCAAATCAGTAGTAAAACAGTTTATTTGTGGCTCTTACTAACTCATCCACTGCACTTGCAAGTCAAAGTGTAATTCCCAAACATCACCGCAAAATTGCCCTATTAATATATTTAAAGGTAGCTTTAAGTGGTTGCAGGGGACTATCGTTTAAAAAGGCAGCACCTTCCTGCACCTACATAGGTAAGTTATATTTGCCTCTCTAGGTGACTGAAAACAGCGCAGACAATATTCCCATCACTATTTTATCAAAATCCACTTCCCACATTACCTTATAATAAATCCACACCTGTGGCTTTGTCACATACAAAAAGCTTTTACATTCAAACCTGAACAAACGTTCTCCCCTTTTTCTTTTACAGACTGCCTGAACCTCTTTGAAGTCCTTCAATACTCATTGCTTCATTTTGTCCTCGTGGCTCTGTGAAGCTCTACACAATGGCATTGCTGCCCTCTGAAAGCCTCTGGTGGTGCACACCATGCAAGGATGGGTGCTAACGGCTTCCAAAGCAGACCCGCTGCAGGAATGGTTTCTGCTCACACAAGACCAAGAAGTCCCAGCTTAGTCCCCAAACCGAAGAGTCTTCACCAGTAGGAGTGGGAACAGAGCATGTTACTACAGCTCTCCTATTTCTTACACCACATTGGTCTTCAGCACCATAAGACATCACTTCTCAGCCCACTGAGTAACGTCCAGCTGAGCACTTACTGTCCACACCTCACCCTTTCCACTTCTTTCGATACTTCAAAAAGAGCTGCCATCAAGGTATTAGCATAGAACTGCTCAAACTTTCTGCTGTATACTGATGCTACCTTACCAACCAACATCTTCTGAAACCTGATGGACAAAGACAAGGTATAAAAGCCCTCAATAGGAATTAAAATAATATTTTAAAGATTTGGGGGGCATCATGCCCCCTGTGGCATGCTTTCCTGCCTAGACCAGTGCTGTTTTCAGGGTCAGAAGAACCAAGAGGCTGGGCCATTTCTGTTTTGTCTGTGTATGAGGACAGATGGGTGGTCCTGTGAAGTACACCAAGCTGCTTTTATGCACAAGCAAAGGGATATTTAGTAGAAACAGCAATGTAACAAGCTGAACAAAGGCCTGACCCACAGACCAGTGCTGATGAACATTTCAACACAGGTTTGGGGCCCAGAACATTTTACTCTATACACATGAGTACTCCCATAGCCGTAATGTATGTCAGCTTGGCTATTTGAAAAATCTGTCCAGAGGCCAGAGCTAAAAAAGGAGTTAGATGTGCTGATACTGAGCACAGGCTCTAGCTTTCAGGTGGCTGAGAGGAACACAGGAACAGGCATTAAATATCTGAGGCTGCCCATTCAGCTCATAGGGACAGGATGAGTGCAGCAGGTCAGGCTATGGTGCCATTTGGCACCTTTTCTGTCTTCTTTCTTCCACAGTGTATCTTGGAGGTTTTCATTTTAAGTTTCACAAGGTAAAAATAAAAAGAACATAACCAATGTTATCTGTTTGGTTGAAAGCTGAAGATGAGCAAAAGATCTGGACATGGATGACTTTCAGTGACTGCTAAAGCTCTAACCAGTGAGGCATCATGTCAGAGAGCAACATTACTCATCTCTGTAAATGGAAAGAATTAGATGTCTGCACTTTGGAGAAGGTTTCTGACTGTATCTTCAGATGACAGGAAGATGCCAAGTACCGTTTCAGTTGTTCAAAAGCCGGAAAGGGATGCTGCATCAGATGAACCTTCCTCCCTATCAGTGTTTTATTGTTCATTTCTAGACAGATCTGTTTCTCATGGATTGTATTTGCAGTTGCTTGTTTTTTCCAAAATGTAATATATAGAATTTAAATATCATTGTTGGATTCACTGATTATAGATTATATTTTATTATATAGTTATATAAAAACATAAATGCACTACATATAAATGTAAACTTACTACATATAAACATATGAAAATATTATACAACATTATGAAATATAAAAACAATAAAACTATAAATGTATATATTTTATAACATTATTTTATGGTTATTTTGGGATCCATGACCTTCTTCAGATATAGTCTTTGGTTCCCGAGTGTCTGAGAAAGCTAATACAGGATATAAAGAGGAAGTAGGCTTTAAGTGTTATAAATATACAATATTTTTCTGGACAGAGGGTGAGTATAAACCTATTATTCACCCCGAAGAGTTCCTAGAACATCAATTCACTATGATCTATCAGAAATAAAAGAATCTTCCCACTTATATCACAGAACAGCTCATAACTACTGTTTCTACAATTTCTCAAAGGGAAGCACAGTTTACCCTCAAAAAACCCACATGCCTACATTATTTATTACTCTATGCATCACTTTTGTAACGTATTTGTCAGCTCTTTAAAATTCGCCCAAAACTACAAGAATTCCTAGTCACTAGGAATTTCAGAGCAGTACTCACTTTCTGCCCAAGTGTATTTCTAATTGCTTATTTTGTAACTGCAGTCTGTAAATGTACTGCTTGCCACCAAAAGGTTTTCTACATCTTCCTCTGAAACCTGTAATTTTACTCCTCACCAGAACTAGCATGTTAAACAGATAACTAACATAATTCAACGTTGCTATTAAAATTATTAAAAGCAAAGATTTATATTTGCATGACAAAATTTATTTTCTTATGCAGCTGCAAGCATCAAGCCATGAAAAATACTATTCCTGAAGAAGGATTCAAAAGAAGCAGGTATAGATAGCATCTCTTAACCAGCTCAAAGACTTGTGTTCTTTTTATTCTTCAAATAAAGTGCAGTTAGAGGTGTTTTTCGCCAGTCATTTATTTACAGATTCACTGTTTGTTTTTTTCAGATGCAGGGTGATTTGTCTCATTTTTTTTTTTTAAGATTTTATGAATTTCTTATTCCTAAACACTTCTATTCTTTGGCCTGTTAGTAAAAGCAGAAGCATTACAACTGAAAGGACATCTGTGCAAATAGGAACAACTTATAAGCAAAGAACAGAACTGAACAAGAATATCTAACTGACCTCTCCAGTTCACTTAGCTCTGTCTTCTTATAACAAAAGCCACACAAGAGAAGGCTGTAACTAGATGAGAAAATCCAGTAATCTTGGGCTGTAGCTGACTGCAGAGTGTTGGGTAACCTAAAACTCAACTGTTCTCCCAGCCTCCATCGCCACGTTCACCAAAAGGTATCAGCACAGACCACCAGCTTTTGGATCATGAAAAGTAGAGTTGCAGTCATGCTTAGGAGAGACTGAAGGTTGTTTCAGTGCAGCTTGTGACAAGACTGCAGAGCAGCTTGTTGTTATTATCAGCAATTTGGAATATAGTCTGCAGCTGTGGCAAAAAAGCCCAATACCAAATAGAGAGGGATACAATCAGAAGCGATCTTCAGATTTCACCTGACACACTTTAAGGGGAGTTTTGCATTGCAATTCCCTCCAATCTATTTGCTCTGAGTGACTACTGAAAAGAACACGATCATTATGGCAGTCAGTTTAACAGCTTCCACCAAAAAACATAAAACCTTTAATATTAAGATAGTGCTTTAAGAAAAAATGAGAAGAAATTTTTACTGGCATAAGAAGTGAGCACAACACTAAGGAGTGTAATAACGATGCTTCTCCCACAGCACTTATTTCTCTCAAGCACTTCTTTTTATTGTGGTAAGAAAAGGAGAAACTTCCAGTCCTTGCAGGTTTTCAGAACTGTGCCTACTAAGAACACTGAAGTGTTCTTAAATAATAATGAATATCAAGAAAATATGAATGAGTATCAAGCAATTGAACTTTAATGTTGTCTCTGTGGAAGACAGAGGGAAGCTCAGGATTTGCCAGTTTGTGTTCTCAGGAGCAACCTATTTTTGTATTTTCTCAAGTCCAGGACTCAAATTTAAGTTCCAAACACAGGCCTCAGTTCAGAAGAGCAACTGTATTCAGAGCAACATTAAAGCGTATGTTGACTTCAAGTACAACCTCATTACTATCATGTTATCACATATTTTCTTAAATGGGTTAAATTTAAGAAAAAAAGCAAAGGACAAATTTTAGAGCAGACTTAAAACTGCAATTTGCTTTAAAAAAAAAAAAATCAGAATAGCACAAATATTGTATCCTTGCAATGCTTAGGAAAATGCATCCCCCTGAAATATTCTCACCAGAAGATATCTAACTCAGGTCCAGAAGTTACTTTGTGAGTAACGATGATCAGATTTACATCTGTCCCAATGCCGTATTTCAGTCAGAAGACTAACGTTTGGAAGGAGGCAAGAGAAGGCAGTGAAAAAGGAAAACCCAGGTGAACTTTGTGGATCCACTCCAGATATTTCCAAACAGGAATCCAGCATGTTCTGCCAGACAGCAATCTCAAGAAACCTGTTCTGACAGGCTGAATAGGAAACACCATTTCTGGAGGCCTTTTCTTCATTGGACTGTTTCAAAGAGACCAAGCGTCAAATTCAGGTATCAGTGCTCTTTTCCGGATGCTTTTACAGGCTCAAAATGTTCATGCATTGCTTTCTAGAAGAGATCTGCATGAAAGATGACACATGGGGTCCACAGCTTCACACACTTTATTTCAGTTCCTCCAATTACACTTAATTAACAGCTATCAAAAGGTTAGCAAAGGTTTATAATCCTAGAACTCTAGCAAAAATAAAGGAGGTTGGAGATGATGATAGCCCATTATGAAAATAATCTTCAGTCCCTATGGTTCCGGTGTGCTGCAGCACAACTCTAACCCTCTCACACACCTCGAGCACAAGGCAGCTGCTCCTGTCATCGCTCCCTGGCTGCCCCTTGCAACGCAAGCAGCACCCTCCAGTATCCCAGGACCCCAAATATTTTGGTGGCCTGAACCTGCAACAAAAAACTTTTTTGGAATTATTATAGGAATGGCGTACAAGAGACTTATTTTTTTTCTTATAAGGATTATGTAAGAGATAGTCATAATATTTTTGGTAATATACTAGAGAGAAACGAAAGAATACATCTTTTTCTCCCTCTGATTATAATCAATCCTCTTTGTCATATGGTCTTGGACATGCACAGACTCTACAGTAATGGGGACTAGATCAAAAAGTAAAAGTAAAACTAAAAGTAGATCTCACTCCCCTGCAATTCAGTGGGAGCAAGAAAAATTGAAGATGTTTATAACTGCCTCGGTTAAAATAAGGGAAAAGGAGCATCTCCACTGTTCTGTGAAAATTTGTCATCACTTAGCATGGACAGGAATCTGCGTGGACATTGGAATATTTATAGAGAGAACCATTAAGAAATGGAAAAGAACTTTTGAACCCCCAAATTACATGCATCTACCCTAAGTCTTGAAAAGTATAGGGTAGAGAGAGATAATGGTATGGAGAGTAAAAGATGAAAAAGGTGAGAGAAAGGGAGAGAGGGATTAAAGAAGAAAAAAGGGAACAAAGAGGAGTTGAAGGAAACAGAAGGATAAGAAATCAGAAAAGTGAAAGGAAATCTGAATTAGCTTGTTTTTCAGATGGGCCATACTCCTGCTGCTTTCTGAGATTTTACAGTGGAAAGGAACCGATGTATTTTTGCAGTTTCAACAGCCTGTGGTGAGATTGAAGGCAAAAGGAGAAAGCAGAGGGAACTGACCTCTCTCCAGTTGCTCCTGTCCTAATGGATGGTATAATCTCCGCTACAGCAAAGGAACAGAGAAGGCACTTACCGAGTTACTCACAGCTCCTTGTCCCCTCCTCCTCCTCTTGGCTCCCAGCTTCTCAGATCTTTCTATTAAACTTTTAATAGTGGGGACCCCCTCACTCAGGGCAGCACTGCAGTCATTCATTAGTGTCCACCTAGGGAACAAATAACTCTTTAGCTGCACTGTAGGTGTCCAGCTTGCTTTGTGCCTGGAGGGGGATTTGTAATCGAAACAGGGAAGTGCAGGAGCAAGGAGAAAAAATGGGCAATAATAACCCGTGAACTCGCCTTTCATTCAGGTAACACACAAGACACATGTTAATGATTTCAGCTGAAGTACCAGGCAGCGAACTAACTGTACACTAACCAGGCAGAAACCACCTGCATGTGCCAACATCGCTAGGCAGGGAGTTCATGGAGAAGGGACAGCAAGAAGTGACTTGCTGAATTTGCAGGGAGTTACTTTGTTGTGTACTTCACTGGTATTCACTTGTAAAGTCCCTTTTCAGATTTCACCCAAATGGATCAACAAGCTAAGATCTTTATCAGGTCTGTCTTAGCTCTTTTGCACAGAGTTTTTCTGTAACTGAACTAGGAGAGTCCATGAACATTGAAGCAGAACGTGCTGAGGCTTTAGCAGCTACGCTCTCCTGTGGGACTGGAGAACCAGCAATTCATGTGCAGTTACGTGGGACTGTTTCAGACCTCATGGCCTAGATTGCCAGGGCCATTAAGATAAATTTTAAATACAAATTCATTAAAACATAAATAGGAAATTAATTTTGCTTCGCATAATTCCTGTCCAAACCTATGTACGTGCAAACCAGTCAGTCGTTACCTAAACACTCTCCTTCTTTTCCTTGTCTCTCTCAGTTTTTTGGTGACTGCTGGCCCCAGCAGGGTGAGGCAGCCATTTGCCCATCTCTCCAGTACCCTCAGATGAACACGTCAGCTTGCAGCATACAATAGCTACGAGTCAGCCAGAGAAATGCAAGAGAAAAAAGCTCTCTTTAACAGAGAAGAGAGGGCTGCGAATACCTTCGAGGGCAATGTTTCTTTTTTCATCCCTAAATATTTGCAATCAATACAGCTTCAGTATTTTGCAGGCTAATCAATAATGCAGTGACAGTGAAAGAGATGTGAGGGTCTTCTTAGTGGCTGCAAACTGGCAATGATGCTTTGATGGCTCCTACCGAGGATTTATCATTTCTTGGATAATCTCCTGCAGAACACGATGGGGCCTGAGAGTTTAATACATAATATGGCTACAGGAAGAAAACCGGACAGATGATTGCACTTTATCATAATTCCCTATAGCATCATGTGCCAAGGAAATCACACATAAAACAAAAGAATGATATGCATCTAAAAGCACAAATGTAATGTACAGAAACAGTTGTTCACACATTTAACAAAACTGAGCCAGTCCTTAAAAAGTAGGACAGCCTCAAGGGTGTTACGAGGAGCCACAATCTTGTCTTGTGGTTGTTCTTCCTGAAAGGGACTTCGGAGAATTAAAGAGGGATTTTATTAACAATTATTATTGTTATAATTGTACTGTATTATATTGTATTGTAAAGTATTTCAGAGTATATTTTATATACTATATTATAAAGTATTTCAGAGACACACTCAAGCTAAATTTGTCTCCCTTTCCACACACACATAGAATTCACTAACTCCATGAGAACCATTTGTTTGAAAAAAATGAGAACATGCCCCTAAATAACCATATATAGTAGTTAATAAGCAGAAATGGAAGAGATCACACCTCTGAAGGTTAATACATTTTGGTCAAAATCCAGCAGCCCTCAGCACCTGGCTCGAGTACCCAGAACATTTACCTGGAAGTGCCATCCCTGTGGGAAGGGCTCATCCCTTCAGACATCTCTGCTGCTGCACGGGACACTGCAGCTCTCATGCAGCATAATACTCCCAGGAAAAAAAAAAAAAAAAAAAAAAAAAGGCCATGCACAACACCACACTGACAATAACAAAGTCTTCCTCCTGGAGGCTGTTATGTAGGGCCCCTAAGCAGTCAGACAACATGTAGAAACTCATCACTTCACCTGCCCAGGAACCCTGCGGGTCTGAAAGGACTAAAATTATTCCTCACCCCTTCTCTTTTCTCATTTGCCTTTCATTATATAAAAGCCTCTTCAGATTTCCTGAGGTTTGTGTCATAATTATTTACTACCTCCAAGTAATTGTTATATATATACACAAAATTCTACTTTAAGAAAAAAAAACAAAAAAAACAAAAAAAAAAAAAAAAAAAAAAAACTGTATTAATAGAAATAGCAACATATCCCAAATGCTACTGCAGACTCCTGATCATCCTGCATTACAACATGTTCCAGCTATGTATTTTCAAAGGAACATGATCCAGAATTTTCAGTTTTTCATACAGTCTGGCAGTAATTGCGGTATCATTAACTTTTTCTCTCTCCCCCCTAACCCACCCCCCCTCATGCTACATGTTAATACACTGTACATCTGCTCAGTTTCACAAGGCACTAAGTGTAAATACAAATATGAAAAACAAGGGATCATACATAGCATTTTTTAAAGTCTTACAGACCCTCCTGCTCTTGCTGTTACAACTTTAACTAGATTTTTCTGTACCCTGCTAACACTCAGAGCTTTCTAACAATTGTTTTCCTTATCTATTCATGCAACTGACATTTGCAGATTCTCAGAGATTTAATCTTTTCTTTCCTTGCAATTTATCCATAGAACACTAGAAAATAAACAGGTGCACATGAGTCTATCACTGCACCTCAAAATTTTCTTTCTTTTTTTTCTTTTTTTTTCTTTTTTTTTTTTAATTGGAATAATCAACAGAACTGTACTGTTAAAATCAGTTGCTTCTTGATTAAATTGTCAAGCAACTTTGAAATAGCTCATTTTCTGAAAATCTGTTGTGTTTTTAACATACATTTTTTTAAGCTTGTTAAAATATTATGACAAAAATATTGAGCATATTAAAATTAATGATGAAATTAACAACAAAAATTATGCCTATGGTTTTTTACAGATCACAGAATCCAGTTCAATAACACACATGCAGATTTATAATAAAACTAGTCTCACAAGACTACAGAACCCTTTAAAAGCAGCGTTTCTGCCATCTTCTATCATCTGCCTATTGGCTTTTGCAGCTTGGTAGGTAGAGATCATTTGTATTTCATACAGCCAGTAGTCATTAAAGACACCTCCCCCAATATTTCTCTTAAATTGCATAAATTGGAAAATTGTTCATTTCCTCTTCCTCCAGCTCTGTTTTCATGTATGATGAATTTAGGGATGTTTTGCAGAAAATGGGCAAGAGATTATCCTACATAGATATGCCTGCTGAAAACAATCCAATGAATTAAAAATAACCACGGACTGCAACTGACCTTTCCTATAAGCCAATATATCCCTATAGTTTTGACATGCCTTAATAATTATTAGCATTTGTCTCAATGAAAACAACTGCAGAGTACAATATTTAGCATTTGTTTTGTATTATTTACAATTTCAGTGTTCTGTTTACAGAGGTTTATGATCCCAGCCTGGAAATCCTACTCAGATGAATAATTCAATCTTATGTAAGTATTCTGAATGAGAGCCACAGGACTGGCTCTTTCTAAACACAAGATAAACGGGTGGACAAACCATATAGATCAGTTTAGGTATTGGATGCATCCTTACTGGAGACAGCATGTCTGCTATCTGTAAAGGGTTTCTACGCAGATGAGTACCGTAATGCTGAATCCAAAGTCCTGACAAGATCTGAGAGCTCTGCAGTACTTCTGACGGAATCATATTACAATTAGCATTACACTGCATGTTCCAATTCCTGCCCAAATACAAAAATGTTCATCATCTCCAGCACCACTCTGCATAAACACATTTTGCAATATTATGCTGCAAATGTTAATTCTAGCTAATACTCAGATCACAGACTAGAATGTATTAAATTTGGGTTTACCTCTATCAGAAGGGGCATAAGTATCCATCCTAAGTCCAGTTTTTAAATGAAATTGTCATGGTAATGTACAGCCTAGACATTTTATAAAACATGCTTTGTTAATTTTGATATTAAATAAGTGGAGAATTACAACTCTGAAAAATACTTTTGTGGCTAGCAACTTTTTTAGTTTTGAAAATTAAATTCTGTACATATGTATCAAAATACTATTCATAAGGATTTGTAAATACCAAATCGTAGCAACATATGAAATAAATATAAAAACATGTTTGAAATTATACGCATACATTACTCAGAGCAGATACAACTACTAACAATATCTTCCACACTGGTACATTTTATTTCCAGTTCAAATGCACAAAGGTTTGCATACCGGATTTGGACACAGGAATTTTCTGACATTTTAAAGATATGGCCCTACAAACACTCAAGTAACTTTCCCCAGAGGTATATATAGTCTAAATCAGCCCCAAAGCTTCCCATCTTAGCAAAGCTGCTAACGTATCTGTAGAGCAAAGCCCTGGGTACAGACACAGATACACATAGCTAAATGAGATCTGGTTAGCGATTTCACAATGTGGCATTCTGTACCAGACAACGCAACAAAGGAAAGATGACTTCTTCTCCTGTGTGAGCTGTAAATACTAGCCATCATACCATTTAATGGGTTTATTTTATTAGTAGTATATATTTAAAGTCTTCAATACAAGTTTCTTTTGAATGATGAAAGGCTGGTAAATTCCTAAAAGAGAATAATCAGCGGTGCAGCCGTTCTTTGATGGTCTGTAATTACCCAACTGTCCATTATTGGAATGAGAGCAGAAAACTACCACTCACTGTTAGTTTGTTTTTATTTATAACTTGTACCTTAGGTAAAAGTGCATTAATTACAAGCAAAACAAATTGCTTATTTGAAACACTTCCCATAGAGACTTACTTTTTAATGCATTAATCTAGCTGACATATACATGACATTTTACATGGAGGTTAAACTGATGTAAATAAATGCAATTATTTGAAAGCAAAAAGGATCCAATCATATTTATTTCTGTATGGGATTATCTTACATTTTCCACCAGTGTGTATCATGAACAAACATTGAACCCCATGAATTCCAGGCAGCTACAGATTTTAAAACTTCCTACCAACTTGAAATTTGATGATAAAGCACTGTACTCTTATTTTTATATGATTTGCCTGAGGTAACATCTTGCGTAATCATTCTTAAAATAATTACCCGCAAAACTGCTTAAGCAGGAAGAATGACAAAAGGTTTGAATTTCACAGACTTCGGCTCCAGCAACACAAAGCTACAGACGAAGGCTGGGGCTCACAGGAGAGCTGCTGGCAGCAGCGCTACGCTGACCGAGCCTCTCTCCTTCCTCCCTGGGCACTGTGCAGTGCCTCCTGCCCCACCACCACCCACCATCCACCTCAAACCCACCTCCTTCCTCAGGATCAGCTTCTCTTCCCCTCTTCTGCTCGTTTTCTCCCACTTCTTCCCTCAAAGTACCTCCACCTCCTGAGCTGCTGCCTCAGCCTGCGCCCTGGAGCCTCGCAGCCACCATGTGGTGTATGTGGCTGCACCTCGACAACCTCCTGGCCCTTGGCCCTCCAGGAGAGGCGATGGCAGGCATCCCCTTCTCCCCTACCTCCTCTGCACCGGCCCCTTGGGCTGAGCAACAGGCTTTTGTGGCAGCCCCTCTGCCATCATGGTCCTGAGCAAGCAGGCGGGCCTCAAGAGACCGCCGAGGGGAATGGCAGCGGCTGCCGGGAGCCTCTGAGGGATGTGGAACCATCCAGTTTGTGCTGCTGCTGCAGCACCAAAACCATTGGTTAGCTACATGAAATTAGGTATCATACGTACATTTAGGTGCTTATATATACCCCACAGGTGTGAAATACCATTTCCGTGTATCTTTCATACTGAAAGACATAGATTTATGTGTAAAGCAAAACCTGGCCGTCGCCAAGCAGCACAAGATTAAGTTATCTTGACCTAAGACCAGGGCAACTTCAAAAGCAATGATTAACCAAAAGGACATGCCAAAATTAATAGCTGTAACCCTTCAACAGTTAATAAAGGATTTAAATTTTTTTGTATGTTTTTTTAAAGTTTTCTTATGTTCTTCTCATATTCTGTGCTGCTTTCATTTCAATACTGCACAACAGCCCTTTTGAGACAAAGAAGGGGAAACAAATGGCTGTACACCAGAAATGACACGAAGGAGCTGCCGAGGCTCTGTGCTGCAGACAGTGGACAGCCTGATCCTGCCTCCTGCCAAAGGCAAAAAGGTTTTTGCCACTGGCGGCAGGATCAAGCTGCCCATGGCAGCAAGGTCTTGCAAACCGGGTAGGTGGTATGATACAAGCTGTGGGACACACTGATCTGACTGCAGTCAGGAGAGAAAAACAAACAAATGAACAAACAAACAAACAGTTTGATGCACCAAACCATTTCAGTTGCTATTTTCATATTTTGCTATCACACAGGTCTTCCAGAAATTATTTAAAATAATATGTACATCTGAAATACAAAATGTCAGTTTTACATCCTGCTGGTTTCAGCTAAAGTTCTATGTAAAAACAAAACATCATAAAGTCCAATCAGTAATATTAATATGCAGATAAACAGTTAACCTTCTACGTGCTGACTAGTATCCTTGATGGTCATTGTTTCAAACAAGATACGAGAGTAACAAATTTCCCTAATCAAACTTGAACAAGGACATAGATGACTTACATTGCCATCAGGGAGACATTGACTGTTCATCCTACTTTTGTATAAATGTGGAGGCATAAGCATGACTCTGTGTTATTCTTGCTCTGTTGGAGATGTTACCCAGAGGGTAGGGGTCCTAGGCTCCCAGAGACAGTCTCCTAAGAGACTGCATCTCATGTGCATTTGCAGCAGCATTACTGCGCATGGGCTTGTCACAGTTTGACCCATATAATCCATTAACCCAACGAGAGATCAATTCCTGGGAGAAGTCTATCCCACTTTTTGAAAATTACTTTGTTGCCAGCATTGTAAATCTAGCAATAAGCTGTTGCGAAACTCTATCCTCTCTCACATTTAAAAGAGCTTTGCAGAAAATGGATATTGGGGGATAGGGAGACACAGGGACATCTGTCTCCAAAATTTCAAGAGGAGCTTTTCTACCTGAGACTAAAATGCATTTTTATATTCTTGAGCATTTATGTAAATAGTAGCACTTTTTAAGAATGATATTTTAACCATTATTTCTTTAAAATACAGACTTTTCTATCTTTCTATCTTGTGTGGTCATTAAAATATATATATATATACAGCAATGTATTTGTCATAGCTATTATCATCAACCATACATATTTATAACTCTCCATTTACTTGAATGCTCCACATAAATAAATGCTCAGTGCTTGTCATGTTACTTGTCTTGCTGTTAGAAAGAACAAAAGAAGAACAACAAAGAAAGAACACCAAAAATATTTTTTACAATCTAAACTGAAAACATAAAAGAAGTTAGCTGTTGAGGCATTCAATGGCAAGAACCACAAATTTGAAGGCAGCGAGACTGAACTATGTTTTGCTTTCCTCATGCTTTTTAACACAATATGACAGATGTCATGTGAATGGGGAGAAAATTGTTTAATGTTATTTTTTTAATGTATTTTATATTGATAGACTAACTCAAAACCAGTCATCGTTATCTTTATAGTAAAGTTCTAGAATGCAGCTCTAGTGAGAAACTAGCCTTAATTTCTTTGCTCCAGTTACATGAACCTGGTCAGGGATACAGTTATATATACCCTGTCATGTGTCACTAGGGTCAGTATCTACTAATTCCAGTGGCTACTGTTACAATATTCAACCACCAAAAGTTTCAGATCAGAAGCTGAAAGTTTGAGACATTTATGAGTGAGAACAGAGACTCCTAATTTAAAACGTGTGTGACCTTAATATAGCATTTGGGGGTTCAAAATGTTCCTATGTACTTTGCGTAATACTACAATTTCACAATACTCCCTCACTTCCAGTCATAAAGCTATAGATTGATTTACCTTATCTGTAAATTGTATAGAACAGATCTCTACTAAAAGCGAATTTCTATGACTATTTGAACAAGTAACACCACAAAATAGTATTCCCTGATGCAAAGACAGAATAAAAAATAAAAATAAAAATAAAAATAAAAAGTCCTCTAACCTCTAATTCCATTGATAAGTTAGCAATTTTCACGGATATGTATACTTTTCAGAAACTACTTTAAACAGAATGATTCTATACTTGTCAATGATAACTCTGTTTATGTAAAATAATCTTATAACAGGTCGCCAAAATAATCTGTCTTAATCAAAAACAGATTTATATCCATACAGTCCACTTATTCACTGACTGTAACAAAACACACAGAAAGCACACATACATTATTCTAACTCTTGCATACACATTTGCCTTCTTCATACACAACATAATCATGAAAAAGTATCATTTACTCCTGCTAGCATGGAAATCAGGGACACAGTTTTCATCTCTCACATTTTAGAAACTTTAGAAACCCTCTTATAAATGGGTATCATGCATATTTCGCTAACTCTGAGTGTTCCACAGCTTGTTGGAAATATTTTTTCTTCATAATTAGCTCTGGAGATTAAAATGAAACTCAGAAATATATGAACATGCACAGCGTTTTCCATGATTTCCATAATTCCATAAGATTTTCCACAATTATGGTATGGACTAAAATAATCCAACCTGGATCATCTAACAATTTTCATTAGTAAATTACTTTATAAATGGCTGTATTGAATAAAAATAGAAAACCTTTATGCTGTGATATCTCATTTTCTCTGGTGGGAATTAGTATGTTACTGATGACCAGTGTTTGAAGCAAAATCTTTCTTTGTTAAATCATGTGCACTCTCTCAAGCCAAAACTCAGCATATGTATGGTAGTATAATCACAAAAAGTGTGATTGAATGTAATCAAACCTTCAGCCATTACACAGCCAAAATATCCATGATTTGCATGATTATTTTGCCTAAGGGTCTCACTCTTAATGTTTCGGCAGCCCTTTTTGTATAAGCAAAATGAATAAATTAACCAACAAGGAAAACGTTAAATAAAATAAAATAAAATAAAATAAAATAAAATAAAATAAAATAAAATAAAATAAA
>CM021766.1:18918328-18931490 GCA_011076525.1 Nettapus auritus | reverse complement strand
AAATAAAATAAAATAAAATAAAATAAAATAAAATAAAATAAAATAAATAATATGCAAACATTTAATGCATACAACGTAGTTACCTGGTTATGTTTTTGTATCAATGTCAATACTTTCTTGGATGATCAAGGTAAAGTCAAGAGGAACTTGAATTCTTTATATGGATTGTGCCTTCAATAAAAGGTCACATTTTATTCAAAGTATAAAAAATAACATTAAAGTTTTAGTGAGACAGAATAGTGCAATAACTCAAGAAAATTAATACCATGAGCAGTTTCTCTTCTCTTTTTAACGACAATGGTCAACAAAATAAATGAAGAACAACAAGAGAGAATCAATGCAAAGGCCTAGAGAGTAACTCCCATTTTTTAAACTATTAATTTTGTGCTCAATGTCAAAGGCAATGACAGTAAGCACTGAATAAATACAAAAGTTCTTTGGGATTACCGTTTTTTTTTTTTTTTTCAAGATGAAAAATGCACTGGCTTGGAATGTTTATTTGAACCAGCTGTATGGTATTACTATAGAGAGTCAGGAAGTTAATATATTCTTTGGAAGTCCAGTATCATAATAAGTTATTCTAGCAGTCAGAGTAAGCAGAGGACATGCAATGTGATTTGGCAGCCCAGGCACAGATACTGCATACGCTCCTGAATTCGAGCAATGCAGCAGCTATATGTTATCAGAACTGGGTCCTGCTCATAATTAGAAGAGTGACTGGTAGGAGAAAGGTAGAATCAGAAATAAAATTGGCATTTACTAGTGCACATGATGGGACTGATCCTCTCTGAAATTAACAGGATGAAATCTTTTGACTGAAATCCCTCCCGTGGCAGGATCAGGCTTATCACTTACTGCATTTCTTTTCATTCATTATAGTATTTTATTCTGGGCATTTGTCCCCTGTAATTTATGCAACCATGACCAAAGTCCTCATTAGCATAGTGCTGGAAATACAACAACGTGTTGTGATATGAAGCACTGGAAAATCAAATAAATCTCTGTTTTGACAGAAATTTTCAGGGCAAACTAATATGTAAGGGCTGCAAGAAAGGAAGGGTATAAACTCAGATATTCTGGCTAGGAAGAGCCATGAAATCTGTTTATATTCTGCATCTCTCCCATAAAACCATTAATGGTGAAATCCTTCATACCACTACAATCAATCTCTCTGTAACTATTTAATAGCTATGCTGAGGCAAATCAAATTATTCTTATAATCAGGGATAAAATACAACACATTTTGCAATCTATCAAGTAAAAGATCACTTACTTGTACTATTAGTATATAAAAATGAACTGTCATGCTTTGGTAATAATAATTTTATGATATGAGGTTTAAAGCAAATTAATTTAAAGTTAGTGTGGAATTTCAATGCTATATGCATATTTGTATGGCAAGATGATGCAGGAATGTGAGTTATGACACTGCAACGTCCAGGAATAATAGGGTAAGTTAAAGTTACCATAACAGATGTTTTGATTTTAAGTCTGCATTCCCTTAATCTGTCTAATGTTGTCACAATCTTCTGGTTGCTTAAGTACGGGTTATTGTTATCAGCCACGTCCCATCATTCTTCAGCAACTTTCCTAAAAAGGGAAAGGGGAATTTTCTTTGAGTGACAGACACAGAATTGTGACAGATGCAGAATTCATCATTTTTTATCCTCTGTCTGCCATATAAAATACAATATGGAATGGTTCGTGCAACACCTCTTCTTTTCAGACAGGGACAAAAGCATCTTCCACAAAACACTACCTTTACCTAATTTTTTTTGCCTCTGTAGAGCAACACAGACATTAATGATGAACTGAAATCTTAACAAGTATAAAGAATTTGTCTGAATTTATTTATGCTTTAAAATGCTTCATGCTTTCAGCTGCATTATATTCACTTTCTTTAAATTACATAAAATTTATTTTCCAAGATATGAACATAGGCATGTTAGAGCTTGGTTAATTAAAATAGTCTATTCATTAAATATATAGAAATGCAAAACCAAGTTATTCGCTGGTAAAATTGGCATAGCTACATAGATCCCAACAGGGCTCTACACGCTTGTTATAGCTTGTGATATTTTGGCCCGTAACATTAGTCTAATACGTTGTCTTGTAAATAATAGATTAGACAAACAAGTACTCGGGTACGTACTTACATTTTTAAGAACATATTATTTACTCGATATGACAAGTCACTTTATGTTAGTCAGGTATTTTACCATGCTTACAGACAATTTATAAAACATACTAGATAACACTCTTCTGGGTCCAGTACAGATTATGTTAAATTCTGCCCGTTTTTTGTTGTCTTTTTTTCTTCTGAAGGACCACAATGCAATGATAATTTATACTATGGTAACTATATATAATTAAATTAGATCGCTGCCATAAAATGCATGTTTGGCTTCATTTCTATAGGCGAGGCTCTCCTGGCATTTTTCCAGGAGGATATGTCACTGTGGCTCTGATGATGTGAGCAGATGGCGGGAAGCACGACGAAGGACCCTACCTCCGCTGCTGGCCACCATGCCCAGGCCAGCCTAATCAGCTCCATAACTTCAGTGGCATGAACAGCTGATAGCACTGGGGACTAGCAAAACTGCCAGGATGCTCAGCCCTAGAGCTGTTCCTTTCTCCTCTGGCTCTTGTTCCTCGTAGCCACATTCAAGAAGTGGTTGGACTTTGTGTCCAATGATGGTCTTTGGTTTTACTCTGCCCCAAGAGACATGGGGAAATCAGACCTATGTTTCTGAGATTTTTTTTGCACTTAGAATCAAGAAGGTGGCTGGGAAGTGAAGATCACAGTGAAACAGGGCAGAGGTAGAAGGTTTCTGACAGTTTTCCCTGACACTGGAAGAACTCAGCAGATGAGCACAATCTTTTTAGTCTCATCATACAGCATGAGAGAAAAATCCTACCGGAGAACCTCCCAGGGTTTCCAGGCTCTCAGATGGGCTTTGCCTCAGAGAGGACGCCTTGACAGGAGCAGATGTGATAACAAATGACCTTTAGAATCACACCCTGAGAGCTGTTGACCGTTTCCTGAAAGCTGTTCATCCTCCTGAGCTCCTGGCTTTAGTTTGGAAACCTTGAGACCCTGACACAAAAATAAAAAGGGTCAAAACCAAGAAAGAAAAAAAAAATAAAAAAATAGAGCATAAGACTTGGAACCAAAGGAAAGATTGGGGAAAAAGAAAACAGAGTACAAACAGGCTTTAGAATCTTCCTTTGCTTTTAAAGATAAAAATCATAAATCTAAATCCAATGCCAAAACTGAGTATTATCTTCATCCCAAAATCAAAGAAAAAAAAAAAATCTGAGATGAACAAAAGTCTATGAAACAGTAATAGAAGAAAAATGTGTTTCAAAGCTATGTAATTTTTATTCCAATCCAAATTACACCCCATGTGTAATTTTAGGAAACACAATACCTGTATATTCCCATGAGTGTGCTCAGATTTCCTGTGCAACATGGAAAAACAAAGTCTCTTTGCCAGTGACAGCTCACGGGGTGGGTAACTGGTGCTTCCAGGGGGATCCAGAGGAGAAGCTGTGGGCGCACAGGTGTCTGCAAGTGTGAGAGAGGAAGATGGGAGGTTGTTTATTTGTTCCTCCTCAGCTTCGCCAACGACAGTGAAAAATTTCTCAGCACTGATTTCTTGTAAAGCTCCTTGAAATCAAGACTATGACCATATCCCATGACTAGCATGGAGCAAAAGTCACATTTCACCCATATGCTCACTTAGGTTTATGTTGATGACTTCAGGCTGTCTCAGTTAAGTCATCTTGGAAAAAAAGCCTGAAAGAATAACAACAAACTCACTGGCACTCCATTTTTAAGGCAAGTTCGGGGGAAAAAAAAATGGCCCTGTTAATGCAATAATATGCTACATCTCAGTCACTGCCTGCGAGAGACAGAGAAGAGAAAAAGGGGAGGGGTAAGCGGGAGACAGAAGGAGACAGAAAGCAGAAGCAGGAACAAAGATGCAGTATCGGGAGACAAAACGAAAGGAGAGATGACATCGCGGAATGTGCAAAACATGCCTCTTCCTACATTTGTTAAAACTAAACACACACACAAACTATCTCAAAAGCTGAAATGAAATGAAAAACTCGGGCACATTTGATTTTACCCTTTCAAGCAATTAAATGATTTTCTGTATGATTTTTTTCCCTGTCGAGTCCTGTCCTTCCCTTGCAATGCCTTCTTTCTCCCTTGCCTGTTCTTCCCTTTTTTTTTTTTTTTTTTTTTTTTTTTTGCCTATGCCATCTTGCTTTGTTCCTTTTTCTTTGCTTCTGCCTGCTTCTTTCTTCCTCTTCCTTTCTTCTCTTGCTCTCCCTTGCCTTTTTTTTTTTTCTTGCTCTCCCATGTGTTCCCTGAGCACATGAAGAACATGAGCACAAATAATGGAAAAGCATTTTTTTTTTTTTCTGATGCTCCTTTTCTATCCCCATGTGGTTTTGTCTGCTCTAGCTCTGTTAGGTTTGAAATACACATGGGGAAGCCACTTGTTCTCCCATGTGTTTTAGAGCTATCTACAGTAGCTCACTGCAGGAAAAACATGTGGGAAGGGAATGTGTCGGAAAAGTTGCTTGTACTCCCTCCAACACGTGGGCCACATTTAACAAGGTCAAGGGACAAGTGTGGCTCACAGGCATTAGTTTGACCAGTACTATAAAAAGGATCACGCATTCTTCTTTCTTTTACCTGCGTGCACTTTGCAGTTAATCACTCACCAAAATTCAGCTTATGGAGCTCCAATTGATTAGCTTTTATTTTTAGGCTGGATGATCAGCAGAACATATTTGAGGAACAGATTATCATATCTTTCTTTCCTGGTTTGACAATTCCAAGACAATGAAGGATATAAATGTAACAAGAGGAAACCTTTTTTTTTTTTCCCCCTTTGTCTTTCATCATCCTGCACCAGAGCATCACACACGTTGCGAGTGAGCAGACGAGGGTATGTCTATTAAACCGGTCGTCTGCTCCTAAGGCAGATTTTTTCCACAGAGTGTCCCTTCTGAACTGTTCTGCTACCAGCCTACATTCACATAAAATATCTATGAACTGTTGGTTCATGTTATACGCATTTTGACACCTTTCAGCTGGCTTTCACAGATTTTCAAAGCACCTGTTCCAATACAACCTGTCTTTTTGGCAGCAGCCCATACCAGTAAGCCCCTGATTTTCTTTTCTCCTTCACTCAACTATTTCTAGTATACGTGTCAAAAATACAATGAAGTGAAAGGAGGCGAATGCTGCCCAGTTCTCCAAGATGCTGGACCACGCTTCCTGCAGAAAAAATATTATTCACATTGCTGCACAGATTAACTAAACTGCTCTTGCCACTTGTCTTAGGGGAAAGGTCCAGCTAACTTGTGAGTGGGCTGCTTGCCATGTGAACAGATGGGCACGGGCTTCGACAGCCAAGAAATGATGGATCAAATTTTGAAATTTGTTGCTCGCTCCCCACCGTAGTAGCTCCAAATCGGCCTCGGTGGAACTTTATCTCTGCAGAAGTGGTGTAAAGGCAGCAACATTTGACTGAACAAATACACCTCGCGTCTCAGTGCTGCAGGCTGGCTGACAAAATCAGAACACTGCCGCCAGCGGATGCCTGTTACAAGCTTACATAGCTCTCTCAGGCTAACAAGCTCCTGTGTGAGCTTCCAGTGCAATTGTAGGGGAGTATTATTTTGCATTGTGGTCCAAGATAAAGTCTTTTTTTTTAATAAAAAAAAAAAATCCTTTTAATCTATGCAGCCTTTTAAACAAAGAACAGGTTCACCTGTGTGTTAGAATAAGCTTAAGGCAAGAGGAGGTATGGAGGTATCCATGATGCCCTGTTTAAATGTTGTGTAAAACAGTTAGCATAGATATAAAAAATATTACTAATGATTTAACATATTAAATTGACAAATGCATATAGAGAAAAGTTAAATGGTATTTGACTGCTATTAATAAATCACAGAAATTGTTGTCTATAAGGACGTTGTTTCTCAGCTTTCTAAGTGCTGCTATGGCAGTACACATTCACTTCAAATTTCTGTGTACTTGGTGAAAATCTGGGATGTGAAAGCAATGTATCTTCGCATCTCATTGATGCGCTTATTTAATTCTGGGTTTGTAATTTGAATTATTACTGAGGAAAAAGTCTGTAGGCATCTCACATGTCTTGACGTTGGTTGTACGTGGCTTTGTAAAATTTAACTTTGTCTTCCTGTTATTATTTTAACTATATCAACACTGTCTTACCTTAACTAATACCAGCAATTGCAAACCAGGATCTTAATACTTTCGTTTGTGCTGTAATGGGAATTTCTTACCTTGTGCCACTTTATAGCATACATTTTGACAGTTTACTGATGGATTTGCAAAAACAGTTGAATAGTTCTATGAGTGCATGAATGATAAGTAACGGTGATCATAATTAGTGTTACCTTTAGAAATACAAAGCATTTTTAATAAAACTGTGCATACAGCAAACATGGATAAAATATTTTCATAATTATCTACACAACGCATGCCATTAATTACCAAAAAAAAAAAAAAAAAAAAAAAAAAAAAAAAAAAAAGCCATTTCCCAGGGTCTCTTCCAATTTTTCTCCACCACCTCAGGCCCGGCGCTATTTGGTATGGGCAGATTAGGGTAGCTGATGATTCCTATTGATTTAAATGTCGTGCTAGGAAGCCTAAATCCCCAAGAGCAATAGAATCTCCCCTATCACTATCCTACTGCTTATTGACCTAATTCACTAACCAACCATCAGGGCTTTCTCTCACAACAAATAAATCTTGCATGAAACAGACAGTACATGGACACGAGTAGTTTTCAGCAGTGTTAACAATATAATACATTTAAGGTCACCAAAGCATTCCTCTTTGTTTTCTCATATCGACCAAAACGTCATTTGCCATTTAAAAATGGGCAGAATCTGTGATTGTATTTTTATATCAAAATTATTCCTACAATCTGAAATAAGCGTGATGTCTGCTCAGGCTATTCTGCATGTGTAAAATGCCATTTATTTCAGTGCTTGGATCTGCCGGTGAGTTACTGCTGGAACGGTTGCCGAACAGATCTGACAGGTGCAGCATTATAGCCAGTAACTCGGACCCACTGTTTACCACTCAAAACTCTAATAATTACTAAATTTCCTCCTTCATTAATTGAGCCAAACAAATGAAGAACAAAGCAGTGTTTGCTGTGTTGTTCTGCTTTTCATGGGTCAATATTTTAAACTAAAACTTGGATCCTGGACTCTGCAGGTGCCTGTATCTGAACTGAACTCTCAGTGATTTTCCTGGGTTGAATAACACACTTGTTTGAATGTAAGTGCCCAACAACTAAAATTTGTGGCTTTGTAAAATGTGTTCATCGCTAGATATTAAATTTGTTCACCAAAAGAGATCACAAAAATTACTCTGCATTAAAAAAAGAAAAAAAGAAAAAAAGAAAAAAAGAAAAAAAAAAAAAACAACTACTTACTACTTCGATAGACAGATCTGCTTCAGAGGAGAGGCCTAATTCTGCTGCCAGTAATGTTAATTAGAGCAACAGAAAGGTCCTGGATCACTAGTCCTCTCATCAATATTGAGCAAAGCCTTTATCAATGCAATTTGAAGCAGTATTAAAAGTGATAAATGCTCATTTATAATTGTTGATATTATCAAACCAAAATAATTTGTTACCCTACGTAACCGTGCCAGATTTTTATCACGTTATAAAGGTTAACACAAGTGTTACAAGAAACATCAATGAGCTACGCAGGCTACGTTTGCTTTCGGTTAGATAAGTATGCTTTGTAGTAGTTGATATTCCCTCTAGATAATGGATATGGGCCAGATTCTCTGCTGACACAAAGCAATATACGTAACACGAACGGAGATATGCTGATTTACACTAGCTGCAGATCTAGCCCTAGTATCTTTAGATGCAATAAACTATCTTAAATAACTCCATTTCCTAAATATTACTCAGCCATTCCTCACTATTGCCAAAAGGGAACTGTGAATGCCATGGTCTGCAGGATTTTATTTATCAAAGCTTCTTTCAAGGCATATATCATTGTGGCATGCGAGCCGTGCTTTACGATCAGAATCAAACATTTTCAAGAAACAGCAAGATTAATTCAAGGAAAAGAATACTGTGTGGTGCTTGCTCTCACTGTAATATGTTCCATCTTTTTTTTTTTTCATTTTTTCATATTTTTTTTTTTTAATGAAAACGGCCCATCATGTTAGTTGATTTAAATACTTCTGCGGCTTGATACCGCTGAACCATGTAAATGGAATGAGAAGTGTTATGCTATGCATCTCTTTAAAGAGTGGATTACTGATAACTCATTGTTTGTATTTTTATATTACCTACCTCGATAAGAAGCTAACTAAATGCAGAGCTACAAGGAAAACACATTTGTTTGTTATATAAACACGAAATTATTTCCCCAAGTATGCTAAACAACATTTTAGTGCCCTGACATTGAACATCTGGAGACAAATAGTACCTAAACTGTACAGCTTCATTTTCCTTTGAGGTTTATCTATTTTTACTTACATTTGCTGGATGTCAGCTTATAATAATTACTCTTCTATACACATCTCTAGCACTAATGTGACAGACTGTGAATGCTTCTTGACAATAGAGCATAATATCCTCCTCGCAGGCTTCCAATAGTGAGGCTGCAATCTCACCGAGTGCATAAACACGTAAAAAAGTCTTACTTAAAACATTGACAAATTCCAAATGTATTTGGTTTGCTGTTTAAAAGCACACACGGGCTATACATTTCTTGATAACTCTAAAAAATGAGGCTAAATGTAAAGTACTCGCAGCGCAGCGTGTGACGTCTGTATCTGAGCGCTGCCTGAGCAGCAGGAACAGTAGGCACAACTTTGAACTGTCTGCAAATTATGTCAGATGATTTGAAAGGAAGCAAAAATATCCATTTAAAATCTACTGCTAATAACTGTTGCTTACAAAGTACTATTATAAACATTAAAAAACATTTCCTAGTGTTTTTGTTGAGTATGACAAAACTACATTCATCTGCAAGGCAGGAGTAGACATGGAATCAGGCTAGCAGGTCACTAAAGCAACGGGAATCTTTTTGTACTCCTTCATTCAACATTAAAGGTGAGCACCTTCGTGTAGGCCTCGTTTATAAATCTCCCTGAATTTAGTCAAAGACACTAGAGTTTTGTCTAAGAAAGAGCAAATAACCTGAACTACAGAGCTTCATTTCTCTGTGAGAGAAAGAGCATGACTGAAAACTCAGTAAATGCAGCAATTCCCCTTAATTAGTACAACTTCAAACTGTGTTAAAATCCATAAAAGAATAAAGCTGCTATCCTGGAGGATGTGTTGCCCAGTACACACAATAATGCCTGCTTACACGTCCAAATCATTCCATCACTTTATTACTCATTTTCAGTGTGTTCTTATCCATGGACATGTGCAAATTCTCCCTGTGATTTTTTTTTTTTTGTACATGTAAAATAAAAAACAAATGCCTTTTTAGGAGTTTGATCTGACACATATTTTAGTAAAATAAGGGGACTTTTATAACATGCAAGATTTTCCTCTATCATTAGAAATCAGAGAGCTATGATGTTTTAAACAAATAAACCTTCTCTGTTTTGTCTCTGTTCCTGAGTGCTTAAATAAGGACTGAAACATAAATAGCTTAAACATGTACAACTTAAATGTGTATATAATTTAAAGGTGAAAGCTGTCAGTTTATTTTTTCTTAAGTTTTTTTTTTCTTACAGACTAAGAATATGTGGCTCTTTTCACGTACGAGGGGAACACGAGAAGATTTCAAGTTTTGACAAACAGAAGACAGAAACAAGTCAGAATGAAGCAAATCAAAAGGTAAATAGATAAGCCCTTCTTGTTTTGTTTTGTTCTGTTTTATACCTAAATTAATGTCACTTAAATTCAAAAATACTACCTAACAGTGAAAATATTTTTTTCATGTTAAACTTAGAATAAGAAATATTAAACTCCTGATCAAAACTATAATCAGCTACTACAGATTTTACCTTACTAAAATAAAACAAGTGCCTTCACATATAATTCAAAAGTTAATTTCCTGAATTGTTAATCAGAGCTATTTGTGAGCAAACAAAGTAGGTTTTATTGAATAGTCCTTGTCCTTACCCAAACAAGGCATTTACTGGAATTAATGCATACAAGAAAAACTTGGGAGTATAAAATATTTTTGCAAATAAATGTTAAGTACTGTACTTTCCCCAGGTATGAATGAGGACTGTCTACAAGAATTGTACCAATTAATAACCCATGTTACAGCTTTGTTCAAGGCAGTACTTTATTTGCTATATTGCCCTTCTGTATCAGTTGCACAGGGGAAATTTTGCTGGGCCTTTTTGGGTATGCATGCTCCTTTTCTTTCATGCTATGATAATGTCAGTGAATGAAACATGAATGTCAATTTTTTCTTTCAGAAATTAATCCATGCAAGAATCAAACTTTGTAGTAAATAGTCACTAATTATTTAATGTTCTCATCTGCTCCAAATACTTTTTCCCCAGTAAAATATATCAGTTATAATAAAGTAAGCTCATTACTGACTTAAAAGAGAGGTTCTAGGGTTAGTCCATTACTCTGTGGATGAAACTCTAAAGTCAGTAATAATTTGATTAAATTGACATTAGAAATATCATCTTAAATTACTGTTTTTCACTATGTGAAAAACAATAAACAGAAAAAAATGCTACTCTGAGAGTTTTCAGCAATACTTATGCCAACTATTAAATTTTATGAATTAGTGCTCATGACATGCAAAATGATTTCCCCTCATTTTGAACAGCTGCATTATTTTGTTTAGAGTAACAAAGAACAAGCTGTAAAAAAGGCTAGCTCGCATGGACTGAGGTAGTTTCACTGATTAATTAATATTCAAATATTAATGCATTTCCTTTGTAGTTTCTTTATTTGATATACATGTTGGCTTCCTCCTCTTGGAAATTATGATGAACAGGGTTTTAAAACGTGTAAACACTGTGCACAGGCAGTAAAATCTGGTATCATTTTGACAGCCTGTGAATCCATCTTCTGTCCTTTTTGGGGGTGAAAAAAAAAAAAAAAAAAAAAAAAAAAAAAAAAGAGAAAGAGAGGAAAAATAAAGGTCAGGCTGAGAGGTTGGGCAAGGGAATTGAAAACCCAAATTTTGTGATTAAAATTAATAAAAAGAATTACATGGGCTGTGTAATCTTGTGATGAATCCTTAACAGTTGTTTTGCCTTTAAAAGCTAGATTTTAATTTATATATTTCAATATGCTATAAATGATAGGAGGATGATGAAGAATAGATTTCTGTAGCATGTAACCGTGCCAAATGTGTGCATTTCTAACGTTTTTTTATGACAATCCTTTTCCATAGCTGTGGTCTCTGCACCTTTGTAAATCTACAGCTCAGAGCTTTGTCCTCTCCTCCATTTTATGGTTTTTCTTCTCCTCCATTTTATGCCTTTTCTTATGTATCGTGTCTATATTTGACAACCATACCAGAAGACAGAGAAAGCCTGATTTTGCCAGCCTACCTTGCTGTTGTCATGCCTTTTAGTTTCTGGCAAAATGCAAATCAGCAGGAATTCTGTCAGGCAGAGCTCTGAAGCTCAGCGTTCATCAATTCAGTGGTGTTCATTTGTATGCCAAAGCATCGGACCAGTGCTATCGCATCAGATCATACACCAAAAATGTACACAGTCGTTCTTCATGCTACCGTGAGACCTGACACTGCGCTTATGCGGTGTGTCAGAATTAAGGGCCGGATCCTGCAGGCAGTATACTTTTATTTTTTTAATCGCAGTTTGTGCATAGTTGAGACCTCAGTTTAGCAATGCATGATTTTACCTGGTGAGTGGAGAACCCACAGTGCCAGCAACCTGATTGCTCACGTCCTGCATCAGTACTGAGGACGAAACATAGGTGCCAAGCAGACAGCTGATTTAGAGGAAAGAACTGGATTGATATCACAAAGAGAAAACATTCAAATGCTTCTAAAATGTGATGTGGCTAGATGTGATAAAATCTAACCTTACCGTTCTCACTGGAACAAAACTTTAACTAGCTTCAAAACCCGGGCTGAGCTCTTAGATGACCGTCTATAATTAGTGACAGGTACAGCTGTGGATACAAAATTCCAAACAGCTCTTCAATTAAATCCAGTCAATCGCCTTGAATAGGTCAGGCGAAATGAAATTTGTGTATTCAAAGCTCTTTCCTAGCACGAGGTCCACTCCTCTGGCAGCAGTGTCAACCTGCAAAGGGATCGCAGCGCAGGTCAGAAGTCGACCCAAAGAGCAGGGGATGCTCACCAAATTTTAATTAGGTTATGATAATCTATGAGGTTTAATTAAGTTATGATAATATATATATTATATGATAGTATATAATAGGTAGGGGTATGCACGGGATATGCTTTACATGTCTCACTACTGTTACACAAGTGCTAGTGCATCTGACTTAACCTCATCACCAACTCCTATTTCAGAAAAGCATTGCAAATGTAGAGAGAAAACTGCCCTTTTTATGTGATTTTATGTTACTTATTTGGTAATAATTAGCAGTTGGTCATTTTTACACCTTGTGTTGTCTGAAGTGTATGTGCAGTGTGGAAAGGCTGTGTTGTCTGAAATGCATCTGTAATGTGGAGAGGACTAGCTTGCTGGCAGTATGTAGACATTGTTTTAAAATCACCGATTGACAGGGGCCTTTAGCTTCTACTCTTAAAAAATAAAAATAAAAAATGTGGAGATTTCAATGCGGAATTTCGACTTAAGAAATATTCCGCAAATAAGGCTTGTTTAGTCAGTACGTCGGTGTTATTTAAAACCAGCAAGCCAGCAGGGGCCTCTGGCATCTACTCTTAAAATAAATATATGAGGAGATTTCAACTGTGAATTTCAACTTCGGAAATATTACAGTAAAGGTTTGTCGAGGGAAGGCTTGCTTGTGTGTTACCGTGCTTGTCCGTGGTTCTGCTCCTTAAACTGAGGAGACTTCAACACGGAATTTTCACTGCAGAAATAGAATAAGTTTGTCGAGGGAAGGCTCGGTCACGCGTTATCGGCGTTATTCAGAGGGGGGTGTCGCGGTCCGTTCCGCTTATCCCCGGTTAGGATTTTCTCCAC
>CM021766.1:18543047-18903001 GCA_011076525.1 Nettapus auritus | reverse complement strand
GCCGAGAGGGATGGCGACGAGGCTGCCATTTTGTGTCTTTTTAGCGGGTTGCTTTTCCCCTCCGCCGGAGAACCAGGGCGCTGCGCTCCCGCGGAGCCCCACCCGGCCCCGCCGCTCCCTGCGGGGAGGCTCCCGGCCCGGCCGGCCTCCCCGGCCCCGGCGGCCTCCCCGGCCGCAGCCTCCCGTCGCCACCTCGGCGATAGGTGCTCGGGGTTTGCAGGCTGTTCAGCTGATTTGTTGCTAATAGCAACCACACGACAGCGATTCGCAGCCTTTCCTGCTGCCGGTGCCTCTCCTTACACCTCCGGCCGCGGCTCGGGATGCAGCCGGGAGGCTCCGCGCTCCCTCCGTGGCGAGGACGGGGCAAGGAGGACGGGGCGGGCGAATTGGGGTTTGCCAAATCCGGCTTCCCCGCCTCAGCTCGGCTCGGCTCGGCTCGGCTCGCATTGTCTGGGCGCATTGTTGGGAGCTGCCAGCGGCACGGGTGGGTGCAGCGCTCGCCTTGCCGCCTATGGAGCTGCGGGCAGCGCCCAGCGCCGAGCCGGAGCGCACCCTCCCCCGGAGCGACAGACACAAAGGAAGACCTCGTTCCTTTCAGCTGCCCGGAATAAATTAAGCTCCGGCTTTCAGTTTTGGACCGTCCCAAAAATATTTGTCATTATTTCTCTCTCTCTTTTTTATTTTTTTTTCCTTCTTTAATGGTACTGCACAAGCGCCGGCGGTTCCGCAGGAAACCAGAGGTGCAACCATCTGCGTGTGGTAAAAAAAAAAAAAGGCTCAGCCCCAACCAGCTGATATTTCCTGGTCCCATCCTGCAAGCCAATCCGAAATATTTTTGCCCTTTCCCAGTTTCTTTCTCCCTTCAGGATTTTTCTCCTGCCTTCGCCCAGCGCGGTGGCGACGCGCTGATCCCCAGCAGCGGGACAAATGCCTGCTCCAGGGCCAGCGTCGTCCTCTTCGGTGAATAAAAAGGAGAATTCCCTGCTCTAGCGGGTCTGAAGCGCCCCGACGTCTCTGCCTCGCCCCCCCAGAACTAGTTTGCTCAGTAGGAAGGTCCCGCAAATGAACGTCGCCGCCCAAAGCCCGCAGCGGGGTCCCCGCAGCACCGCGGGACCCGAAGGCGTCGTGCGGGGAGCAGGGAGGGGACCCCGCGGCCACGCCGAAGCCAAGCGGTGGCAAAGCCAACCCCGTACCGGCTAATGAAGCCATCCAGCCCAGCGGTTCGAATATTTACCTTTATTATCTCAGTCTAGTGTCTGCCCCTGTTATCCGTAGGTGCTCAGGACGACACCCCGAGCTCAGCACGCCTTCGTGGGAACACTCGAGCGTCCTATCTCCCCTCCACCCGCGAACCTTTCCACGCGTAACCCCTCGCCCCCTCGCTTTCCGAAAGCCCAGTGCTCCGACCTCGGAGCCCCGGGGGAAAACCGAGGGGCGGGCGCGCTGCCTTCCCTTCGAGCACACCCGGGCGGGCGAGCGGGGGTTGAAAGCCTCATTTTTGCCACCCCCCGGCCCCGTGCTGCGAGCCTCCAGCAGCAGCAGCAGCACGCCCAAACGGTTCTCCCAGCGCTTACCGAGCGGCGGCCGGCGGCCGCCCCGTCGGGGCAGGCGGGCGGGGGGCGTCCCGCAGCCGCGGGGGTCGCGGGGTGAGCCAGGAGAGGGTCGGGGACCCCTCGCCCCTCCTTGTCAAGCCTCTCTCTTCACGCCCTCGCGGCGGAAAAGCGGTGAAGCCCCGCTTTTCGGGAAATAAAGGGGCCGTCGGGGGGCGGCGGGCGCGGCTCCAGCCCCCAACGTGCCCCGCAGCGCCCCGGCAGACTCGCGTGGGGGCCGGCCGCTCCCACGAGTGGGGCCCACACACTTGTTGCTTCGCAGCTCGGCAAGCCCCTGGGGAGACGCCCGTTATTCCTCAGCCCTCAGAGCCCCCATGAATAACTCTGCCCTTCCCCGGCTTGGGGAAAGTGATATTTCCTGGCATTTGGAAATACTGGCCGCATTTCCCAGCGAACCAAAGGCTGGGATTCCCAGCAGCGAGCCAGCACGCGTTTATTTGGATAATTTACCCCGGTCTCCTGCCCTCCTGATTGCTTTTTAAGCCGACGTGTGGAGGAACACGACGCACCGAAGGACACGGCTTTGCTGCTGCCGAGCAGCCCGGCAGCGTGCGGTGCGCTCTCCCCACTACGTCATTTCCATCAATGATTTTCCGTCCTCGGTACTTTTTTTTTTTTTTTTTTCGAGAAGCCGTGACATTTCCGTAGACCGCCTTTGCACCGTGTTTATCCCTCATTATTATTATTAACCACGCGGGCAGCCTCCCCGTATCAAGCAACGAAATGTCGCAGCGAGTTGTGGGGGTGCTCGGGGTGCGTGAGCTCGCTCCGCTTACCCCAGCATCAGGCTTAATTAGGCAGATAAATCAATTTATCTGAAATCGACACATCTGCTTTTTTTTTTTTTTTTTTTTTTAAAAAAAAGAAAAAAGAAAAAAGAAAAAAAACCTCTGGAAGCAATTCATCACCGTTTGTTTATTTATTTTATTTTTTTTTAAATTTAACTTAAGAACAGAAATAAGTATAAAGAAATGTGTTTAACAGCTGTTCCCATCTCAAGTACACATGGTGATAATTTCCCAAAATATTTTCTGTGACAAACGACCTTCTCCCCGATCCGATTTAATTTGTCCCATTTATTTGCGAGGGGCACCGCAACGCCTCTTCTGCTTGTTTGCTCACAGAACGGGCTTTTTCGCATTAAATCCTCCTGGAGCCACGTGGTTCATTTCGCTCTACAACCTTCTTCACTCTCTTTTTTTTTTTTTTTTTTTTTTTTTTTTTTTTTTTTTTTCCAGCTGAGCAAAAACGGGGATTATTTACGCAAACCGGACCGATTTCTGAGACTTTTGCAAAGTTTCAAGTTTAAGCCCGAACTTTGCCCTGCCGATCAAATAACGCATCCGCACAGGGCGAGGCGTCGGGTTCGCAGCTCTGCACAACAAAATTCCAGCTCGTCAAATCGGGAGGACGCTGAGAGGCAGGGGCTGGGCACAGAAAGGGACCTTTTTCCCCGAGCCCTGCCTCTCGGCTCCCCTCGGAGCAGCCGGCTCGGGAGCGGGGCTCACCTCGGCTTACCGGCACCCAGCGCCCCGGGATCGCCCGCAAACGGAGCGGGTGCGGAGCCCGCCCCCATCCTCCTCCACCCCGGAGCCGGCCCCTCATTTTTCCTCGTCGCTTGCTCGGAAGAGCTCCAGGGTGCAACCTGCCCGGAGATGTGCCGGTGCTCTGGCCGCAGGACGGATATTCGGTGGCGAACCGGCACCGGCGTGCGGGGAGTGGCAGCCCGCGTCTGGGCGCTGTGGCGGAATGAGCCGCCTTTGAGCCAAAAAAAAAAAAATATATATATATAAAAAGAATCACGCGTGGGCCCGAGCGGCAGCGGGGATCCCCCGGGGAACCGCAGCGGCGGTGGAAGGGGGGAAATCAAAAAGAGAGGGGGATGGAAGGGCCCGCGAGGAGCGTGGAGGGGCGGCGGGAGCTCCGCAGTGCGGCGGTGCCTCCTCCTCTTAGCCCTTTATTATTTTCTTGTCACCCGTGGGGAGTCCCGGGGCGGCGGGGGGGGGAGATGGGTCCCACAGGGGCTGCCCTTCCCCATCCCAACACGTCCCGTCTGACCCCATATTAACCTTGTCCCCATCCCACCCCCATCCTCACCCCTTTCTATCCGCATTCCATCCCCATCCTCATCCCATCCTATCCCCATTCCATCCCCATCCCCATCCCATCATCATCCTATCCCCATCCCCATTCCATCAACATCCCCATCCTAATCCTATTCTTATCCCATTCCCATTTATTTATATAAATTATATTATATATTTGTTTATTTATATTTATTATATTTTATTTATATAAACTATATTCATTTATATAAATTATAGTCTCATCCCATTCCCACCTCCATCCTATCCCATCCCCATCCTATCCCCATCCCTTCCCCATCCCAATCTTATCTCTATCTCAAACCCTATCCCACCCCCATCCTATCCCCATCCCATCCCCATCCCAAACCCTCTCCCACCCCTATCCCCATCCCATTCCTATCCCTATCCCATCCCTATCCAATCCCAATCCCATCCCCATCCTATCCCCATCCCGAACTTTATCCCACCCCGATCCCACCCCATCCCTGACCCCATCCCATCCCCATCCTAAACCTTATCCCAGGCCCATCCCAAACCTTATCCCATCCCATCCCCACCCCATCCCCATCCCCACCCCACCCCCCCCATGGGGCTCCCTCCTCTCTCAGCCCCCCCCGCCAAGATCGGAGCGGGGCGGGGCGGGCGCGCTGACGTCACGGGCGGGCGGCGAGGCCACGCCCCCTCCCTCAAGTCGCGCGGCTTCCGCCCGGTTGCCATGGAGACGGGTACACAGCGCGGCCCTGCGCGGCCGCGGGACCTCCGCCATGAGCCAGCGGCAGGTGCTGCAGGGTACGGCCGGGACGGGGGCACCGGGACGGGACCGGGACGGGACGGGACGGGACGGGACGGGGGCACGGGGCCGGGCTCCAGCCGCTCACCCTGCGCTGCCCTCGCAGTGTTCGAGCAGTACCAGCGCGCCCGGACGCAGTTCGTGCAGGCGGTGGCCGAGCTGTCCGCCAGGCCGCAGAACGCCGAGACCCTGAGGAGCGCAGGTACGTGAGGGGCTGTGAGGGGCCGACCCCCGGGATCCCTCCCCGAGCGCCCTGCCGGAGCCTCAGGCGTGCCCGCAGCCCCGCTTCTCCTCCGGCTCGGAGCTCGGGCTGCGGCCCCGCGAGTCCCTTTATGCCAAGGGTCCTCGGAGCGGTTTCCGTGGCGTTTCCTGCGGCGCGCTGCCGGTGAAGCCAGCGCCGGCTCGCGAGGACGGCGTGTCTGGGAGACAGCCGTCGGTGTGCCGCCTCTGGAGTTTGTTCAACAGCTCCTCGGTGCTCCTTGCCGCCGGGGCTGCTCGGCTCGGGACGGACTTGCCGCTGCCTCACCGATGAACCGAGCCGGGAATGCTGAGGGAGAGCGGGGAGCGGCTGTGCCGTGCTGCTGGCGCCTGGCAGCCCCGCTCCGCTTCTCCCACGTTCCCGAGCTTACCCGGGGGCAAAGAAGTGCTCGGCTCTTAATTACCTGCGAGGCAGCAGGACACAGTGCTGTAAACCTGCAGTCGTTTTACCATGTGTTATTCCCGAACTGGTTGTGTTTTGCTTCGTCCCGATTTTGTTTTCAGTGCGTGTTTCCCAGGTCTTGTAAAGCTCTCAGCCGAGGCTGAGCTACAAACAAACAAAAAAAAGAAAAGCAGTCGCGTAAATACTTCCAAGTTTCGGTTGTTGTGATTGCAGCCCTCTGTTAAAATAGTTGTGCTGAAAATCGATCGCTCACGCCCTTGTTAAGGAGATGTTTGCCTGGATGATGTGAGTGACGCCAGGCCTTTTGTATCGCCTTGCGGTGCTTCTCGGCTTTGTTTTCGTCTTTCGGTGAGATAATGCCACTGCTTTAATTCATACAAATTATCCGCATTTACCAAAGCGACATCTTGGCCGTAGGAACAGATTGTGTCCTATTTGTACGGAGAGGTCCCTCTGTGGCCATCGACAGATCTGGGAACAGATCCCGTTCAGGCACAGTTCTTACAGCTCGGTGTTTTAAGAACTGCAGAAAACTTCTATTTTAAGAAGGCAATCAAATTGTCAAGCTAATTTTACTTACATTGTATTTCATGATCTTAAAATAATTGTCTGATGTCGTCTGGTGGGTAGCTTTTCTCTAGAACTGATTTGTTGCTCGTGTAGAGGCAATAATCGTTGTGAGGCCTGAAACTGTTCCGTGTGCAGCCAGTGTTGGTCTGAGAGCTCACTTTACGAGGATTGGGCTCTGGGGTCACGATGTGGAAATGTGCCTTTGTGAGCCAAGCAGGATGGCTGGCACTGTTCTGGTGCTGAGCTTCTTCTCTAAGGGTTTTGAATAGATTTTCAGATGGTAGAAAAGAGGGGAAAGTCTGCAAATGTAGTGTTTCCTATTGCAGTTTATTTGAGCGGCTGAGGCCCACAAATATTTTACCTTGTTCCCCCAACCTAAGCTTTTACACTTATGTAGGATGATATAACTAAAATGATAACTGTTAGCTTTGACCTTCTTGGGATGTGCTAGAAACAGATTTCAAAAGCTCCCTCTGATTAAACGTGAATTAAGTGCTTTAAAAATGACTAACACGAATATTTAGAGGCATCGCTATGTCTAGCAGGATAGCTGGCATGCATTTTGTGGTCTTGGTCCAGCGAGCTCTGTAGCAGTGGTTTGAGAAGGAAAGATGTCTGTCTACACACGCATCTCCGTATAAATCCATACGTAATAGCACTGGGGGGCTGATATCATATTCTGGCAAAGAAAGTTAATTATTCCTTAGGGAGACGGCTGTTTTAAGAAGATGCAGAAATTCTTTGCCTGCTGTCATCTTCCATTAGCTTCAGGAGTCGGGAGCGCTTGGCGGGGTTCTCCTGTTGGATCTCAGAGGCTGTTCGGGTTCAGTCTGTTCCCAGCTGAGGCAGAAGGCAAGATTTCAGCGACTCGATATGAACCAGATTAAGCCCTCAAAATGTGTTGAAGTGTATTCTTGTGTTACTGGCCTTGGTTTATATTCCTGGGAATCCAAAGTTCAGGCTGGCAACTGTGAAATATCAGCGACCAAGGAATAAAGCATTTGGTTCCATTTTAGAAGTAATTTTGGTAAATACTTCGTATCTTATAAAAATAAATTGTGCTAGTTTGAGATCGTCTCGTTCTGCTCGGAGATTTCTTTGGACATGAAGCTTATAATGTGCAAGAAGGAAGAGTGTTTAAAAAACAGCTCGTCACTGCACTGCGAGCCCTGCTTCCGTGGCACTAAAGCAGGCACGGCGCTGTTGCAGATGAGGAGTTGGCAGCAGGAGACCGCAGGGAGCAAGTGGCCAGGGTCGGGGTGAAAGTTTCTTCTGCTGGTTTGGCAGTTGAGAAAGGTTACGTTACCATTCCTGTGGTGTGTCCTCTGTATAATCTGCGGGGGATGCTAGCGGGGAGGGAGCCAAGTGGAAAACCACCTCTTCCCAGCGCCTCTCCCTTCGGAGGCTGCTCTGTCTGACCAAGCTGTGGAGCTGCCTGTGCGCTCAAACTCCAGGGGTGGCTGTAACCAGGGAACCGCAAGCTGGCCCTGGGAGCCCTGGCACGCTTCCAAAGCACTGGTTCTGCGTGTACAAGAATGTCCAGGAGGTTTTGTTCCTGGGAGCTCAGCAGCTTGCTTGTGACGGGGAAATGCAAGGAATGATCAGAGAAATTCCTTTTTCAGGACTCATTCCTGTTTGTTTTCTAGCAGCTCTCGATTTGTGCTGCTATGGTTTTGTTAAGGTTGTTCCTTATGATTGAATACCTCTATGAATGACTGCGAGATTTTTCTTTTGAATCCTTAATTAACAGATACGTGGTAAAAACATCTAAAACTCCTGAACCTCTTCTGTTTGGTAAACGTAAGCTCGGAACAATGACAGATGCTTCATTTATCAAATCTCATTTCTGGAGAACATCTGACTGATGGGAGAAGCTGCTATGACAGTAACAGCTTTAAACACGTTCTTCAGAAGCAAACCTATCCCTCTGGCAGCTACAGCTCACGATGTTTGGTACTGTAATGTGTCATCAAGCCCCGTATACTCTACTAGAAACCAACTGTTTTTACTTATACTGGCAGGTGAGCTTGAACACTCTTTCTTGCACCAAGATTCAGGCGGCTTTCGGTTTTGTAGAAAGCTTAGGAGAAAATCTGAGCTGGTCCCAGTATGTTTGCGCCACTGGTAGTCACTGAGGGTCTCCGCCTGCTTCCTTCATCTGTCCTGGGAAGTGCAGCACTCTGTACATCGCCCCTGAGAAATAGACACTATTTTTTTGAAGCATTCACAATTCAGAATTAATAAATGCATGGAAATAAGACTTCCATGACTTCTGGATATTCATTTTTGTGTTCTCCCATAGTATGAATTAAATATTTTATTCATTTTTGTGTTACAGCTGGTGGTGATGGGGTCATTGCTCTTAATGTTTATGTTTAAGGATGTGATTGGGTTTAAGAAACAGTTTTAGTTCAGCCACTTTGAGTTTGACTCTGAAGATAGCTCATCGTCAGCCTTTCTTGGGGCGGATCACACTTCAGCTTAACAGCTGTGGAAGGAATAGAGAAAACCAAGTCTGGGATATGGACAAAGAAACTAGAAGCCGTGTGGTCTAGCAGCCTGTGCATTGTTGTCCTGGGACTGCATGTGCTGGCATCCTGCATGCCTGGGAGCGCTTCTCATTTCTGCCAGGGTTTTGTTTTATCACCTTGAGCAGATTTCTTCCAGTTTTCTGTTCCTTGGCCTTAATTACTTGCTGGCCAGTCTTCAGAGCTCAGCGAGCCAAGTTCCAAAGTGTCAGTGTGAAGGAGGACACCATCTCAAACCCTCGTGGCGTGGCAGGCTTCCTCCTTCTTCATGGTCTCGTCCCTTTGCAGATGAAGGGCAATGCCATGCAGGTTAGTTCTCGCCCAGCCCCAGGCCTCCTCCACTGGTCACGGGTTTTAAACGCTGTGTTCCCCAAGCCTCGGAGTTGTTTTAGGAGTTTTTATTTTTACAAAAATGCTGTTCAAATATATTTTCCTCATGCAATTACATGGAGTCTTTTTGCCTGTACTTTTTTCAACTTCTAGTGTATGTATTTGAACGCTGGGTTTTTCAAGAATATGAAAGTATCTGCTCTGATAGCACAGTGCCTTGTAAAAAGCCTGCTGGGAGGACGGCATGTATAGGAGGATGGCTGCCAAGTTACCTGTGTACAGAAGGGCCGCTCCCTTCAAGCAGCTGTGCTCCTGCCCTGTGTGGATCTCACAAGCGGATGCGCACGGGTAGGCTCCACTGCCCCACGTAGCCAGTTCCAACGTTTGGGTTTAAGCACCCTCTGTGGTGAAGGATGCGCTTCTCCTCCTCGTTGTTGTCCTTTTGGGGTAAAAGCTTTCTTGAACTTTAGTGAGAGGAGAAGTGGGTGGGGAAATAAAGGCATGCAGTGTGGGAAGGAAGGCAGACGGCTAACTCTGGAGTTGTAACGGGTCAAGTGAGGAGAGTGGCGTTCCCCAAAGCCTGGCAGTACAGTTGTGCCTGGTGAGGGAAAGTACCAGAGAGATGACAAAGGAGGAGAAAGTAAACGTATCCGAGGCTGGAGGACTGCCTTTTGCTGTCAGTCAGTCAACTAAAAGCTCAACTGCTGTGGGATTCCCCCCGTCCTCTGCTCCTGGCCTGTTCAGAGAAGACTTGCAGTTAGGAAATTCAGAGAGAATTTGTCGGCAACTTCTTCACGGATGGCAATTAAGAAGCAGCAGCTCCTTGCGACCGCCTTGGTTTTGGTGTAGCTGTGCAAAACTGTGTGGTGACCACTTACTAGCCCTTTGAGCAGTATTTTCAGCAACTCATCCCTCTTGAAACAGGATTAGTTCTGGTCCATCAATGCCGGAACAGCCAAATTAGCTTTTAAGGAGGAAGGACTTACTGCTGCTTGTTGCTTCAGAGTTCACCAGCCCTGCTGCGGCACCCAACCTGCGTCATGTTCCACACCATCTGGCAACTGCTTGACGAATTACTTGGTTACCCAGAGTCTCTGTTACCGAACTGTATTCGTGTTCCCTTTGATATCTAAAGGACTGCAGTTGTGTTGTGCAAAGAGGGGTCCTTTCTCAGGGCGAGTCATGCTTCAGGAGTTGGTGCTTGAGACGTGCGTCGTGCATGGCCCGTGGAAGGGACCGCGCCAAGATGAGTGAGTATGAAAGCTCTTTCTCACCATTCTGGGAAGCTTTATTTCAAGTTCCCTACTTAAACCTCACGATTTCTAGGAAGGGACTGTTGAAGATAGGGTGCTGGGGTGAGACAGAAATAAACTTGTATTTCATTTCCTTGTCGAATCATCTGAATTGGACATCAGGAGTCCTGAAAAATCAAGGTGGTACAATGAGTGCTTGAGCATTAGTGTTAGCTCAGAGCATGTTTGTACAACTTAAAGGACAGCATCTTCAAGATAAGAGTATGTCAGGAGACAGTAGTAGTGTAGATTTGTTTTTGCACATTTGCATTTTAAAATGGAAATATTGTTTTTGAGGAATGAGAATGGAGTAGAGGCGGCCGTCTTCAGGTGCAAAATGGAGCGAATTCGAAACCCAGAGTGATGTTACTTTGACTTGCTTCGTGTTTCTGAAGTCCCTAACTTCAAGTTTCATGTGCGCTTTGCAGGAGGTAGGGAAAGAGAGTAGGTGGATTCTGTCTGACTTTTCTGCCTGACATTCAGGTGTTTTTCCCCCCACCAAAAAAGCCAAAATAACTAAACGAAGTCTGCTATTTCCAGAGCGATGACTGTTTGGCTACAGAAACTTGGAATGAAAAAACTTGGGATCTGCTGCTGCCTGGAGTGTGCTTTTTTTTTTTTTTTTTTTTTTTGTCTCCTCCAGAGAAGCAGCAGCTAGCGCTTGCTTGCTAAAAGAAAGTGCATCAGGCCTGGGCACAACAGCTCCACTTGAGAAGTGTGCTAAGGGTGATTCAGCTGCTAAGTGTGTCATTCTTTGAAACAATTCTGAGTGGGAAACTGAGGATAGAAAGGGGAATCGGTCCTTGCCTGAGGTCAGTCAAGGTTGTGTGATGCAAGAGAGAGTATTTGGCAGGAATTCTTTGTTACCCTGTTTCTGAGTTGGTCATGGGAACTCTTCCAAAACAAATCTAGTCTAATGGTCTAAATGCCTTACTTTGTGTTGCTGCCTTTGAATTAGACCTAATGAATTTCCTACTTCTGTCACAAGAGGCTCATTGAGAAGATGACCAAAGAGTTCTCCTAAAATTTTGGGCAGCAGTGTGCTGCTGTCCCTGCTCTGTATGGCCCTACATCAGAGGGAGCTGTTGGATGTTTCTTACCTATTTTACCTGAAAACGCTGACAGGAATGGTGGCTTGGACTTCTTTGGAGAAGAAGATTAGACTTTGCTCTACACAGGGCAGTCAAAAGAAAGGAAGAGGTTGGCTACAGGAGCTCACCAAATACAGCGGCTGTCTCAGGTGAGAGCAGCAAGTTGGGCCCAGGGCAGGAAAGCTTCCTTCTGTCGGGCACATTGGTCCTTTCCAGTGCCGTCTTAAAAAGCTGTAGGAGGAAAGGTCGTCTTTGCTTTCTGTAGGTGTTTAAATGGAGATCTCTTGGAATTAACTGTTCTTCTAAGTGCTGTTGGGAGAAATACTCTGTTTACTGAGGATGTAAATATGAAAATGAAATAAATGAAAATCATGAATAGAATGAAAACTGCTCAAGCAGTCGGTCTTGCTGAGGAGTCAGATTGAGATGATGGATATCGTCATGATGCAGAGAAAGGAATTGGTTGCAGAGAATGTGAGAAGTGGAGGTAGAAGCTTTTAATTATGTTCAATGCACAGGCATAACCCAGATCTATATGATTCTCTCAATTCTCAGTTAATTTGATGTCAACATATGGCTTGTACTGCAACAAGAATTGATTTTTCTTTTTCTTGTTCCACCAAAGCTCCTGTCATGATGATTATTTGTTCACTGTCTTTTCTTTCATTCAGACATCAGTTTGGGGAAAATAGATTCTCCTTGAGAATCAGTACAGTTTCTATTCCTTTCTAAATCTTTTTCATCTGTTCACTGTTCTATCAGCCTTGCTGTAGCATTTTGTGTCTTTTCTTCCAGCAGTAACTCCCATTTCACTCTTCATCTCTTCCCTCACCTTCAGTTACATCAGCTGAAAGAGTTTGTCATCTTAAATGTCATCATCAAGCTTGACGTGCTTTGTACCACAATGAAACGATCGGTGCTGGTCATGGTGAGGTGAAGCTGCTTGGAAGCATTTTCAGGCTCAAGGCTTTTTAGCATGTTCTGAAAGTGAAGTCTGAATCAGCTCATCTTGAAAATACAAATCAGAGAAATCTCCTATTTGGGACATCTCAAAGCTCACGTACATGTGAACTTTCCTGCGAGTGGTTTTACATTTTGTAGTGTCTAGGCATGCCGTGCAGGCTAGAAGCACGTCATGTCGTCTGGACCTAGCTCATGGGTTCCCCTGCTGTACATTCATTCCGGTCTGTTTAAATTTCACTGAATTTTTAGCCCACCTTGGTGTGCCACCTTGGCTTTTTAGGGGCAGAACACTATGTGCTGAGGTGTCCCTTCTTTTCCAACCACTCCTAACAGTCTATTTTTTTAAATCACGCTTTATTGATATCAAAAAGTAAATCTTGTTTTCATATCACCTCACCTTAAGGGCTCAGATGTAATGCAAATGCAAATGTCAGTACGAGTGTCCGAACTGGGGGCATTTCAGTAAAGCAGGAACAGTGCAAAGAGCTGGAACAGCATGAGGTCCCGTAGGAATTTCAGCAGGTGTTTGACCATGCAGCTCTTGTGAGAGGGAAGGACAAGAAAATGCTTTCCTGTACAGGATGCAGGGGACTTTTAGAAGATTACCGCACTGTAGATGACATATGGTGTTGGCACTAATTTGCACACTTGTCTTTTTTTTTTTTTTTTTTAACTTTTAATTTGTCCTATGAGGTTCTTAGTCCATTTTAATATGAAGTATAACTTTCTATTGAGACCTTACCTGCCATTTGGAAGAGTTTGTGAGAAGATAACAGCACAACGACCACATTCTTAAATAGTGCTTCCTGCCAAGTGCTGAATGAAGTCACACTGGAGGAGCTACCTTTGTCTGCTGCTGCCTGGGAGGCCTTTTTCAGCTCCCCTGGCTTTGCCAGGAATGTGAGCAGGCACCAGTGATACCACAGAACTGTTTCTATAGTCTCCACGTGTACATGTTCAATGAATAACAGCAGGGCTATTTTGGGTGTTCCTGTAGTATTAAGACATCACAATTTCATTTCCCTTTTCTTGTGTGTCCCTGTAAGACCTGTGGTGTTTTGTCTTGCGAACATCCTGGAGGCTGCACCCACCATGGCTGGGCAGCTTCTGGTTACGGTGCTGACCTTCCCAGAACAAACTCCTCAAGGGTCAGTGTGGCCTCCATGGTTACTTGTCCCTCCTGCCCTCCCTACCTCTTTCTTAGAGCCAGCAGTGGATTATTAGGTTTTCCTCTTGCTGGGAGTAATTTGGTTATAACTTAACATGAATGTTCCCTGTGAGAATTGCCCTGCTGCTCAAGTACCTCCTTTTTTGTCTTTTTTTTTTTTTTTTTTTTAGGGTGCCCTTCTATATGGAAGTATGCTCTGGGCATACCTTTTAAAATCACTGCCATCTCTTTAGACTATTTCTTGCTCTAAGGACCTCAGCGTTTCCCTGTCTTGATGTGTCACCTTAGTGCCATCTGCCATTAGGCAGTGATCCTACTGTTGTGGGACTGTTTCACCAGAAGACCTTTGTATGGCCCTCAAGAAGGGAAGTCTTGCTTTTTTCCACGCTCAGCCAGCTAAATCTTTATCTGATGCAAACGTGTAGTGGAAGGAGCAAAGAACAGAGGCAACTGATACGGAGATTTCTAATTGTGGCTCTGGTGTTGGTGTCCTGGTATAGCACTCTGCAGCCCCAGAGAGCATTGCTTTCTGGTTGAGTTATGAAGCTCAGAAGTATTAATTCATGCAGCTGGGAGTTAGAGGGACCCTGCTTTCACAGAACTGCAATACCAGTCATGTTCCCTTTACAGACCTTACAAATGATAATCTTTATGTATCCACGCGTATCTTGCTTATAGCTTCCATGTACTGAGTGCTCATCTTTTGTCATCCTTGTTTTTTATCGAACCTCTTTCAGCTCTACTCTAGGGAAGGATATTAAATGCAAAATAGATTTATGCAATAGCATAGTGATGGGCTCTGTTTTGGCATCTCTTCATTTCTATATAATAATGAATACCCTATATACTTACGTATGTACTTATATGTATATATTTTTTCCTGCTACTGAGCAGTGAGTCGGTATCCCCATGAATCTGCCTGTTCTAGCAGTGACATCTTTCTCCTGAGTGGCAGTGATCTGTTTGGGGTCCATCGCTGTGTATGGGACACTGGGGTTGGTTTTCCCCTGAGTTTGATTTAATTTGGCGTTTTATTGTCCAGTCATTCAGTCCCTGGTTTCATAGTTTCCCTCATTGATACTGCCTTGAATAACTTTGGATTACCAGCATACGGTCTCACCTCACTGTTCGTGCCCTCTCCCAGGTCACAGAGGAGCACTGAAAGGCACATGTCCCCGCACTGACTCCTGGAGGACCTGCACCGTGACCTGCTCCTTCCTATTGCAAGAATGGAAAGTTTACTGCTGCCATTTCCTATTTTTAGTGAAATGTTTATTCATGTAAGCACTTTCCTGGGCTATGACTGCTAACACATTGCTGCTTACCTCACCTATAATTTCAACAGCATGTGTAGATGCTAGAATATGCCCTTAGAGAGTGGACTTTCAGATTCCTTCATATTTAGCTGATGCACTGCGGGCTGCAGTAAAAACACATCATAAATAGTAACGTGATTTAAAAAAAAACAAAAACAAACACCAAACCAACAGCGTTTTAACTCTTCTATCTGGAGTCTACTATATTACGAAGATTGGTCCCCAGCTCAGTCATAGCTTGTATAGATGGAATGTAATTTGGTGTAATTCAGCGTGGGGGTTCTGCTGGCAGGCTGAACGAGTGACACACCAGTGGTAGCTCACCTCCAGGTGGATTTTCCGTGCAGACTTCATTAATAGTTGTATTTTATATCTATTTGAATATGCCTTATTTTCCTGTGTATATTTTAACACGTATTTTATTTATGTTTGAGTATACTTTATTTCTACATGTAAATCTTTTTATATTTCAGAGGAGTTTTGTACCTATGAAAAACGGGCAGAAACATTGCTGTGCATCAGCAGTGCTATCCAAGTGCCAACTTCAGTTCAGTGGAACACCTGAATTTCCTACAAGTTCTTATTACCTGGCAGAGTAATTTAATAGGTTTTTATGAGTAAAGTTTAGTTAAAGTTTAGAATAAGTGTTTAGAAAAAAATCTGCTTACCGAATGGGCTTTTCTCTTCCTGTTTTAACTCAGGTGTAATGTCTTTGCTGAGACCTCTTTTGCTGGATGTGGTCCCAACTATTCAACAGACTGCTGCTTTGGCTCTCGGGAGACTTGCCAATTATAACGATGACCTGGCAGAGGCAGTCGTGAAGGGAGACATTCTTCCACAGCTCGTGTGTTCATTGTCTGAGCAGAATGTAAGGCATCATTGTTTTCTTAAGTAATCATTTTTTTTTAACTGTTGCACAGGGAAAGAGAAATCTTTCTGTATCAGCTATCTGCTGTTATTCCTAATATAGCAATAAATGAATGGAAGTCAGAGACAGCAAGTATGTTTGAACTCCTGAGAGATCCATGTGTATTGTATACATAAATTTGACTTTAAATAAGTTTGACTTTAAAATATCATCTTACCTCCTAGTGCTTTATAAGATATACACTCATGGCATTGGTATGGTCTTAAAATATTGAGTGATATTTTATTAGAGGTCCCCCTTCAAAAAGGGGACAATTTGAAAGCTGTAGTGATAATTGACTAGGATTTGTCAATAATACTAAACACTTGTAAAATACATACAAACTGAACTTTTGAGATGAAATATTTAGTATCTCCAAACACAGCCAATTGGAAACCTGCAGCATGAGAAATATCAAACCACTGATACAGGACAATGCACTAAAGGTTTTGGTCTTTATATTTATTAGAAACAAACAAACAAAAGTAGTAACAACTGCAGATGTCACGATCTCTTTCTCAGTTCTTGCCATTTTTCTTTAATTCTTGCATATGTTCCTGTTTTTTTATTCCTAAACTAAATCAATAATAGTAATAAAAATAGTTTTATATATTGTTCCTAATGACTGGAAAAGGGAAAGACAGCTGAGAGTTAAATGCATTGATACCACATCCACACTTAAGTTGCAATATTGATTTATTAGATTTAGGAGAATTAGGATTTCAATGGAAATACAGTTTTGAAAACTATGTTTTTCAGTCTTTTGAGGAAAATTTAAATGTAGATACCCATTGCTTTTTTTTTTTTTTTTTTTTTTTTCATATTTTTTCACTGCCTATACAATTAATCAAAAAAAGGAAAAAAAAAAGAAACCTTGATGTCAAGATACTGGTATAGTATGGAAAGAAAATTAAGTTTTTAGGTAGACAAATTTATAACTACTTTGGTTAATTTATTTGTGTTTTTTTTAAGGGATGGAGGGGAACAGAACTCTTTATCCTCTTCTTTTTTTTTTTTTTTTTTTTTTTTTTTTTTTTTTTTTTAAATTTGGAAACCACCCCCCTGTTACAATTCAAAGCACTCACTAAATTAGCTTGAGTACCCTGATTTATCTCTTCCATGTTACTGCCAGCGCTGTCCATACATCTGTGAGATGGCTGTAATTCAGAATCACTTGGGGCAGCAGCAAGATTAGTGTGAGGTCATGGAAAGCCTACTATGCCTTGGTGACTGAGGGCAAGTGAAGGAAACTCATTATCCAGTTCATGCAGAGTTTAGCAATGCATGCAGTTTGTACTTCCCATAGGCCAAAAAAAAAAAAAAAAAGATACATTTCCATTCTACTCACTCTTTGTGTATCAACATCTATATTTAAGGAGCAGATTTGTTGAGCACACAGTAAATACTAATTCTACTGATCTATGGTGAACAGTTAAAGGGTTACATCCCAGCTCAATGTTTTGTCAATTAAACTGAGCAAAATACTTTTACAGTATGTTCTAACTGGGCTTGTGAATACGGTTTGTTTGTAAATAAATGTGTTTTGAATAACAATAGAAACAAATGAGTGTTTTCCTTTGTCAGAAGCATAATCACTTAAAAGAAATAACATAGCCATGTTTGCACAGACATAGATTGGTGTAAATTATTATAGTTCCATTGAGTGCAGCAAAACTTATGGTAACAAACTAGTCAGGGAATCGTCCACTTGTGTCTGTACAGTTTCCCTTAACCTCCATTCCCCTAAGTGATGTTTAACATCTTGCTCCAGAATTATGTTCATTGATACCTGTTTGTAGGCCTTGACTTAGAAGTCTGGATTTTTGGCATTAAAGGATTATGTTGGTACTGGTAAACTAAGCAGGACCAGGGCAAGCCCTTGAACACTGGAAGATGACGGTACTCTCTAAATGCTAACATGATGAGTTTTAGCTGATGCTAACCATCAGACTGCTCGGCAGTGCCTGGATATGGTTTAGGGGGTAGTGCAGGACAGAGACAGTTCTCAGTTGTATGGATATGGGGCCATTGCGCTTTGAGGGGAGAGAAATTTAGGTGCATGTAGCTGGTATGCAATGTTGCTTTCCTTCAGGTTCAAGGAATGGGCCTGTGTCCATTTTCCTTCTACACAGAGCTGTTGCAGATGGTGCTCTACTGCCATACCTTAGTGCTTCAGGGTGAGATTTTTCAAAGGTGCTTGGACACCTTGCAAGATGCAAAAAACCACTCACCTGGCTCCTTGTTTCTATGAACTTGATCCAAAAGGGATGTGGGGTTTGCACCGTTTAAGTTGAGGGTACCTTGACAGTAGGAATCCAGCAGTGTTACCTGCCCAGGCTCCTTGTACACAGCAGGGGCAATTCAGGCAGCTTGGAATGAGGTTAAAATGAAGCTGATGGATAGAGAAGGAGCCCTCTAGAGTTAGTCATAGTGCCAATATACCACGTCAGGCCACAGAGCACACTCTGGGCATGCGGATGTGGCAGTAGGTTATTTATGTCCCAGTGAATCTTGCGCTCATTGCTGCATGGTGACTTCAAGAGATGAACTTTCTCCTGGTGCAGATCATAGAATCATTAAGGCTGGAAAAGGCCTCCAAGATCATCCGGTCCTATCATCGCCCTGCCACCAATGTCCTGCCACCGTTTCCCTAAGCACCACGTCCAACCTTTCCTTAAACGTGCCCAGGGACAGTGATGCCACTACTTCCCTGGGCAACCTGTTCCAATGCCTGACTGCTCTTTCTGAGAAGAAATGTCTCCTAATTTCCAACCTAAACCTTCCCGGGCACAACTTGAAGCCATTCCCTCTAGTGCTGTCACTAGTTACCTGTGAGAAGAGGCTGATCCCTAGCTCCCCACAGCTTCCTTTCAGGCAGTTGTAGAGAGCAATAAGGTCTCCCCTGAGCCTCCTCTTCCCCAGACTAAACAACCCCACTTCCCTTGGCTGCTTCTCACAGGACTTTTGTTCCAGGCCCTTCACCAGCTTTGTAGCCCCTCTCTGGGCACGCTCCAGGGCCTTGATGTCCTTCTTGTAGTGAGGGGCCCAAAGCTGAACACAGCACTTGTGTGGCCTCACCAGAGCCGAGTACAGGGGGATGATCACCTCCCTGGTCCTGTTGGCTGCACTATTCCTGATACAAGCCAGGGTGCCATTGGCCTTCTTGGCCACCTGGGCACACTGCCAGCTCATGTTCAGGCAAGCATTGACTAGCACCCCCCAGATCCTTTTCCTCTGCACAGCTTCCTAGCCACTCTCCCCCAAGCCAGTAGCACTGCATGTGATTGTTGTGGCAGAAGTGCAGGACCTGGCACTTAGCCATGTTGAACCTCATCCACTTGGCATTGCCCATTGATCCAGGTCCCTCTGCAGGGCCTTCCTACCCTCTGGCAGATCAACACTTCCCCTAATTTGGTGTCACCTGCAAACTTATTGAGGGTGCGCTCAATTCCCTCATCCAAGTCATCAACAAAGATGTTAAATAGGATGTGGCCCTTGCACCAACCCTTGGGGAACACCACAGGTGACCAGTCACCAGCCGGATTTCACTCTGTTCACCACCACTGTCTAGGCCCAGCCCTCCAGACAGTTTTTAACCCAGCAAAGTGTGTACCTGTCCAAGCCACGGGCTGCCAGCTTCTCCAGGGGGAGGCCGTATCAAAGGCCTTGCTGAAGTCTAGCTAGACTATGTCAACAGGCTTTCCCTCATCCACCGAGTGGGTCACCTGGTCATAGAAGGAAATGAGGTTTGTCAGGCAGGACTTGCCTTTCATGAACCCATGCTGACTGGGCCTGATCCCCTGCTGGTCCTGCATGCATTTTGTGTTTGCATTCAAAATGACCTGTTCCATCTCCTTTTCTGGCACTGAGGTCGGGCTGACAGGTCTGTAGTGCCCCAGGTCCTCCTTACAATGCTTCTTATAGATGGGCATCACATTAGCAAGTCTCCAGTCATCCGGGACCTCTCCGGATGACCATGACTGCTGATAGATGATGGAAAGTGGCTCAGCAATCACATCCGCCACACACCCTCAGCACCCTCGGGTGGATCCCATCCAGCCCTATGGACTTGTGACAGTCCAGGTGGAGCAGCAGGTCTCCACCTGAACTGTGGGGGGTTTCTTCTGCTCCCCATCCCAGACTTCCAGGTCAAGAGGATGAGCACCCCGAGGATAAGTGGTCTGACTAGTAAAGACAGATGTAAAGAAGACATTAAGAACCTCAGCCTTTTCCTTATCCTCAGTAGTCAGTTGTTTCTGGCAGGAGTGATTTAACTGGCCTCTGGATTTTGAAACTGAAAGGAGGGGAAGAAATGTAACCTTCAACTTGCATATCCCAATGATAGCTATGAAACTGTGGAAGGAGACTGTAAAATATGACTTCTGGGGGAATGTGCAGTTTACATGGAACCCCATGATGTGTGCAGCATCATACACTATAAAGATGCTCAAAACGTGTACCTGCTCCAGCACTGAGGCAGATGGGTAGAAGAACTGAGACAATAGCTTGGATTTTGCTTGAACTCATTACAGAGTCACCAAGCTGCTTAGTCCTGTTGAAAGTGAGTCAGTTCTGGACCCACACAGTAGAACTGCAGCTTGCTGGTCAAAACTGAGAGTCATCCAGGGCTAGACGTCTGCTAGGCTGACTTTTTGGGATCTTAGCTATGGACTGAGACAGTATCTAGGCATTGTGGGATTTGGGTCCTAAACCTTTTTGCTGGATCTTATTCTCTGTGTCTGTTTCCATTTGTGAATGTAAACAATGTTTTTTCAGAGTATTGTTATGAGGGTGCAATATACATTACAAATTGTGAAGCCTTGTGAATGTTGCAGACGGGTAGAATTATTTTAGAAGCTTGCCCTACATAACCTATATAAGCTGGCTAAATATGTTAAGAGCTATTGTTTTTGCAGCTTTTATCACTCACTACTCACTTAAATAAACAGACCTATCTAGGCTATTATCTTTTCTCTGTATCCTCTTAGCCCTCTTATTTTTTCTGTTTGTTTACATACTTACTGCAAATTTTAGATCATAAGCTGACTCAAAGAAGGACTGTATGTTCATTGTTTGTATGATGTCTGGTGGTCCTGATTTGGATCTGTATGAGATATTGCTGCTATTAAAAAAGTCTAATTTATGCACATAGGTGCTCTGTTGTGCTATGAGCTATTTAATTTTATTAAAAGCATTTTTTTTTTCTTATTTGTATAGCGTTTTTACAAGAAAGCAGCTGCATTTGTGCTAAGAGCAGTTGGTAAACATTCTCCACAGCTAGCTCAGGCAGTAGTTCAGTGTGGAGCACTGGAAACACTTGTGATTTGCCTGGAAGATTTTGACCCTGGAGTCAAAGAAGCTGCAGCTTGGGCACTCGGGTATATTGCCCGACACAATTCAGGTAACAGGTTACACGTGTGTTATCTTTCATCTCATGTGAGAGTTGTAATAAATTGTATTGTTTTTATGTTCATAAATTAGAACAAGATGCTTCTTCTTTACTGTTATAAAACTTTAAATTTGGAATAAAGACCTGCTCTAACATTACAAGTCTGTCAATGCTGCCTTACATGGGAGGCTGGCATATCTGACATCCACAATGCCCCGATAAGTGAGAGGTGCTCTAAGAAGAGATGGATTGGATTTGTGACCAGGAAATAGCATTCTGCTTTATTCTCCTTTGTGAAGAAATTTCAGAACTTATGCATATTATATAACTGTTACTATGGAACAAAGTTTATTTTGCTCACCATTAGTTCTAATTTTATATACATAGTAGAAGGGAGAAGCCTAGGCAGAACCAAGTTTCATTCATCGGACAGCACTGCCTGCAGGATAAATGTGCTAAATTAATTGCAGTGACTATATATATTATCATTAGCCAGTAGACCACACTCTTCTTTGAGAGTCAGGAATAGATCCTAGGAATCTGATATTGAGCAGTTCACTGCTGTCTTGCAAGCAGTTATATAACTCAATGGTAGTGTCATGTTCCTATTTAAAAGCTGATCCACGTGGTCAATAATTCTTTTACCAGCTATTTATATAGTTCAAGTAAAAGTTTTGAACTATGAATCAAAGAACTGAGAGAAGAAGCTGCTGCATGGAAAGGATGGAAGAAATGGCTTGTGTTCGTATTGCTTAAAATTAAAATAATTATAGGATCGCAACATTAACTTATGTGTTGTTTTGGTTCTAAAATGTATGTACACTGAATTTGGAAGTTATTTCTTTCTTTTTTTTTTTTTTTTTTTTTTTTTTTTTTAATCGGTGTGAAGTGCTGGACTGCAGAAGGCATGGGGGATTTCCTCTTCCCATTTAGAGAAATGGTTAACTTTCTGGGACAGATTCCAAAAGTTATCAGCATCTCGCAAATGGGCTGCTTTTTACCGGGGAAAGAATTCATTCTTGGTGCACCTCTATGTGCTAAGGAGCTTTTATCTTTTGGTTATTGGGTCTGAATCCCTGAAAATAAGCGTTGCTTTCATCTGAAACGTATTTTCTTAAGTGTCATTTGAAAGTCTTCCTTTGTATAAATGTATGTAGTCGGAGTGTGTGTCTGTTACTCTTAACGTAAACATTTCTGTAGTTTTGTTATGTCAGTAAATCAATATTGACTCACCTCAATTGCCCTTTGTGCTATTCATTGCTTGAATGCTGGCTGATCTTCAGGGTGATCTAGTTCACTCTGTGATGGCATTGTCTGCAAAGATGGAGATGGTGTGGAGGTATTTAATAGAGCAAACTTCTTATACATTTTTTTTTATTCCATAGTTATGAATTATTTATTCACTGACAATGAATTAATGTATGTCCCATGTCAATTTACGCCAGCTATAAGACAGCATTTTCAGAAATTAGGTTGAAATTGCAAGTGATACCAAGCTCAAGCATAAGAACAAGGACAGATTGTTTGATATAATCAGTTAAAAAAAAAAAAAAGGAACTAAAGGAAAAAAAAAATAAAAATTCTCTGCTGTTCCCCAGCTGCAGCCCACCCAGGAATTTACCTTCCTCTATAGCACAGTTGCAAGAAGTCTTTCAAATAATGATTACTGAAAGTAGAGGAGTTATTGACTTGTCAGTACTAGGTGAAAGGTTGAACTAGATGATCTTAGAGGTCTTTTTCAACCTAAATGATTCTGTGATTCTAAGATCATTCTGTGCATGGTATGGCTCTTATATTGCTACAAGCATTCCTTTGCAAAAGAATATTGTTGCAGATGGTATACAACGATAGATGGACCTGGTCTTATCAACATCTGGTATTTACTGTTAAGAAACTCTGGATTAGACTCTCACACTTATGTTGTTGAAGTTTGGCAGTTATGATTTTCTGTCATTAACTGTGGACACATATTACAGCTTAGACTCTAAATATAGAACAGACTGATAAATGGTTTTCCCCACCCACAAGTAGTTTTTCAGTTTCAGAAATTGTTTCTATTCCCATGGGGATAACATTAAGATAATATTTTTGTTTGTTTGTTTGTTTGTTTTTATTTAACCTCCTGAAAAGACCGTGGAGGAGGGAGGCTTATTTTCCCATCAGAAAGAATAGTTCCATGATTAGGGCATATGTCTGGGATGTGGGAGATGGATTAAAGTCCTGATCTGTTTTAGGCAGGATGTGAACCTCTGTCTCCCTGAGTGCAAGCAAATGCTCCCAGCATTAGGTGATAACTGCTCTGCTGTGGGAGGGATTCTCAGTTTTTTTTTTTTTTTTTTTTTTTTTTTAATCAGAAAGTCTGTCCCTCACCTGGTAAAGCGGCTCTATGGGAACTGCAGTGTATGTTCCTGTGAAAAGATTTTGAGAAATAAGGACTCTTTTCTTCTATTATGATTTTTTTTCCTGGTTGTCAAGTTCCTTTCTATCTTGCTTTCTATCTTGCTATCACTTAAAATACAGTTCTTCTGTAAACAGATGTCTCCAGAAGGCGTGTTAGATTTTAGGTCAAGACAGATATCTCATGAGATTCCAAGATACTAGAAATCCTGCTGGATCACTTTTCAAAACTTAGCAACGGCTCTTGCAGTTCTGTTCTTTCTTGAAGATCCCCTTGAGCTGTATTTCGGATGCTGATTTTACTCCAAGGTATACGGATCAGCGTGCTCCATTTTTGCTATGCTCTAATCTTGCCAGTTGGTATTTCTACTGTATACTCGTGTTTGGAAAGAAGAGAAGTGTTTCAAATACTATCAAAATACTATTAAGCCCATGAAAAGCATGTTGTAAATTTTTACTTATACCATATGCAGTTAGATTGAAAATGCAAGATTCTCCTGTTTGAGAGAAATGTGTATCACTTAGCTTTCTGTTTGCTTTGCAGACATAAAAGCGTTAGACACGTAATGTATTAATGTTCTCTTACCTGCTTCAGCATTTGGTAAACTGATAGGAAAGCAAAACCAAACAATGCTATTTATGTTCAAGCATATTGCTGAGAGGAGTTAAATGCATTTTTTGAAGTGCTGTAGTGCCCACAGGATCATAGGGTAGTTCAGCTTGGAAGGGATCTTTGGGAAGGCTCTAGTCAAGCTTGTTGCTTAAAGCAGGGTCAGCTACTAAGTTGCTCACATCTTCAGTGATGTGACTTTGGTAGTAATTTTGTTTTATTCCAGGATGTAGGTTTGCCCTGTAATTTATGACCACCATCCGATTTGAACTTTTTCCACCATTTTCAGTGCAATCGTCACTACTGCGGTTGTAATGGTCTGCATAAATCAGTGACCCTGAAGTGCAGCCTTTTGGCTGCTTGTGGACTTTTCCTGTGTGGCCATCACGCAGTCACATGGTCTTCAGAAAAATGCAGTATTAGTGGTTGTTTTACTCAAAACCTGTTATTTCCCATGGCTACACCTTCCACCACAACACCGTCTGTTTGAGAACACTGCTCTACATTGAAACATGCCTTTGCAAGCAAAGAAGGTTTTGCTGCTGTCTTCCACTATGTGGATATGGCATTTGTTCCTGGCTTGTTTGCGTGCCCTGGGGACTACCTTGCATATTCACTTCCTCATATTCATTTTTCTGCCTCATCTTTTTTTAATCTGTACTATTATTGCTAACTTGTTAATGTGAGTATGGATTTTTTTTTCCCCCAGATCAATCCTATAAGACTTTCCATTGATTTCAGAGGGTCTGTAGTCAGGGGCTTATTGACTCCTCTTCATTCACTTTCAGCTCTTCCTGATCACATAAGCTCATGACTAGGCCTCAACTTACTTTGAATTAATTTCTCAGTCCCTGCTGACTGCTTTTGTATTGAGACAAATCAGTACAACCCTAGTAAAACTTTTAGGTGAAATGGTGACATCACAAACTCCTATGTCTTTCTTTATAAGTCTTTGTTAGTACCTCCATGTCAGTCTGTCTTCCTGTCTGCAGTATCTTCCTCTGCTAAAATTCTCCTCATAGTTCTGGACAGAAGGAACTTATCTATGGTGGCCTTTGAGTCCAAATTCTCTTGTCTCTGAGTGTACGTGGAATCACACTTCCTACTTTCCCTCATGTAGGGAGATGTCCAACTTTATCACCATGTAGTTAGCCATGTAGTTTGGTCCATTCTCTAAACTTTAGTTTCAAGCTCTGGGTTTGGATAACTTTCTGTGGCTTAAATGATGTGCATAAATCGATTTGTTTATTTTTTGCTGCTTTTTCCTTCTTATCAACTCTTGGTCTCGTCTTTACTCTGGTAATGGTATCTTGGAACATTGTTAAGAAAAGTCTTTTTGTATTTTATTTGGCGATTGTGTGCCATCTGATTTAATTTCTTTGGCTGAATACTTTTTATTTAAAAACAAACAAACAAACAAACAAAAAAAACTCACTGTATTTCTCCTTTAACTCTTTCTCAGCATTCTTTTCTTTCCTCGTCTCTCTGTGTTCTGTAATTAGATAGCAAAATTTTGTAAAAAATAACAGATACACAGTCTGAATTGAAGTTGTTCTACCAAATGGGAAGGCTAATTAAGATTTGTTTTGAGAAAAATAATTGCAATTATCATACAATCATTACTACTTAGAATTGTAGTTTTGTGCAGGCGGAGATATTTTGAGGGGGGGGGCAAAGGGGAGAAGTGATGGGGAGATGCATAATTTCTTTTGTCCCTGCCTCGGCTTTCCCGGTTTTCTGACAGTCTGTTTACTACTTGACTGTTTTCTGACACATGGTGCAGCCCTACATGTGGTAAGTTATTAGCCATGAACCTTATAAACACCAGTGGAAGAACAACCATTTAATTAACCATGACCAACAGTAACCATCAGTATTTAAATGATATCAGGCTTTTAACAGCAAGAGCTGGTCTAAATTGAATCAGATGTAGTTTGCTCTTCTAAAAGAACTTTTATTTCTACTTTTACGTGCCTGGGCATTGTTGTGACCTTAAAGTATTGCTCTTTTCCTCCCTACTTGAACTTCGTAATTTCAGCTCATAAGGCATGAGAGAAACACCTTCTTCTAGTACCATCCTGTACCTCTTGGCATTATTTTAATGATATTAGCATCTTCTCAACAGAGTGTAGACAATTGAGATGGTTGTTCTGAAATTGCTTCTGAGACATTGGGTCAGTAACTGAGGAACAGTCAGATTAATCAAGACCTTTGGTCAGTAGTTCATGATGTGTTTCTCTAGGGCACTGTACAGAAGAAGAAATGGAAGAAAGAAGAATATGAAGTTTTTTGTTTGTTTGTTTGTTTGTTTTGTTTGTTTGTTTTAATGAGAAGCTGAATGTAGTTTATACCACTTACATTGTTTAGCTCGTTTTCTGATTTGTTTTCGTACGTGCTTTAGGTACATTTCATTTCAATTCTGTAAAACTGCAGATCGACCATTTGGCAAGATTTTGTTCAAATTGTGTGATGTGGATTTAGAGGGTGCATACTGTACACTTTCAGCCAAATAGTTATTTGAATGGTTAATTTTTGTATTAATTTATTTAAAAATCACTGCATTACATACAATTTTTTAAGTAATATTTTTATGCTTTACTTAAAAGTCTATATCATGTAAAATAGCATACAGTGTAAATATTTGAAAGATCACACGTATTGGAGTGTGTGACTATAATTCACTAATTGAAAACAAATCTGGTCAGAAAAATTATTTGGATGCTAACAACCTAATGATAACGTGACTTACAGATTTCATGAAAAACTGTATTAGTCTATGTATATTTAATGAAGTATGCTATATTTTTCTTAGTATGAAAATCTCTTTATGGATGGACTATAAATCAAAAGCTAAGTTAGAGTCTTGAAATACGACAGCTATATGTTGCCATGGTACTGTAAGTCAAGATAAATGTTAAAGATAATAATGGATATGCATAATAAGGTGTAGCAAAACTGAACTAAGGCCTAATAGATTATTGAATTCCCCATGATTTTTACTACTTTTTCAACACTATTTTAAAACACCACAGCTTTGTTATACTATAAATTTTGTTTGTGGTATCCAATAATTCTTATTTTAGGACTGTGATTAATGCTGCATATATGGACAGAGCTAATGAATTTCTAATAGTGTAATTTTTGCTCATGTCAGCTAATCATATGCTCAGGGTTTTTTTTTTTTTTTTTTTCTTTTTATGTAAGGTGCAGTTAGTTAAGGATATTGTACTAATCTCAGACACACAATATCCGACTGATGATATTTCTAATTTATCTAATTGTGTGTGATAAAATTTTAATGCCATTGAAGTATATATTCTGTATTTTCCTGTGTATTGTAGCAAAACCTAATTTTGATAGGTGAGTTCAGTTTTTGCGGTCTTTTATGTAAGATAAATCTTTTGTGTATGTTTTTTGTATTTCTGGTTTTGGCATTTGATCTATGCTAATATCTGCTTATCATTTAAAGAGGGTAAAATGCTCTCTAATTAGGTGGTTGGTAAAATTTTGGTACTTTGGCTTTCTGTGTTGTTGTTAGCCATGCATAAAATGCTTTCCTATTGATCAGTGTAGAATAGCCAGGGTTTAAACAGCTGACATCTGCTTACTTTTTTTTTTTTTTTTTTTTTTTTTTTTTTTTTTAAAAAAAAAAGAAAAAAAAAAAAAGGAAAAAGAAAACAGAATAACAAACCATTTCAGCCTAATCTACCTCAAATGTGTGCATGTAAATGGGGGTCCATCTATTGACCTGCATTCTTTTCAGTTTTGGATTGGTCCACACGGTTTATGAAACCAGGAGGGCTGATTTGAAATGCAGATGTCGAGACAGTGAGCTACACCCTCCCCTTTTTCCTTTGCTGTATCTGTCAGGGTGAAAAATGGCTTGCACAAGGGTCAGTCACCCATACTCACTTAATTACTTTCCTTGGACCTACAGAACTGTCACAAGCTGTGGTGGATGCAGGAGCTGTTCCTCTTTTAGTGCTCTGTATCCAGGAGCCAGAAATTGCTTTGAAAAGGATTGCTGCTTCAACTCTCAGTGATATTTCAAAGCATTCTCCAGAGTTAGCACAGACAGTAGTGGATGCAGGAGCTATCGCTCACTTAGCTCAGATGATCCTGAACCCTGATGCTAAACTGAAGGTACTTTTAAAAATTATTTTTTTAATCTCCATCTCACCAGTCATTACTTGATATTGAATATGCACTGACGTGCATATTTATTTAGAAAACTCTTGTTTTGGGTGTTAACTAAATGTAACTACATAGTGATGGAGTTCTGAATGTGTTCACTGATTTAGCTACTGGATAAAAAAACTGCTGCTCAGTGAGGATCAGCTAAACAAATCTTTAAAGTGAAAGGTATTTTTCTGTGGGGAGGGGAAATTATATAGTATCATGGGAAGAATGCAATGTGATGTATGACACCCTGTCCTCTTAGTTTAACATTCTCTAACATACTTTTAATGCGCAGTTCAGTTACAAAAAAGGTTTTGCATGCTAAAGATTATACCACGAAACAGTTAATATTGAATGTATTATTGTATTTTAGAATGTGCTATCCAATGTGAATAGCTCTTGTTGAAGACTTCATCACAAGTTTAACTGAAAAAAGATTTCCTTAATATATCTTTCCTGTTTAACAGAAACAACATTAAAAATGGTACTTCAAACATAGATAAAAATTATTTGAGGTCTGACAGGCCAAACTTATACAAATAAAAATTCTGTAGATGTCACTAATTTTTAAATTATAGTTTTAAATGGTGTATATATTTTTTCTTTTTTTGTTACATAGCAGTTTGAATGACAAGAAACAAAGAAAAAACTTTTATTCAGGAACCAGCAAATGTTCTCTGCCATTATATTCGTGCATGAATTGATTCAGTGAATTGTAAAATAGCTGTAATTGTTTTCTCTATCTTGCTTTGTTTTCCTTGATGCAATAGATTTTTGTGTGCAGGAGGAGTGTGTGTTGCAGGCTGTTTGTATACTATTGATTTTATAACAATTTTTATTTACTAGCGTCAGGTGCTGTCAGCGCTAAGCCAAATAGCAAAGCATTCAGTGGATCTTGCAGAGTTGGTGGTTGAAGCAGAAATTTTCCCAGTTGTGCTCACATGCCTGAAGGACTCAGATGAATATGTCAAGAAAAATGGTGCAACTTTAATTAGAGAGATAGCAAAGCATACGCCTGAGGTAAAACCTTGAAAATGCAAATGCAAGGTCATATCATTAGATTTTACACTTTAAATAAAATACAGGATTATTCTGTCATTTGCTTTTCGAAAGAGAGGGCAAATGGCTGTTTGGCATATTCATTGGAAAAATATGGAAATGCTTGCTGATATTATGAGATGTGTATTGAATATGAATTGGCTTAAGAAAATTGGGAATCACATAAAGTATACCTGACTATTTCATTCCATAAGATATCAGCACAAAGAGGCAGTTTTAGGCTGACAGTACTGTCAGCATTAGATATTAAAAATATCATGAGTAAAGCCTCAGAGAAGTCATGATAGCAGCTTACGAATGACAAGAACATGCTGTAACAATAATAGATGGTGTGTGTCCTTCTAAAAAAAATCTTCTGGGGTTGCTGGTATCACGTTTTAATTATTTTTTCCAATAACAATTAAGTTCAAAAATCCCCTTATTTATTATTAAACTGATAATGATTGCTTATACTAGCTTGTGTTTGTGATCTGAGTGTCACCATTTACATTCTTTTTGCCAATAATAGATACAGGAGGATGGGGAGGTTTAGCAAAGCAAATGCAGAATGAATAGGAAAAACAAATAATTATATTAATTTGTCAGATCATAGAATCAGTTAAAAGGTTCCAAATATGACTGTGGAATGAAATATAAGGAATCTATTTGTGGAGCATGCTAGTGCTGAACACAGCCATCATGATACTAACTTAACAATCGAGAATTGTTTAATCATGAATATTGTGCTGCTGTTTCTTCAGCCTGCTTGTGTTGTAGCTGTTGTTTATTAAAGGTTGCAGTCTTGTTTTCCTACATTTCCTACTTTCTCTCTGCACCTCATGACTGATGAAACTTTGCTTTCTCAGAAAACTGAAGAAATTATCTTTGGATTGGGAGTTAGAGGCCAAACTCACAGGACTCCAGGCTAAGGCAGAAGAGCTGTTAGCACAGGATACTTCATGCAAGGCCACTTGGCCATTCTAGTTGCACTCTAAAGGATCCATAGGAGGTATCTTACTGACTCCCAGTGGAAAGTTGCAACCAACGTTTAACTTTAGAAAGCTTTAGAAAGCTCTCTGTATCACTGAGCAACTCTTTTGAAGCAAAACACATTGCTGCAGAGATAGACTGACAAACATTATTTCTAGAGGTGTCAGCTGTCTGTCATGCAAGCATTGTGCCTTTGGGATCTCTGTTTTCTATCTGTATACACTGTAAAATTAATATGAAGGCCAGGATGTGGGGGTCTTGAAGTGGGGCCTGGGGCTCACAGCACCAGGGAGTGCATTTGTGCAGCAGCTCTGTGCATCTAAGTGCACGTGGCTGTGCCCAGACACAGGGCTTGGTCATTGCTGGCTGCAGTTGGCAGTCATGTGAACAGTTTTTCCTAAGTAATAACTTTAAATTTCATGTAGGTGCTTCATGAATAAACAATCCCCTTTTAAAGGCTCAGAGGTAAGAGTGGATTTCATGTTAACAGAAATCAATCGGTTTGGAAATCCACATGCCTCCAATTTTTGTTCATTTAAATGCAGCTCCTGAGAAGGTGTTTCTTTTGCTTTGGAATCTTTGGAAAAAAATGTGATAGACCCAACAATGTAGAAGGAAATAATCATAATATGAAATTATGTTAATTTCTATGAATTGTTGATACCATATATACTCTACTGCTGTTCCTCAGGTAGTGTGAGAAGTGATACCACTTGGAAAGAAATATGCTGCATAGCTTAATATCCACAGCAAGCATCACAGACTGTGTGCATGATTGTCATTTATAAGCAAGGCTATGTAATTTGGCATTCAGGGGCAAACACCACTGCGCGTTAAGGGTGCTCCCTGGACACATCCTTTAGAGTACCATAACATGACAGAATGGTGTACTCCAAGTTGGTTTTGTGCAGCCGTGACAGTTGTCTTTGGCTTTGTGCCCAAGCCGGGGAATCCACAAGGGCTTTTATGCTGCAGAGGTTATCTATAAAGTGCAGGTGAGAGGAGGAGTGGGATTTCCCCTCTGTTCCTGCACAGAAATTTGTTGGCTTGGAGTAGGTGTGTCTTAAGGTCATTCGTGTATTAGGCTGTCACTTGGATGAATCTTTGGTGTAATGGAGCTGAGAATATGTCACCCCATCCTATACAGCATCAAGAATTCAGAATCCTGATTTCCTTACAGTAAAGTCAATCAAAATCAGGGTAGCAGAACAGTTTAATTCCTGAGAACTTTGCGCTTCACTCAGTGCTCGACAGTCAGCATGATTATGTCAGTCTTATTCCAGCTTTATTTTGTAAGTCAAGAGCAATACATGTAAAGACTTTTATAATGTGGTGCTTTATGCCTGTTGCTACTTCACAGTATCTAATCTGTTCCGTTTATCTTTGCAGCTTTCACAGTTTATAGTAAATGCAGGTGGAGTTGCTGCTGTGATTGATTGTATTGGCAGCTGCAGAGGGACTGTCAGACTGCCTGGCATCATGATGCTTGGTTATGTAGCAGCTCATTCCGAGAACCTGTCAATGGCAGTGATTGTCTCCAAGGTTAGCTATCACTTTGCCTTCTTTCTATAATTCTTCAGTGGTATTCTGAGTAAGAGATACAAATTAACATAGGCAGAGCACGTGTTTTGTGACAATTATATACTTGCTGTTGATTAATGTACTTTCTTGTAACATGGCGGCTTGCAATGGCTGAAATAGTGGTAATCTGATCAAAGTTGGTCCCTATGAAGCTAAACCTTTTATGAAATGTCTTGGGTTAGTCTGTGAACATATAGTGTATTCCACTACAGGATTTTTCTGTGTTGCAATTGAACAAGTACAAAAAAAAAAGTCAGTGAATTTCTATGGTCTGTTTCCTCTTAAAATGAATATTTGTGGCTACATCAAAACCCTTTTTGAAACAAGAATGTTTTATGGCACATTCTTTATTGTGCTAGCATGACTGTGCTAGTACTGCTAGAGTAGTCTTGCAACAGCAATCTGCAGACTTGCAGAGACCTCAGTTTCTGAAATGTAGTATGGTTTGATTCAGCTGTGCAAGTGGTATTTCAAATGAGATAAACTATTCGTTTTCCGATTTAAATAAATTTTGCGAGGCAATGAAATAGAAGGGAGATGCAGAAGGGTCATTTACAGTATCTGCAGTAGCTGAAATTAGTGTCTGAGGTAATATTCTGATGTGAATAATGCTAGCTAATGGCATTAGGAGGAAGGGATTAATTTCACTGAGTATTGTTGGCCCATTTTCACACTAGCAGGTTGAGGAAGGTGATTCTCCCCCTCTGCTCTACTCTTGTGAGACCACACCTTGAGTTCTGCATTCAGCTCTGGAGACCCCAGCATGAGGAAGGCATGGTCCAGAGGAGGGCCATGAGGATGATCAGAGGGCTGGAGCGCCTCTCCTATGAAGACAGGCTGAGAGAGCTGGGGCTGTTCAGTCTGGAGAAGAAAAGGCTCTGATATAGCAGCCTTCCAGTACTTAAAGGGGACCTACAGAAAGGATGGGGAAGTAGTGATAGGATGAGGGGCAGCAATTTTAAACTAAAAGAGAGTAGTTTTAGATTAGACATTAGGAAGAAATTCTTTACTCAGAGGATGGTGAGGCACTGGCACAGGTTTCCCCAAGAAGCTGTGGATACCCCATCCCTGGAGGTGTTCAAGGCCAGGCTGGATGGAGCTTTGGGCAACCTGGTCTGGTGGGAGGTGTCTCTGCACATGGAAGGGTGGTTGGAGTTAGATGATCTTTAAGGTCCCTTCCAACCCAAATCATTCTATGATTCTGTGATTTAAAATTTACTATATGAATGGAAACAGCTAAGCAATAAAAACTGAAGAACAGAAATGTCTTCTAGTAGGAATGCGTGTTAGAAAATGGAAATTGCTACAACATAACATCGGTAAGTGCACAGAGAAGGTAGGTGTGATCAAAAAATTATCTTTTGCATTTGAAAACTGAAGAGACAGATGTTTCTGGCTTGCTGTCTCTGGAGGTCCATCTTCTGTGGATGCGCCCATGTCTCACCCTTGTCAGTCTTACCTAGAGAAAATACGCTTCTGCTGTTAAGTGCTTGAAGTTAAGTGTGACAATTGCAGGTTTAAGTTCATGAGGAAGCACCCAAGTGTTAAATTTTTGAAGCGTAGTAATGATTTGATTGCTACCATAACTGAATGGGAATGCAGTGAGAGGTTTTGTAGGAATCTTCAAAATCTCATGAAATGTTTTAATTAATGATCCCCAAAAGAAACCTGAATAAACTCAAAGCCAAAAAAAAAAAAAAAGTGCTTTGGGGAAACTGAGTTTTATCAAGTGGCGCATAGTGCTGAGGGCAAGGCTTGGTAAACTGGGACCATTTGAAAATAACACATCTAAGATGTCATGGCATAAAGTTATAGTTCCATACTGCTCTATTGTCTCCTGGAGAGGATGAATTTTTAAAAGTGACTTTTTGTGTTACTCGACAAACACTTCATTGTGTTCTTCTGCAGTGCTGTGCCAAAAAAAAAAAAAAAGGCACTTCAGTCCTTTGCAGTAATAAAGAGTGGAAGATAAAACAATATATTTATATATATACATAATATTAATATAGATATATAATATTAATATATAAAAATATATAATATTTTTTTCCACTAGTCTTAGTGCATGTAGTCCTGTTGTCTGTATTTGAGAAGGATCTTGGAAAAAAAAAAGGAGTACAGGAAAGAATAGAAATGATCTAGGGGATGGGAAAAAAAGATCTAGTTAGGGATTTAGTAGCCTTACCTCACCTAAAATAGCATGAAATTATACCTGTTGAACTATCCTGGACATAAAATACTGGCTACTGAGTAGCTCCATTATCCTGTGGAGAAAGGATAAAGATTGTGACCCTGAACCAGAAGAACTTCAGTAACAGCTGGATACGAGTGAGGTATTCTCCATCTCTTGATGTCTTCATGTCAAGAGTTGAAGCCTTTCTGGAAGTTGTCAAATGCATCAAGCATGAACTACTGAACTCAAGAAGAGGTTTATGATATGAAATGTGGTGCTGTGACTAAAAGAAAGTTAAATGACTGAATGATTGAGTTGTTCTGCTCTTAAACTGCTGTCATAGATTCATAAGCACTACAACTCTTTTATTTTCAGTCTGACAAAATGAAACCTTTACTGTTAGTACAGCTGAATTATGTGATGTATTCCTTTTATCCTTTAAAGTTTGTGCGTTAGCTCCAACTGACTTAGAATATTTAATCTGTTTCTTTTTGTTTAACTAGATATGTAAAGATTTCTTCAAAATTCATGCTAGTCATGGTGATGGCAAAATATGACAACACTAGCAAGTGCTCGCTTATAGCTTATTTTAGAAAAAGAGTGTAAACAGAAACATTTTCTAACAATCTACCAGTTTAGTTTTCCTTTCTTGGGGTAGATTTGTAAAGGTTGTACTTTTGGTTAATGCTACAGGGAATACCACCACTATGTACCTGCTTGGTAGAAGAACAAGAAGATCATCTTAAGGCAGCAGCTGCTTGGGCCTTGGGACAGATTGGAAGACATACTCCTGAGCATGCACGTGCTGTGGCGGTAGCAAATGTCCTACCCACACTGCTTTCTATGTATATGGACACACACAGTTCAGAAGATCTTCAATTGAAAGCAAGTATATTCACAGTATCTGCAGTATGACATATTTATTGTAACTAACAAGTATAAGTGCTTAAAAACTGTTATATGGTAAATGCTTTTATTGATATTCAATGAGTTGCAGATTTCTTGTGTGGAGGGTGTCTGAAGGCTGTGTGGCATTTTTTAGGATTGGTTGGTCTTAATGAGTGTGCATATGGTGCCTGCCAAATCATTTGGTACAGCCAGAGCAGTATAGTCCCTCATTTTCTTCCTACTTTAGGTCAGAGCTGTAATGTAGGGCCTTCCCTCCATGGCAGCTAGTAGAGCTGGACATGGGTAAAATGTAGTTTTGAGCAACAGTAAATTAATTGACTGAATAATATTATATGACAGGATATGGTCTCCCAGGTTGTACTGTGCCTCTTTACAGTCCACCAAAGTATAATGAATTCCAGATCTATAAAATAAGAAGACAATTTTGCATTGTAATTTTCAGTGCTTACAAAAATATCAAGGCCAAATTAGCTGTACGTACAGTCCTACACAATGAGGTCATTGCTGTTTCTCATAGCCAGCACTGAGTCTGTTTTCAGAAACCAGGCACTGACATACTGTGCTACTGTCTCTCTTTCCCTTTCTGCCTGGATGATAGTGCACCTCACTATCCCACACCAGCAGATTCTCCTAGTAAGTCACTTTTAAAATACAATCTTTTAAACTGTGTTTTGATTTAGCTTTCTTATTATATTACAGTACTTCAATTTACTTAAAGGGTCTTCTCCTGGTTCTGTTGTAGCCAAAGTAAAATTGCCATTACTCTGGCTGTAGATAGCATAATAAGAATATGATGCACTGTAGGTTTGAGGTTTAATAAATCTAAGTAGAAAATTGATCAGAATTCTGTACGAGTATTTTCTGAATAAAAAGTATGATGTCCATCAGGTCACTCTAATAAAGAATCAATTTGCTTTTTTGGTCAGACTTCAGCGATATGTATCACAAATTCTTGTTGTTTTCATTGATGTCTTACTATAGTAATCTTATTTTGAATTTCAATAGACTAAAAGAGCATTGAAGAACATACTCCAGAAATGCACATATCTTCCAGCACTTGAACCATTGCTGCAAGATGCCCCTCCCAATATTATGAAACACATTGTGGGGCAGTTTAGCAAGGTAAGAAAAGGCTCTGCTTATGACTAATGCATTGTTTTCCATTTAGCAATAAAGCTATCGTTTCAAAGATGGGGCTTCTGTAAAGGTCTTAGTTTTCTCAGGATCCTCAAGCATCCCTTGCAGAAGCAGTTTGAAGTGTTGTGCTTTGTTGTCTGATAAAACCGGATACTGTTTTATCTGGAACCTGCTATAATTCATCCTAAGACAGTGAGAAAACAATTGGTTGTAAGCAAGGTGGTTCTTTTCTTCTTTGCCTCTTGAGATTAAGTGAAATACTAACTCATGTGCAAATACTTTCACTGAGCCAATGCATCACATAAATCCCTGTTATATCTGTTTTAGACAAAGTGCAAGCTGTCTGTACAGGACAGGAGTCACTTAAGTTGGATGTTTTACAGTAACCTAGAGTGCAAAGACTTCATCATTTCCGTCCTCATTAATTTTCAGTCTCAATTAAGAAAGCTTAAAAAAATCTACATCTTTTCTCATCCCTGTCAAAATTGTAACTGTTTATTATTCATTACATTATTGATTTGAGCACAGCATGTAAAGAGCAATGCTATTTAATCAAAATATTTCAAGTTATTTAAGTAATTCCTAACTAAACAGGAGACTCCTTGTTATGCTTACTAGCAATTGGGAATCCTGCTTAACTATAGACTTTTCTTTTGTGCAGTTTAATCTCCTTGGAGTATAACGCTGTATACGCAGTGTGATCTGTTTGCAGGGGTACCAGATTCTCCTGGTGAGGTGTGCTTTCTGGAAATTGCTGAGTAAAACTCTTGACTGGTAATCAATTCTTATCACAGATCTGGAAGTACTGCTGTTTGTAGTGCAGATTGGAGATTTGCTCAGAATGCAGTGCCTTTGGCTTTTGTGTGTTAACTAGAACTATTAAAGAGTTGAGTATGTAATAACTGGTTACCCAGTGTATATACATTTGAGTGTTGTTTGCTGTCGAAGTGATTTTGTACCCTTTATATGAGCTGATATTTTGTTTAATTTTTCTTCTTCTACATGGTATTGAATTGTACTTGTCTGGCATTTGTTATTCTAAAGTATACATTTAAAATGAAATTCTTTGCACTAAAAGCTTTTTTTTTTTTTTTTTTTCAGTCTTGTAGCGTAACTTAGGAATTTCCTATTTTTAAACCTGAGGTGTATTAGTTTTGTTGGCTTATTTATAGCTCAGTAAAAGCCTCATTTCTGAGCTGTGCTTCAGGGTGAGATGCTACGTGCTTTCACTGCTGGACTCTCTCATTTTAACATTGCCCTTTCCAGGGTCTTTACAATTCTGTGCTGTCTCAGTTTGGACTCGGGGTGGGGAGAGACTGTCTCAGAGGTGTTGTCTGCCTTTAGAGCCTCTTCCAAGAAACTTTTCTGCTGTCTGTCCAGCCTGGGAGTCACAGTGTGGAGGAAGAAGGCAGGGAAAGGGCCATATCCTGTCTCCTTGCTAGTTCCTCCTTGGCAGTTCTTGTGGGAGATATGTGGAAACAGCTGTCTGTTCAGTTCCCAGAATGAAACAACCACAGTTGTTCCCAGCACTTCTCTGGAACATAGTAAAGAGTCTCTATGCTCTCCTTGTTTTTCCTTACCTGTCTGTTGATTTTGTGCAGCCTAGAGGGACCAGAGAAATGAAGGCTGTTTGCCCATATGCGTGACAGAAATTTCATCCTTCTTTTCCTCCATCCTTTTAGGTAATCCCTTCCTCCTTCAAGGCTCTTGTTTTACACTGACACACAGTCAAATTTATGGCTCGATTTGTCCAACCAGGGTGAAGGCTTACAAAATGCTTTTTGCCCCCGTAGCCCTATAGTATGTAGCTCTGAGGGCTGAGGGCTGGCTTTAAACCCATCTGTTTTTGTTGTAGATGCAGCTGACATCTTGCATTATCTTTTTTTTTTTTTTTTTTTTTTTTTTTTTTAAATATTATTGCAGCCCTGTGGGCCTATGGACTACATGCTGTCATTCTCCATTGCCTGGCCCAGCCCCCAACCTCTCTCCCTTTCGTCCTCTGGAAAAAACTGCATATTGGCATCACTCAGGGAGTGCAGAATGTATTGTCTGATCATTTCTGCTTCTCATCCCCTTTGGCTGCAGAAACTTAACATTTTTGCTTTGTGTGTATATGTGTGTAAAAGGCTTCCATGGCTACACAGTGTGTTGTAGGATTTTAATATCCAGGAATTTAATAGTAGCATGTAATGCTTCAAGGCTGCATTGTTCACTTGCAACAATTCTCAGTATTGTTTTCACGTAGTAATCTATACTAGATCATTATGATGATATAAAATTCTGCTCTACAATTAAACTGTGGGAATTGACATAAAAGACCTGAATAACTTGGTTTAAGTGGAACAGATGCTGCTGTTATTCCATGTTAGTATTCTGTTTTTATTATCTGTTTAATCTCCACAATCATATTGTCTCTGTAGGGATAATTCAAGAAATATTACTTACGGAGCAATAAATGTTCAAATCAGATTTTTTATATATGTTATGTATTAAAGTACATGTTAAATTACATTATAACAATAAAGGGCTGGTTTATTATTTTTGCTGTATACCTGTGTGTTAAAATACAGTAGTCATTACAGATATACCTCTGATGTGTTCCACTATAGCTGTCCTCTGAATTAAAAACAGATAAGCAATATTTGAGCCCAGTAGCACATAGATTCCTTTAAAATAATATATTCTTTTTATGTACTTTTCTGTGTGTAGGTGTTACCACATGACAGTAAAGCACGTCGTCTCTTTGTAACAACTGGTGGACTTAAAAAGGTTCAAGAAATAAAAGCAGAACCCGGGTCACTTCTTCAGGAGTATATCAACACTATTAACAATTGCTTTCCAGAGGAAATAGTAAGGTAGGGAAAATGAAACCTAAAAAAATCCATACTTTTAGATATTCTTCATAGTAGCAATACAAAGTGAGGATTTAAAATACTGAACTTCTACATGACTTTTGTTTTTAATCAAATAATGTGTAACGTTTGGTTAAATGCCCCAGTGGTAACCACAGATTTTAGATACATACTTTTGAACATTTTCTATTTTCTGATTGTTTTGGGGAATAAATTTCTGTGTTTGTAAATAAAGCCCAAATAATCAGGCTGTTGCAGGAAACTGAGATGAAAAGTTAGTCCTACAATACGTAGATGAACCCTGAGGCCTCAGCACAGCCACTCATAGTTATGAATGTCTATAGCAAGTTTAGTTTATCTTGGTAATTTATCTGTGGATTTCTCAGGTATTGGTGAATCTTTGGTTACATCCTTGACTTCCTTAGCGCCTGTCTGAACCAGTGTATTCAGAGGCTCCTTTGAAACTTCCTCTGATATACAGAGGGTGCAGTTGCTCTGCCCACAGCTGCCCTTGCTCCCCCAGCCTCATCATGAGGCTTAAGTGTTATATAAAAGGACCATGCACCAGCTGTCTGCACCAAGTTGAACTTTGCCCTTAATGAATACAGAAACACTATTAAATAGCTTACAGTCAAAATGTCACCATCCTAAATTGTAATAAGGAGGTAAATGCCCTCCTAGATTCTAGATATCCATTTACTAGTCCTTCACTCCATCAACACATCAAAAGGATGTTGTACTCATGCACTCCCTCTACAGGCTCTGAAAATCTGCATCATCAATTTTAATTATAGCAACAGAGTTCTTTAGCTAATAGCAGCTACAGACAGTCATGCAAAATGAAGCCCACTGTGTCTCCGCAAGGAAAAGCCACTGGCTGTCAAATGGGTAAAAGCAAAATCATAAAGCAACTTTATTCTGCAGCTACAAATACCAGTACTTCAAAGGGAAAGAAGACTTTTGTTTACAATTCTCTGGATATAATTAATGTTTTCCTGTTCCATCTATTTTATTTTTCTGTAAATGAAACAAGCCTGCTTATGGAGGCTGAGATGTAACAAAGGAGGGCCCCTTCGAGCATCTCCTCTTGCGTCTTTGTGCTACTGCCTGGTGGTGTTTCTGCTGTCCAAGGCACAGCTGCTATACTAGACACCAGGTCTGGGTTTGTTTTGGAGAATGTTATTCCAAGCTATTTGCAGACTGAATATGATAACAGTGTATTGAAAAGTTAGCTTTACTATTGGAGAACTAATGAGTTTTTAAAAGACTTTAAAAAGTAGTATTATGCAGAAATAATTCAGAAAATGAAAATCTTTGAGGTAAATGGATTCTTCTTTAATGTGAAAACATCAGGGATTTTTACTTGGATACATTTCAGGCATGCACTACACAGAAGTGTGTTCCTCTCTCCTTATAGATAAAGCTTCCAGGGTTCAGAGTTGACATCTTAACATGCCTGCAAAACCAAGAATGTACTGTGATGTATGTTTTTAGAATAGCATGATAATAATTTTCAGATACTCCTAACATGGAAAACAAGAACTAAATGCAGCTTTGATGATGCTTGCATATTGGAAGCATGCAGTTGGTCCATTGTGGAAAACCAACTGAATGACAGCAGGAAAATAATGGCACCATAGAGTTCTACTCTAGTGAAAACCTATTGGATAATCTCCATCATTGAGCTGACATTAGAGACGGAAGGTCACTGTGATCATTTTTTGTTGTTCCAGAACCAATGTCTCTTGCAGTGATGTAGCCTTCACATTAACTTTGGGGTGTGTGTTTATGTTTCACAAACAGCAGTAGGCTATTTTTCTCTGGCAGCCTATGAATCAGTGTAAACTCATGCCTTTCTATTGAAGAACCTAATTTCAATAGAAGTTAATATCTATGTCTTCCAGTAAAGATGACGCTTATGGCTGCTGAACCTCTTTTAAAAATTTACCACTGCCCCAAAAGAAGCCAATGTTTTTTTTGAAAACCTGACTTCCAATTATAAATGATAATGTAAGTTGAAAAGCAGACTTACAGCACTCTAGGAGAATACCTGTAGAGTTTGTTGACCAATGTTTAATGCTAGGATTTTTTCCCGATCGATGGAAATATGAATAGTTTCATTACTTAGCACAGAACATGCTTTGTAGTCTAATGCACAAACAATATGTTTCTCTTTCAGGTATTATTCCCCTGGATATTCTGAGATACTTCTGGAACGGGTGGAAAATTACCAGCCAGTTTTATAAACTTCAATTTTTTATTAGAGCTGTATTTCACATTTATGCTTTTATGACTGTAATACAAATACAGCTGTTGAAACTCTTGTTAGATTCTGAAATCTCATTCTACTGTTTGAACCACTGAAAGAGCTCAGCACTTCCAGCAAGCTGTATTTTGTTTCTTATAAAATTATTGCTAAGTTTTTGTTCCTATTTGTTTTTTTCTCTAACTTTACTACCACATACTGCAGCATATATCAATGGAATTTCATGCAGGGGTGATGATTTATCACAAAGCTTTTTTAGAGTCAGTCATTTCCTCTTCCTTCCACAAGAAAGGTTTGTTATTATCTCATTCAAATTTTATCCTTCTCAGTACTTTATTGATTTTTTTCCCCCTTCTGCCTTTGCATATTGTTTAGAGCTTCCCAAGCTTGAGAGCAGGAGGAAAAAGTTGTCCCTTGTGTCTTTTCTAATTATGGAATCCATTCTGCACTGAGATATTTCCTACCACTACCTTTGTGGAGTGATATGATTTTGCATCCCCAAACATGCTAATAGCTGCTAAATAAAGAGGTAATCAAATCTGATGATGATAAAAGGGTTCTGTTCTGCATGCTACAATAGCATGGTGGTCCTGCCATGCTAGATAGTAGACCTACTGCAGAAGTCCTCCTAATTAAGGCAGGATTACGTGGAGGGGTGGAACAATACATTGTTTGGTGTATGTGTCATTGTTCCTCTTGGAAGGGACAGAGTGAACTCAGAACTTCCATGGGTACAAAGGGAGAGAAGGACCATGTGAGGTTCTGCCCCATTTGGGTCAGCAGTGCTTGGGCAACACAGGAAGAGAGGAGAAATGCTTGGCTGTGGGAACATGTTAGCAAAGTTTTGAGCTCATTCAGAGGAAACCTGAGGATACTTGAGTCCCACTGATATGGCACACTAAGACTGCTCAGTACTTATTCTTCAAGTGATGAAACTGCTGCAGATTTGAGTAGAAACACACTTGGAACTTAAGATCACATAGATGTGGAGGTTATTGGAGGTATGAACTGTTAGATGTAGAACATCCAGGAAATATTTGTGTCCTCTTTTGTAGAGTGAAAAGACTGTTATATTTTTCCTGCTCTTCTGGTGTACTGTAGCAGCAGGGAGCATCATACAACCCTTTAGTATTCATCAAGTAATAGGTAATTGTCACTTACTATTTTTTGTTCTGCTAACCATTTTTCTCTTCTTAGTATGCAGCAGCTTCTATTTTTTTTTCTTTTTTCCCAAAGAGCAATATGCAGCGTTTCTGGAATGGGATGTTGAAATGCTGGCAGCTGCAAGGGAATACAATACTTGAAAACCCCTGCAGGAGAAACTTGTCTACTTTCTTAAACATATTAACTGAATGAGTTTATAAAACAAGGATAGTCTCTTCTATTACTTGTAAAAAAGGGAGCAGAGACTTACTGCAGTTGGAAATGATTTAGAGTGGGTTTTCCCTGCCAAATTCCAAATGACTATTTTCTTCTTGTCAGCATATTTTTCAACAATTCACAAAACCATTGATGGGCTATCTTGTGCTAAGGTTTAATTCTATGGAGGGCTATGCCACTGGTCTGAGGTACTTGGTGCTCTCAGACTCCTCTGAGAAGCAGGGGGTGCCCAGTAGCTGGCTGTACAGCACACAACTGAGATGGAAAATGTTGGCCTCATGGATGTTGATGTATGAAACCACACCATCTGGGTTCTTGCCTTAGCCTACACCAGAAGGAGAAGTTTTAGAATTGACTAACCATGTGCCTTTTCCTTTTTGTTTTTTATATTTTGACATTATTGATGTTACAACACTAGTGGAAAAACATTAGGTCTATTAAGAAAATCGTTGAAATACTCAATAGATTTTGCATTATTTGCAAAATGCATTATGGATATTTAAAAATCAAATATTGTACAATCTCTGAGAGAAAATGTGCTGCAAGGGCTTCCAGAGAGTCTTGAAGGCTCTGAAGCCCTTCTTTTCCCTAATAGAACAGAAATACTGTAGAGGGCTGAATGCAGTTGCAGGGCAGATGGGGGGCAGGGCAGGCATTTAGCTGTGTGCCCATAGCTGCATCTTGCTTTTGGGAGTACACCCACAAGACACAGTGCTAATGTCTGTGTTTTGTGTGGAGAGAGCAAAGAGGCTTCAGCCTCCTGACAGAGGTGCTACACTGTAGTGATTCCACAGGGTTAGATTTCAATGCCTAAACCATTTGTCCACATTTTTTTCATAGTCTTTTTCTGATTGCTGACAAAGGAAATGATTGCACAAGGCAAACCTTCAAAGTGATTTGATTTTGCAGGGTGCAATCTCAATCAGATCTAGCGTTAAGTACATCTTTACACCAGTTGCACAGTTCTGTCCTAGGCTGATGGAGCTGTTTGGCCTCTTGTGGCAGGTCTCCCTCCTGGATGATGCTTCCCTGCATTGTACGTACACTGTATGGCTGGAAGCCTACCCAGTGGTGCATATCTGCACAAGGCAGATCTAGGCCTTTGCAACAGAATTATCACTAATTTGTATTTTAGGCTTACTTTACTAGGGCAAGAGTTGCGTTTTTTTTTTTTTTTTTTTTTTTTTTTTTTTTTTTTTTTTTTTCCCTGTATTATTTCACAGGCTCCAGTGTATGGTGTTTCCTTTCTGCCCTCTTGTTTGACTTAACTCGTCATCCAAAACTATATTAATGTTTGTAATTGCTACTCTGGCAAGCTTCAAGTGTGTACCATTTGTCTCAATTTCATAGAATAAAATGTAGATTTGCATTTTAATTCATTGTGTAAATGCTGTTTTCATGCTAGCTTGTGACTGTGATGCTAGAGAAGATGAAGAGTAGGCTCATTTTGCCGCTGAGCCTGACACCACCTCTGGATGTTTGTCTCGGCATACCACTCAACAGTGCCTGAATTTCTCCTTCTGAGCTTAGAGACATACAAAGATTTCAAGTAAGAATCCGTCTCACAGAGGTGGCTTATTAACACACACAAAGAAAATTAAGCCAGTGCTTTGGCAGAAGTGAGTGTAAGCAGAGACAGCCCTTAAATCATTTTGCCAGTTGCTTTGACTGCAGTATGGGGGCTTTTGAACCCAAGTCTTTAAAGGCTTTCTCTGGGGGCCCAAGCTATGATTTTTGTCTACATTACTACATCTATTATTATATCTACAGATGTAAACTACAGCCTTGAAAGAACATGTGGATGTGTAAAACTTCACCATATTTCATTCAGTGGATGGATTAACTGGCCTACAAAAGCTTCATTCTTTATATGAATGACTGGAAACCAAGAGGATCTGAAAGGGGGAAATTCAAGGAGTTCAACTCTTGTGCATATAATATGTTCTGTATTTCCAGAGGGGTTTACCAAGGCATTGCTTTGTCTCATCTGAAGTGATCAATCTGCTGGAGATCTGCATCTTAACAAACAAATGAACAAAGTGTTGAAGGAGCTGAATGGAATTGGTGAAAGAACAAATGAATCCCATTTTGTGAAGTAAAGCATAAAGTTACTGTAATTAGGAAGCTGGTGGTGTGTGGGTAGATCCCCAGTTGGGGGCTGTGAATTAGCTTGACCAGAAGGGAGTTACAGGCATGGAGGATGCCACGGAACAGTCCACAGCTCGTGGTGTAAACTGGAGCTCTCTGATTTCTGGGCACATAGAGGTGGTTAACTATAATCCATTCAAGTGAGGGATCTCTGAAAGTATGCTTCCCTGATGTGTTGTCCTTAATGGCTGCTTGGTGTATCTTGGTTGCTAGAGTTTTAGGACCAGGGTAGGAAAAAAAATAAGGAGCAGTACTAGATTGAAAAGCCAATAATTCTGCTTCTTGTGCTGGCATTGGACTGCCTTTATGGTCCTGAATAAGCATTACACCTCCCTGTGTATCATCAGCTTCCTCTGCGGAGAATCTATTATACATTATTAGCTTACATAAGTGCTGGAAATATCACATTCATCTAAGAGGTCAATGCAGCAGGACTTAAATTCTTTATTCCTTACTGAACATATTAGTTATATTGTTTAAGAACCTTCAGAAATTTGCATATCTTCGAGATGGTAATTTTTTAGAATTTGAGTTGAACTAAAAACCAGTGGATTCTGTGCGTTTCCTCATCTGACATGATTTGAAGGAATCTGAGAGAAAGAGGAAATTACAATGTCTCTCATGACTGTACTAAAATTGTTGATGTCATTTTTGTATAATACTTAACTGTTAATATTGATATTACTGTGCTGCATTCTGCAGTCAGCTCTATAATTTAGCTAGTGAAAATACTAATTACGTTATTACCGCTGTACTGTATTTCTGGATACTGCAAAAAAGACTGAATTAGAAAATACATACAAGCAATGCTAAAGCATAATTTGGTGAGTATAATGCCTTTTAAACCAAGTGATTTCAACGTGTTACCTTCCACAAGAAGTTACACTTACTTAGGTTAAACATTTCGAAGTTGTTCGTGTTCCCTGTCCCGCAGAGTTCCGATGGTGAGGCTGGCTGTGTGCTCAGCACGGTGCTGAGGGCCATCTAGCGTGTTGTCTGGAGTAGGATCTGGTTGTGTTCTCTGTGATGCATCAGCAGGCTGGGGAGAGGAACAGTGTGGATGTATTAGTGCCATCATCCTAACGGATTTCCACAGAGATTTTGATGGCTTGCTTTTTCTCCATAAAAATATGGTTGTTCTTGCTAATTCTGGTCTCCAAGCTGAGTTAAAGGATAGGTACCTACTTCAACTTGGGTTGTTCTATGTTTTGTTCCTTCTAACACAAAACCAACATTTTAGGGTGGGGAAAAGTATGCTAATGTCTTTCTCTAAATCAAACCTCTTGATTATTTTGGTGTCAAAATAGGTGATAGGACTCCTCTTGACCTTGCGACAAGATCCGTGCCCTTTGCTCCCCGAGGAAAGTTTTGTCTTTGTTGCTACAGCCTAATGGTGTGTTTTACCACTGTTGTCTTATAATTAGGTCCGATGTCCGCTGTGCATGTTCACCTTTCAATATTAGGTCAGTGTTAAAGCTATTATCAATCTAAAAGGTCGGATTAGTACCAAGATTTGGCTTTTGTTACCCCCACAGTGCTGTAGTTATATTACAGTCTATTGTTAAAAATTAATAATATGCAGCATAGAGGCCTGATGGAATCATATTAATGAGAGCACTGAAGCTTCATTGACTTGCAATATCATTAGAGCTCTGAGACAGGTTTATAGCCTTGTGCAAAGTATATTTGTGTTCCTTTAGACACAATATTTATTTGGTCACACCCAGCCAAATGTTTCCTTACTAAATTAAAATAAATGCTGGCTAGTTCAATGAGCTACAAAGATATATAGTGTAATTTCAGGTTCTCAAGTCGCACAAAATGAGCCCCATCAATGGAAATCAGTAGAGGATCAAAAATGATGGATATACTAGAGTGAATAAGAGCAAAGAGAGAAAGGAGTTTACAGAGTTGAAAGAAGTTGAATTTGTATGACTCAAGCAATGTGTGTAATTTGGAAGGAACAGCTCCCGTTTGTAGGCAGTTCTGATGTTTATGTGACCCCTCCCCATATACACACACATGCACGTTTGCAAGCACAGTTAATAGAAATGTGATTATTACAATTTCTGTCTTTGTTTTCACAAGACTCACGTCTGTAAAGCATCTTTAGTGGCTGGGGGAGAATTCACTGGCAGGCCCCCTGAGGGCTTGGAGCACACCAGAGGCAGTGACATTTGGCAGTGGCAGTCTTTTCAGGGTTCAAGGCATTGTGCCTGTGCTCCTTGTATACCATCACAGGCAGGGCGATGGAGCTGAAGGATGCATCATTCTATTCTGACAGCATGTACCCATAGGGATGAGGGGAAGTATGGATCCCTCTCCTCTGTCTCCTCCTCCTCTTCCTCCTCCCTCTCCATTTCCTCCTCCTCAGTGTGTCCCAGGGTGTTGCGGAAGGCCTCAGTAGTGCTCTGAGGTTGAAAACTGGTATGAGTGCTAAGTGTTATTACTGTTTACTGATGTGATTAATGTGTAGCTGACCTTAATTCATTTTCTTGTGGTAATTCCCTTGGTTAAAGTGGAGAAAATGAAAATGTATTTTAAGAAGCTGTCATCGCAGAAGATACAGCTATGCCTGTCATACCTCGTCCTGTCTGACAGCAAGGGTGTGAAACCTGGCTTTCACCCTGAGCTGTGAGATGCAGTTGGACCATCTCCCTGTATTTATACATCTTTTTATATCAGGCATGATTTACCATTAACTAAATCTGTTCAAATTTTGCCATCGGCTCAATTTATCATGAGGTCATGAATCATTATTTTAGGTCTAACCTTTCCCCTGCAAGTGTTTTTAAAATCCCGATTTTGTGTTTATGCTGGTGCAGTCATGCAATGGGAATGTTTGGTAAACTCGCTGTTTAATTTACAATGCTCCAGCAGCTGCTTTGTAACAGTGGAACTACTCTGACTTAAATGACTGTTCTTAAGAGATTAAAAACTAATTGAAAAGGTGAAAAAGTCCAGGACTGTCTTTTCTCTCTTTCTTTCTTTGCATTTCATGTGTTTATTTTTAAAAACATCTTTGAAACTGCTTTATAAACGATTTGAGTTCCTCTGCATAATTTAGATGGGAGAGGAAGGAATGCCAGTTCGCTGGGACTTGTTCTCTGACCACCTGAGGAAAATGAGTTTTTCATCCTCTTGAACATCATCTGGAGTTATAATAAAATGGGCTCTCAACTGGATTCCTCCTGCGTGCGAGTAGACAGAGCTACATCATTGCACACCTAAAGCAAGGACACGAAACTACAAAAGCAATCTGAAGTCTGGAATTTGCCTGCTCCTCAGAGACCACAAATAGATTTTGTAATCTTACTGAAAATGATTTGAATCTTGAAGGAGGGATGTACTTCTCCCCCCACCCCAACCTGAGCAGTCCAAAGGACTGGAGCTGGAGATCCGTTTGTATGTGGCAAAGTCACCTGTCTGGGCCAGTGTGAAAAGCCCTTGCAATAGTTATTGAAGGAAATGAAAAATCCACAAAACTAAAAAGTAATTTAGAAAAATTCAATAGTAGGATCTTATTAAAAACAAAACAAAACAAAACAAAACACAAGGTAATTAAATTTCAGTTGAATTTTCACCCCAATCTGTTTCAGATGACTGAAATGTGCTGCTCGTGTGGTTGAATCCCAGCGCGAGCGGCATATGAAGGATCCATACGGGATGGCTGTGAGTTAGCTGGTGCTGCAGACAGGCCGTACTGCCTGCATGGGGAGCTGATCCCGCAAGCCCTCAGCCAGGAAAAGCTTTTGTTGCTGCGAGGGTGTTTGGTGCCGTGAAGGGAAGGTTCCCGGGCATATGGCTATCAGATGAGGGCGGCGTGGCTCCTGCGATGTTCTGGGCTGCTGGAATAGCTGGATGACAGAGCTGTGCAACTTCACACAGGCACGATGTAATCTGAAGCCGTTCTGCAGGGAAACTAGGCAGCAAATACAATTCTGAAGCCTGATATAAATTCCTTCCTGCTCAACTGCCAGCAGGTCTACTGCTGCACATTAGCAAAGCATTGTTCCATAATGTAATTGAAAAGTTCCTCGTTAGAGGAGCATTTTCCATAGCCGCAAACAGTGGTAAGGTCTTGGCTGTCTTCTGTTGCCATTTAGTTGTAAATGCTGGTCCATTTGCTTCATTCCCTTTCTTCTGCTTAATGAAATGAAGGTTCCACCACTTTATTCTGGATTTCCTTAATCTTGCCTCCCATATTTTATTTTTCTTTTCTTTAAATATTATTGCTTTAATTAGTTAATTTGCTTTAACTCAAATTCATTGATATATGTACCTACTACATGGCTTTATCTGTGGAAGAGATGGAATTAACTCCTTTAGCTCCTCTCGATGCTTTCCTAGACCTCAGGAAAAAAAAAGAACAACAACAAAAAAGAACTCTGTTCTTCAGAAAACGACGTTCTTTCATGTTTCCAGGTTTTGACACATTTTTATAGTTTGCCTTGTGTTTTTGTTTATTTGGCTAATTGCTCTTCAGATTTTCTTTAGTCCTCCTAAACTACCACTCCATGTACTGCTTGTCATAGTTCATGCTCCTTTTAACTGACCTTCCTTTTTCCAAGGCTAGTTGCTGAGTCTTGGCAGAATAGCTAGAGCCTCTCACCAACAGTTTTTGCTGTGACAATAAGCTGATGTGTGCCCTGAAAGCAAACACACACAACCACATATTAAGTGCTAACAGTGTAGTGACAAGCACAAACATTTTTGGAAAGCCTTAAAAAAAAAAAAAAAAAAAAAAAAAAAGTTGAATATATATATATATAAAGAAATTATTGAAAAGCCACATTTATAAACTGAGGAGCAGGCATGCTTGAGATGGGCCACACAATTTAATCAGCTTTGTGTAAAATCTCGAAGAAAATCTCTTGCAAGAGCAGAGGAAAGCATTTTGGGCCCCATGATGCCCTGTGCGTAGGGAATGTTGCATGTGGGTGCCTGCATGGTTTCTGCTGGTTTGCATCCCAGTAAAGGATTCATGAAGCAAATGTAGCTCCCCTTCTCCAGCAAGGCAGGGTGTTCTTATTTTGAGAATTTATTCATTGTTTCAGATACGCTTTTATCAGACAATGTCATCAGGATCCCTCTGCCTGTGTTTTTATGACTGCTTTGTTTTAAAGCTGTGTGGAGCCAGCTACTGCCTTCACCTTTCTGTGTCCTCTCCATCTCTCTCCTCCACCTTTCCATCGCTTCCCCCCGCTACCTTCAGTGCAGGTGGTGAGGTACGCGTGTCGGTGGGTTTTTACTTTCCCAGCTTTTTTCTGCAGCCGTGTGTCTGTAAATGGCAGGCACCATCGCTCCTAATTACATGTTGCCCCCAGATGCTCCACGGGTGATGCTGATGGATGGCTGTGTGGGTGGTGCGGGAGGCGAGGAGGAAGGGGCCTGGGACGCGGCTCCTGCAGGGGTAGCAGAGGGCTCTCTTTGGGATGGCCTCATCTGTCCTCCCTCACTAAAGGAGCCCAGGAGGCTCCCAGGTCCACTGGTGGGTATTGGCAAAGGGGACACAAGGCAGGGAGGGCTTTGGGATACAGCCAAAACCGGTAAGCAGGAGCAGCTGGGACAAACCTTTAACCCATCACTGTGGAAACAACACAGCATGCAGGGCTGAGGAGCTGCCATCGACTACAAGGGCTGCTAAACCCCTTCCATCTCTTGATTTCTGTTCATCCCATCATCCTGGCTTCTCAGGGTCTGTCCTGCTGGCTGCATGGGCCCTGCTTCATTTCATTAATGGTATTTCTGACAGCGACCTTCTGCATGGATTAAGATGTCACAGAAGAGGTCAGACTGTGCTTTGGAACCAAACTGGGCCATTTCTGGCTACCAAAAGCACGGCTGGGTATCTGACAGGCTGGCTTCCATCAGCCGCCGGCTCCAAGGCTGCTCTGTAGGGGCCGTGGGTCAAGGAGAGGCAGGAGCGAGCATCAGCAGAGCCTGCCTGTGACAGGGAAGGGACAGACCTTCCTGCTCTGTGGGGATGGACGTGCCTGTGCCAGCAGATCGGAGGAAGAATGGAAAGCTGTGTCATCCTGCACCTTGAACGGATGCTCTCCACACACCGCAGAAATCCCAGGAAAGGTGAGGAGGTGGAAGTGGGGATGTCCAAGCCTTCGTTTTGCATACAGCTTGACTCTTCAGGGGCTGCTGATGGAGGAGGAGGAGGAAGTGAGAGCACGCACACGTGTGACAGTGCATCTGCAAAGGCTGTTTCCTCCTCTCTAACTGCCCTGCGGTCCCTGAAGGGTGATATTTCTTCATGTGCCCAGGTCAGCCTGCTGGCAGGCAAGCTACTGGCAAGACGTGGATGGAGGCAGGCAGCACTGGCCTTGGGAACTGAAGCAGGTGGGCTGCATAGGGTTTTACACCTTGACCTTAGTGCCAGCCTGGGAATTCACCCCCTCAGAATGTGCACTGAAACTAGGTGTCTTGGGATGGTGTGCAGAAGTACATTTAAAACTGAGGACATGAAGTGCAGTGTCAGACTGATGGTCCTTCCAGCCCCAGGTCTGTCCCCAGCAGCAGCAGGAGGCAGTGCCAGGCACAGCGAGCACGGGAACTGTGGTCGTGTCTGGCTGTCCCATCACCAGCCCTGCAGCAGGGACACCTTTCTGCTGCTTGTCCTCTACTCTGAAAAGTGACTGTGGAGCCTTACCTTTTGCTCAGGGAACTGCCTGCTGTCTTCTAAGTGTCTTTCCTCCCATCCTGTGGCAAGCTAGTTTCCTGGATAACCCTTGGTGTGGAACCCTGTCAAAGCCTTTTGCAAAACCAGACCACCCTGTGCCTGCTGGATCCTCTCTCCATGCCCTCACTGGAGCACACCAGGACCCTGGTGGGTCGGTGAGGCAGGGTTTCTCCTTGCAGAAGCCATGCTGCATCTTTTCCAACAGACCAAGCACATCCTGGCTCCAGGGACTTCATTTTTACAGACCCTACTGCCTTTAGCAAGGATGGATGTCAGACTTCCTGGGCTGTAGCTCCCAGGATCCTTTCTGCAGACCTGTTTCTGGCTGGGAGGTTCAAGGGCAGCTTTACAGCTCCCTGCTTGCAGTGGTGCTGGACGGCCTTCCTCATCCCACTGACACCAGGGCTGAGGGGTGAGGATGAACAGTAGCCAGGGAGTGAGTGTGGCTTTACTCAGGAACAGAAAACACCACCAGGAGAAATGCTGCTAGCTCATTGTTTTGCTTCAAAACACACTCGCTCAGTTTCTAAGTGAGTACTGAGGTGGCAGTTGTTCTCCCCTGCCCTTTTCTCCATGGGGACGCAGCATTTTGCACGGCTTCTCATCCCACAGCCTGCAAAGTGCAGAGAGTACGTACACAGATAAGGTGATAACATTGTTGCTGTCGTAGTTCTCATATGTCGTAGATCTTTGTTTGTACATCGCGGGTAATTGATGGGGATATTTCCTGCAGTGTGAGATCTCTGCATCAACAGCATGCTGGGGTAAAGGAGGAGAGGGAGACCACAACTCTATGCTGAAATCATATGGATTAATGGGAGAAACAAGCACAAAAGTGAAGAATGTAGCTAAACACAGGCTCTTTGGGCTAAAGAAATGTAACAATGAGAAGTTCTTAGCCCAGCTATTAAACATGGATATTTCTTATATGACATCCGATGAGTGACGGATGCTGCTAAGGAACTTGAGTACCCAGCTGGGCAAGGAGGTTGGGAGGCAGCTGAGCCTCCCCCTGTGCCCGCAGCATGGTTCTGCAGGTGATGTTCTTTGCCTACTACCAACATGGTCAGAAAGGAATACACAAAAGGAAAAAAATAACAATAAGCAGTAAATAAAAATACAGGAGGCAGCAGCAAAACATTTCATTTTTTTTTTCCTCGTCTGGACATGGCCGCAGAGGCAGCTTCTTTCTGGGAAGAGAAAGTCCTGCAGCACGACAAGTGTGCCTGGCGTGGACAGCCTGTCCTATCTGTCATCATTACGAGCACGGACAGATGATGATGATCTCCCCATTCTGTTTCTGCTTTCTCTCGGTCTCCAGAGATGCTCATCCAGCTGTTTTCACTACAAAATTTATTTGGCTAATCCGTCCATTTTCCTTCCTTGCTTCCTTGCAGTGCTTCCTACCTTTATCAAGCTGTTGCTGCCCTCTCTGCCCTCACTGCTGCTCTCAGCCCTTACTGTTCATGTTAACACCCCAGTGCTCAATGGTGTTTGCTGTCTTCCTCCTGCCCTGATGTTCAGCTCCTTGTCCCTGCCCAGTGCAGCATCCTGCACTGCATGAGGTGGGTGCGAGGTGAGGGAGGAGCAGGGGCTCTGCTTGTTGGTGGGACACTTCTCGTGAATATGGGCTCTCCTCACGTGGCTCAATCCCTGAACCCATGTTTATTTTCAGGGCTGCAGCCCTGTAGCTAAGACCAGTCACCTGCAGTGCCTTAAATGATGACAGTCACCTGGGGGCAGGCAGCCCTCCTGGCTGGGCTCTCCTTACCTGCTCACCTGCAGAACAAACGCCCAGCAGCGCGATGAAAGCAGAGGCGTGATGGATGCTTTCCAGGTGTGACCTCTCACCCATTACAGTAGCCAAAAACCTTTGTGGGAAAGGCACGGGATAGAAGATTATGGGACAATAAAATAAAAGATCAATCAGGTGAGGGATTCTGTTGTTAAGAACGTATTAACTGTTTGTAAAGCACACAGCCACCCGACAGGCCGGGCCACACCTGGAGGGGCTCGTGATAAAGCCACTGGTGGCTGAAGTGACTTGGTCCAAAGGGCAGCCCAGTCTGGAGGCATATGCAGAGCATATCTGCTGCAAGTGCTACGGCACACGCAAGGAACCGAGCACAAGGCCCTTTATCAAATGCCTAGTGGAACTAGCAGCAATATGACAGTGGCACTGCAGCAATATGACACACTTGTTTTTCCAGGGGACTAAGACGCCCCTCTGCCATGCCTGACCCAGTGCCATCCGTGTCCAGCCTAAAACAAAAAGGGAAGGGCATGATGTTGGTGTCTGTTCTCGGCCTTGATATTTGTAGTATCATTAAGGAGAGGGATTTACCTCTTTTTTAGAGAATGTAACAAAGCCCATGAGTCTTAGAATAAAAGTAATCTTGAAGGACAGCATCTCTGCTGTTTCTTCAGTACCATGACTCTGATAGCCGCTGTGCATCCCTTGCATTGCCTGGATCCAGCAGCAGCCGTCACACTGGTGTTACGAAACCTCTAGCTGCTCCAAACCCACAAAGCCTCCCAGGGTTTCTGTAGCCAAAATAAATAATGCCCAGGAATCAGAGCTTCTTAATCCAGCCCCATCGCTTACAAAAGGCGATGTCTCTAGTCAAATTTCCGTGCCACGTGCAAGAGGTGTTGAATCACGATTTTGGAATCGGTTGTGTTTCTGCTTTGCACTGCCACCTTCCGCAGCCGTGGTAGTCTGTAAAATATGGATTTATACATGGCAGAGGAAAGGTGGAGGAAGGGTTGTGTTGCCATTTCTTTTCTCTGAGTGCTGCCTTCTAAGAACTGCATGCATTCAGATCTCCTGTCCCCGTGGTACAGCTGCTATAATGTGCCTTGCGCCTTTAAATGTGTGAAGCACCATGTCTGTCTTGCAGGACCGTCAGCTTCAAGATGGGGGAGAGACAGGCTTTGTTTTCTCTCTTATGGAGATTTCGCATTTGTTCCTCCTTCACCACCACTTTGGCTTGCGGAGCAGGTTGGTAAACAACCCCATCCTGTTTGCCAGTGTCTTTATATTTTCTGCACGCAGGAAACAAAATGCACATTTTCCCTCTGCACAGGAAAAGGAGAGGGAAGGAAGACGTGCAAAACTCCATCAGGGAAGCAGTGTCTCCTGCTGCAGAGCCTTCTTGCAGCAGACAGGCAGCCCGAGCTCTCTCCCTTGAAACTGCAAAGCGCAGAAAATAAACAAGCAGCTGCATAGTCTCGAACGCCTGCCGACTATTTCTGTCCTTACCTCTACTGTCATTTCATTTCCAGGTTGTTCCTCTTTTTTTTTTTTTTTTTTTTTTTTTTTTTTTTTTCCCAGCTCACCCCTATTCTAGAGTGCAAGAAAACACCAGTGGAGGTTGTTCTTCACCTGGTGGAATTAAGCAAAGGTCTGGCTCTGAACCCTATCATGGGTGGGCACAAGAGCACAATGCCATCAGTGGGGAGGGGAGGGGGTGCCTGGGGCTCCTTGGGGAGCCAACTTTGGGGGACTGAGCCTGGATACCCTCAAAGAAAGGCAGGTTTCCAAGCAGTGCGATTCCTCAGTGCCAAGAGGAGGTGCTTTTTGTAGTCCAAGGTGAGGGCAAGGCAAAGCAAATGGAGCCACGTTAGCATTAGAGCTTGTCTGCATGGTTAGAGGTTTACCCGTGCTATCAGTCCCGAAAAATTCATGGGGCTGCTTGACAATTTGTGGGGAGGCCTCCAGGCTTTCTGTGGTCAGAGCTATGTCCTTTTCCCCCAGTATATGTGAACTCCTTGGGAAAAAATAAAAAGTTATGTCAGGATGGTACTCCCAATTCATTAAATAAAGAGGCAGCTGCTGAGTGTGTGGATGTGTGTGTACGTGTGCAAGCAGAATAGCAGCTCCTGTACCAACATCCTCCTTCACGAATCCCATTACAGGAGGATGGTTATAAATATCTCTTCGGCCTCTGTGATTGCTCAGCCGGGACAAGCTGCTGGTGCAGCTCATCGACTCAGCACGTGCCCGGACAAGAGCCTCTCCCCGGCAGTGCCTCCCACCGCTGGCACCTCCCCACCATGTCCTGGGTGCCCAGTGGCTGCTGTCAAAGCCAGGCTAAATCAGATTAAAAGCAATGCTTAGGTATTTTTTCAGTATCCCTGGTTATAATTCTGACTGCTGCAACCACTGCACGTGTCTTTCCTGGCAGTGATGTTTCTCCTAGAAAAATATGTGTTGTTCTTGCATCTCCACTGCTCCAAGGGATATGGTCTGGTATCAGCGACTGGGACAAAATTGTCCCGTGTTACTGTTCTTAAGCAAGTCTGCTGCTGTGATAGTTCTTACATCTTTTCTTCCTGCCGTAATCCTACCAAGAAAACTGCCTTGCCCCGTACCAGGTAGGAGGCTACAGTCCAACTTCTCACTGCCATTCCTCAAAGCAAATGTGTATATACATGTATATACATCCTGCATACATATACATTATATAGCCTCATACATATACAATTACATAGCCTTTTTTTTAGTTATTTTTTTTTCAAAGTTACCTTAAAATAATAATTAAGAAGCTGTTGTACTTTCCTTCCAAAGCAGGTTCCACGTGGATTAAAGAACCTGAACACGTAGTTTGCTTCATAGTACTTAGAGCACCAACATGGCTATAAATAAATTCAAATGTAATTTTGTCGAGAAAATAATTCCTCTGTTATACAGGCCCTATCTGCTATATTCTTCAAAGCCTGTTTTACCTGTGTAATTTGAAATTATTCAGAAAAAAACTACCTTTTTTTGAATGCAAATCTGTTTTATTCTGCTAAATCTCAGTCTCCAAGATGGCTTTTTCTACTATTATTAATTCCCACAAGTAATTGGAAAAGGCCTATCTCTTCAGAATGCCACTTCAGCCTTCCAAGAACCTATCTGCACATACACATCGTGTTCTTTTAACTACCTGGCTCCATTTAAAGCAGTGCACTTGCTAGCTGGATGTGCATGTATGCTAGTATGCTGCTCTTATATTGCTGCATCTCTTGCTTGAAATGGAGATGGCATCATGCATACTAACGCATCAAGCATTGATATGAGCAGAACTGCATGTGCAGTAAATGTTTTACCAGTATAACCACCTTGGTAAAATAAAATTACACCCCTGCCTAATTATAATGAAATAAAAACAGGCTGTAGACCAAGACACAGTGGTTAATTCATTATTACAGTACGTTTCCAGCTGCAACAGAATATAAATATCACCTTTTCCCATGTGGGTTATTTTAATTTTTTTTTCCATAATGTCAAGGATTTATTGTTTCTAAATGCAATCACGACATCAGCTACAATGGGAACATTTTTATCTTTGCCCTGTGTGCCGTATAGACAAACCTCTGTAAGGCAAACATAAGGCAAACAGTGAGCCTGCAAAAACGAGCTTATCTCCGAGGTTAAACAAGGTGTGGCTACACGGACATGGGTCTCCCACACCATGGGAAAGTCATTTTTCCAGCCCCTAATAGTGGTCCTCAGCCTATAACGTGAAGAAAGTTTTATAGCTCTATATTTACACATTTTTAGCACCATCCTATACTCTGTTTTCAAAAGAGACGTTATATTTAGAAGTTGCTCAAAATGTGGAGCATGTGTTAAATTTCTTGTGCGTAATCTGTCAAGACTAATTTGATTCGAGACCAGTGCCTTTTTTCCCCCCATCTGTTTGGAAAAGTGCAGTTGTAGAGACATCAGTCATGTAACACTTTCCGTGGAACAGCTTTACTGACAGTTGGGAGTTGTCAGTAACCATGTGCATTTCAAACTCTCAGTCTGGCTATGAGGAGAAAAAAACCCTCTGACACATAATTTCCAGGGAGCAGCAGAATTTAAGGCCAGAAGGACCCAGCGCGATCGTCTGAGTGACCTCCTGCCTCGCCACGCATGGAGGAACTCATGTTTCAAGCCTAATAGCTGCAGAAAACACCCACATTTAGGCCAAACACACACCCCACTTAACAGCGTTCGCTCACCAGTCACTAGTAATTTATTTCACTAGCTAGCCTCCATCGTTCAGCTCGTGTTGTGTACATAACTGTGCCTTGCTTCCTGTTTAAACCAATGGAGCTTTGACTCCTTTAAGCTCTGTGAAAGCTTTAAGAGGTGTTGGACCTCTGTTTCTCGTCCAAACATGGGGAGACCAAGGCCTGCGGTGGGTAGGAAGATGCTAGAAGACGCAAATTGTTGGAAGGAGCAAAACAGACCCGTGAAGGGAAAACCACGAGCCTGGGGCCAGTGCCTACAGCCTGGCTTCAAGGTTGCTCCTCCAGCACCAGGGCAGAGCCAGGAGCAGGGCTGGCAGGGCTGGGCAGGGCTCCCTGTGCTGCCTGCCCTCAGGACATGGAGGAAGGGACATGGAGGTGCCTCTGGAAGCTTTTCAATGGGGAAGCAGCAAGCTTGGGTCTTGTCCCTGAACTGCTAAGAAATTTGGAGTTGTCTTTCTTGGAAACAGTGAAGGAATGGCCATTGTGTTAACTCTTGGAAAGCTAACATGCTGAAGTGTTTCTCTCTCACAATAAGACATTTTCTTCCTCCAGGATTCTTTTTTTTTTTTTTTTTTTTTTTTTTTTTTTTTTTTTTTCTCTTCATTTATATCCTGGACCAAAGGAGGCCAAGTCAGAAGTGATGTAGCTACCATATTCTACTTGGCCCTTCCTTTTATCCATGTTGTTTTGCACTGATCTTTATATTTTACCTCCTTTCATGATGACAATGTGTTCTGCAAATTCAGATTCATTTACTGCACTCTCCAAGTCTTTTTTCTGAGCAACCAGCTCTGGGTTGCCCTGCTTGGACCAGATGGCCTCCAGAGGTGCCTTCCAACCCCAACCATTCTGTGATTCTCTGATACCCCAACCTCTACGTATCAGGACGGCATCTCTTCTGCTGAAAAATAACACTTTTAAATGTCTGAGCTTGCTTTTGGCTGCCTGTGAAAGGTTATGGTTTCACTATGCCCCTGCAAATGTTGATGTTGACTCTTTGGGTGTATAGTCTTTCCTTCTGGTTATTTACTCTTCCCCTGACCTCTGAGAGCTTTTAAAATGTTGCTCAGGAATTGCTGTATAGTTTATTCCAGTGCAGTGCAAAAATATGAACTAGCACACATACAGTTACATTTTTCCTGCAAATTGGAAACTTATCTGCTTAATCATATTTATAATCATATTTTGTTATAATTTTATACAGTTATTATTTCAATTAGTTAACCACTGAATCAAAGGACCTCTGAAATTCATCCAGTTCAACACTCTGCTTGCAGGGGGCTGTCACCAACAGCAGATGAGGATAGCCATGTGTACCATCTAAATCCTAAAACATCTAAATCCTAAACCATCAATCCTGAAAAGTCTCCAGGAGTTCCATGGCCTCTCTGGCTGACCTGCTACACTCCCTTCCAGGTGAACATTTCTTCTCAAGCCCAACCATCAGCTTGTGACCACCTCATGCAGCCTCATGCACTGCGAAGATCAGTGGTTCATCTCATGCACTAAGAAGATAAATGACTCCTGTCTGCATAGCCACACTTCAAAACACTACGGGCAGCTGTTCAGCAACTACTGGCCTTCCTTTGACTGGAAAAACAAGCACAGATCCCTCAGTCTCCCTTAGTCCATGCCTCTGACCATCAGTAACCTTCCACTGGACCCTTTACAGTTTCTCCACATCTCTTTTGGACAGCAGGACACCAAAATGGGTGCAAAACTGAATAGATCTGGCCAATGCCCTCATGTAGCCCAGTTTCTGGTTTGCCCTGATCAGATGAGGACGTGCTGGTGATTCATGCTCAGCCTCATGCACTGTGTAACCTCATCTCCTTTTCACCAGGATGACTTTTCAGTGAGGTGCTTCCCAGCCTGTAGCTGATGCATGGGGTCATTCTGCCTGATGTGCACAGATTGCACGTTTCCTTGTTGAACCTCATGAGGTGTCCATTGGCCCAGACCTCAAATTTATCAAGGAGCCCCTGCTCTGAAGCTTTGCCCTTTGTCCTGTCAGTCAAAATAGTCCAGTGACAACATATCTTATTGTGTCCCATCAAAGTTGTTGATGAAGATATTGAACAATGCGGATCTCAGTACAGTTGATGAAGAAGACAATAAGACAATAGAAGACAATAGAAGACAAGACAATAGAAGACAAGAAGACAATATCTTCATCAACAGTTGTTGATGAAGATATTGAACAGTGCGGATCTTGGGTGATCCTCTGGACACTGGTGACCACCAGACATGGGGCCACCTCCGTTTGAACCTGGTGGTTCTGCCAGTTTCCAGCCCTTCGTACAGTCTGTCCTCACAGCCCACACACTGAGCTTCCAAATGATGATGTTGTGGTGAGATGATGTCAAAACCCTACTGAAGCTGGGGCAGATGGCACGCAGGACTTTCATCTTCTTCACACATTCAGTCATTTCCTCTTAGAAAACATGCAGGTTGGTCGAATTCAGTTTGCCTTCAGTAAATCCACACTAACTGTCCCAAGTCCTTCTTGTCCTTTATGGCCTTGGAAGTGGATCCCAAGAAGGATATGCTCCATCATCTTCTAGTGACTGAGATGATGCTCATCAGCAAATAGTTCCGCAGTTTCCTTTCCTGTGTTTCTAAAGGCAGATGAAGTTTTAGACCTTTTCAGCTATCGGGGACTTCCCCAGTCACCACAGTTGTTAGAGACAGCAGACAGCAGTCTCACAGGCACCCTGACCAGCTCTTGCAGGAAATGAAATGTGTCCACCTCTGGTATGCTCCCTTTCTGCATTTTGCATCATTGAGAAGATGCTCATGCAGTCAGCCAGGTCTAATTTCATCTTTGCACATAATCAGTTTTTGTTTGTTTGTTTGTTTGTTTTCTTTCCACTGAGCTCTCAGTAAATTTTCTTTAAAAATCATTCAGATCCTCTGGGCACATTTCCACTTCATGGTTGCATCCCAGGAGACTGTATTTAGCAAGCCCCTGAGTAAAATGTGATTTGTTCTCCCAAATTCCCAAGTCTACAGCTTTGTTGCTTACCTTCCCACCCTTTTTCTACACCCTGGATTCAGTTATAGTCTCCTAGGAGAAGCCCAGGCTGATACAGTGACCACATTTGCCACTAGCAAGTCACCAGCACGTAACCCCTGGCTCTCCCCTTCTGCTTTCCCGGTAAGAAATTATCACCAGCACAGTATAAGAGGCACCTGGATAGCTTGCTCTGTGTTGTGTTCCCTTTCAGCATGTGCCTGGATGGATGAAACCCTCTGTTAGGATCAGGAGATTTCTGTCCATCGTCTCTCACAGAAAGCCCTGTGCGGGATCCTCATGGGTGGGTGCTGTGTGAGCGGCAGCCCCCTCTCCATTGGGACTGTCCCTCTGCTCCTTGCCCAGGGACTCCCGTGCTCTCAGCTTTCTTGCTGGAGCTGAGTGCTGTTGGGGGGCTCCTTAACAGCGAGCACAATTCATATCATTCATGTTTGATTCACGGTGACTCACATCACCTTGACTCATTCTGAATCTCTTGATTCATGTCATTCTTGTTTCCTAATCAAGGTGCCACCAATCTCTAACCTTACAGTCAAATGCAGCTGAATCTCAGAAATCTAATTCCTCTCATTATCTGGGCTCCGTGTAGAACTGTAATAATAATAATGACATATATTTCTTTATCCTCAAGCTCTTTCAACCTGACCTGCACAAATCTAGCATTCTCTGACATACACGCCGTGACATACTGACCACAGATAGCTGCATTTGCACCCTAGCACATGGCAGCTGTGAAGGTGGGGGCTATTAGAGGGTGATGTGAGCTATACTTTGCACTGATGAAAGTACAACACCAACATTAACACCAGGCTGAACAGGCAGAATTTTATTCCTTTATTGGTTAATCCCCCAAAGCCCCAAACAATCATGCAAAGAATAGACTCTTTTGAATGAAAGTCACATATTAACTTTATATTCTGCTTGCCCTCCAGTTGAGTGTGTTTTTTTCCTCCCTCTCCTGCCCATTCATCTGACCAGGACTGTATATAAAAGAAGAACAGAAGCGAAGCTCGCAGGTCTTTGTTTTGAAGCAAAAATCCCGATGCAGAACTTGGGCTGCTCCTGCTGCCAGCAGGTAGTGCAGCCTGGCTCTACGGTGACTCATGGCCCTGTGCCACATCGCAAATAATGCTAGTATTAATCTCCCCTTGCTTTGTTCTGCCCCGCTCCTCCCAGTGTCTGCTTTCATGGGGCGGCATAGCCAAAGGTCAGATAAACTACATGATGGCCAGAGCTGCTACTGAAGGAAGAAATTGGAAATGCCTCTCCCAGCATTTTCAGCAATGGATGGAGAGGATATAAAATTTATTTTACTATCAACCTGCCTGATTTGTCATCTCTTGTTGCTGTTTCAGTATAGAAAGCTGTGATACAGCCAAGGGGAAGTGGCCAAGACCAGCTCTGTTAAAAATATTTCTGGGTCTGCCTGGCTCAGTACATTTTTTCCTCAAAATAGTCTTTCTTTGGGTGTTTGATCATTTACAACAAATGACAGTCGCAAGCTAAAAAAGATGCTGAGCTTTGCCTACGAGCTGGCGTTACTGACTGATTCATTAATTACCCGCTTTTCCCCAGGTTTGATTCAACGTGCTGTTCACAAAAAAGATAACTAGCCACAAATTAGTCAAGCTGAAGTTTGATGCGCTTTGCTACAGGGCAAATTTTTTTTGTTACCAGTTTCAGATGACTGATTGCTCCTGTGAAACTTGCAAGTGCTTCTTGCGTGTTGTTTCTTTTCCTCCATGACTACCAAAAATGCTTTTATTCAAATGAGGCAGAGCCCACAAGCATGGGGCACTCTGTGAGCTGCTAGCACGGATGGCTCAGATGGGTGTGTTTTGGTTGCACGTTTTTCCTCGCTTTCCTTTGAACCAAGCTGCCCGGTGGTTTCCGACGATGGCTGGCTCTCCGCTACAGGCGCTGGGTAGTGCTGACACATACAGGACTTAGCTGGAAAGAGAGAGAAGAGCAGAAGACAGAAATCACTTCCTGTGCACGCAGGCTTGTCTTTTTCTGTCTAATGTCAGGAACCCGTCAAAGCTCATTCCCAGAGAAACTCCCTGGGTCATGTCTGAGCGACTTCGGGGGCGAGACAAGTTGCCTGTGGTTACGGAGATGCAGAGAGCAGAGGGTTCATTCTTCAAAAGCTTCACAAAGTCATGGGCAGGCGTTTCAGCTCCAGCCTTGCCTTGTGACCTTCAATACCACACGTAAGCAAGCCTGCAGCATGCAGGGCTTTTTCTTGCAGCCAGGCTCTTGCTGTGCACATGGGCATTAGTCTGCTGTCGGCCGGCGCAGGCAGCCTTTCATTCCCAGCTTGCACAGGTGTGAAAGTAATGGCACAAGGCACACAAAAGAGGAAGGATGGATCCACACAGTTCACATTTAGCTTGGCCTCTGTGGCAGCTGGTACCAGGCAACGCTCTGCAGTGAGCAGGGCTTGTCATTCTGCTCTCAAGGGGAAGGTCCCTGAGCTCGCTGCCCCCTGCCCCAGCAGCCAGCAGCTGCCCCGGGCGAGGTTTGGCAGGACCCCCACCCCACTGCTCACCCCCAGCTGTCTTCTGTTAACCCCATGGCTGGATGGTGGAAAAACTGTGTGGGAGCCCTGCTCTCGTTGGTTAGCTTACCGGGGGGGGGGGGGGGGGGGGGGTGTTACTTCGTGGAGAGGGGTTATTACCGCTCCACTTTTGTTCTTTGTCATTGGTTCTGCCTTATTTTTATGTGGATTAACTGTTAATAATAATGGGGAGCGTTAAGCTTTAGCAAACAGCTGAGCTCTGCACAAATCCAAGGAAAATGCAGCCGTGGCCACGCAGGAGCCCCAGCAAGCCAAGCCCCTGGCTGGATCCATCACAAGAGGTGCAAAGAACAGGCAAGCACGTGCCAGCTCCTCGTGGGCCTGGGCATCCCCCAGCACTGCCCTGCGGGCTCCCTTCCATTCCCCATGCCCCTTACCATTGCTTAGGGAGGCCAGATCCTGCCCGGTGCAGAGCAAGGGGGAGAAGCATGAGGAGAGATGGCCTTGCCCGTGGATGCAGCCGTGGAGGGAGGCACCGGCATGGGATTGTGGACGGACAGGCAGAGGTGATTAATGGTGATATGTGTTATTTTAATTGAGTCATGTTTGGCTTCTCGCTTTTGTCAGCACTCTATTTTTTGCTGTTGTGGTGGTGTGAATTTGGAATTAATGTAAAGTATAACAAGAGTCCCTCAGCTGGCAAACACGGCTGAGACTGAAAATTAAAATGCTATGTAAATCTCACAAGATTAGGGCATAAACTGCAGCAGGCGGTGGAATGGCTGAAGCCTGAAGATGCTGGAAAGCTTCTCTCTACATTAGTCCTGATAATACAAAATCAATTTACATTGAATACATTTTTCTCAAATAACCATTCACCCTGTGCTATTTGATGTTACTAATGAATGCAGGAATTGGATCTTAATATGTTCCATGGAAATATTCTGCGGAGGTTTTATTAGTTCTAAAAATACTTTGTGGAATCGACGTACTTTGTCATTAAAATTGCCAGGTTCTGTGATACAGATATACTGGAATTGTAATTAAAATGCTGTGGCACTGGTGGCGGCATCATCATTCTGAATTGAAATCATGGGTCCTTTCTGAGGGCTTTTGAAGCACCGTTTATGAGCCCCTACTGCCCTCCTACTTTATCCCCCGTGGTATTTATTACAGTGGAGGAATTGAATGGACCCCATGAGGCGGGATGGCGATGGTACCCGGGGAGGTGTCAGTCAGGGTCGCACAGGGAGCTGAACTAACGCATGACAGTTGTCCATGGGGTGCCTCCTCCTTTCCTGGTGCCCATAGAAAGACAACCACAGCCAACTACACCCCTGGGATGGGGAGCAGACGTGGGGCCGTGACCTGCAGGCATGCGGCAGGTCCCATGTATTGGGTGGCCGCGTGCCCCGGCAGCCCAGAAATCCCCAGGGAATAAGGGAGGCAGTCCATGGACATGGGGGCACGTCGTGCATGAACAGGGAGGGACCCCACTGGGACTGGTGGCCAGACGCAACCTCCAGCACCGCAGCATGCCTGCCGCTCGCGATCCTTGTGACAACCGTGATGGCTGCTGAGATTAAAACCTTCTGGCAGGGTGACTGGGCTGCACAGTTCAGTACAACGATACAGAGCCCTCTGCGTGTAGGTCACCAGCTTAAATCTGCCTTCAGTTAGGAGGAGGTGGAAGTCCCCGCTCTTTGACAGCTGCTTGGAGCTCCATCTGCAGCACTGTTGGGGAAAATATCGTTTCTCCTGCGCCGAAGCAGAGCTGCAAACTTCTGCCGGGGACGGGTTTGGTGCTTGGCAGCACACGGCCGCGCCGCGGGGCCGGAAGCAGGGCCCTGCTGTGCCCCGCGAGGTCGAGCAGGGCCTGGGCTCTCTCTGGCTCACCCAAAGGTGCTCCCATTTCTGTGACGTGCCTTGGGACACCCTCCTTGCCTGCCTGAGCCAGCTGCCTGGCCTCACGAGCTGGGTGAATGCCGCTGCCCATGGGACCACGGGGGCCAGGGCTGCCAAGAGAGGGCTGCATGTGGCTCAGCTTCCCGGCAGCATTCCTTTTCTTTGACTTTCTATCTGTAAAAGTGAAGGGAAATGAACGTGAGGCACCTAGAAGAGAAAAATCCCGTGGGATCTCAACGGGGCTTTATTTGTGCAAAGCTCTCTACTGTCTTTAAATATGTTGTTATGTGTATAGGCAAGCACCCCAGGCTCTGGCCCAGCTGAAGGTTAAGAGCCCCAAAACAAAGACTGCCAGAGCAAAAGTGGGGAGATGACTTACAACAGCAGCGTTAATAATTTTCAAATCCTTTTCAGCCATGCTTGCAGCTCCCGTTTATTCTGTCACTGATTAATTTGATCAAACATTGTGAACAAATAATTTGTATTAAAAATCATGCAAGTTCCACCCTTCGCGTAGTTCACTTTGGGCAGGTATTTATTGGATAACATAGTCTCAGACTAGTGAATGTTGACATTTAATTAATACAGAAGCTTAGCACTGTGAATATGAAGAATAGAAAAAGGCCCAAGAAAATCCTGTGATAATGAAAGGAGATGACAACCAGGTTCTGCTAGTCAGACATTTCTGTTGACATTGAAGGGTCAAATGTAGATATCTGGTGGAGGGCTGCAAATAACACACTGCAGGTCAGGGTTTGCATGTACAAATAGTTTTGTATGACGCCTGACTTATACCTGCTTAAGCTGTTTGCACTTACACAGGCAGTGCTATGCTGGGTATTTTTGTCATGCCTATACAAGGAAGATGCTACCGAAATAGGTGTGTGTGTGGTATAACGTGGCAAGAGAGCCCTGTGGCTGTGAATGTGCACCGCACAGCTATGGAATTGTTTTCCAGAAACTATCCTGGTGAGAAAGCAAAATTAGGCGAGGAAAACTGCATCTATATTAGGGGATTAGCTATCATGACCTACATACCTATGCTGGCAGAACTCTGTAATAGCTCATAAGCACTTGTGTGCTGTCTGAATTGTGACGGGTAACATCCGCCCACGCAAAAAGCAAACAAACTGAAAGAACTTGATTGTAATAAAAGGAAAGCATTTTATCATAGAAATCTATGGGAACAGTTTCTCTTGTCATGCATAAATCAGGAGCATGAGCTTGTCTGAATTTTCCGTTCCATTAACTCCGTAGTTTTTGAGTTTAGATGAAAATAGTTTTGGAGAAAGGAAACAGAAAGAGCAATTCTGTGCTGCACGCTGATTTTAAAGCAAGACATACTAAATTGCCCAGCCACTTTGTTGGGCATAAACCTATCACAAAGTTCTGTTAGTTCTGTGGCTCACCTTAGAACAGTATTTGTGTTCAGGATACAGTTTATTGTGTGGACAGGAAGTATATTATTTTTTCCTTACATTATTGGGCTTTATAGCTGCATCCCTATTCTTTCATCCATTTCATGCTGAAATTTGACAGAAAAAAAAAAAAAAAAAGAAAACAAAGAAAAAAAAAGATGTGTCTTCTTCTCTGTGTCACATTGAGATTCCACAGAGAGGTTTCTACTGAGTGGAAACAGATATTCCATTAAAAGTCCACTGCTGCTGTATAATTTAAATGCTTTTTCAACACCACAAACTACCTCAAGCCAAACAGCTGGTGTTGACTAAGAACAGTATTTCAGACTGTTACATGCTGTGATTATTACTTCCCAAACAAGAGTTTATACTTTATTTTCAGTGAAGATTAAATTAATTAGGGTGGCAATGTGATATGGGAATAAGGAGGTGAGTGAAATTAACAGTTTTCACCTAGTCTGAGGTTTGTTTAATTAACTATTTCTATTTGGAAGTGTTCTTCTGGGACTGCATTTTAGCAGTCATACCTCTTTTTGAGCAAATAGACTTCGCAGGTCCCCCACAAAAAAAAACTCAAGCTCATCAGAGAGAGTTACTTCTATTTTGACTACATGTGACATAGTAAAAAAAAAACATCATGTTGAACAGACTTGGAAACACTGTCTTTTTGTAGCATGTATTGGGAAGTGGTAGTACGCTCCTGCTAAGTGAGAAGAATGATGTATGGAGAAATTGTATTCTGTTCCTTTATTATATTTGAGGAAAATCTTTTCTCATGTTGCAGAAAAATTGTCACACTACAGAGGGCTACTAATTCCTCTTTTCCTGATTAAAATGTGGTGAATATTATCCTAAACCATCAATATTGTTCGGAATGCTTCTCTTTTCACAGACTAAGGATTATTCCTCTACCATCAATAATGGAGTATAATTTTTAAAAGCGTAGTTCTGCATTCATAGCACACTGTTAATATAACAAATCTTCAGTATTCTTACAGTTGTCTCAGTATTCCATAAGTCGTTTAAAAATGACATATACATGAAAAACTTCTGCTTTAGAGACCAGCCCCTAAGAACTTGATTCTACAAAAACGCTGGTTGCCCTCACATGCCCTTAATGACCACTTATTGGCAGTAACATAACTTAAGGATTGAATTGATGCGTAACCAGGCTTTTGACTTCACAATAGCATTTGTAAGAAAATCTAATTATCATGATACAGTAGAAATTAGAAAGCAATTTGTAAATCTTTTGGTCAATGTGGTTAATACACTAAAACTAGAGCAGCCTAAACATGCATGTAGCTTTACTGAGGGGAGTAGTCTGCATCTAAGAGAACTATCTAAAAATAATTACAGATTCAGGTCTTAAGAGGTAAAACAACATCAGTCTGACCAGGTTTTCATTACCACAGAAATGTGTCATACAGTATAACCTATATTCCATCAATTCTGTAAGCATAGTTTGTATTCTACCAATTATATAAACAAAATTAATCTATTTTCCTATTTGAATGTTAACTGTGAATACATATAAAGATCTGAATATATATTTCATATTTAAAATCATGTCAATAGTACAGAATGAGTAAATCTTAGTTTACAGTTTCTTCTCAAGAAGTTTCTGATGAGCATTTAGACATCTGAGCTGTTTGGACTGGACCCCAAGGAATGTTTTCCCTGAAACAGCCTGGAACTGGAGTTTCCACCATTCATTGCAGTAAAATCCACTCATTTTTTTCTGAATATTTTTATATTTTTTGTTAAAAATGACTGTATCAGTGACAGTCTCACAGAACTGGACAATATTTTGTCCCTGTGACGTACATTTGAAAACAGTGGATACAAAAAGTGTGCAAACAGAGTGGAAACAAATTAACGAGACAGCAGAATTTTTTTGTAACATCATTCTAACGCAGCAGCCTTCTGAATTCCCAGTGCTCTGCTTTAATACTCATCATCTCAAAAAAGAGCAATTCAGAGGATGCACGTGCTATTTCAAACAAGTTAGAAAATCTTTAACCATACATTACTTATATATGTACAGTTCCTTAAAAAATCATCACTTTGCATTCACTGACCAGGGTTATTATTTTTGCTCATCTGCCAAACTGCACTCATTCTACACAAAAGCCAGCCATAGCATTGCTCAGCAGCAGAGGACTGGTGTTTAAAATCAAGCTTTTTGACAGGATTCTTTTAAAAATTAGTTTCCTTTTGTGATTTGGATACAAGCTGAGCCACCTATATTTCATAGAGACAGAGAGGACAGAAGCATTTTGTTTCTGTGCAGCACGGAGTACCTGTTTTGAGTTAGCTCTGGCTCGTCTGACTCCCCTGAATGATTCTATTGATTTCAAGGGGTCTCCTCGCATGACAAAAGTGAGCAGCAGGGACTGGATGCTAGTTTTATTGTTTCATCCAATGCAGATTCATTTTCTGGGATCAGTTATTCTGCTTGATGAATGGGAAGTGCAACTAAAAAATTGAGCCTAGAAACCTAATGTTAGCGGAGACCCTATGAAAGTCTGATTGTGAAATATGATCCAGAAGGCATTTACTAACAGACAAAATTTGAGAATCATTTCTCACACAGGCAAGACTGTTAAAGTCAGTAATACTTTGCTTTTCCATTACAGCCTACAGGAATCCTGCTGCACAAAGGCTGAGCAAAGCAAAGACAGAAAGATCTGGTGCTCAGAGCAGCAACACTTTCATTTACCGAAACCTCGTGCGTGCAGAAGGTGGAATTAATTTAATTGCAAATAAATGTCAAGAAATAAATTAACGGAACAGTGCTAAATTTTGCAACAACGATATGTTATGGGTAAGATATTCTTTTGTGTCAGTCATCTTAAAGAGAGTGAGACAAAGGAAATAGGGTTGGGGGAAAAAGGCTGTACTGAAAGCACATAGAGAAATCAAACACAGGAAAACTGTTGGGGACTTAATAGTGCTAGAGGTAAATTGGCCACTATTCTTTCTATCAGAAAGAGACGAGAGTATTTGATTAAGTTAAACAGGAGACATTTCTTTGTTCCTGAGAACAGAGAAAGAAGCATTTCAACCAGACAACGGAGACAAGGAATCCAGGAAAAAAAATCTATTAAAGAGATAACAAAAGAGAAAAACACTTATACTAATTCTGTCAAAATTCATAAAGCATCTTGAGAGGTTTATAAAGGTGGCATTCACCTCAGGCACATAGAGACTAGACCACAGCAGAATATTTGAGGTAGGTCCAAAGAGCTGGTGATTTCTTGGCATTTTTAAAAGTTGAAGGCCCAGTAATGCCTAAGAAATAAGCCACACAACTAAATCTTCTGAAGACCGCTAAAAAAGCACAGCTGTGTGGATCTGAAATTAAATGTTATAAAGACAGAAGAACTCCACCTCCATAATATTTCAGATTATTTCATAGGGTAGTGTAGAACGGCAGGCCAGCAGATCTGCTGAATGTTTTATCTATTTCACCTGGCACAGGCAGCTTGCACATTCTAATGACGGGGCCAGCACCAGCAGCATTATAAACAAGAGCGTAAAAAGCCGTAATTTCTTGAAATCAGTCATGTCACATCAGTAGCCTTTTATCTCCACAATAATTTATAATATTTAGTGATCAGATTGTAAAATAACGCAAAACCTTTGCCTGCACCTATATTCACTGAAATCAGTGTTCACCTTCAAGCAAAAAATAATTCCAGCCAGCTGCTGTTATTTATTCTTTAGAATTTCATAAATGTTGAAATAGTCAGTTATAGTTAAAAAAAAGTCCAATTCTTCTACTTCTGATAAACTCATGCAGAATGTATTTTACAGCAATCTGCATACTGAACACATTTGGTGCTTGATCTTACTGGGACTAATTTAGGATAGATAGTGTTTTAAGAGCAAAATATAGCCCACCAGCTTCCATATTTAGGTTAAATGCAAAGATTTATTAGTCCTCTAGGTAAACATTGACCTTGGCTTCACCTTGGTCAATATTTACTTCTCAGGTTAATAAATCTTTATATTAACTGCAATTGAAGTCACTCTCTGCTTAAGAGATAAAGACCAAACAGGACCTCATATGAAGACTGCATTCATCAGATAAACTCTGCAGCTTGATTTATCTTCTTGCTCACTTGTTTTAAAAAAATGCTAATCCACAGATAGTGAAAGATGTTTCTCTCTGGAAGGGTAGCTTTTTGTTTTTACCTGTAGTTTTGTGAACTTCACCTCCATTTTAAAGTAATGGCAGGACTTTGTCTCTTGCCCTTAGGAATGGCAAGTGTTTCCAGGAACATATCTTCATCACCACATCACTTTGTTGTCTGGTTGTCTATGGACAAAACATCCAGTGACGAGCCCTCTCAATCACAGAGTTGGTTGCTATTCAGTTTGAAAAAGGTGGCAGATCTGACATTTTGGCATACATAGTTATTTTGGAAACAAGGTGCTGAGTAGACGTGGTGAGGATAACAGCAATGAAACAGCAATAATAAATGAACAAACTAATGGGTGATAACCTTGAAAAACTGGAACTTGAAAAACTATTGAATTTACCAGAAGAGAAGAGACATCAAAAATGACTTAACCCAACTACCAGGAATAGGGATCTCCATTGCTGTACAGGAAATTGTCAGGAGAAGCAGCTTGAAAAGTAGAGAATGAAGTTACAACTAGAGATTCCCTTTAAATTAACAGTGAAAAGGAAAACCAGAAACAGGTTTATACATCTTTCCTTTCCACAATGTCAAACACCATTGCACTGATTAAAATCTCACCATGCTGTTTTCTCCACATTTAAGATGTACTTAAAGAAAAAGACAACAAACAACATATGTTTTTTCCATGGTCTGATTGAATCCAGACTAGATTGTTCTTTATTTCAATTCAAGTGGATTCTGTACAGTATGAAGTATTTCTCCTTAACTGTTGCCCAAAAATTGAGGAGTTGTAGAAAGATAATTACTCAGATTATGGAGATATTAAAAATGACACTTTCTGAGAAACAGAATCAAAGCAGCATTAACCTTAGAAACGAAATGGCCAAGCAATGGATTCCATTTTTTAAAAATGGATCTCACTTAAATAAACATCAACCACTTTGCTCATGCAAGATTCCCTTTGAAGTCAATGGGATTAGCAATGGATAAAATTCAGCCTAAATTCTGTGTAGAAAGGCAGGTACAAAGTCAGTGAATCATTTTAATCCTCCAGATTCTCAGCATTAGGCTTAAAAGCTGCAGAAGTCTCTTGTTTGTCCTTTGCACTGGGGTATTTCATTATCCACAAACAGGGGTGCAGGACATGTCCTCTCTGAAATACACTTAGTGTTAGCAATCTCCACCTACGTCCCTCTCTTCCATCGCGGTGTGTTTTCAGGATCCCATTGTTTTTCTCCACACAATACTGATGAGTTTACAATGATGTCTCGATGCCTTTCTGCGGGCAGTGCAGGGAAATGTCATGCAAACTCCATTAATAAATCATTCTATTGGCATAAAGTGTTTGAATGGCACAGCCAGCTCTGCTAGCCAGACAATGTATTTTCATGGATACGTGCGTAAGTGTGGGTGTGCAAAAACTATACAAATATGTATACATACTCATCTTCCAAGCCCCAAATAAACTGATCTGCATATCTTTCTTCTTTTTTTTCTTTTTCCTTCGCTGAAAAGAGCAGCTTATTCACCAAATGACATGGCATACAAAAGGATACGAGCTGCATAAAGCCAGTGGTGGCTGCTATAATACTCCTCTGACTTTCATTGTAAGTGACGGCGCAGTAACCATTCATAGCTGTATTCTCCCTGCACTTTCTTATTTCTAGCTCAGGAAAATAAAACGTAGGTAGGAATTCAACATGGCTGCAAAATCAGCCGAGATTTTAAGAGAATTCTTTCAAGGATAAGCATCAATAAATACAGACGCTTTTCCTCAATTCACTGCCGTGTGAACCCCGGGATGCGAATTTAACTGTTTGAAGCCTACACCGCGGCTGAAGGGGAGCCCTGAGAAAGGGAAAAGCAAACAAACTCCGGATGCCGGCTCCCAATATCCCGCTTTAATCGCCGGGGGGAGCCTCGGGAGCCGGAGGGGAGCCCCCTCCGGGGGCACCGAGGGGGCGGCGGGGACGAGCGGGGCGCCGCCGACCCCGACCCAGGCTCCTCGGGGCCGGCAGCCGCTACCCGGGCGGCCGATGAAGGGGGACCGGACCCGGGCCCTGCCGGGGCTGGGGGGTCGAGGGGGAGCCCCGAAGGCCCTTGGGGGGGGTTTCAGCCCCTTTCTTGCCCCCCCGAGCCCTCTCCCCACCCCACAGCAGCGGCCGCCCTACCGCACCGCCTGCCTGGGGAGCCGGGCGCGCGGGGCGGTCAAAGGCGCGCTTGTGTAATTAATAAAGTAAATTAAAGGGTTTTAAAAATTAATTCTACTCATTTAGCCGCCAATCTGTTAATGAGGCATGGAAACCCCCGGGGATCGATAGTCGGGAGTAAAAACGAAGTAGGTGAAGGAGGTGCCTGCTGAATGGTAAAAGGTTTATAGAGGAAGTATCCGTATCTCGGGCGATATAAATATATATAAAAGGATCCGTATAAATCTTTTCCTGCTCCGGCGGGGTCTGTTTTCCATCAGCGCTATGGAGGCAGCCGCGGTCTTCCTGTTTTATGGGGCTCCCAACTTTCCCCTCCCGCGGACCGCGGGGCTCCGGCCCCGCCCGGCCGCATCCTCGGGGCCGCCCCATAAATATTAATACCCCGCGCGAGGCGTAATTATCTCCCCCTAATTGCGAATGCAACCAAAAATTGAGCCTGCTGTCATTCAGGCACCTCTAAATTATTGTAATTAGGGTGGTTTCTTTCTTTTTTTTTTTTTTTTTTTTTTTTTTTTTTTTTTTTTTTAAAATGTCAAGTGAATCCCGGCGCTGAGCGCTAGTCCTTGTGTGCAGCGGCGCAAGGGGTGAGCCGTACGCCGTGCCGAGCCGAGCCGAACCGTGCCGGGCGAAGCCGACCCCGGGGCCGGGCTGGGCTCGAAGCGAGCTCCGGGCCCGGCGCCGCGACATGGCGGGGACCGCCCGGCCGGGAGAGCAGCAGCGCCCCGGCGAGGCCATCTCCGGAGCCCCGCCGCGGCGCCGCGCTCCCGCTCGCCCGCCCCGAGCACGGCGGCGGGGCCGGGCCCACCCCGATGCCGGGACCGGGGTCGGACCCACGCCGAGGCCGCGGCGCGGAGCCCCCAGAGCCGGGCAGGCGCCGCCGCGTGTGCCCGGAGCCCCGGCGGCGTGCTCGGGTCGGTGGGGCCCGCTTCCTGCCTCCCGCCCCTTTGTCTGCCGCCCTCAGGCGACGGCCGCCATGGCCGCCGGGCGGGGCTCGGCCCCGCGACGGGGTGGTGGGTAGGGTTAGGAACGAGGAAAGGCCCGGGGAACCCCCCCCGGCAGCGGCAGCCCTGGGGACGAGGGAGAGTCCTCACCGTGTAAATTGAGGGAGCAGGGTGGGCTTTGAGCCCACCGGGACAGCGTGGAGAGGCACCAGTGCCTTCATGAGGTGTTGAAGCTCATGTTGAAGGTGGCTGGTGTTCAGCACTGACAGGGAAAGTGGCACCTGCAGGTGCTGCCCAAACTGCCTTTGATAATCTTTTGGGATGGGGGAATTACTCCGTCGCCTACATGAATGCTTTGAGGTGCCAGATATTGCATAGCTGAGGCATAGACGAGGCTGGCCGCAGCCCAGTGCCACGCTAAGGTATGTGAAGAACCGTGGTAGTCGTGCTTCTCCCCTCAGCATCTCCCCAAAAACCAGAGCTCTTGTTGAGGAATTGGGCACCCAGGCTTCAGGCTGATGAAATTAAGCCCTGTCCTTCCCGACAGACCCAGGCTAAGGAGGGCACTAGTGCTGCTGAAGGAGGTGAACCCCTCCGGGTGAGGGACATGGTTTGGTGAGTGACATTGGTATTAGAGGGATGGTTGGACCTGATGATCCTGAAGGTCTGTTCCAACCTTAATGATTCTATGATTCTAAAGGGATACTAGGTTTGTGAGGCTGGCAAGATGGAAAACAAGAAGGGAGCCTGCAGTCTGTGCTGAGGACCTTCTGCCAGAACTGAGGGAGCTTGTGACGCTGTCCCCAGCCAGACCTCAGCCCTCCATGCAGCGATTCTCACACCAAATGAGCCTGCCCAGATGCAGAGGTGCAGTCTGCTGAGGCTGCCGTCCGTGAGATCTTAATTCAGGCTGAAAGTGAGAGAACTCATGTTTTGTGTGGTGTGTTGTTTCTAAATGGGAAACGGGGCATCAAGCTATCAGAAAAGCTTAAAACACAAGGTTAGTTTGTACATTCGTGCTCAGGAAGCAATCTGTCACAGCGCCAAATATAAGAGCCATGGGAGCACAACATTCTGCTACCCAGAAGGGAGATGCCCCTCGCTCTGCGTCTGCTCTCACGTTTGGTGGAAAGGCTTTGTAAGGAGCTCTTCCCTTATCTCCGGTTTATTCATTCCTGCCCTTGTGCTGCCAGCTGTGCTGTGCTCGCGGAGCTGTTTGGCCATGAGTGGTGCAGACTGAAGAATTGTTATGGCTATTTGCTGGTTTTCCTGCCAAGTCAAATAACTCTGAATTCTACTGGAAAGCTGTGCACTCCTCTTCCCTCTCACCCCTGCACCATCTCTTCATTAACACGGGTCACAAATGACCCGCCTGCGGCTTCTGATGTCCCAGTGCAAGTGGAGTATGGGATGGGTAGAATTATAATCAATAAAGAGTTTATTTTCTCATGATTCTGTGTGTTCTCAGTGAGGGGCTTTATATATATATAGAGAGAGAGAGAGAGGTAGGTAGGAAATTTACAAGAAAATACTGTCAAAAGAAAAAGTGTATAAAAAGAAGCATTCAGAAATTAGGAAATGCAGGATGAAGCTTTTCTGTGCAAATTAGTGCAGCCTTACTCTACGAGCTTTTGGTCCACTTTGATTCTGAGAGCTGACATCATCTCTGCTACAAGACTCATTAATGCAGAATATGGACCATGTCCTTCAAGTGAATCGGGCTGTGCTTAAATCACTGTCCTTGTGAGCCTTGTGTTCGTGCAGGCTGGGGTGTTGTGTGGTTCGCAGGATGGAGCGGTGTGGGAGGAGCAGCAGGGTGGGCAGCAGAGCAGTGCTGATCTCTGAGCAGATCTCTGCTGCCAGTCACCTGGGCAGGTTCCTTCAAGCAAGTCTTCTGAGATGACCATTTCGTGTCGTTCTTGGTTCTGGTGCTCAGGGGGCAGTGAGACCTGAGCCAAAGGGGATCTGATTTGGGAAAAGTATGGAGCTACCTTAGCTTCCAAGTTCTTGAGGGCTGTTCCTTGAACACACGAAGCCCTATAGAACATTAAGACTTCCCAAGAGCTGAACTCCCAGTACTGAGGTCCAAAACTGAGCTTAGCCTGGGGCCATTTTTTTTCTTTCTTTCTTTCTTTCTTTCTTTCTTTCTCTTTCTTTATTTATTCTTTTCTTTTTTTTTTCTTTTTGCTGTTTTCTTGACCAGCTAAACTGTTTAAAAAGAGGTCCTTCAAAAGTCACTAGGAGTGTCAGCTGTTTAAAATAATCCTACACAGGAATATTTTTCGGTATGTAGCCTGCTAGTTCCCTCTCCCCATGTTCAGTTTGCTGGAGGAAAATGCAGTGGCAGAGGTGACAATCTCATCCCATGGAAGTCAACGGGAGTTTTCCACTGACTCCAGGAGAGTCAGCATTTCACTTGGGAAAAAAAAAAAAAAAAAAAAATCCACTCCTTTGCTTCCTTAAATTAAGCCAAGGTCAGTCCAGACTTGGTAACCCCCAAGCATTACAGAAAGCTGTTTTCTCAAGCCTGCAGACACTGTCCGTGTTTTAAGTAAACCAAATTGTTTTAAATTCCAATTTCAGTAGAAAACACAGATGTGATAAATGCCACCTATGAGCAGGAAACTGGTTGTGTACAGGGATCAACATGCTGCTTGGGCTTGGTCCAGAAAAGCGTTTAGTTTATGTTACAGGAACTGTCGTTTGTTTAGGAGGAAAGTTTGGTCCTGTTTTTAGATTAAAACTTAGTCTTTTAACAATCGGTATAGCCACTGAAGCTTATGCTATCACTGCAGAGGAATCATTTGCTTTGTATTTTATTTGCTTAGCATGTTATTTGTAATAGTATTAACAGTGTATGCAGTATTAATGATTTAGGATAGCTGTAAACTCGTGCTTAACTGTGTGGGGGAAAAGGGGTTGGGATGCTACTTATATGTCCAGTACTATGAATGTGAGTATGAATATTCACAGTACTGGCCATATAAGATGGATAGATGAATACCATCTATGAATAGTCTTTCGCAGCTATTTCGTGCTATTATTTATTAGCACGTGGAGCTTGGTCAGAAAGCCTGGCTGTGTAGGTGCCATCTCCTTGCCCTCGAGCTGAGCTTTGGCCCAGAGGCCGCATCACGTCCCAGTGAGCAGCGCAGCAGGAGGGCTCCTCCAGGAGTGGTGCTGGCTCTGCGGTGCCTGGAGTCGGTCTAATGACATGTAAATGGCATGCAGGTGTCTCCGGCCTGCGTGGCAGTGGAGGAAGGAGTGAGGGTGAGCTTCCAGAGAAATGAGGATGCTTTCCCTGAAAGCATGGTTTTGCGCTGATAATGACTTTCCCCTGAGCACCTTCACAAGGAATGAAAAACAGTTAATGAGGTGCTGAGATGCTTTTTGCCCAAGCACCCACGTTGTACTCATTGCTAGAATCCAGCCCTCACTAGCCGTGCTTATGAGCATCCCCAAGTCTCAACCCAGACTTTCTTTGGGTTGAAAAAAAAAGCAATTTTTGTAACAAAGCCTTGTACCACAGCAGCTCAGAGCAGGAAGCCAGCGAGGGACCGTATCCCCTGGAAACTGCAGGGGGCACAGTGTCATTACTAGAGTTGCGTTGGGCCAGGATATCTTGCCTTCCTTAACGAAAAACTAACATGGGATGTTTAGTGTCAGAAAATCAAGTCCCAGGCTCGCTGAGTCATACAGATGCTGACATCCGATGCTGGTTTGGTGCTTCAGCTCATCGCCAGTTAAAAAAGCCATACCTGTTGGAACACCTTTTTCTCTTTCAGTGGCAGTGGGCCATCCGAGGAGCTCGTTTGTCCAGGCAATCCTTTGACCTCGCCTTGTGTAGCACAAGGTGGTAGAGCTGCAGGTATGCTCGCAGCTACAGCAGCGCAGCAGGCCTCGAAGCAGCGGTCAGCACGGGCGGACAGCGCTGCTAAATCAGCACGGCGCGGTTCCTCCAGCAGCTGAGCCTGGTGAGGAGCCAAGAGGCAGCTCCGCAGGCACCAATGTGAGGCCTGTCAAGGAGCCCCGTGTCACATCAGGGACAGAGCTGCTGCCATCCCGTAATGCAGCATTTGTTCAGGGCTCGTCAAAGGAGAACGCGATGCAGAGGGATTTGCTTGAACACCCAGCATGCGGAATTTGAGGGAATTGGTGCGCTTCGCCTCTTCAGAATGGTCAAAAGCATTTTGCATTGAATATAAAAGAATTATTGTTAATCAGAATGCTTTCTGCTAATAAACAGTACTTTGAAATATGTTAGTTTGGAAGCTGAATACATTCCATGTTACTTTGGGTGTCTGCTTCCTACATGCAGCTGTGAGAATCATATCCCTCTCACCTGCTCTGGTACAGCAGTACGAGGGATTTGGGTATGATTTCAGTGTGTGGACAAAGATGTGGTCATTCTAATGGTATCTTTTTTTTTTTTTTTTTTTAATTCCTCTGCAGGAATGCCTTGTCGAGCTGACATCACCAGTTCAGCAATCTACAGCGCTGAATAATCGTAAACATGTTTGTCCTACTTATTCCCCTGGAGGATTTTTCCACTTAAAATATTTAAAGGAATACGTACTTGCTGTAACATAGGTATATTTCAGAAATTCTTTAAGATTATACTAATTCTAAAGTTAATAGATTTAAAAATGATTTTTCCACAACTAAAATCCAGAAGGTTTTGCCTGTAGACAAAGAACTCTTTACTAGTTCAAAATGTTATAATTGTACAAGCAAAAACATTTGTTTTATTTACAATAAATTATTGTGTGGTATTAAATACATGTGTGTTAACAGACTGTTTTGTGATCTTCAAACTGATAGATTAACTCTGGAAACATTGACTTCTTGACGTGTCATCTCTGTGAAGTACAGCTCGGTGAATAAAGAGTTTGGTATTGCTTGAGAGCTTGCTTTTGTCATGCACTTGTGATAGTGCGAGGTCATGCAAACCTCTCACCTCTAACTCATAATTGTCTGAAGGGATCAGAACAGAAAATACAGACTTTTTTTTTAAAAAAAGATTTATATGAAAAGGAAAGTTAACAAGAGAAAATCACTAACAGTTTTGAATAACAGTACAATGATTGCTTGCTCTTGTGTAAGCTTAATGTTTATCCTTTGGAGTAAAGAAGAAAACAGAGAGAGACTGGGGAAATGATGTTTCCAGAGCTGCTGGGAAGCACTCTTAATAGCTTCATACAATTTTTGTTGTAATATGTGTTAGCATTTCAACACAAATGTTAAGAAAAATATAAAGACAGAGTTAACTTACTTTTTCAATTTTTGTACTAGTGTTGTTTGCAGCTTATCAGTCAAGAATGTCATGATTTGTTCAGATAATTTCCTGCAAAGGTAGTTCATTAAGAAAGTTAATTAAATACCATCTGAAAAATAGTACTGTTTTGTACCAGTACAGTGCTTTGGATCGTATACCCTCCTTGTCCAAAAATTGGATTTTTTCCATTTATCTTGCCCATCTGTAACAGTTTACAAGAAAAGGACACATTTCAGTCAGTAGGAATTCCACCTATATTTAGGTGACTTCATTTTCAGATAGCAAACTGGTCAGATCGAGCAGAAACTGCTGGGCACTTTTTGTAGGTGGAGCTGCTTATAATCTGGTGTTAAACTAGAAAGGCTCCCAGGATGAGAGGGACCCGGTTAGGGAAACTATGCGGTGCTGACTCCTGCAGGTGAATTGCAGTTTAGGATTTAGTGATCAAGCCTCCCCAGAGTCTCTCCCCTCTGACTTGAAAGAAATACCTTACCCCAGCTCCGGCAAGCACTGTAACCATAAGCGTTCGAGCAGCTGCGCCAGGCAGAGACCTGAGGGGATTCTTTGTTCCACCTCAGTTCTGTGCTGTCAGCACCTTTCTGCAGCTGGGGCCAATCTCTGGTATTCCTGAGGCAAACCAAAACAAATAATTCCGTTAATCTGACTTCACCAGCTCCAGCACTTTCTGCAGATCTATGTTTTGTGATTGATTATGAGCTCTGCATGAAGCTTTGCCATGATTAGGATATTCTTATTGTGCCTTGCTTAGAGCCTAATATCTTGAAGGGTCGTGCTTCAACTTCCACTAGTGTGGGGTGCTTTCGAAGTCCCCCTTTTCTACCTGAACACCTGTTTCAAAGAAAATGTGCAGGAACTTTGTAGCTGAAAGTAATCTGTACTCCTCTGTCAAATGTGGTTAAAGCTGGCCAGAAGATTTGGATGATTACTGGCTCATACACGTACAGAGACACATGGTGCCTGTACATCTCTGCTTCCTTAGGAAACGAAGCTGAAAATGACATCCGTATCTTTTCCTAAGATCAGAAGCCAAATTATTACATCTGTGTGCGTGGGGAAATCCTTCCTTTATGACTCCTGTACTTAGTGGCAGAAAGCTTAAACGCAAAACTTGAAAAAAGAATTGCTGCCTTAGAGGAAGGCTGCAAAACTTACGAGGCTGGCCAGTCTCCATAAAGAAGCTGGGCTGAAAACAAATTCCAGGGTCAGACAGGACAGCGACTATCCAGCCCAGCCTAGCAGTGCATTTGTTCCTTGGCTTGGGCTTTTACAGCTTGTTTTCCAAATTTTTATTACTTTTATGGAGCTGTCTGTAAGGAAGATGAGAGGTTTTTGAGAAGTGGACATCGGAACTGAACATAGCAGTGGTGTCAGGAATGCATTGTACTGTAGCAAATTAATTCCTTTCACTCAGCATTTCTGTTTGCACCCTGTGCTGCAAGCTTGTGTTCTGGTGCTTGTTTGAACTGACTTCTGCTTGGCTCTGAGAAGCTGATTCTCAAAGTAGCCTTTTCCCCTTCCAGCATCACCTGCATTCCTGATCGCCCCGTGGCTGTTCCAAAACATCCTGTCGGGCTATGGCCACTCAGCACAGCTTGGAGGAGTAATGTTACCTTCATTGCTCTCTGCAGCCCTTAGTGCCATGTGCTGACCAAAATCATTGTGTGGATCATTGCTGTCTACATTAAAAGGCAGTAGATCTCTTGTTCCTCAATCTCACACTTCGGTTGCAATCACCAAATAGGTGAGAAGGTTTCTGGTGAGGTGTGTCTGTCGTTCCCTTCCAGTGTTGATCCATGCAGATACAAAAACATACTCTTGCTGCCAGTCACTTTCTTACCCTAAGTTAGTTTGTGGTGGATCTAAGGATGTCGGCCTCTGTGGTGAGCCTTATGGATCAGCATGAATCCTTGTGATACAATCATTTATTTTTTATTTTTAATTAAGAAACATCAAGCATAAAGCATGTATGAAAAACTATTACTAAAAGTGCAAAGTCAAGCCATGGAAAAAACTCTGTAACATCAGAAATGAAACTAACTGGAGGATTTTAACTGGGTACCTGTGGGTCGTTCCCTGGGCATGGATTTTGATTCCATGTTCATGATGTTTTCCTGGAGCCTCATTGAGCAAGGGGCCTCCTGTAGAGAATAACCGATGACACACATTGAAATAGGCAATGGTCTGTAGTCTGATTTCTTCATTTGTTACAGAGGTGATAAAAGCATTGTTAACGATTACAGCAGTTGAATGATATTCTGGAGAACTGGAGTCCATCCTTGCCATTGCTACAGAACTCTTCATTTTCCTGGTCAGATTATTTTTAAAAAATCTACAGGTAATCACAGTTTTCATGTTTGTGAAGTAGGACTTGTGGGAGTGCTAGACACTCAAAGGTGAAGGTGGCCTAATGAGAGCTGTGCTTTGAATCTGTGAAGTCCTATTTAACATCAAATACTTTGAAAAAGCAGGCTGCTGGCATCTCAAATTATTATTTATATTTTCCCCTGGATCTGTCTCTAGTTCAGTTCATGTTCTGTAAAATGGGAGTGAGAGGACTGTTTCCCATCTCCTCGCGTAGGAGAAAAATAACAACATATTAGAGAAATGTTCCTACACAGAGATAAATGCTCTTAAATAAATGGCTAGTTCCTTTTTTAATAGTAGAGTTTAAATAGCATGTAAAAATAATGCTTTGGGTTATACCTTGAATAATAGGGAGAAAAGAAAATGCTAAGCTTCTGTTCATTAAATTAACGCTGTTTTATCTGCACTGAGTAATGCAGAGATCTTGTGGAAGAATGCTGTACAATTGTGTAACCAGAAATCATATACGAAAATCTGATGAATATTTATGATTCTGGAGACAAATCAAAGATGTACAGATATTTGGTTCTGTTCTTTTCCCAAATTCAATGGCAGTAATCCACTAAAACATCAACTTTTTTTTTTTTTTTTTTTTTTTCAGGAAACTGCATAAAAGATTATTTATCGAGAAAACAATGTAAAGAACATCAGCAGCCATTGTGCGTCCATTTCCACATACTCCCTCCCTGCCTGTTGCCATATACATATCGTAAATCCTCTACATTGTTGCCCTCTAAGGAACTGTGCAACTGGTTCATTGTTCGCATGTCAGTTTGCATATGCAAATGACATGATGCCATACATTTCCGCAGCAGAAAAAGCTGTTTCTATAATCAGGAAAACTAGCAATTAATGAGCTGGGAGTAGGAGCAGATCCTGCTACAGGCAGGAACAGCGGGCTTTTGTGCCCTCTCTCTATGACTTGTTGTGTATCTGCTCAGTTTTTCAAACTGTTACACGGCTGAGACAGCCCCTGGTTGTCTTTCTGGCTAATTCTGCCTTCTGAGGACTCAGTGCTGTGTAAACAGGCAATTGAAAGCTCATAGACTCCAAAAAGGAATTTAAAGGTGGGGGGACTTGATGTGAAAAAATACGTAACAGAACAGCGAGCTTTCAGAAACCTTATTTCCTCAGCACGTGTCACCCTCCAGGCTGTCTTACAGCTGAAGGAAGGAAAATAGGAAAGCAGCAACAATTGAGGCAAACTTTCACCAGCGACGAGCACGTGTATGAGCTGGGAGATGCTGCACTGAGAGAACATTAAGAGGAGACATTGCCTGCTGGAAGCTTGCTCTGCCATACTTTCTGTATATGCTTCCACATAATCCCTGCATTCTGCCACTTTTATCTCATAGCAGCCTACTCCGGTACAAACTAACAAATTTTACAAATGCTTTTGGATTGTAGCATGGTATTTAAAAGGAAACACAGATGTTAGTGAACAATTCAGAGAGGAAATGAAAAGAGGAAGAGCATCTGGAGGCTTGAGTCTGGGCTGGAGCTCTGTTTGTTGGTTGATTTAGTACTCCTTGGCCTTTGCAATCAGATCTGGCCTTTGTGCTTTTGAGTAGGTGCCCCGAAGTATTGCACAGCATATCTGCCTCTGCTCTGCTCTGGATATGATGCTGTGCACAGTGCTAATTCTAGGGACTGGAAGAAGGACAGCTGGGTTTCTTTGACACCAACTCCAGTTGCAACAGTCACAGCCACAGGTTTTATATCCCCTCCAGTTCTTATCGACCTCCTGGTAACACTGATGCCCAGAGGCAGCTGTCTACAGTTAGAGAAGTTTGGCAAAGGACAGTCCTCCAAAGAACAGGGGGTCTGGGGACTCTTGTCTACCCAAGGGCTTTGGGTTTCAGCCATTGCTCTGGGTTCAGGTGAAGGCGGTAAGCCTGTTCCCTTTATAGATTTAATGGAAAGGTTTGCGAGTGTCTGCAAAACAAACTGTTACACCACCTGTGGTGATAATAAATATTTTACACTCTGCAGAAGTGAATTTGTCTTAACAAAGCTCTTGGTTACAGTTACCTGCGTTTCTGTTTTGCTTGTGCATGTTTACTGCATCTGCACATCTGAACAGCATCGACAGAAATTCCTTGCCTGCATTCAGCTTCCCTCAGACAAATACAGAGTTTGGAAGCAGTTGTTTGTTGGACACAAAGTAGTGCAATGTTATCACAATTCCTTGATATTTTTTTGCTTAACGTCCCAATACACCTCTGCTTGCTCTTCCTCAGCCTCTCTTTGTCCTTGACGAAACGTGAGAATCAACGGGCAATAAGGCTTACATACAGGGTGAGTCTCTCTTTGGACCTAAATTTTACTATTTAAATAAATAGTTTTCTATTTTACACTCTTCCATTGACTTTGTCAACGTGTCCTGGAAATACTGAATTATCTTTTGCTATCAGGGATGTAGTTCATGTCTCCTAATAAGTAATATAGGTGTTATCTGTGTTTAATGTAGAAATGTCTGCCTTTCCTTGAGCCTTGGTGCTGTATATTGTACGCTGTCTAGATGTAGCCAAACTTAAAAGCAACGTAAAAGACATTTGATGGAGATCAGCCCGAAGGTCAGTTCTTTGTTGTCTTTGGAGCTTGACATGAATAGTTGGAAGGAAAGGGTACAATCAGTGAGACGGGAAGGGACATGGATTATTTTTTTTTCCCAATTTATATTTAAAATGATCAAAAAGCCTTATTAATATAAACTATAAAGACAAAAATTTCCTCACCCTTCCCCCTTTTTAATGTAGTGATTTCTTCTTCCTTTTTTTTTTTTTTAAATTTATTATTATTATTTGAGGGGCATTTTGTTCTGCTCTGGGGTATTGATGGTTCTAATCCTCAAAACACACTATTCAAACCTCCTGGAGGTTTCTGCCAATACAGCTAATTTGGGCTTGTAGGGCTGCAGTGAGAGGAAGGTATTTAGAATAGATGCAACACTTGTGGAGGCCAAAGGTATGAGAGGGTTCAGGGAGGGGTAGGTCCACCGAGGGCTATTAAACGTAATGGTCCAGATGCCGTTGTGTTGTGAGTGGAGATGTGGCCTCTAAATGCAAACTGCTTGGTTAGATCAGAAGATTTTGAAGTATTCTGTATCTGTGTTTGAAGATGGTTTTATTTAGCATGTGGATGTTTTCTAGATGGCAAAATTGTATATGAACGTTGCAAACATATCAGGTTTTTTCCTTCCAAAAATATGGAAAATAAATTGTGCTGTTTATGCCCTTTATGAAGCTTCCTCTAAATAATATAGAGGAGAGTATAATAACTTCAGGTTTAGACAATGCAGACAATGTTCTTATTTGAGTGACCTTTTTTGTTGTTTTTGGAAATCTAGGAGAGTTTTACCAACATGAGTAGGATTGAGCCTTAAATGCTTAAAAATTAGCAATGTGCAATATGCTAATTTAGGTAGCCACACTTCCATACAGTAACAAAAGAGAACTGAGTATTGCTACCAGAACAAGTAAAGGAGTGTACATATGGGTTATGGTGAGTTTCAGTATTTAGAGGAAAAATGATGAAAAGAAAGAAGAAAAGCAAGCTGCTTATGGAAATCATTTTCTAGCTATCCTGAGTCATAAATAATTTGTGCCAAAACATGAAGAACTAAAAATATTTCTTCAATACAGGTTTGGCTTTTCTCATATTGGACCAGGCAGCCGAGTTTGAACAACTGCTGTGTGCATATACATATTTTTAATTACAACAATTAATTATACTATCCCCTAAGGTCTAATGGAATATCTATCAACTAGGCCACAGATACAAGTCTAGAGCTTTAACATTTTATGAAAGAAAAAAGGAACTGCACACGTAGACACAAAAAATAATTTCTATATAAAACCAAATTGCACCATTGTTGACTACATGAACAAGAACGTGTGTTGTTTTTGTTGTGTTTTAACCCATATTCATTGCCTTTTAAAGACAATGCAAGTTTTGATGGTGCCTTTATGTGCCTTCATTTTCTTCATAATGTGAAAAATGCTTTCATGTTTCTGATAATTTGCAATCTTGAAGAGATTGTCACATAAAGGAGATTGCATGTGCTGCACAGATGAGGTAATGTCTGTGGTGCACGCTTCAGATTAACCTGGTTGGAGCACAGAATGCCATTTTAATGATGAATTAAAAAACAAAGGGGCGTGTGTGTGTGAACATATTACTTTGGGCAAAAAGGTGAAGTCCTTCTTGGGGAAGGTTAAATGTGAGAGAAGGAAGCTATGCTGCAGAAATGAGCTGGGGAATTAATGCATTGTCAGGGGGAGTTTGGAGAAAAAGAGTACCGTCCCAAGTTGACATATGACTTAATGAGGGGCTGAAGAAATGTAGTGGAGGTGTAGAGGGGAAACAGATAAAAATAATTCTAGTTTCCTCTTACCATCAGAAAGCCAGGTGTTATATGTTTTCTTTGCCTCTTGAGTCTAATAAAAGACTTGTGGGAGTCAATGAAAATATTTTTGTCTCTGTGTTCTATTTTCCCCCAATAATAGAAATTTTGAGAAAAAAATGAAACACCGTTGTAGTCCTTAAAGCATTTCTTCAGATGATGCAGATTGCAAATTATTTCCTTACTGGGCAAACAGTATAATCCTAGATCATAGCTCAGCTTTTAAACCAGTTTTGATTTATTTTCACAAAACAAAGACTTAAGAAATTTAATTGCCAGACGTTTCCAAAATCTACTTACCATTGCACGTGCTAAGTTCTGTTGAAACATACCCTTTCAAGAATAATTTGGGCGCAGTGGAAATACTACCTGAAATAAACTGCTTTATGTACAAAGTGGGGGAAGAGCACGTTTCATAGATTACTGTGCCGAGGCTTTAGAAATGCAGCACAGTACTGAATATCTATATCATTTTTAGCAAACACTGAGACTTTGTAGCTTAATGATTGAGAGTATTTACATTTTCCAGATGGTAGGAATTTCGGTCTCTGTTGTGCAGAAAAACTTTTTGCTTTAATTATATATATTTCTTTTAAACTGAAATCATAAGCTGTTTCACTGACATGCTCCATTTATCATAGGGGTCCACCTTCAAAAATAGATTTTTCATAACTGCAGAAGTGGAAAGAAAAGCTGAATGATCAGCCTTTATTAATTAAAGTCAGTCAGTCTTGATGGTAAACTTGTGTGGATAAACACAAGTGTGCAAACCCTTGCTTGCCTGCTGATGTGCCGTTAGCCTGAGTTATGATGAGATACTTATATTAAGTGTCTGAACGTTTATGTTAATATTATAAAAGTATTTCAATAAATGTTTATAATTGACTATCATTCTCGATAGCCAAGTGGCTATTAAACAACAATATTTAACGTCAGTAGTTTTATGCCAGTCGATGTAAATCCTTTCCTCCAGAAACACAGCTGGGGATACAGACAAAAGCACGATTCGGAACTCCACCGCAAGGATTTTTACTTGAAGTTAAGCTGCAACTGCACATGAAAAGTGATTTCCATTAATGCCCCTTCCTGCACAAAGCCTAGAGAAATGAAAGCAAGGAGGCAGTGCTCCGTGTTGCGCTCCACGTTACACAGAACATGGGTGGTTCTCCTCGTCTCTCCCAGGCTCACCACCATCAGCAATGCAGCTGCCATTACGTGTTTCATTTTGGCTGCTAACTTAAGGCTACCACAACATCTTTTGTGTGCAGGGGATTTCCCAGGCAGAAATCTCTGCACTTGCACAGCGCAGAGCATGTGCGATGAGCCTGGGGCTGTGGGGAAGCGTTGGAGTTACTGTAAATGTGCAATAAATTTGGCACTCGGGGGGGTGTTTTGGACTTAACTGTGAATGTGTGAATCAGCCATGCGGCGTATTAATGGCAAATCTGAAGCTTCCAGGCAGTGTCTGACTTGGCGCCTGTGTATGTACAGATGATCTGGACAAGAGGTTCGGCAATGCCTTGCCTTCCCAAACGACAAGTAGCTGGAGGAAGGGGATACGGCTGGGGGGATTTTTGCAGAGCAAGTCGCTGCCTTCCAGCCACCTGGGACGCTCTGGGCTTTGTCTTAGGCTCATGGTTCCCTACAGTGAAAATTGTGGGGCAAGGCTGCAGGAAAGTCGGAAAGAGTTTCACCTGTTTTGATAAATCAGCTGGAAATGGATTATTTTAATTTGTTTTATTTATTTTATCTGATTGGGAATTATTTTGCCCAGTCTTGAACCTGGAAGCTATTTTTAATTTTAAGAGGAGTTCTCCTTTGATGAGGTGATAACCTACAATGGAATAGGAGGATCTGGTGCAAAATGTTTTCATTCACAGCCTCTGTTTTGTGAAACAGGCTTTTCCAAGCCTACTGACACAAAAAGGAAGCTTGAAAAGAAATTCTGAAATTAACTTTATAGATCTAAAGATGTGTTTACTTTTCTACATATGTGTATATACAGTTCTGAACATTACACTACCAATTACATGCTTAATTATTAATTAAATGCTTGAATCTCATGCTGTCCTTCAGGGTTCTAGGCTTTCAGAACCTTATTAAATATGGAGAAATACACATACTGCATAAAGAGCATCTCAGGGAAAAAACTAGGAAAAGCTGCCCAACAGAGCACAGGGGATGCTGAGGATGGAGTCCCAACAAACCACTGAAGGAGATTGGCACTAATTGCAAGACTGAGGCACAAACAAAAGCAGGAGGGCAGAAGGAATGTCACCGCGTTTGGAAATATGCACTGACAGCTAAGGCTGCTGCTGCGGCTGGACGTGCTTGCACAAAAGCTGGTGGCTGCCCCAGGGCCACACAACTGGGGTTTCTGCCCTGCACGCGGCTGGCTGTGGGTGGTGGAACTGCTGTCATGTAGCCACGTTGATCCTCTGCCATCCTGCTTCCTTCCCGTTAATATTACTATAATAATAAATAGAGGTTACCTTTTCTCTCTAGAATGATGGTGACATCCCGAGACACCCTTAATAATTTTTCTTTGGCACATGCACAGAAGTTATCTCAGATTTTTTTCACTTTGTTTCAAGATGAGCTGCCTCCTTTCTGTTTGCAGCTCCGCACCCCAAGGACATGAGCTTTGAGGACAAGGCTGCGAGCTTCTGAGTCAAGGATCGGTCCCTTAACTGCCCTAAAAAGAAAAAACAAAACAAAACAAAACAAAAAGAAAAGAAAACAAAACAAAACAACAACAACAAAAAACAAGCCAACCCCAGTAAACTTTGGCATATTTTTCTAATTGATGTGAATGAGATGAAAGGGAGAGCTGACTCCTGTGACCTCTGCAAGATAATTGTGTATCATGTGTTTCGTGGATGAAGGGGTGTGCCATAGCTGCAAAAATGTGAACTGACACCCTTCTCCCCTCCAACAGCACCCTTTGGTGTGTGTCCTCAGAGTAAATTAACAGCTGTCGCCCTTCGTTTCTCTTCTGCTCACCTCCCACATACTTTGGTCATTTGCATGATGCAACTTTGTGTGTTAAAAGGTTTAATTAATGCTTCTAAATACTGAGATTCTTGTTCCAATTTATTTTCATTTATGCAAGTGTAATTATTATTAAGGCGATTCTCCATCTTTACCAGAGCAAGACATCAGGACGGATTTGGCAGAACACCTGGGCAGGTTCTTACTTGTTTTGTGTTACTGTAGTCTGTAGGAGGAACACAAGGACATGGGTCTGTAACAGTTAAAAACTTACCAAAGGAATTGGTCTTCAGCAGTGCAAGCTGCCATATACAGTAAAGTTTGAGATCTGCTCTCCATATTTTTTCCCAATAACATTCTTTTGAGCTGATTTTGTAGCATTTCTTAATCAAAAATGAGTAAAACTGAAAAGGTTTTGAGCATAATTGGTTTTACATTATACATTTGTGAAAGAATTATGCTTCCCATGTTTTGATTTCATGAAAGCTTTTGTGTCTGGCTCTAAACCAAGCTTCTGCTCTATCTTGCTCCTCATTGAAGGTTTTTGAGCAAGCCAAGCTGAAATGCATCCTCTTACTGCATTGCTTCAGTCAATTCAAAGTTGAAATGCTCATGCTTATGTTTTAAATTACATATTTAAGCCTCTTTCTTCTGGAATTGAGAAGGTCTATCACAGATTGTATGAACTCTCTTTCCTTGCCCTCGGTTAGGATAAAGAGTTATCCTGTTGCATAGAGAAGCTGTATGGTACTAATTATGCTATAGGAAAGCTAGCACATATTGTATGTGTGTGCTGGAGCCTGATTTATTCTGCTCTCATCTGGTCTGTGGGAATTTATTTTACAGTTCAAGGGATGTTTGAGCTGGCTATTAAGTACTGTGGGAGCATTAGACAAATGGGACTGAAGACACCGTTCTGGGGAAGGTCTGTCCAAACATCTGTCTTGCTAACTGATTGTACTTAATATAGTTATACCCAATTAAACCTTTTGGTGAGTTTTGACTCTCGGTTTGCAGCTGCAGTTATGTTGTGGAACTCCAGTACAGATGCGCTCATTCTGTGCAAAGCAGGCTGCACTTCAGTAAGCATCCTAAATAGATATTGAAATATGTCAGTGTTTTCGCCATGAGGTATCTGGATCCATAATAAGAGAAACTGGAAATATGAGTTTATGCCGGCATTGTTAAAACAGCAACACCTTCTAGTTCAGCAAGGACAAATTGCTGTGAGCTACTGATGATGAAAATGTTCTGCTTGAAGAATCTGGTTCAATACCTATTGTATTTAGAGGGAGCTTTTCCTGGGCTTTGGATCAAATTTTAATTTCTGACTAAAGGTAGTTGTAAGTTAGAAGATATTTCAAGTGCCTTTGGATTTCTTTTGATGTGTCAAATATGTTATAAAGTAAACAATAGCTTGAAGGAAGGGCTTGTGCATGGCAGAATGGACTTCCAGCTTTAGAAATAGTACAACTTACTTCTTAACACTGCAAATCTTGGCTACAGACGTGTTAGTTAAAGCAAAACCTGGCTGTGGCTATAAGGTGGTCAGTGCAAGTAGGTGAGAACTACTACTAGAGTGATTAAAAACCAGAGCAGTGCACTCAGGACTGTGAATTGGTTTGGAAAGGTAACAGTACAAGTTGTGGGAGGAGAAAGAATAGGCAAAAGCACTTATTGCGAGCAGCTGGCTTAAACACAAAATTAAGCTACATGGGAGGTCTGTTTAAAACCACTTTGTTTAGCAGAAAAGGAACAATTAGGATTAGAACCAGTTTGCTTGCTAACATCCAGAATTAATTTCCTGGCTGTGACTTCATGTTAATATCTGTATCATATGAAAGACTTAAAACCAAACTTTGATTGAACATGCAGAAAGTATCCAGAAATGTCTTTGTATTAGATCTCCAGCTAGTTTCTTTGAACTCATTGAACTTTTCCACCTTTCATTTTTGGGATAGGCTGTAAAATGTAGCCATCCAGTTATGCCTGGCTGTGAAATTACATTTTCTAGTTGCTGAAAAGTCCTCTAAGTGTGCAGACACTTTTCTTTAGTTGCTCTGTGTAATGAGAGAATGCTTTTTTTTTTTTTTTTTTGCAACATCATATCAGGTTAAGTCTCTTGGCTTCCCTAGTGATCATTACTTCCCCCCCCTGACATCTCAGATGCTGCATGTAGCGCTTTATTCTAGAGCACAGCCCCTGTCTTTATTTTGTTGGTCTGTGACTACCTTGCAGGAGTTGCACGTGCCCTGGTGCTCACGAGCCTCAGTGAGTTTAATTCCCTCTTAGCAGGGCTTTCAGCAGGGTATCTGTCCTGCTCACAGCTTCTGCAGAGCGCAGCAACTCCCGGACTCCCTGCGTTACCATCATCCTGTTACATCCACATTCTTCGCATTGGCTGCCCATAAAGCATGGATGGATTTGAACTGATAGCTTTGATTTTAAAGCACATAGTAACAATAAAGCTTGGCTGTTTGAAGATCATCTTCAGCTTTCAACTTGTGGGCACCTATGGTTGGCTCATTGCTTAATGTTTCCCACCCTTTTGCACCACTCATCTTTGCGAGGGTGCAACTTTGTCTCTCACCTTGCTGAAACAGCTTCTTTTATTTTTAGTATGCAATGGGATTTGATTACTAACAGCTCTGTACCTTTTTCCCCTCCTTCTTTCGAGCCATGTTGGACAGGAATCGAACAAATGCTGTCTTGGTGTTCTTGCTGATAATCTTGCAGTTGCTCAGAGGTAATTTAGAGCACTGTGCCTTCAGAGAGAGTTTGGATAATGAGCCCTGATCACCAGCACGAGAACATAAGGGAAAGTGTCTCTTTTCTGTGTGTTCGTGAGTGCAGAAAATCCAACACAGGAGACCATTTTGTGCTTAAACCATTTGTATTCTGATCTTCTAGAGTAGCTACACATTTGAAGCCTTTGCTTGCCCTGAGTATATACAGACCAGGTTGGGTGACTTCCCAGCCACCAGCCGCAGCCTACTCCCTCGCTGTAGTAGCAGTTGTTGCATCTAGAGGCTTGGTGAGATGGCTGATGCCCCTTCCCCAAGAGAAAGGCCAGCTAAGGGGTCTCCCAGTGCCTGAGAAGGAATAGGATGCTTCATTGTGGACCTTGAGAGACCGACAATCCTTTCACATCCATCTTCTAATCTGAAAAACCTGTTTCTCTATGGATTAGCCCCACCTTGCCAAAATGTGCCTGTGGAACTCATCATCTGCTTTAGGCCAGACACCTCAGTCCTCTGAGCGAGGTCAAAAAGTGTGGCTGTGGGGTGTGCCTGATGGAGGGGCTGGGTCAGGAAGGGGAGAGATCAGCAGACATGAGGACATTTCTAGTCTGTCAGAAGAAAACCCTATCCAAATAAGCAGTGCTTCCACAGACATGTTTGGTTTATTGAAAGGGCTGACAGCTGAAATTTGTGGAAACACTCAGAGAAACCCCTCAAGGCAGGGAATATTTTGTTGCTGTTACATGGTTACAGGGTACAAAGGAAGACAGGGCCGGGCCCAGAGCATGAAGTCAATCTGAGCACCATGTGCCTGATTAAGGCTGGTGCTAATTAGTCACACCTACTGGGGCAGGAAGGATCCTCAGGCACCACTTGAGCCCAAGCAGTTGGGCTAAGCAGGTGCATCTCGGGGGGCATGGGACCTTCCCCCAGCCAGAGTCCAACGCGAGCCTTTCATCCACAGCCGGGGGAATGCAAACTTAATTTCTGTCAGCGCAGTAACAGCAGCTGGCCCTTGTGTTGGGCTTTGTATGCCAAATAGGCTGGGGACAGAAGAGTGTCTGAGATTGTCTTATAATGAAATGTTTTTTATGGATACACTTAAAAGTACATAAAAAGGAAAAGAAAGTAAAGAGATCTGGCCTTGGGCTACTCACGCAGAGGCAAGGGGAGAGAGTGGGAATGGAGACAGGCAGTGAGTTAAATCACGTTCCTGTCCTGTACAGAATTGTCAAAGCACTGCAAAACATGAGGATTTCACGAACTCCATTTACTCTAGCAGGATACACACAGCTACATAAAACGAGCCAGTATGAATTAATCAGACTGACTGGGAACAAAGCAGGAACCCTTTATATAAACTCAAGGCACACTGGGCAATAACTAAAATGTCCAAAAATAGTCACAGCACTGGGCAAGTGTAAATTTATGCCAGCTCACAAAGAGGTATTTTTCATATCTTAATTATCTATGACCAAGTAATTATTTCATGTTGTATCACTGACAGAGATGAGACTAGAAGTTTGGAGAATGGGGAATATCATTAGGAAAACAAAGATCGTGGTATCATTTGCTTTGGTAAAAAAGGAAGTGGTTGGTATTTTACTGCAGTTGTAGCAACAGCTACAGCCAAGCAGTATCTGTATGCTCCTTTTGAGATTGCTTTCTGTTCAAACAGCAATCATCACGCATTCTGGGGATTAGACAGTACAGGGATTACTAGGAAAATATCAAAATACAAATGTGTAAATCTATTTATAAAATGTGACTGACAATTGAGAAGCACTATTTTAAGTTTTTTTTTTTTTTTTTTTTTTTTTAAATTGGGCATTAAGATGGAATAGGTCATTTTGTCTGGCTCAAACTATTTTGATTATTTTGTTAAATAAGGAAAGGAAATATTCAATTTAATATGTGCCAAAGCTAATATTTACATTGTTCAGTTCATAAAGACGGGATTGTATTAAGAGAGACTGAAAGAGCAAGAGAATAAACTGTTCTCAGGGTCCACTGTAGATAGAACAAATATTAATGGGCTTAAATTGTAGTAATGCAGTCAGGAAAGATATTAGAAAAAAAAGTCTATCTAATGTTATAGCTAGTGAGGCCTGGGAAAGGCTAGCAGAGAGAAGCCATGGACCTGCCCTCACTGGTGAAGATTAAACCACTTCTTGCCATTGTTTATCTACAGCTGACCTGCTCTGGGACAGACCGTTAAGTCTTTCTTCAAGTCCTTGCTGGTCCTATTTTCTAATATTTTTAGTAAGGCTATTGTTGGATTGTCATTTTTAATCTTACAGAAATCATCTTCACCACTTGAAGCTGTGGCTCTCAAGCTTTTTCTATCACTCGTTCATGCACATTCCCTTGTAACACGCACTGGATCTCTGATCCCTCATGCAGCAGCCTACCATAACTGTCCACACGAGCCCGAAGCCTGCACTGCTGCAGCTGCCCAGTGCCTGCTCTTTGTTACTGCACTGCACTGTAGGGGGTGTGCTGATTTCCTGAAACAACAGCGGCCACAGAGAAATTAAGATGGAAAGGAAGGAGTGAAGCGGATTTGTTCTCTAAGTTAACTGCTTTGTTTTCATTTCTATTCCCATTACAAGAGAAATGTGAAAGCTTGAAAGAAACCAAGAAGCAGGGGACAGCACGCACAGGACAGACACGAAGTAATGGTGGAGCATGAGAACATCAGAATGACACGATCCCCTGTGCTGCGGTTCTTGCTAACCTGTACTGCACTGGGAAAGGAGAGGTAAGCACAAAGGAGTAAGCTGAAAGTTCAGATTATACATTTACATTATGTGGTTTGTGTAGAAAATTGTTTCCATGAAATTTTAATTTAAACATCTCTTTTGCTGCAGTCCCTGCATTAACTCACCAGTTGGCTCTCATATCTTGAATATCATCAGTGCTTTCAGGTTTTCTTCAGGTGAGAGAGAAAACATTTCATCAGAAAATATATTCTCTTCCTATGCATTGTCGTATATACGTATTTCCTAAAGACAAGGGCCTTCAACTGCTTGCTGGAGCCAGCAACGCCTGTCAAACACTGCTTGCCCTGCAGCAACCTCCCCGAAGAGATTAGCAATCAGTCACCCCTGGTGATGCAGAACAGACAGGACAGGGATGCCCCTTTGTTGGGAGGCTGGGATGGGCAGGACGGCCACAGGTAGCTGCCGCCCTGTGAATCTCAGCTCTGTAACTATCTGGAGACAACTGAGTGTCAGCGATTGGACACTGCTCTACCAACAGAAGTTCCTCACTAAGAACCATTGCTTCAAAGGATGGGCTAGCTTAAAATTTAAATGTACTTATTGCAAGTGAAATTTAAGCACGTCCAGGAGTCTTAGAAAAAAAAAGAGGAGAGCTTGACGTGCTGCAAACAAGAAGTAACACCTCAGCTGCTGAGCAGTTTGTTGGAGCATGGCTGGAGCACGTTCTGGCCCATTGTGCTGGGTTTATATATTAGAAACTTTTATTGTATGTTCTCAGGGAGGTGGCACTGAGAAGTTACCTACAACAACCCATGCACATCCATATTATAAAAGCAACACAGGAGTGTGGCAGCCCGGTCAGGGGATAGTGCAGGTTTTTGAGAGTAGCAAACACAGGGAACTGGCCTGGGATCTTGCTGTCCACCTCTAGCACAGCCAAGTAATGTGAGCAGCAGTCCTTGAGCACCACGGGCCTAAACAGCTGGAGCAGGCTTAGATTAATACTGGAGTCATCATTAGATGAGTAATTAAGAAGATTCTCTCCCTTCCCTATCACTTCACCTGCTTTTAATAGAATAGCTCCTCAACAGCCTTCCCTGTGGGGAATGTCGGCTTTATCATTAAGTCCGTCAGGTGTACTTTATAGGTAAATGAATATTTCTGAAAATACTGTCTTGCTATGTGTATGCCATAAACCAAAAAGAAATAAAAAATGAGAAATGCATTAAGTGAATTAAAAGTCAGTCAGGATAAAGAAAAAAGGCACTTTTCTGCCATTTGCCTGGGCTGCACAGTGCAGGCTGCGTCACGTGCCAGAAAGCCTGACAAGCAAAGCCCTGAAATGCCCAGACAGAAAGCCCTCCTTCCTCCCTGTGAATTATCCACACTTATTCCCAAGCATTTTTTTTAAAATAATTTGTTTAGCTTACACACAAGGTCTTACACACATTAGCAAAGTTCTGCCAATCTTAGTATCAGTTAAATATTGTGGGCCATCTTCCTTTTTCTGTAGCAATACTAGGATTTAATCCATTGCATCATCACTCACAAGCCTCTGCATTTGTTCTCAGAGCACAGCCTAAACACAAAAAAGCAAAGGCTAAACATTTCAAGCCACTTAAGTAAGCATGGAAGGAGCAAGGTAAAATCTAATGCAAAAGTTTGAAGTATCCTCTTACATTTTCTTTAAGATATAGTCTACACGCTCATTTTAACATCCCAAGTTCATCTGTAAGTGATCAGAACCATAGTTGAAACACAAGAACAGAAGATTTACCTAGTGAGTCATCAGAGTGCTTTATTTTATAAAGCCTTGCTCATGTTTGGAGTGTAATCTAAGCACTAACATACAATAATGAGTCTTCTTTGCCCTGTCCAAATAAACAGTTTATCAACAATAATGAGTGACAAAACTGCTACACAGACAAAAAGAATGCTTTGTTGTAAATTTCTAAAATTGTCTAAAAATGTACACTAATTGGCCGCAATTAAATATTTACTCGAAGTACGTGTACCTCATTTTTAGTTCAGGGTCTCGCTGTGGCCTCACGCTTTAAGAAGCCGCAGCGTACTTCAGGAAATGAAACACGGGTGATAAACGTAGACAACCAGGGTGTACAGGGAGAGAACAACAACAACAAAAAAAAAAACAAGCCACAGTACCAACTTATTTAAATACATACAATACAAAAGTATACACATACATTACAGTGCTGCAGACATCACTAAGTCAAATGTAACAAAAAAAAATCCTGAAGGAAAGGTAGGGGAAAGGAGAATAAAATTAGTACACAGCAACAGGGATAGTATTGCCTTTGGCCACTGAAGAGAGTGTAATGGGTTGCTATTGTATAGGCTCCTCTGAAGTAAAACACTACATACATTATGCACAGTTGCAGGCTTAACAGCACTGACATTAGTTATGGAGAAGGCATGCTGGCACTCCTGATTTGAGTTAGAAATGATGACGGGGAGGGTCTGACTTATTTTAAATTGCCTATAAAATCTAACAATTTCAATAAAGAAATTTCAAAGGCACAGCTTTAGCACAGTGTATAAGTAGATAAACTTTAAGCATATGTAAATTTGTCTTTCAAGCATGGAGTCTGTCAGGGAAAAATACAAGAAGAGAAGAAATACAATGTCGTGTTTTAAAAATTTTAAACAAGTTAAACATGATCAGCACAGTTTTAGGCAACGTACTATACAATCAGATTTGAGTAGATGCTAGGACAGGCCATTTTGTTGACGAAAGACAACCTTGGGAAGAATCCCTCTGCAATAACCTTTCTCTTTTTATTGTAAAAGAGTCTATCACGGAGGTGAGCGAAACATTCACTTTAGTACACTACTGCACGTTACACCTTGGAAGATGACAAACATTACTTCATTTGTACTGGAAAATAACTTTACATGTAAACTCAAAAATCATATATTGTACACAAGTCTGAAATTCAGAAATATCCCTGCTTTCCTAATAATGTAAACAGTAAAATTCAGGGTTAATTTTTAGAGGGATAATCTATAATAAAATACCACTGTTTAAACAGTACAACATAAGCTTTTAAACTTCAAATTCCCATTAAATTACAAGAGAATGGAGTTTCTATCAGTACGCACATCTCTCGTGGGTGAAAGATGTAGCTACTATTGCCCAAAACTATGCACTTCTTCAAATAAGCTTTCTTCCACTTGTAACATTATTAGTTCCTATATTGCAAGAATATAAAACAAATGAAAACTTCAGGTAACAAAGTAAAAGAAGCAAGGTTTTTCCCTTAACATAAGTTTACTGTAGCAAAAATGTACACACAGCATGAATTACATGTTAGCTCTTCGTAAGGTAAGAGACATCAGCTCTCAGGTGTCTGAAAGCCTGAACTTCCTGATGCAATGTGCTGAAAAAAAAGGAAAAAAAAATAAAAAAGGAGACAGAGTGGAAAAAATAAAAAATAAAAAAAGAAAGAAAAAACCCAACTGCAGTGAACCTGACGGGAAAAGCCTCCGGCACCAAGGGCTTACTGTTGCAGCTGTTTTTTAAGGAGTGCCAGTGTGCATGGTGTAAGTGTAACATTCGCAGTAAGGTTTTTATTATTATCATCATCATCATGAATACTGTCATGTATCTTTTAGTTCAAAAAATAAACTGATCCACAGTTTACAATTTGATATCAATATTGTAGATTTAACATGCATTTACTCTTCCCCACCCCCACCCCACACCTCTTTGCTCATTTATTCCGTTTCAGCTGGTAGCATCAGAGTATGACTGTCACAGTGCACTCTGAGTAAGCTGTTCTATTTATTTAATTTAATTATTATTATTTTTTTTGCACACACAAAAGAGTCAGAAATAGCTAGAACTATGCTGGGAATATCAGGCAGCTGTTAAAGCGAGTATTCCACCCCACTTCAGTCATCTTTGCCAGCAGATGTAAACAAAGGGGTTGCTTTCTGCAAGATGAGCGCTTCTCTGAGTTCCTTTTTTCCGTACACTTGTAGCCACTGCTGTTGTCCCCAGGTCTTGTGTCTGTCCCACGTAACATGATAGGTTACGTCAAGATGTTGGCAATAAAGTCCAAGAAGCGCTTTGAATACTGTTCAGGATTAACGGTTGAAATTTCTGCACCAGCCTAGGCGGAGAATTGGGAGGGAAGAGGAAAGAAGGAAGAATGAGTGTTTTATTTGATGCTTTGTCATGGACAACGTTACTTAATGCACTTCATTTGCAGTCTCAGAACCAGGTACTATACACACAACATCTACTAACCCCCGCAAACACAATCTTAAGGATGCTTCTCCAGGCTCCATGCCAGGACAGGGACACTAGTACGGTGGTTGGTGCTCACCACCACAACCCTACAATATCCACCTTCCATTCCTCAATACCATTATTCGCTCCTCTACTCTCACTGTACTTCAGTCTCCTATCTAATTTCTACTGCACTCACTTAACCACGCTACCCACAGATTCTGGTCTCTTGAGCAGCGGTGTCTTCATGTTGAGAAGACTGAACTACTGTAGTTGGATCTGGTGTGTCACTACTTGCTTAATGTATTTTGCTATCTGAACACTAATTAACCTGCTTCGGAACACATGGTAACAATGAGTAACATTTTTTCAACATATATTCATCTAAACCTGTACTCCCTGAAGAAGCTGTACAATTGCTATTTCAATGAGGTCATGGTTTCATTCATATTTTTTATTGGACATTTTCAGAGAATTAGTCATTTATATTAGTCAGTAGTCTTTTATATTTCCTCATTTTACAAAAGGGAAAAAATGCATGCATGCAATTACTGAACAAACTTCAGTGTAAGGTGGCTGAGGATATAGACAGTGAAAGAAACAACATGTTTACACAAAAGTAATGTTCTATAGTAAGTTCTAGTCACGGTCAGCTTCCACGATCATAGCTGCTATTTACAATATTACTTTACCCCATATTTAAGACAGAAGCATGATTTTTTAAGTCTGCTATATTCAATGTTAATTAGTAATTGCCAGATAATGGTCTGCATCAACTTTCAGCTGCTTTGAGAGCACAGATTAATGAGCACATTGTTTTGGAGAGACAAAAAACACCTTGTGCAAGCCTGTCCAGGGCTTATTGCTAAGTGTTCTAAATCACCTTCTGTTGGAAACTAAAAAGCTCTGAACTCTTTGGTTAAACCCCTCCCCCCCAGTGCCCTGATCCTTGGATACTTGGAAGTGGGGCTTTAGCCTCATAGATGATTAAGCTCTTTTTAAAGAGTTTATGAAATTTGAACCTTAAATGACTATGTGGTGATAATGGAAGATACCAATCTTAATTCTGCAAGACTGGGCTGCTTCACCATGATTCCTTGGTGTCTGCTGCTGGACAGCAATTTCATTCAAAAATAATGCTGTAAAATGAAGCCTTCACTGAATTGTATCCAAGTATTTGATATGTACATTTTATACTTAATTTTGTATAGTGGAGTTTTTAAAATGCATTTTTTTAATGAAACCTTGTAAAGTGAGCCACATTATATGCTGAGGAATTAACTTTCAGCAGGCTATACCCAATAATGAAACCATCACTAGGGCACTGCATCAGGAATTTGATTCACAACAGCTTTCACAGAGCTGCATACTAGTACAGGTGCCTGGTGAACAGCTTTGTTTGTGAGAATAAAATGCATCACACAAACACAGGACATAGCCCTAAATAGGCAGCATCTCATTAGTCTTCATTATTAGTAAGAAAAATGCGTACAGCTGAAAAGGGAATTTTACTTGTAATATGTAATGTGTAGCATTTAATCTATAGTTTTGTATTATGAAACCAGCAAAAAAACATTTTCCCTTTTCACAGATCTCCTGGACTGTGCTATATCAGTGTACTGAACCACAAAAATATAGAACTATAAATGGTATCAGACAAAAAAAAACACAAACAAACACCACCAGATACTTACCCCATGCTTTACCGTTTTTGCAGCATGGGCAGCTTTCTTTTTTGCATCATAATGAGTAAGAATGTCAATAATGGCCATAAAGTATATTTCCTTCCTAGGTGCATCTGGAAAGGGCAAGTACATGACAGTAAGAATGACTTTTGAGACATCTTAGTCATGAGTCGTCCTTCTAACAAAGGAGACTTGTTAAAGATCAGTCAGCAGCTCAGGCAGGTTAACGTCAGTCAGAATCAGTTTCATAAAGACCACAGGCTCAAGATGTTCTTAACTGAGACTTTAACTGTACTCGAATATGATTCAACGCCCCCCCCAAATGAGTGCAAAATAAAACAGCAGAAATACAGAATAAAATTACAGAATAAAACATACAGAAATACAAATTATTGCTCACTTAATGTGGATTTCAAGTTCCTTAATGGTTACGTAAACAAGTAGGGAAAAACTGTTTTTGTATGAAAGGTAGTACTTCTGAGTCAAGAAGAAGGTACAAACTTTATTTATAAATAAGAGCATGTATTTATCAAATGCTAATGAAAATAATAAACAACTCTCTTGTCTTAAACAGCTGCTGAGAACTGCAGTGTCTGAATAGGTAAGCCAGTATATGTGTTGACTGTGCAGTAGGTGAACTATTTGACTGCATCCCCACACATCACAGGATCTAAGAAATATGTTCAGTACCAAAGCTGAGCATTACAGATGCCTTCTGCTTTCACCAAACAGCTTGGTGAAAAAGTCCGGGGTTTGCTTAGACCAAATAGCTACTGATTTCCTCTCCTACAGAGTGAATTTATATTGTACAATATAACTTTGCATTTGTGTGGTTGTGAGAAGTTAGGATTCTGGTGCAAGAATCAAAATATCTTAACATCCAAATGTTTATTGCTGCTTACTTTCATGGGATTTTATTCCATAAACATCAATAGCTGGATCAAATTCCCCCGGAGCCAAAGGCAGCGAGCTGTTCAGCGTATTTCCTGGGCTGTCTGGAGGAGTTCCAATAGGGTGGGTCCCATCACTTTCACCTTCGTCTTCTCCATCGTTCTCTTCACACTCTACTTCTTCCTGTTCAGCTCTTTCAACATCATGAATCCCAACCAGCAAGCTGTAGTCCATGAGTTTTAGCTGAGCAAGGAACTAGGAAGTGATAATAAGCAATTTATCAATATCACAGAAAAACATAAGATCAACTTTCAAATACAAGAAGTTACACAATGATAACGTCAGTCGAGGATGTCACTGCTTCTGAGAGAAACAAAATGGAGAATTAAGTGATAAAGCTAGCAAAAAGATACTTGAATTTATTAAGATACACTAACAGCACACAGGTCACTTTCAACTTATACTGAAAAAAACTGTAGGACACTCTCCCAAAGTAATTTAGGAAAAGTAATTTTTCGTGTGGTGAATACCAGTGTCTGTCACTCCAGTCTGGTGTTTTAATTAGGGCTATTCTGTTAACTGCTCGGTGCCACACCAGCCTCTGCGCATTGGGCTTGTGTGCTCCTACAGCTGTTGCTACGTCTGCCTCCTCATGCCCTTTTCAGCCTTATTAAAGAATCACGCCAAAATGTTTAAATATTCCTGCAGTGGAAATGTAGTGAAGGTTTACATCAAGAAGAAACGGAGCAGTGCTCTATTCTCTTCAGAGTGAAAGGCTCCCAATGTAAGTCATAAAAGCAAAACGTGAATGAAAAGGTGTTTTTGAATAGAGGCTAAAGATGGGAGTTTAAAGAAAACTGGAAAATGAACACAGTTGCCATATAGACAAATTGTTATTTCAGTTGACTGGAGCAGAGTATGGCAGGAAATTAAGAGAGGGAGATGGAAATAAGAAATGTATAAAAGCAAGAGGAGGGGATAAACAGTTCAAGGGGTGAGGGGCAGGCAGGGAAGCGCTGTGGTGCAGCTTCAAAGCGATCCTGGGATTCTGAACTTGCCATAGGATGACCCGTGAAGCCTCTGCTTACGATATGCACAGAGAGAGCCTGAAAATACAAATTGTTTCAGCTTTTAGAAGCTCTAAAGGGCTACAAAACAGAAGTTAGAGCAGACCAGAGAAGAAGGGATTTAAGTCAGACTTTGGAATAGCAGCATGGATAAATGAGTATAAAAACACCGGGAAATAAGAAATGACAATCAAAATCCTGATTCTGAGGAGAGCGGAATCAGAGATAACAACATGACTCTGAAATCAAGTGCTAGAAATACATTACAAAGAGTGAGATTGAGAAGAGGTTTTAAGAAGAAAGAAGAAATTGGTTTCTAACCATTTCAATATAATAACGCAGAAGATTGTTCACAAGACTCGAAGAGATCTGAGCTGGAAGAGATGATATACAATGACATACAAGAAGAACAGATGAGATTGGCCAAAGGCGATGGAGTGGAAAGTGGAGGAGTGGAAAGACTCCAGGCACATCATTAGGTACTTGATAAATATCGAGAGAGAGAGGAGAAAAATCTACCAATAGCCATAAAAAATAGCATGAAAGGGAACAGACCCTTGGGAAGAAGAGTGACTGCAAATTAGAAGAAAATGGGTCTTGGGGAAAAAAAAAAAAGTGTGCTGCTGATGACAGCAAAAAGATTTAGGAAGATCAGCACAAAGAAAAGATCATCTGATTTAAAGCGGAAAAAATATCCCGATGTGCTTTTTCTCAGGACAGTTTCAGTGGGATGAGACAGCAGGAAAATGAAGCAGGAACGAACTGAGAAAAGTCACGGACAAGAGGCCATCAAAACAGCAGCAATGTGACTGTTTAAACACAAGAAAAAGATGGAAGAATCAATTGTGAGAGAAATACAGTACAACAAAAAAAAATTAATGACAAAAAATAATGGATACCAAGTCATATACTTTAGAACACTACTCCATAATATGTTTAACTGTAAATACTGGCTCATAAGATACTCATATGCTAAATGCTGTGCATTTCTTTTCATTGTGGTAAAATCAGAGTGTCTAACTTTGGGTACAAACTGCTATTAGTCTTCTAGCAAGGGCAGAAGGACCAGTAAAAGCAAAACAAAGCTGAGGAACAGGTTGCTGTTGTTAAAATCAGATGTCAGATCACTTCCCACTCGTGGTCTACATGTATGTTTAACAATGCTCTATATAAATTTCAAAACCATAAAACACAGCGTCTCAAGACATTATCTGGAATCTGCATTGTATTTACTATCCAGTAAATGATGTAGAAGATAGCACACACAGTCCACATTCTGCAACAATAAAGTATCTTCTCTATTCCTTGCACATGTTTAAGATCTTGTCTGCAACCTACTTAATGTAAAAGCTTTAGTCAGCAACTGCAGTACAGAATCACAGAATCACAGAACAGTCTAGGTTGGAAGAGGCCTACAAGATCACCGAGTCCAACCTCTGACCTAACACTAACAAGTCTTCCACTAAACCATATCCCTAAGCTCTACATCTAAATGTCTTTTAAAGACCTCCAGGGATGGTGACTCAACCACTTCCCTGGGCAGCCTATTCCAGTGCCTAACAACTCGTTCAGTAAAGAAGTTTTTCCTAATATCCAACCTAAACCTCCCCTGGCGCAACTTTAGCCCATCCCCCCTCGTCCTGTCACCAGGCACGTGGGAGAACAGACCAACCGCCACCTCGCTACAGCCTCCTTTCAGGTACCTGTAGAGTGCGATAAGGTCGCCCCTGAGCCTCCTCTTCTCCAGGCTAAATAGTCCCAGCTCCCTCAGCTGCTCCTCGTAAGACTTGTTCTCCAGACCCTTCACCAGCTTCGTCGCCCTTCTCTGGACTCGCTCAAGCACCTCCATGTCCTTCTTGTAGTGAGGGGCCCAAAACTGAACATAGTACTCGAGGTGCGGCCTCACCAGAGCTGAGTACAGGGGACAATCTCTTCCCTGGACCTGCTGGCCACGCTGTTTCTTATGCAAGCCAGGATGCTGTTGGCCTTCTTGGCTGCCTGAACACACTGCTGGCTCATAGTCAGCCGACTGTCAACCAAAACTCCCAGGTCCTTCTCTGACAGGCAGCTTTCTAACCACACATCTCCCAGCCTGTAGCTCTGCTTGGGGTTGTTGTGCCCCAGGTGCAGGACCCGGAACTTGGCCTTGTTGAACTTCATACCGTTGGCCTCGGCCCATCGGTCCAGCCTATCCAGATCTTCCTGCAGAGCCTTCCTACCCTCGACACGCACCTAACTTGTTGTCGTCTGCAAACTTACTGAGGAAGCACTCGATCCCCTCATCCAGATCATCGATGAAGATGTTAAAGAGGACTGGCCCCAGTACCGAGCCCTGGGGGACTCCACTAGTGACCGGCCTCCAACTGGATTTGACTCCATTCACTAAGACTCTCTGGGCTCAGCCATCCAGCCAGCTCTTAACCCAACGAAGTGTGCGCCAGTCCAAGCCATGGGCAGCCAGTTTCCTGAGGAGAATGCTGTGGGGAACGGTGTCAAATGCCTTACTGAAGTCAAGGTAGACCACATCCACAGCCTTTCCCTCATCCACTAAGTGTGTCACCTTGTCATAGAAGGAGATCAGGTTTGTCAAGCAAGACCTACCCTTCATAAACCCATGCTGACTAGGCCTGATTGCCTACTTGCCCTACAACTGCTGCATGATGACGCCCAAGATAATCTGCTCCATATCTGCTCCAGTACGTTAAAAGGGCACAAAAGTTTAGCTCAAATATACCTATCTCTAGAGCTGTGACATTGACAGAGCAGTTTTCTAGTGCAACGCTCCAAATATAAAATAAGCACATATTGACATTTCACAAAATACTTCATTTTCATAATTATCATCACCATACATTTCTCATCATTAAGATAATGGGAAATCAGATTTCTTCAAAAGCAAATGATTGTGAATTCTAAAGTTTCAGTATTGTGTTCAAGCACTGAGCTTTTGAACACTTGGACACAGATCTGAAGAACCAGACCAGTCAATTCACAGAGCCATTATGATAAAAATAGCTGAAAGCATTATTAAGTCACAGAAACATTTTGCTATCAGGTCTCTTCCAACAAGGCAAAGAGATTTTAGGCTTTGAGTAGAGGGACTGCAAAATACTGTGCTTAGTGAGAATATTTTGAATGATGGAAACTGAAGCCAAGTTATATGAACTAGAGAACCCAAAATTTAGTTTACTTGCTGAGTAGCTAAATCAGTTATAATAAATATTACATTAAATTCATATAGTAATATTTTCTATTAACTATTGACTACATTCAGCCAATTACAAATTTATGATATGACTGTGCCATGATGAGTCCACCTGCTGTACATAAGCTTCTGAGGCACTCTGTTCTGGTGATACAAAAGAAGATTTAAAACTGGATTACTAATAGAAGCAGATAGAGTATGCACAACTATAAGCAGGGGAAGCTACATTCTCTGTTATAGACTACAGTCCATTTATGGCTCCAGCTTACGTCAGGTAGTCTTGCTGTACCTCCACCTGTAAAATACAACCAGCAATACTCACCAGGGGCATTTGGAGGTACTATGCTTGTAAAGCACTTATGTACCAAGTAGTACTATCTGTTTAACATCACATCATCAAGGCAGGGACAAAGGATGGCAATCAGCTATGCCATCAAGCCATTTATCACATCAGCAAAAGTAGTGATCAACTCCTGAAAGTTTAAATTATGTTTCATTTAAAACAGTCAGTGCTTATAGTCCTGCAAGCAAGAGCTTTCATTTATGAATTACAGGTATGGTTTTCTGGGCTAGCTGAAATTTGGCACACATTCTTACTACATATAACTTAACAGGTGCACTCTTACCTCAACGTCCTTTTTGAGCTTCTCAAGGAACATCTTTTTGTTATTTTCATCAATGTGAATCTTTTGGCCATCATTAATAAAATCATTGTCTTTGAATGTCGGCAACTCTTTGGCCTAAAATAAACAAAAGCTACCGTAAGAGTCAGAACGCAAACAAAAGCACATTCATGTTGCTGGTTCAGCATGGGTCCAGAGCAAAAGCTTCTCCAACCCCACCAGAGCTAACCCTTCAAGCCTTCCAAAATGCAGAAGGCTCTCCAAGGCCCAAAAGAGGGCATTAGTGAGCTGTCACAGCTGAAAGCCCCACCACTGCTTCTGCAGTTGAAGCAAACACACCTCCACTGCATGCAGCTGTTCATAGGTGCACACAGAAACCCGTTTCCTTAGCTTATCCATGCTGTGAATAGCCTAGAAGGTGTACGCTTACTGGGAATGATGTAATTTTAGTGAGACAAAATTTCAAACTCAGCACTTCATTTGCATCTAACCTTCAAGTCCATGCTTCTTCCAAGATGTCATTTGTCAAAGTGACTGACAATAAGTGAAGTCGAAACACAGTCTGTACCTCCTAACAAAGCACTTCTGCACCAGATCTTATAGATTTAGCTAGATTGGATTACATTTTATGTAGCCACCTCAACGTTTGTAAGTGCCTAATACCAAATAACTGTTTATAAAGTATCAAGTGAACATGAATTATGTAATGCTGCTTAGAAGTGGTGAATGTCAGAGAAGAACGCTGCCTTTTAAATATGTAATTAAATATTCTTGTGATGGGAGCATTAGTTGAGTATCTTCATCTTTAACTCTCCCATGAAGCGATTTGCAACAGCATTAAGGAAAGCCAGAAAGTCTCACATGAGCACTGCAGATAAAGTAACCACTGGTTTTAGCACTAAGACCCTCAAATGGGCTCTGTTTCAGAGGGCAATGACTGAAAGCTCACTTTTAAGAAACAGCAAACCAACAAAGCATGCAAAAACCCAGTTTCTCCGGGATATTTGGTCAAGCAACCCAGAAGTAATAGTAGCTTCTGCAATCAGAGCCTTGAAAAAAATTGCCAAATAAGACTGATGAACAGCATTTCTTCCTGCCCTCACCTTTAATAAACATTAGAGAAGAAAAGGGCTGTTTATGAAGGAAATGTTGCAGAACACCTGAGCGTTAGTCTTCATATGCAAGTCTTTCCACTGGGAATGACAGGCAGCTATCAGCAGGCTGCTGGAATGGCCTCCACGAGTTTAATCAGTAAGACATTGCTTCTAACTTTAACATAGACAGTACTTTTTTTTTTTTTTTTTTTTTTTTTTTAATAGGTTTATTTTCTTTCTACAAAACAGTAAGGAAAAACATCACCCAGATACTTTTCTCCCAAACATGTCTTGGATTGCACAGCATTAAAATGTATCAGAGCAGACTCTGCAATGCCTTTCTGCATCTTCCCAATGGGTAAAAGTTCCTTCTGCTGTGGGGCTGTGCACACAAGTGGCTCAGTTCCCTGACTGTCCAAAATTATTTTCTTGGACCTGGAAGTTATGAATTGCTGAAGATCCCACCATGCTCCGTTTGTTTAGAGAAGTGACGCTTCTCTTCCAATAACTGCCCTGAACATTTAAACAGTCTCATAAGATTTTAGTAGTTATGAATCCAAGTTAAATCCATTGCATCTCAGCACCTATGAACTTAGCAGAAAACTAAGGTCCATGTCTCACTTCTCTGACTCGTTACTGCGTTGCATCTAGAATTTTATGATGTATTAGAATACCCTCTAGTGTTGCTCCAGAGACTCCGTCTATTTTAGCTGAAAAATGAGAGGAAAACCCCGCCTCAGGCAGCTGAGATGGAAGCACAGCCGTGCGTCCAGCCCACACGGCTTCCCTGCACAAGTCGCTCTGAAGTGTGCTGCTGCTGCACTCGCAGGCACCGTTAGGTGCTCCTTAAAGCAAACAGCGAATTTTTTACTGCTCTTTGACAGCACGGTGGGCATCGATTTTCCTTCTGGCCTACACAGTAAGTGGTTTAGGACAAAGAAGAGTAGGGGAAATATCAGATAAGCATTCTGGACTGGCAGCTGCAGGGATTATCGTACGTGATTGAGCAAACTGCCCCAGAGCCAAGGGCTAACTCTGCAGGGGCGGGGCTGAGGATCCAGGGATGCTGCCAAGGCCAGGGGATGGAATCCAATGCGTGGGATGCTCAAGAATGGAGAGGAGATTTGGATGAATTAATTTAGGCTGGAACAATAATGAAAAGAATGCAGGAAACCAAGCTCCCTTGCCTTTTAGCACCAAAATCACTGAAACGTCCTTATCTTAGTTTATCTTTGCACCTAGCATATCCCACTAGGCAGAGGTTAAAGTGAAACAACCCTATTGATTCTGAAAAAAAAACAACCCCTATTAATGCAGTTTAAAACTGGGGGAGGCAAGGAGGAAGGATGTGTCTGTGGTTAAGACACTGACATGTAGGTTCAGCGCCAGGCCCTGCCGCAGACTTCCTGCACAACGCCGGAGCAGCTGATGAGACCCTGCTGGGGTGGGAGGGGAGGCGTGCTTTTCCTCTGAGGGCAGGCCTGTCTTCAGTAAAAATAAACCTAAATTGCAAACAGCATTTTTGGAAGGTATTATGATCCAGTAGCGCAGGTACCACACGCCACTCTCACCTTGCCAATAAGCTATTTTTAGTAAAACTGAGCTACCAAATCTGACACAGCTGCATCTTTTGCCTGTCATCACAAGGCAAGGGGTACTCCCAAGGACATCCAGGGCAGTGAATCAGCTCTCCCAGAAGCTGGACTCTTACCAGCCTTGTAGCCTCCCCCGTCCTCAGTCATCACCCTGAGGATTTTTATTTGAGGTCATGTTTCCTCACCCAAATGCCCAGAGCAGCAAAGACTTGGCAAACACGGACCAGGAGAAATCAAAAGCCAAAACTGACGCAGGGAAACAGAAAGGAGGAAGTAAAAGCAGCAGGTACAACGTAAGAAACCAGAGCTAAAAAGCTATGTGTCAGTGGTTGTTCTCTCACCATGTTACTTGCATGATGCCTCCCAGCCCGGTCTATTCCTTTACTGGACAAAGCTTTTTTTTTTTTTTTTTTTTTTTTTTTTTTTTTTTTTTTTTTTTCCCATCCTATTTTTTTCCTGTGCTAGGCAATATAACTCCACATTTACTTAAACCTTAATAGCCCTAGGGTACTGTTGCAATACCAAATAGTACTCGTGACAGCCAGCAGAAGTAGCAATTCCAGTAGCACTTATACTGAAATTAATGGCTTAAAGTTAATTTGTGAATTTAGGAATTAAAGCCCATGAAATATGCAACTAGGAGGAGCTCTAGTAGTTATTTAAAATTTTTAATGTATGTACTCATATTGAAATTCAAACACGGACATTTTCCTCTTATGCACTTGAATAAATACAAAGAAAACCACATAGTGGCCGTTTGAAACACTATCTGAATGAAAAAATTGAGACTTTGCTTTAATGAAATAATTGATATGATCAATTTTTAATGAAGTCTCAAATATTTCCAATGAAGCAAAATCCTTGTTGGAAAAAGATTCTCCTAGAATGTAATTCATTATAATGAACATATTACTATCATTAAAGAACTAAATATTTTAAGAGCTGCACAGGAGATGAGCATCTAACTACTTCCACTAAATTAATAATAGATTTTCTTTCTGCACCACCTCCATCATTTTTAATCCCCTACTTAAAGATGCAAGGAAGGCACAATAGACTTTACAAATATGAAGTATTTATTTACTTAAAAAACATGCTACCAACATACTTCAGGTTTGCATTCTAAAGTTTGCCATGGTCACAGACAATTTTAATGACAGGAAGGTTTTACCGTCTTTCAAAAGGCTGAAAAGCAATAAAGGTTTCTTTGACTAAGAAGACAGAATATGTAAAGCCAGATACAAAAACTAAAATTACTGTGAAACAGTACACTGACTATTTTTTTTGTAAAAAAATATTGAAAGGTAAGAACCAGAGGTAAGGTTTAATTTTGGTGTGAACAAGGATCTAGTTTTTGCAGATTTCTTACAGGTCTCAATTCAGCATATTAAATATTAATATCCTAATATTAAAATGAATATTTTTTTTTTCCAAAGGGATTTTTGTACATCATGACCTAGAATAATGATCCTAGCTAGTATTAATGCTGGTATTTTGGAAGAAGTTTGCTAAAACAGCTGTGGGACAGTTAAGTTTGAGAGTAAGTCTTTGTCTGGAGGGCAAAACACTAACTGACTTCACAACCTGGCAGCAGTTTCTCACCTAGCAAAAGCAAAGATTAGATTTTAGGAGAAAAGTTGCATGGTAATCTTGTTTGTTTGGAAATAGTCACCAGCTAAGCTATTCACACAGCTAGTAACTGGCAAACAGTTTATAACTTCTGGAAGTGGTATAGAACATCTGCCAGGAGCGATGTTCCACACCCTAGGCTTCTTTTCACAGCGAATGGCTCCCATGCACTTAAAAAATAATATTTTATATTAAGTAAGTTAGATTAACTTCAAATTTATAGTGCTTACCAGCATACACAGCATTTTAAAAAGGATATTATGCTACATATAGTTTGCAACAATTTGGCACAGGTAGTTTTGAACTGAGACAAAAGTCTGAGGTCACCAGATCTGCAAGAAGGAAGAGTAACTGGAGCCTCCTATGGAAGTCTGCAGCGTTTAGCCTCCTGGGAGTGCAAATGGCAAAGGAAATAGAGATGTAACCCCAAAAATGGGATTTGAGAGGGAACACTGGCATAGTTTTAAAAGCTACCAGTGAGGTTTTTGTAGGACGAAAGATTGTGCAAGAATTTGGATTAGGAATTCAAGCATGTACCAGAATAGTAGCTATACAGTTTTTAAATGCTCAGGGAAATGCATGCACAATTATCCCTAAAGTTAATGTTTTCCTACTGCAAAACAAACATGCAACATAAAATGCCAGACAAAGATGTCACTTTTATTTTTCTTTTTTTTTAATATATGGAAAACAGACTTTTAAACAAATAAACAAACAAAACCCCCAAACCAACCTAACCAAGGGAAAATAATGACTTCTTTTGAAAAACAGCAAGGGTTAGTGTCATGTGAAGGCTGAACAATGAAAAAGGAATCTGAACTCTGAATGTTTATTGCTATCTTTGCAATGTATTGCAGTGTGAAGTTATAAACTCTGTATATGCCCACTACAGATTCATTTCCCAGAGAAGACATGCTTCATGCCTGTTGTGTGAGATTGGCATATGAAGTAGATTGAAATCATTAAATAAGTAAAAAATGCTGTTCTGGCATTAGCAATTTTAACTTAGCAGGAAAAAAAAAAAAAGGTCAATTTGGAGGATGATCTACCTTGAATCAAGTTTTACCTATTGACATCAGAAGAAAAAGGGTAAGCTTGTAAACAAGTAAACTTGCTGTTATGCTCCTGTGCCAAAATCCTAAAAGAAAAATTGTCCTCTCACAAATCAGGTAAGTTAAGTACAATACGTTGTAATGTTAAGATAAAAACTTAAGATAAGAAGTGGCTTGTTGTATCTAGCAGCATCTCCCAATCTAATTATCAAAACTATGTATTTTGCATACAATTCAACTAAAACATAACGTAATAGCTGTTAATTATAGCATTTTTTTCCAAAAAGACTTCATTAGAAAATTCTTTGTTCAGATATATTTTCTGTCATTTTTATGCATTTATGTGGTATGAAAAAACATACCACAGAGGTAGCAATGCAACCAATTTTACATTAATTTAAAGACATACAATTATCAGTCTATGACATTCACCAAGAAAGATGAAATAGGGTAGCCTTCACATCAGTTAGGTTTTATTTTTCTTATTCAAATTTCCTTCTGAGTTGCTCACTCACTAGCAACATCCTAAAGTTCTTTGTAAGTACAAGTATACTCAGCTGTAACAGCTAATTTGATGTCATACTGAAAGTGCAGCATAATTATGGACAGACCACCAGAGGAGTTCTGCATTATCCTTGTTTCACTTAAGAGGGCAAAATTGTCCAAGGAATGAATAGAAAATGCCCACTACTGAAAAAAAAAAAAAAAAGGAAAAAAAAAGAGTGAGAGAGACAACTAAAGACTAAAAAATAAAGGAGCAGCTGTCAGAACTTGACAACTGTTGAAGCATACTGTTCTTTTTAAATTCAAGACATCTGTAAGTGCATGTTATGATACTTGTTGCCAAGAAAGTGATGCCTTTATTATTAAAAATATCACTTATAATGCAAATGAGAGGAATTGTGTGTTAAGGTAAAATCTTGGGGATGGAGCTTGTCTCCACACTGATTATCATAAAATATGGAAATGACAGTTTCGGAGTTTATCATCAATATGTTGGGATGTTAAACAGTTGAAAACAGTCAAAAAGAAGATAAAAAGAAGATAAACTGAGGACAGGGCTGAGAACATTCTCAGAGTCATTCCAGTCAGCTTTTCTTCCTAAAAGCTGATTAAAATGCTTGAATCTTTAATACCTATTTTACAATACAAAACTAAAATAGAGAAATACTTTTTTTTTTTCTTCTTCTGATTTCTTACTTTATGGCCAATTATTTTTTTCTGCATAATTCACCACCTCTTATTTATTAACTAAATAACAAAGAGTAGCTTGATAGGAAAAAGATTCAAGGACATCAAAATTTTAGCCTTTTCAAAGCAATTTATTTAAAATTTGCAATCTGCATTAGAGAATGACTGAAAGACCTGCTTTTCTGTTTTCTCGGTTCCACAGCTGTAAAGGAAGCCAATGTACTATGCTCAATATTCTGTAAACCATTTGATTACTTGAATACTGCCATTTCAAATTCCTTTTAAAGCCCATTAAAAACTACAGCACTGTCAGACATTTTTAGCCCTATATTTTAGCACCAAAAGCTTCCTGTCTTTTATTACTTTTTTGTTATTCAGATGTGAAGAGCAATGGCTATCTTTATAATATGTAATTAATTAATGCTGCCATTAATTGGATTTCTATTGTTATTTATGTCATTTCAGGGCTATATTAATAAACTGATAATTTAACTTGCCTCTGGCTAAAAGTTTGCTAATAAGCTGATACACCAGATAGATATTTGAGATTTTTTTTTTTTTCTAGAAGACCAATTGAAGAGCAGTTTCTTCCAACTTAGGAGATTTCAACACAGTCCTCAAAGTCTTCAATGTAGTGACATGCAGAACACATCTCCTGATAGCAGATCTTAGCAATGCCTATATAGCTTCAAAAACCAAGATTTCTTTGTCTGTTCATATCACTAAACATAAACGTTTTATTTAATCTTAGAAACTGCTCTTTAGAAATACTAAAAGTAGTTTATGCGACTAAACCAGTGCCTATTGCAAGAGAGATTCAGATCACAATAATAATGACTGCTCCAAACGTCTACAACGAAGACACCTTGATAGTACATTCTTCTGACCCTTTCTAGATCAAAAGATAGATTCAAAGATTTACACAGAAAACATGTAATAAGCAAAATATTATTTTTTCCTTTGCTTGGAATAATCTGCAAGATTCTTAAAGTGTTTGTAAAATTTTGTTCCCTCTATGAAGTTAGCAGTCTGCCCAATTCATTCTCTTGCTCTGAAATGTTTGTTCTGATCGGTAGCTTGTCGCCTCCTTGCTGTGCTGTATTGACATTTGAGAGGAATTATGAGTAATAAAAATCTGTTCTAGCAGCCTGAGACTGTTTGCTTACAGCTTTGATAGGCTTAACATATTTCTGCCTCCAAGAAATCAAATTCTTTTGAAAAGAAAATGATGTCTGAAACTTAAACTATCTGGAGAATTTGGGGGAGCAATTTTTTGTATATATTTCATATAAATATGTGAAATGGAAGGGGAGGCTCTAGACATATTGAAGTTCATGGGAATTTTGTCATTGGCCTCACTGAAGTTAGCATTTCTTATTACCTATAGAGAATAATTTTTCTATATAGTTATACAAAACTATACAGCTTAGTTTCAACTTTGTTATCATCAACTCCAATAGTATTTTTGCCATGGATTTGCATGGGAACAGAATTAAGGCAGTGTTTCTTTCAGGTTCTCACTTAGTTTACTAACTATGTATTTTCTATGTATTATTATTTATTTATGATTATGAGACATATTCCTAAAACTCCTCAAAATATCTGTATAGTATCACCTCTTGTATAGCTGAATATGTGTAATATTGTTAAATTTTACATGATTATTCCAAGTATTAATTATAATCTGAAGTAGTCCCACCCAAATAATTTGCCCTCCTCATTTATACCAAATTCTTTTAGTACTACCAGCAGAGGTTTTCAATGACAGTAGGTATCACTTGGAAGACACTGAAGGGTTAATCACTTTGCTTCAAAAACACTAGAGTTGTGCTATTAAACAAGAACAAAAATAGACCACAAGAAAAGAATGAAGACCATTCAAGACATGATCTTGAGGGCCTAGTACAGCAAAAGAGAACTAACGCAGATTACTGCAACTGCAATTGGCATTTGGGACATGTTAGTTGCATAATGCTGGAAGAAGAATTTAAGTGTTGAGTCATACCTTAGGAGGATGTGGAAAAACTTAGCACACAGAGTTTTTCTTGCAGCTAGAACTGCAGCACTGACAGCGATTGCATGCTCCTTACCCCTTTACTGTAGTTGTGTGATTCACAGAAGAGTTAAAGAGGCTGGTACGGTATGACTAATGCTTAGGATAAAAACAAGTGATCAGAATGGAATTTTGGGACAAAACAAAATGAAGTCTTTTAAGCAAATTGCTGAATGATCTTATGCAACAGCATAATTCAGAAAGAATATGGAAAACTTAAGAAAACTAGTGGTATGGGTTCCTAGACTTCACTCAAAATTTGGAAATCTAAGAGGTATAAAACAGAGACTGTATCCCACCTTCAATTATCTGCAGAATCCTTAGACAAACCTCTCCTCAAGTGCCATTGGCGTATTTCACTGGAACCTCAGATAAAAGTTCATTTTGAGAACATTCAATTTTCCAAACGAACTTAAGTTGGAGATGGAGTCAAACAAAGTGACCAACTTCCTTTTAGAGCAAAGTTCCAGCTACAGATTTTGAGGGAGAATTGCTCTCATTATAGCTACATATACATCTAAGTCTGTCAGTTGTTGGCTTGTTTATATGACCTTTATTTATCAAATGGTTCTCACATTTCAAGGTTTGATTCAACTTCACATTCACATTAGAAGTGGTGCCATGTCATATCTTTCCATTAACTGACATGGAGTGTCCATAAATCTCTACATTAAAGAGCAAGAAAAAGAAGATGAAGAAGCAAGAAGAAAGAGAATGAAGTTCTTGATGTTTTCCTACCACAGGGCAGGCCCTGAAGAAACTAAGAAGAGAAGAGAAAAAAGGAAAAGGAGGAGGTAGAGGAGCGGCTCACTTACCTCTGAAATTTCAACACCATTGCAAACCAATAGTCAAAGGTCTGCAGTAAATATGGGAAAGATAAAGGAGGGAATAAGGTAGAACTCAAGAGGGGAGAATATGACAGAAAACAAAGAAAAGGGGCAGAACAGCACTGATTATGCTTGTCCTGACACTAGCTAGCAGTTTAGATAACTGAGTAGTAAACAGAAATGCACCATACCTTTTCTTTGTCACTGGCTTCTCGAGCCACAGTAGAGCCCTGAAACAGAAAAAATGGATCTAAAAATGTGCATATGTCAGAAACTAATTTGAAATCGTTACGATAACAGGTCAAAAAGTGGATGAACTGCATCTTCTGAACTTGAGAGCTGTTTTAAAGAAAGGTGATACAGGAGGTAGAATGTCCATAGCACTGAACTTCTGCCATCACTTGAAGAAGATGTATCATGAGAGAAGAAAGATGGTTTAAATCCTCAAATGCTCTATATCTATTTTCCCTCTGACTGTTGGGTTTTCTTCCTCACCTCTCATCCTAATTTTGAGATAACCTTGGAAGTTCAGTTGGCTTGGCAGACTTCTGATCTTTTTCTGCCAGTTTAGCAGTACAGCTGTGTAATAGCCTATTCTATATGGCTACTTGGACATATGTAATACACATTTGAAAAGGATGTCACAATATAAATACATACAAATATTTAAAAAGATCATAAAGTACAAACAAGAACAATGTACCTCAGTGCGATATGAAGTCAAAAGAAGAGATGAGATCAATAGTGGATTCACAAGATTTACAGTTTTTGCCAATGGCATCTTGGATATTTAAAAATACTAGTTATAATCATTAAAAAATTAAGTAAGTTATATGGGCTTTATGAATAAGCTTTAAGTGACCAAAAATGGCTGTATATATTTCCTCTTATTTTTTTTGGAGCAGGACCACACCTTTAAGTACCCAGAGTTTATCTATCATAATTGCAGTGCAAGAAATAATAACTATAGTTATATCTTCATTAACACAGTAATGTGATAACCATTGGATATTGAAAGATGGGTAGATAAGCTCTCTCTTCTTGGAAAGTATGCACTGTGTAAAGAAATGCTGGAGTGGAGTTGCACTAGTTTAAAGAATGTGAGGATTCCCAACCACACCTTTTCATACCCCGTTTGTTCTGTTTGCAGAGACAAACTTACAAAACTCAGAAAGGATGGAGAGAAAAGATAAACATGACAGTACACCCTCAGCTTTTTGTATGGACCAGCAAGCAGGGATTTCATTTCATTATATATTTATCTGATAAAACAAAATGAAACAAAATGAACAAAAAACTAATGAAAGTCTATGATATTTTGGTTTAGTGATGATACATCTTTTACATTGCATTCTGTGCTCCACCTGCATAAGTATTGGCATGGACAAAGGTGAGCAGAAAACCAAACTGGAAAAAAAAAAAAAAAAAAGAGGATTTACAATAGTAGAGATTATTTGGGTTGTCAAATGTTAAGAATGCTATTTATATTTTTATTTGTTGTGCTTTTGGACCAATTTTTTAATGCCTCTGGACATTATGATGCTCTAAAACACATGCAGTTCTCTCAAATTTTTGGAAGTTACTCATCTCCAAGTATGAGATCAGTCACTCTTTCTTAGTGGCACCTTTGGAGAAAATCCTCCAAAAGAAGCCAAGTTATGACTGAATAGTTGATTTCTGCCCTTCTACTAGTCATGTCACGCATCAATTGGTTAATTTCAAATGAAAAACTGCTTATGTCTGGGTAAATTCAAAAAAGAGCAAAAACAAAATGAAAAATATCTTTCTTTGGTAAGCTCTGCTGAATACTGAAAACTAAAAAGTCAACAGTCAGGAAATCAGTTCTTGCAAACCAGATTCAGTCAACTATCTAACCAATTTCTAGGTAAATACCTGACAGTAAGGAAGGATGGAGCAGTATGTAACAGTATGTGTCTCTTAATATAGAATGCTAAGTAAATATCTTAAAATAAGTTTGCAGATGCACTTAGTGGTTCAACACAGAAATTAAATGCATTAGAAAGAAGTAGATTTCTCAGGGAAACTGTATGGTAGTAATATGGTGGTAATAAAAACCAAACCCTTAAGGAAGACTAAGACCATATTTTGGGCATTTATTCTAAGGGCTTTATATTAAATATTGAGAAAAATTACATTTTGGAGCAAAACTAAAACACATCTTATGAGAAAAGCAACAGAAATTCTGTACTAAGAACCATTCTCTTTTTACTTGAATTATTTTTAAAATACAAAATGAAATACGAAGCTTCCATAGTAGTGATGTACTTAGTAGCATAACTACTTTTTTAATAGTTGGTTTATTAACATTATGACATCATGCATTCATTTTAATAAGTGTTCTGCAGAATCAGCTGTGGCTTTCCATAATGTTGATAAAAGCTTATAGTAAGCAGAATTATTATTTCACTTGTGTGAAGTGTTTTACCCTGAGACATTTAGTTATATTTAACGAACATACTTGGTTAAATTGCTCCATGTAAAACATGCACAGTACAGATAAATTTGTACAATTTCTATAAAATAATTTTTCAGCTTTTCCAAACTTAGATACAGAAATAAACCAGCAAATGCTGGTTGTAACATAACACGGTTTTAAATTAATTATAATTTTGAGCAATCTTCAAGCATCAGCAGAATATAGTATTTATATTAAAAGTTTTCAGATACTTTGTCAGTTATATTATCAGCAGTTATTTCTCACCTTTAGATCATATTTTCTATAAACAGATAAACGATGGCTGAACACATTTCTTGTAACAATCATATATATTTCAACTCCATCGACAGTGAGCCGGTACATGCCCAAAAACTGGGGAAGAAGTGTATTCCCATGACACTCCACAATAAACTGCAGAAGCAAAATAAAAAACAGGAATGAGGATGGATATACTTTATATAAATATATATTCACACATTTTTAAAGATGAAACAACAAGAAAGAACATATCTATTTATTGAATACATATTTGTGTGGAGACAAACCTTTGAAAAATCATGCCAGAAACAAACACTTCAGCAGGAGGCTATCCTGCTTTTAAGCCAGTGTTTAAAAAATAAAATTTTGAACTGCAAGTTACAAGTTAAACTTGTAACTCTCAACTTTTACAGATGATGTTAATGAAAGAGCAGGCTCCATGTGGCAGACCAGCTGTCCACTTCTGTGGTCCAAAAGTGCACCTAATGCAGATAGCATATTTGGTAGTGATATCACAAAACAGAAATACTTTTCAAACATCACAATGCTGTATTTTGTATTCTGTTGTCCCTTATTTGATTTGTATATTTCTCTGTTCTCAGTATTAGTTTATTATGATGACCATTGAAAGTACTGTCACCAGCAAGGTGTATCATTATCAGCAGCTATCTGCAATTTCCCATGTGATGGCTGCATTTCAGGGTTAATAGAGTTGAACAGAGAAATACAAGATCTCTGTATTTATTTATTTATTTATCTATCATTTCACACCCTTAAGGTTGCCATATTGAAATACAAATGTGCTACCAACATTGGAAATTTTGGTCAACTGTACCTGAAGCCCGACTTAATATATATATAGATATTTATTTAAATCACCTGTCTTACAAATATTAGTTCACAGTACTATTTAACAACCACTGGAGGAAGCAGAAAAAGTACAGACTACATTGACGATGAGAACTCTTTAAGGATGAATATTTATTCCTACAGTAGGAATGTCCATACTATATTAATCCTAAAACCAACTTGCATACATCCATTCTGTTAAGTCACAATGATGCAGAACAAAAAACAAACAACAGCTTTGTTCTTTCTGTTATTACCAAGTCTTGAACAGAGGAACTTGGAGAAAATTTAAAAATAATTTCCTTAATAGGGAGCAAGAAAACTAACCAACAGTCAGCTTTCAAAGCACACCAGATTTTAAATGTTTGTTGAACAGTGAAACCTCTGTTTCTTTTGTGCCAAAGTGACCTGGTTATTAGAAACACATTACTCTAAAACACAAGAGACTTCAGAACAAATTGACAGAATAAGTAATTTGAATTGTTTAACAAAGATACTTTGCTTGATGACAAATGATGTAACAGAGCTCTTGGAACTGTGAAGATGCAATTTTTTGTAATTTAACTGACTGTAATTTTGGGCTGTGCTAGTTTTAAGGAATATCTCTCACTAACTTTATACTGCAATCTGCACATGCCAAATACAGACTTTCCTTTTTTAAATGACAAAATCAAAAATAGCTTTTAAGAAAGATTTAAGAGTCCTGAAAACAATCGTCTCTGGCATGAACCAAAGTGAATGGATGAGAAAGCTTGAAGCTGTTGATGGTGTATTGAACAAAATTTTGGCTAAAAACTCTGACAAACAAGCTCTTGAGACTACAACAGTTTAGGCTGTGACGTTTTCTGTCTGCCCTGCAGCCTTACTGGAGGTTACAACACCACACAGATGCCACACATGCTCCAGTCTAGCGTTTTAAGCTCAAACTGTCTATGAATGGGCAAAACACCCTAAGCCACAGAAGAGTCTCAGTGAAAGCAGATCAGAACCTCAGTAAGGAAAGATGTATCCCCCCAGATGTAAGCAGCTTGGCAGTTAAAAGGCCACAAAGGCAATTTCAGTACTGAAGAGTGCACAAAGATTGATCGCTTTGCATCTGAGAAGCGCTTCTGTTTTTACCAGACGCGGAAGCGAAGTAGTTGAATTAAAGGCTTTTTGGTCACAGGACTGTCATCAACCTCACAAAGCAGTTACAGCGTGTTCCAGGACACATAGCTCATTTTGACTGTCAGCAATTTCTCCTAAAGATCTGATCATAAAGTGAAATTACAACTATTAATGCTAACATTACAGAAAATCTATTTAAAACAGTAATTCCTGTTATTCAGGCTGCATTGATTATGCTGTTACAAACATCAAGTACATGGCATATATTCTAAAGGCAAATGTCTTTCTAATGCTTTAGAAGGTGGGAAGGATTGTTCTCACAACATTCACTGGATGATTCCTTCTATAAGATCTTTAGTTTCTGCGACAAATTTAGCTTTCAAGAAGAGCTTAGTGCCACAGAATTTCAGGCCACTCAACTGCATAAAGGATCCATCCATTTCTAATATTACAGCTCTTACTTAGAAAGTTTGAGTTCCCATGCTGTAAAAGAAACACTATTATTCCAGTTTTCCAGATGGGGAACTGAGATGCAGAGGAAACAGGAAGTCTGTGCCTCTTGAACAAATGGACCAGGGCATGTCAAGTACCAGGCTAATCCCTGTCTCCCCTGTTGCCTCCAGCTGCCAGGGCATAGTTTTGACACATTTAAATTATCTCTTCAACCCCAGCTATTGCCAACTCTCTGATTTTAACCTTTCCGGTCCTGAGAGTCCCCATCTGTAAAACAGCAATGCCATTAATACAGAACACGTAAAAAATATCCAGTGTAACAGCATAAAACTAACCCTTTGGTTGGCAGTATACAGCCATCTCCCGAACTGTTCTGTGTTATGTGCCATGGGAAAAGGCAACTATTGAGAGTAGCTTAAGTCCTGTTTGAAAGTTGGAGTCAGTCATTTGCTAACGTGGTTGTTTCATTTTAATACATTTGCTAATGTGGTTGTTTCATTTTAATATTTTGCTAACAAGTCTTCTGAAAAGCCCATGTCACTAGCATGGAGCACAGGACATCTGATAAAAAGGGACTTGGCTGTATGACTGCAGACTACTAGGAGAACTTCCTTCCCAAAGCAGATCAGGTACTGCAACCATTGCTTCCTGCTCCCTGATGACTGTGCAGACTTGTGCCAGTGCAAGTTAAAGAAAAGCCCCTAAAATTATTTCAGTGCTTTCCATAATAGCATTTCTTATCCTTTCGGGGAGACAATGGAAAGAGGGAGGGATGCTGCTTGCTTTCAGAATCTACACGGTTGGTCTAGAACTTCCTACCTTTGAAACTATCAATCCCCCATATCTGCATCACAGAGGAGGCAAAACGTGTCATCTGTTTGGGTGGGAGTCCAGCAGGACTTGCACTGGTGACTGTGGTTGGTAGATTTTCAATTTGTCCATCTTGATATAAATGAAGTAGCAATTTAGTCACCCCAAGGTGCTTTTTAGGAATGATTTCCTGAAGTTTCCCACTCACAGCTGGAATAAAAGTGAGCCTAGAAAATAAGCCAGTACATGCTTAACAGGACTGCTAAATTTCAGTGAAAGAAAAGACCTTCACTCCTTTTTGTTAATTCTTTCCAAAAAGAGCATTAAAACAATTCTATCAAGCAGCCTTGCTAAATAATTCTATAACACTTATCTAATACATTCACAAGTCCTTCTACGTAGTAACAAAATCCATTTTTTAAAGAGCGTTACAATAAACACCCTATCATTTTTCTTATTAATTCAGACAATTTTCATTTTTCTGCACAGCATGAGGACAATATTACCATTAACAAAATAAAGTATGATCAGCATGTTGACACATTTTATCAGCTGTGCAGCATATAGTTTTTAAATATGTAATTTTCTGAGCTCTCTTGAATCCCATGCTTAAAGCTGAAAATGAGTAAGAAATTCTTTATGACCTTATATCCTCATTATTCTTTGTATAAATACAGCCTCAAAATTCCTTAATAAGAACAGAACTTATCCCATCTCATTTTACATGAAAAATACGACTCTTAGCTTCTTACTTCCCCTTGGTAATGCTAGTAAGCTATCAGGAAGACTAAAAGATAACATGGTGTGCATAACTGTATTGGCAAATATACTATGCCATTTTTGGCTCTTAAAAAAAAAAAAAAAAAAAAAAAAAAGAGTGAAATAGTGAAATTTCAGTTTTTGCTATTTCTCCTCTTCTCCTTGCAAATAATCTGGGGAATGAGCTTGACATCAGTGAGGACTAACTCCTGTGAGGATCAGTGAGGATCAATCTCATTTCTTATGTGAAAACCCAACATTGCTATTTCTCACAGGTAGCTATTTGGAAACGTTAATTCAGAAACATACAACATGCTCATTCTCTGTTACCCCTTTATGTATTATCTTCAAGATTTCCCACAACTTGATTGGGAACGCTATGCTTGAATTATCAGCTGCTTAGACGACAAGTCTATAATTTCACTAGGACACTTTCATGAACTGATTTGAATGGCAAGCAATATATAACTATTTACAAATGTTTTGGACACTGAAAGACAATACTCCTTTTTTGGGCTCAACTTTCACATCCTCTTGCCCACAATCTGAAAATACCTTTCAGCAATATGTTGTGTGTACATGCATCTGCAGGTGGGATCAGCTCTCAGAAAGGAGGCTGAAGGGTTGTCCAAAGAGTTACATGAAGTTTCAGAACACTCAGATTATTGCCATTTACTTGAACCCTACTAATTTCACAGAAACATATCCATTTAGTATATATATGACCCACTGAAAGAATTAATTAGCTGAATTACAACACACAACAGGAAGTTGTAACAACATTAGATGTAGATTTTCACGATATATAAACTTGTTTTACTCTAGTAAATTATTTAATAAAGTATTTTTATTTCAGGAAGTGTTCAATAAATAAACAAGTTTTTAGCATACAAGCCCGGTGATTCACAGCCTTATATTTCATGTTGATTCAGACTCAGCCCTTAATTTACTGCCAAGTGCAACGTAATCTGAACGTGACCAACACCTGTGATTATCTAGGCTGCATATCCGCTACCAGGAACATTAGTCCTGATAATGCTACAATCAAACGAGTCAATTGCTGGTCTCTTCTGAAAGTGCTCTGCACAGCATCAAGAGCAGAATACTAAATATACTGAATATACAAGGAACAGCAGCTGGTGAAATCCGGGCCTCAACAGAGACAGTTGAAAAATCTCACTGAAAGATGGGATATCTACCTATGAAATATCCCATCTTTCAGTGAGGTGTTTTTCAATAACAATTCCAGTCCATGGTGGTCTGGCCCATTTGCATAGGTTGAATTCCATCCAATGCCCTTGCTAACAAATTTCTTATCTTTGTGGTCACTTCTATTACAGGAAACAGTGGGCCTAGTGATGGAGGTTACATGTAGTCTGTTCGGATGAGAACACTTCTATTCCTATCTCTATTTTTTATGCTTCCCCTGCTTTTTTGTATCAAAGCTGCTTTATAAGATGGTTATCTTGTCACAGGGCAGAAGACCATGTTCTATGCAGCCTCTTGATTCACACCAGGAGCTAGCAGAACGGCTTTTCCAAAGCATGCTTTTAAGCAAAACTGCCATAAATGTTAACCTCTTACTACACTGGGGGACACATAGAGTCAGGGTCACCGTTAGATGGAACGTATCCTTCTTCATGAAAGTTTGCATTTAAATAATAGCACATTAAATTGCCTTGCTTTGCCTTTTTACTGACTCTTCCCCCCCTTTTTGTCATACATAAAGATGTAACTCAGGAAGAAAAAGGGAGGAAACAGAAAAACCTAGCCATTGACAACCCATGCAAGTAATGACATGGATGGAGGATGACACAAGCTTAAACTTAGCTCTGCCTTAGCAAGCTACTGACTTGATGTTAAGTTACCTCAGCACAAATTACTGAACACCTGGTCCCTACCCGCTTTTCTGGGATATTCCCCAGCCTAGGTTGTGACAAAACTGCTTTTAGCCTGCAATAATGATTCTCCATCTATTTAAGATTATCATATTTTCACCTACCTCCCACTCAATAACCATGCACTATTCCTCGATTCGTGAGCAGCCCTGAACCATGCACTCTTGGTACATTTTCACCGTTTTTCACATTATTGTCTATGATTTTTTTTTTCCTGTTTCTTTCAAATTTTTTCCTCTGCAGAAGTTAAGGTTGTATTTTTTCCTGCTTTTGTTTTTTCCTTTATGTTGTTGTCTTTCCCTTTTAGCTCCTTCCATTCTCCCCTTTCTTTTCATTCACTTCCAGATCACTCCCCCCTGTTCCCTGCCTCCAGTAATCGGGCACTTTTTCTCCTTTACCAGTGTGCCGCATCTACTATTCACTTCTGCAGGTTGCCATAGAAACAGGCAGGCAGTGCAATAGGTATCAGTTCTACATGCAATTACCTGTGCAAGGAAGAGAACGTGCAGTCAGCAGCCAGTTACGGAAAACCTGAAGGATACCCACACTCGTGATTAGTTTTATACTCGAAATATTGTGTGCTAACAATGCCCTCTTGTTCACTTGGTTTGAGATGGCTTCTCTATTTCTTTTTCCTTGCAAAAACAGTTAAATCACCTGGCTGTCAGCAGTGAGGAATAGCGCATCCCTTCTGAAGTCCATTTTAATGAAAAAAGGTTTTGGTTTTTATGAGAAACAACTCAAGTTGTTTTCATTTTATTTTTAAAAATATCCATCCTGTCCTTCATCTATTCTCAAGGAGGACATTGATTTACACCAATTTAATCTTTACAGCAAGTTTAGCTTGCTGAGAAGGACAGCATGTCTTGATTCAGACAGTTCAGAAACAACATCTTTCTACAGAATTTTGTTCAGCTGGCACTGATTGTCCTTGAAAATATTTGTACTTTATAAAATATCCACACTAGCATATTCTGTATTTTACGTAAATGACTTGATAATTTTTTTGCACAGGGCAATACTTCCAAAGGAAACATATAAACATAGCTCGAATTTATGCTGAAATTAAAGTTTTTCTTTAAGGAAGACACAGGGTACACCTGTTCTTATTCAGGTTGAATTCCTGGCAGTGCACTTATCACAGCAGACTTTGCTGAGCTCTCCTTTAATAGTGACAAAAGGAGCTGTAGGCTAAACTCCAGTTTTCTGATCTGTGCTTTTGGCATCTGGAGCATAGGTTTTAAATATAACAGCACTAGGCTTGAAAGCATTTCAAATGAATATTTGTTTTTGCCCTCAAAAACTACTTAAGTATGTAACATTAACATGCTTGATTAACTTACACAACTTTAAGCTGTTGAACCACTAAATGTAAATAAGGCCAGTACAGTGAGGACTTTTCCAGTATGGCAAAGTCTGACCCACTTGACCATATTACAATGGTTCTAGTATATTTGACAGGTAAATGATGTTCAGCTGAAATAGTGCCTGAAGAGCTGCTAGGAGAGTTCTACTAATAACTGTTTTACTGACAGCACACCAATATTCTAAGCAGCCCAAACTAAATATGACTAAAAGCAGTATTTCACACTATGCATCAGAAAATACAATAGTAGTTAAAAACTGACTAGCAAGGAAATTCATAGCAGAAGAACTTAACATGTGATACATGTCTACATTTACCATAGTGCTTAGAAATCTAGCTGTTGCAGTCTAGGCCTCTTGGTTTTTAAATGCAGATGGAAAGCTGGACCTGGACTTTACGCTTGTTATAAATGTCAACATCTTTTGCAACTTCAAGCACGGAGAAAGGCCTTAATCACCCTATTTGTTTAGGCCAGAAGTGGTGGGCTTAGTTGTTTATTTTTTCCCCTGGATTTTTTTTTTTTTTCAGATTTGCAAGAAAAAAAATAATGAGCTCTAGTGTTCTTACTCAGTGCTGAAAGCATCAGACTCATTTGTTGAGAAAACAGTGAGTGTTTAGACTGAAGTGTTCACCATCTGTCTGAGGTTGTAGGCCTGACTGCCACTAACAAAAAAATAGGCATCATGTCAGATGGGGTAAATGTTTGAATGCAACTCACAATTCTGGATAGTAAATATAATTTTAAATTGTAAGAACTACTATTTACAATTCAACAGTTTTAATTTGGATTTGCCATATATACTTATATGCTGTTTCTATAGTAACTTCTCCTGATACCCCTTCAATCCTGGTTCAGTTTTAGTTATTTACACATTTCTGGTATGTAGCCTTAGGCTTGGAATTCAAGCATTTCATTTTTAATATCGTTAAAGTTTTTATTATTATTTTAAATTTTAAATAATAATAGTAGCAGTACAGTAACTTGGGAGGCATCTAACTTGACTACTTTTGAAAAACACCACCCAACATTGCATTAGAGCCTCTACCTAGAAAGGAGAAAGCTGTTAATTCAGTCAAACTCACATATTTTATTTTCACTCCTAACAAGTTACTAGCCATTCTGTTTCATGGAAATAGCCTAATTTCTCTAAGTTGTCCAGTCGTGTCCTTTGTAATTTTGGTTCATTAAAAACCAGGCATTCTACACTTGATAATGTCAGTCTACATGTCAATTTTTAATCTTTTGGTGACTCTCAACACATCGCTGTTACTTGGAGTTGTATTTCAGAGATGTTCATAGGAAAACTGCCCTGCTGCACTTCTCTGCTGACCCCACTATCTCCCAGATACCTCATTGGCAGCTCAGTAATTCAAAAAGGTGCAAGTGGAATGACAGCTATTTTGTAAGTGCCGGGGATAATGACTGTTTAGATGAATGAACAACATTTACAGACTCTCACACCTCTTGACTTATTTTGACATAATCCACTCCCTAGTCCTCTTTGGTTAAAGACAGCCACCCAATCGTATTTATTTTTCACAGATTCATGAAGTCTTGAAAACCATTTGGTAAGGCTTATTTGGTTCTAAGCAAGGAGAGAGTTACTTCCAAGGCCCAGAATGATTCCGTCAGCTTGGAGCTGTTAGCAGGAATAAGAAAACAGGTGAGTAAATATTATGGTTTACATGAAACTCAGAGTTTCAGCCTGTGGAAGAAAGCTGAAGTGAGTCCACAGAAGTGGAAAAAAAGAAGACTGAAAAAGAGATAGGAAAGAGATGATTTGTCACAAATAGTATACATTTCAATCATAATCATGTCAGAAGTAACTGGAAAACAATTACTGCCTTCCTGGACAGGCGGAAGAGGGTACAAGACGCAAAGTGTTTAAAAGTTACTGTTCATAATGGACAGATGACCTAACGTCAAGTCTCTTGGAGGTTCTAATGTGATACGGGAGACTTGGGAATGTGGGAAACATTTCCTTGAATCATGAAATTCACATGAATCACCTCCCTTGTCTTCACGCACCTGAGAAAGATTATTCCTCCCAGGAGAATCTCTGCACTACATAACTGGGTCTCAACACACCTGCATGCTCCTCTCCTAGGAAGACTGAGCCTTCCAAACACAGCTCTGCTCTGAGAGGCACCTGGCACAGGGTCTTGTGAGAGGCCACGCCACTGGAAGCTCCAAACTGGTCAGACACGATCACACTTGGGCTGTGGAGCAAACTGGGTCAGAAATATTCACATAAGTGGTGAGTACTGCTGGGAATCAGTGAACTGAAAATGAAGGAAGGCTAACAAGAAGACTTTTCCCTAAAAATGGGATACTTTTGTGTGCAATTACAATTAGCCTCTTCAGCAGTAGCGATGATTACAATTCAGGAAGATACTGGGCAGTAAGTTAAGTATGTAAGTCAGTATGTAATATATGTATATATATCTATTTATATATTTACTCTCTTGGCAGAAGAGAATGCCAAAATAAAACAGAGCTCAAGAGAACTTGTTTTATTGACAAGGATTTCCACAAGGGTAGCAGTGCAGTACGTGAAGAGTCCTGCACTACTGCAATGGAGCCATCTGACAGAACCTGAAGGTACAACCATCCATCCCTGTGAGAAGTGGACAGCCCATGGACTGCGCTCTGGAATTGATTCTAGGTGGGATGGAAGAACTTGCATCCAAATAATGAAATCCTTCCCAGGAACAGGATGCCCATGTTCAAACTCCAAAGTAGGAATAGTAAGTGGCCTAATAACTGAATGGTTTGCTAGTACAGAGGCAGCCTAAGGCCAACTTGTGTGGGATGACTTGGTCAGTCACAACTGTAAAGACCTGTTCACCAGGACAATGGGTTCTCTGGATTTTGTCAAGCATGCTAAGTTATACTTCCCTTGTCTGAAAAATGTCTAGAGAAATGAGGGGACAAGCTGCTGTACCTAATGATAGCGAGCTTGTAATTACCAGCAGCAAAACACTGGACATGGTATCAGTCACCTCGCCAGGGTTAGTGGGATTTAATTTAGATTTTCTTTAATTAATTAGAACAATTTTGTTCTTTTAACAGCACATTACTCAAGACACTGAAATTAATTTATTTCATTAAAAGTCCAATTATTAAATTGCCTCTGTACTTGAGTTCATTGGCATTTGCAAAGTGCTCTCAAGTTCCGAGACAAAAAGAAATATCCGTTGTATCTTTATGAATCTTTTGGAGGCAACACTGAAAGCTTTCAGACTCAAGCTATTTAAGATACTTACATAATGATGTATAAAATGTTACTAATACTACATAAGCACATGCTTCCATTCATATATGGACGTTTGCCAGTAGAAAATCAAATCAGATGCCTGGTACAGATAACTTGCAAATCATCATTACTTATAACCTAGCCTGTTATGAACCCTGATGTTTTGAAAGCATTAATGAATATAGATTACAATAACGGTTAATTCTTATTAACACTGTCTTCACTGATACACTCTTGAACAGATGTGACTGTTTTGAGAAGCAACATGACTTCTCAGCTGGATTAACGGTCTCAAAAATCTGGATCATTAATAGTAGTTACTAATGCCAGACAAGAAATGGACTAAAACTTTTAATTTTCCCACACTGCTTCACAAAGGAAAAAGTGTTTTCAATTAAAGCTAAAATTGTAACTTTGAACATTCTAATAGGCGATAACCCCATAATTACAATTAAATAATAGTTTGCATTTCTTGTCAGTAAAATTGTAATTAAAAGATGGTCTTATGAAGATTTCTGATAGGGACAATGTTTGTCTGTTAAAATAAATACATGCTGGTATTACATTTTATTTAAACAGAATAACAACATGCAGAGAGGAAGGAGTTAACATCTATCTCACTGAAGGCTTCACAGCCACTCTGGGCTTAAGATCTTACTTAAACACAACAAAAGTGGAGAGGGAAGCAGATGGAAGAAGCACTGCAAGGATGGCTAGCAATTCCTTCAATTCCTAGCACTCCAAAATCATGCCTTTGTCTCTCTTCTTCCTCAAAAGATGGCTTTAAAACTGGTTTTACACAAGTAGTATAAAAAATAGCCAAGCTGGGTACTTTATATTCACTCAGTGTTGCATTCAAAATAGAGCTTGTGATTTCTATTACAGTTGCTGAAGCTATCAGAAAATGACTAAACATCACCACAAGAGAAGACAAAACAACAACAACAACAGATTGTCCTTAAGTCTTTACCTGGAATCCCAACCCACGGAAGTGAGCAGGAAAGTGGAAAGAAGGGAAAAAACACACCTTCTTTTGGATATCATAGTTTATATGATTTTTACCATCTTTCCTGGTTTATGCAGTTTTAGAGCTTATTCAAACAGATCTGGGACTAAGAAAGTTAGCACTGATTTTTATTAAGGCTTCTTCTATTTCCCGAGTTCTGCTCCTTTCTGTACCATCCTCAAAAATCATACACTGGCACAGTATTAAAACTGCCAGTGTTGATTTGAGGCATCTCCTCACTTTCAAGAAAATTAGAGAACCACACATTGGCAAAACCTTTGTTTTTTTAATAGCAAAAATTTTACATTAATTATACCATTAAAAAAATTTTGTTTTCATACAATACAACATGTATTATTTGACATCTGGTGTTAGTGAAGCACTTTCAGTGATTAGACCAGGAAGAAAGAGGTCATCTTTCATACAGCACCATTCATACACTTCTACACAGAGACCTCCAAACTAGCCCAGAATAAAGTAGCTTCAAGACTGGAATGCAGAGAAAGAGCATCTTCCTAGTGAGGTAAAGGAGCTTACTCATTTAAAACTTTTAACACTCTAAAAAAAAGATTGGCATTTTAATATATAAGAAGAGATCCCACACCCTGACAATAAATAGCATGTTACCTGATGGTATTTCTTCAGTATGTTGTGCATTTCTGCTACATCTTCACTTGTTATAGTTTTGATGATATATCTTTTGTCATAGGACGTATGAAACCGGGCACCACTGCGTGCTTGGGAATCATTGGCAAGCGGTGCGCTTCTTGTCAATGAGTTCTGTCAATTGATTAACAAACACACATCATCAGACAAAAATATGCAAGTTTTAATTAAAACAAATATAAAACATTTATATTTATTTTTAAATCTTTTTCAATATGCATCAAGCTGAATTAGACAAAGCATGTAATTATATTGCATTACCTTGACAAATCATTTAAAAATATTTTCAGAACAAAAGAGTGTTTGGGGAAATTTATTGACCATCACCAATTTAAAAGTCAATGAAAATTTACTGCCCTTTGTTACGGATATGTTATCAGTATTTGGGAAGAAAACATATAGTCCTTAAAATCCAAAAGAACCACTGTACTACACCATAATAAGTATACATAGAGGATTCACCCCTAATAACAAGATAATTTTACAATGAGCAGGACCTGTTCTTGAGCCAGTGTGATCTAGTAGGTAACAAGAGTTAGATTTCTGAGTTCTAGTACCAGAGCTATTACACTGATTTCCTATCCAGTATTAAGCAAGTGATATTATTGTATAGTTCTCCTTTTGGCAAAATAAATATGTCCATCTTCCCACAGGCTCAGGAGACGAAGATCAATTAATGACTGTACAGCAGTCAGGAGAAAAGACAGTTAGAGGTTAGAGACCATTTTTAAACTGAAGCTTGAGATCCAACAGTAGCGAAAGCTGCCTTTTTTTTTTTTTTTTTCCAGAAAGTAAGCAGTATTCAGAATTTTTATAATTAAAAACAGTAAAAGTAAATTAGACAAAATATAACAACTTGCTTTTGGCTCATCTTTCTTTACCAGTAAATGTTACACCAATTGTTACATAATTGAATCACAGCATTTTAAAAATAAGTAGTAAGAGCAGCAGCACAGCCATGAGAAAACACATGCTTACACCCTATATACATTTCCATAAACACGGCCCATACTCTGTAAAGATTAAATAAGTTAATTACAACCCTGAATATAGTCAGGGACAGTAGTATTTCTATGCTTATGCAATGTACTTGCAGTAAGCCCAGGAGTGATATTTAATACATCACTCCTGGTAAAAGGAAAATCCAGTTCCTGCTATCATCTCTCATTATACCACACTGTACCAACAGCTGTTGCTAAATTGAAGCACACTTCCCCCCTTCCACACTCAGAGAGCACAACGTTTTCCCTCCAAGAAGAAAAGCCATTATCACAGAAAGAAGATGTAATTAAATTTTGTATGTAAGTGGAAACTTTGCAACAGATTTTACAGATTTCTAAATATCAAAATTTCAATTCCAGCAGCTACAGAACCCAACATGTTCTTGGGGTTTGATAAGGCCCCATGAATCAAGTCACAAAATACTTACAAAGTAATTACAAATATTCTCCCTCCACCAGAACCTGGCACCCAAACCACCAGAGGTTATTTTATAGGAGCTGTGTTTTCTTTGGAAGTTTTACCATGAAGGAAGATGTGCTTATGCTTTCATTCCAGCAATGCAGGGATCTGCAATCACAAGCTCCAGGAGCTTCAGCAGGAGCTGTACATGTAAGTTCAAGCACAGTGTCCAACCACAGTGCCAGGACGTCAGCACAGGTGTCAATTATTATTAAGTGGTAACCTCAACCACGAGATGAGGGCAACTATAGCCCTAATTTAAGTAGGCACTTGAACACATGCAATTATAATTCCATATTTCTAATTGTATACAGGAAACCCATTGGCCTCAATAGGCCTTCAAAATATTTAAGTCCTGTCCCAAATGTGGGGATGCTTTCTTAAATCAATTTAACATGAGGTAAGAATGTTTTCCCACAAGCTTACTTTGTTCAACTGAAATACTCAGGAGAAGTAGGAATAACATTAAATCACCTAAAAGCACACAGCTCTATGAGGCCTTATGAAAATGAAAAGCTTCATTATGACACATAGGAGAAATAAATCTTTGCACACTTCTCCCTGTATACTTCTAGACTTGCTCAATGAATTAGTCATTACTAATATCTGTGACAAAACGTGATGCTTTCCTCTGTAATCCTCTCTGTCCACTAAAGAAAAAAAGTATGTGAATGCTTTCCTAATGCTTATTATAAAAAAAAATAATTTATCTAAACTGAACAGAGCTTTTGGGACAACCACTGAAGACTCAGTTCCTGCTCTGCACTGTCCTTTGCTAGCCAGTTTTAACAGATGCAAGCCCTGATACACTGAAGATACTAGATATGGGAATTTAAGCATTACTGTAGTTTTCCGTACCTGCTTTCAGATGTTCTTATTCAAATTCATTTCCCACCACTCCATCACTGAAATGTTTTTATGTACAGACAATGTCTACTCAAGAGAACATGTACTATACATTGACTGAATATTCTTAGTACTACACTTGATGTCAGTACTCCATTAATTTTAAAACTGAACCATAAATCGAGCTAGTCTTAGAAACCGCCCTCTGTTGAAACATTCTATCTTCTGGAGTCAGAATTTGGCTTTATTTCCAGGGCTTATATTTAATTGTTTTAAATGTCAAATTGATAATATATTTTTTTTTCTTTTTTCTTTTTTTTTTTCCTTTTTTTCCAAATACTATGCAAATCCAGTTCCTTTCATCACCAGCTCTGGAAAATATGATAAAACACAATAATTATTCTTAGTTTTGAAAAAAGCTAAAGCATGGGTAATCATCAGTGTATATAATGAATTGAACTACTGCTAAATTATTAGGCTATAATTCAGTTAGCAATAATAAAGGCTACTGGGTAATTATTTGTTATTGTTCCCAGAAGAAAAAGGTGCATTATTCTGAGGTTAACTGTTGCAATAAAGCTAAACTACTTGTCAGTAACCACAGTTTTCTGAACGTATTGCTCCCAGAGAATCCTACCCTTTAAACTGTAAGCCATGTGGTATAAATCTTGAAAGCAATTAACCTAGGGGGAGCCTTAAGTTGTTTTGCTATAAAAAGTTGCGAAAGAGTATACCTGCCAGTCTGCCAAGGAACCTCAGAAGGAGGAGGGAAAGAGGGAAGACAATGAGGAGAACACGGACTAGCATTATTGTCCAAAATTTCAGGTACTCTTAAGGTATATTCCAACATTCTTCACCAAAAGGCATGTCAGATTTGAGTGAAAGAAAGATCTAGGAATACTCAATATGACTGAAAAAAATGAGTGTTTTTATTACAAGTAAAAGCACCCTGCTTCCAAAAGTCTCTCTGAATCTCAGTACTGCTGGTAATGCCATGACTGAGATGCAGCCCACAGAAGATGCTGCTTCTCTGGACTTTCAAACTGCTGTCAATAATTCTGTGCCCAGAATGGGACAAAAATAAACCATTTTTACTACAAACCACCTCACTGCCATTCCTATAACCCTTCACTCCTTTAGAATCTGTCACCTTTGGTCTTCACAAGCACTAATTGCACTCTTCCAAGTGTTAGGCCTTAAAATAGTTCTTCCTCCTTTTCAGGTACAGCGTTCCTGCAAACACAACCTCCTTTCATATCATTATCAACCAGGACTATATAGTATATATTTATGTATCAACCCATCAAAACCAACACGTACATATTCTCACTCTTCTTTTTGTTATTATTTTTTAATATTTCTTGTTGGAATATGGTACTCGACACATTTAAAAATACAGACAGCATAAGCAGTAAGAAATTCTAACTTAAAAAGAGTGACAGCCGTAAAAATAAGAGAATGAATTATCTACTATTCCTTTTATCATGCTTCTTTCATTACAATTCAAGCCAGGCATAAAAAATAGAAGCTAGTCAGATTCAAATAAAAATTAATAAATTTAGTCATATTCTAAATCAACTGGACAAAACCTCATTAAGTCACTTAGTTTTCACTGATTCTTGTCTTCTGCAATAGCTGTTTTTTCTAATGGAAATGAATTCCGCCTGATTGCTAACTGTAATGACAAGTTAATTTGCAAATACAACTATCATACCGAACACATTTCTAACAAGAGAATATAATACATCTGTAGATAATTATTTAGCATACAATTTACTGGTTCTTAATGTTTTAATAGATTAGAAAGGGCGAGGCATTTATTTTTGAGTAGATGGCTATTTTATTATTAGTTATCTATATCAAGTTTAATTAAGAATGCATGTAACTATCATTTTACCACTTACATAATTAATTTGTTAGAATAAACCAAACAACATTGTGCTAAGCAGCACCACTATATATGAGCACAGGTAACCTGACTGCCTTCTCCACAATACTCTGACTCTAATAATAAATTAAAGATCAGATGGATGTTTAAACATTAAACATGTTGAAGATAAGAAAACCCCTCTAATTAAATTGTTGACACTTTGTTTTTACTAACTCTCCATTCCTGTAATAACTCTTTCAATACAATGCTCTCTTCAGAGACAGAATACAGCTCCTTTGAACACTGAAAGGAGGAGGAAAATGAAGGATATTTAAGATCAATGATAATTGCTGTGCTTTCTTTTGATACTTGTGTAAGTTTAATTAATAAGTATGTTTTAAAAAGATGAAAAATTAAAACGAATGCCATCATACTGGGCTCATTACTAGTCATTGTATTATCACTTTCCTCTGCGAATAATGCATGGCTCAGCGTTGTCTGTGGACAGCTTTCTTCGTCATGTTTCACACTCACTTCTGTGTACAGAGAAAAGTTCTAATTCCTTCTAGTTCCTCTAAGGCTGCTAATGTACCAAGAAAAATATCCTACCTTTCAAATATTCTGATTTTTTTCCTTTATAGCTAAAAATCAGTGCAAAATATCCTTCCTTTCAAATATTCTGATTATATTCCTTTATAATTAGAAATCAGTCTTCATTGTTGCATGATCATTGCAACAATTAATCTTAATAAAAAAATCACAAAAATTGGTTTGCACTTGATAAATCATTATTAGCAAGTAAATCAATGAGCAAAGTGGACACAATATAGCTACTTAAAAATAACTTAAAAAAGAAAACAGTTTGAATGGGGCTTTGAGCAATGTGATTTAGTGGGAGCTGTCCCTGCCCACGGCAGGAGGTTGGAACTAGATGATATTTAAGGTCCCTTCCAACCCAAACCATTCTATGATTCTGTAACACTAAGATCCTCCACTTCTGAGGTAAGTGAATCTAATTAACCTGTTTGACCCCAAACTGTTAATTGTAAATCAAAGCATTTTGCACCCCATTCAACCCTGACAAACATATCTACTGTACTATACTAACAAATAAGTAGTACATATATTAGACATGGAAGAGATTCTTTGCTGGAAAATACAAAGTCTCTTCTAAGTTAGCACATAGTGTCCAAGGAGGTCCTGCTAAACTCTCTTTCATGCACAGCCATTAGTAAAGCTGAAACTGGTAAGACATCCCTGACAGAAATATCAGTAACACCCCATATGGTGTCTAATATGCACAGTCTACCACACAAAGCATGGAAAGTTTGTGGAATTTTCTCTTTTAAAATTACATATTACCCCAAAAGACATATCTAGATGAGGACATAATAGTACAGTAGAGCAGAGCAGAATATAATAGAATATTAAAATAGTAAGTTAAGCATCTCTTTTATCCAAACAGAAAATAGAAGCAGGGCTGAGGGAGGGAGGGAGGGGGAAGGAGAAGCAGGAAGAGACAGATGATGGTTAATGCCAGACTGAGTTCCCTTGGGCTCTGCTTCTTAATTAGGGGAAGACCAAGTGGAATATGAGCAGATAGGAAAGGGGCCTCTACTCACTTACAACAGATCTATGAGCCGCAAAGAGAACAGGAAGGATACCTTTCAGATATAGGAAAAAACCTTCTGAGTTTCATCCTCTGAAGGTACAGGTTCGATGTCCTAACAACCCTTTTACTATCACTCACTGCTGCTACCTAACACTTGCATACTGCGTGAGGAGACAGTTGAGTAGCCGTACAATATCACTAGACTAGAGCACTAGTCAGAACAAGGCAATAAAAATCACCTGCTTATACTATGTCTTCAGTGAGCAGAAAACTCAAAGAAAACAGGGTCACAGTATACCCTGTTCATGTTTTCTCAGCTGCCTCAGCCTCTGCTTCAGCATGCCTCGGTCCTCGCCCTCACGACTCCAACATCTGCCAGCCACACGTACCCTGCTCCACTTAACAGCTTCACTTAGCAGCTCTCCTGAAGCCTACTGCTCTGAGTGGCAGTGCTCTGCCAATTCCCCATTCACCTCCAATTTGTGAAGTTCTAATCTTGTGCCTGCTGGCTTTTGGTCTCAGGAGAATGGAAAGGTTTTGTACTTTTAAAGTGTGAATACTTTTATGAGGTCATTTAAAGACTACGCTAAATTACTTGTGTAATTACTTATACAACTGAAGACACATTTAGCGTGCCAAGTTCAGAGATACCTCTAGCAAATACATTTCTCTTTTGCGTACCTCCCCCTCTCTCCCAGATAGTTTCCCTCTGAGAAATAACTGCCTGAAAGTCTCACTGTCCTTACATAAACCAATATAAAAAGTATCAGCTATATTGCACTGAATATCAGGCAACCAGAAATATTCATCTGGTCTTCCGTACTAACAGGCTACAAATGACAAAGAACTTGTCCCATATCACAGAATTAATTTCTGATGAAATGATCTAAGTACAGCTTTAAATATATGAATATATAAATAAATAAGAGCTACACCACTTACTAGTATGTCATTTCCCAAAGAGTTCTTGATACAGAAAGTTACTCAGCACACCTAAATTATACCATAATTTCACCTTAGCATAGCATATTCTTTAACAATTTAATTAAAAGTTCTTTTCTTATTACTATAGACCCCTTCTTTTCCCTCAGCATCTCTGTCAGTGTAGAATTTTATCTTACTACAGTGAAAGTGCATTAGTTAAGGAAGATGTGTTTTCTAGAGGTGCTCTTGGCACCTGATCCAAAATCCTTTGAAGCTCAGAGGAGCTTCTCTGGAGCATTCAACAGAATTTCACAAACTAGAATCCAACACAAATGCTACACATCACAAGCCATTTCATATCACCCAGCTTCTCTTAAATTGAACTCCAATCTTGGCTTTTGGTCAAAGCACAACTTTGAGAAAGACAGTCTAGATTTTCCAAATTCAAAAGGCAAAGATTCACCACTACAGTTGTTCTAGTACTTAATCATTTATATTGCTGAAAAGGTGAGTTTAATTCTGAATTTGAATGATTTTCAGTTCCAGTCATTCTTACTTACCTAGTATCTACAACTGTTTCTCTGCAAGGATACTCACATGCTACTTACTTCTCAATTCTCATTTTTACAAATGAGGCAGGTCAAGCTCTATCACTCCCATCACAAGGCATTCTCTATGTTCCAAAAATCCTTTGATGCCATTTTCCCATATTTCTTTTTTATCCAAATTGTCAACATTTTTTATAAGATGACTAGCACCCAAGCTATATATAGTATTAACTTCAAGAATAAAACAAATAGATGTTCAAAAAAGTTACAGTTCTTCCTGGTCTTATTTTACATCCTGCAGTTTATCCACCCATGGGAGCAGTTTATTCCTTCTCATCAGGAGCTCACACTAATGCTAAATTCTTGTCCTCTTTGACCTTTTGTTCCTTTTCAGAGCTATTACCTCCTCAAATGCAGCCTTCCCCTCTGTAGTTCTGCTTTCCCTTTTATCCGTATAATTATTCATCTAACTGTATTAAAAGGTATCACGTTTGGACATGCTCAGAATGCCACGTAATCCAAGTTGTTTTGTGTGAAATCCTTGTCTTTATCACGCTTTGCCATTTGGACAGATTTTGCATCTTCTTCAGGTTTTCACTACATGAAATGTCAATTGCTCATTGACAATTACATTTTGATTGTTGTCATTTAATCATCTATTATTCACATAATTTTTAATTTTTGATTACAACTCCCCCCATATAATTAGCATTTTAGAAAATAATAAAGCTAGAAAATATCAAGCCAAACATTTTGTTAGAGGCATCCTCAGTCTACTTTTACCTTGGATATTGGTCAATAAAAATATCAGCCTACTGTAACTAATAAATTACTGTATAATTGATAATGCTAATTATACCAACACCAGATAGCAAAAAAAGGTAGCCCAATTTACAGAGATGTTGGTTGCTTCAATCAGCAGCAAGTAAAGCTGTTTGGAGCTATATGCTCCAAATGAAACAATTTTTGTGAGAAAGCACATAGGGCAGAGCCATAGTCCCTGCCACTGGATTACAGGAAAGGTTTGCCCCCCCAACCATAATTGCAAGCTGTATTTATAACTGGCAAAGCAGTGCCCCCATCTTCAAAGACGAACTGCTGGTGAGGCTCTTCCTCCTCTGCCCACTTTGCTTGAAGCATTCACAGCAAGAATATTTATCTCCACAGTGGGAGGCCAAGGATTAGCCATGGCCTCTGAGAGGGTGGGGAGATTTAAAGGTCAATTTAATTAGCTCATTCTAATCTTTTACACATCTAATGTAAATGTCATTGTTTTTTAACTGCTGCTTTAGCAGACGAGATTATATTTTAGAAACTTTGAACGTGTGAACTATGTGTCGGATGTAATACAAATACTTCATGTAACTAATCTAAAAAGAGAGCCTAATAGAAATTGTCATCAAGACAGAGCTTTTCATAAAAAGAGAAAAAGGGCAATAGGAAAATTCTGGTGATAAAGCTTGAAGAGATTTAGAGGAACAGTAATTTTTCTAACTGATTGGCTTAACAGCTTCTCATTGATTTAAATCTTTCCCATCTTGCGACGTCTGGACAAAAGGAAAACAACAGCTTCTGGTACTGTGATCTCATTCAGAAGTCGTGGGATGCTAAAACGAGATTCACAAGACATTCCCCTACTATTTCAACCACATACCCCAAAGACAAATCAGATCAAATCCCAAGCTATTTACGAGCGCCTCTGGGCAAGCTTTGCATGAACAAATAGGCAAAAACAAGTGCACAGATGATGCTGTGATGACTGAAATCATAGGTCAGTGGGAAAGCCTGGCAGGGGTTCGCTGCTGTTAGGGGAATTATGTACAAAGGATCTGGCTGTTCTTCTGTGACACTGCCTGAGCCATGCACAGGTTCTTATGGAGACAAGCTTGCAGCTTTCCCCAACTTTTTTTCATTTTATTTTTACTTTTAAAATTCTTGGGAATCATTGATGTGGATGAATTAGACCTGGATTACTGATTAAGAAGCATATCAGACAGAAACAGTGTCAGACAACTGGATGTAGAGCCTTCAAGGCTTGTAATTTGAGTTGCAATTTGAGTTATAACACCATAAGCATCAAACCCAGAGCTGTATGGTTTTGTCACACAATGAAGGGTAGGGAAGACTTTGGGGTTTACTCTGTGTTGGCACCACACATTCTACTATTGCTGCTGAGCACGTTCGTATCTGCAGTAGCATGGTACAAGGAAAAGTACTTCTCAGTAAATTCTTTTTTTTTTTTTTCCTTTAGAAGAATAGCTTTAAAGGAAGACATTTCTCTCCTAACATATAAGTTGCCATGTTAGGAGGTGGGAAAATTGCTTTTGCTAGAGCCTGTGCTGACAAATTTTCTGGAAAACACACTCCATTACATCTGCAGGTTGAATCTGTCCATCAGTCTATCAAGAAACACTGATCTCTGACACCGACATATGTCTAAGAGGTCTAGCATGTAGCAATGTATACCTGACCACAAACATATCCTACAAACACACTCAGTGGTAGGACCTCCCCTTGCCTTTGGCAGATGTATAGATAACACTGCACTACGATTTCGTGTCAGCTCAAAAGCAGGGTTCCAAAGAGCTATGGTGAATGTCATGGAGACTCTGAAAGAGAAAAACAAGCCACTCTGGTCCTATGATTCACCTGTCAGAAATATCAAGTACCTTCTGTGGTCTCATTCAGATGTGGATGTACACAGTCCGAGCATCTATGAACATTCAAAAGCAAATTGCATTCAGGGAGCCATTACTGTGGTGAAAGACATGAACATCTTGAACAGAGAGGTGAAACACAAACTTTTTCTTCTTTTTAGTACTGAGCTATCCCTTTGTGAGCAAGGTCATGGGTTCTTTGACTTCGTCTAATGAGAGCATAATCAACAAAATACAAGATTCTTTCCTAAATCAAGTTACCCTATTCAGACTGTCTGGATCTGAAGCTGCCAGTTTCAGGCATGCACTTGCTTTGGAAAGACTTAGGGATCTTTATCTATGAGCCTTTCTCCTTCAGCCCTGCAAAGCTCGGCTTGGTGTCTCATTTTCAAGGGCTGCCTCTGTAATTGCTCAGGATGCACCTATCAGCTTATTTTTTGATGTTGCCTACACATGCTAACTTACTTTTTTCTAGTTTGAATAGACACTGTTGAAAGCAAGGCAAAATAATTGTTTGCTTTAGGGAAGACTAAGAGAAATCAGAGGTTAAAATACCCGTAGAGTTTTCATACCTTCTAATGTTTAGTCTCACAGTCCCTAAATCCCTATTTGGACTCACACTTGAGGCACCAAATCCTAGAACATCATATTCACATTGCATACTTTTTTATATGCTAGAAAGACTACAAACGCCACAGTTTTTGTTAGTACAACTGCCTCAACACCTTACCACCACTACTTTACATGCCCATGTCAGACAAGATCTCGGCAGCTCTGACCATCTTAGTGCCAATGTCAGTTTTGGATCCACAAACTGATGCTGTGCTACAGGTCCCTCATTTGGCAGATGAACTTAAGAACCTCCCATGCACAGATTTACCATGCTAAAATGACCAGCATAGGATTTTTTTTTTTTTTTTTCCAGCTGGTTCTTGCTTCCAGGACTATTTATGCATTTTATGAAATAGTCAGTGAAAGGATCCAAACATAGTTGTTGCTGAGGCATTTATTGCTGACCTTGTTGTCTGTACTTTGATGTTAGAGGCATCTTGTCCTTTCCCAAACCAAGGGCTGATAAATAAAGGAATTTCAGTGCAGATGCAAGAGCATAGAGCTCTATTTTAAGCCTTCTAAGGAAATGAATTGGACATGGAAACCTAAAGACACACATTCATCTGGATCACTCTACCATTTACAGAACTCCTCTCTTATGCAGGAGAACGAAATTACTAAAATGTACCTTGGACACTCCCAGCTGATTCAATCACAGAGCCACAGAATGGCTGAGGTTGGAAGGGACCTCTGGAGGTCACCTTCCTCATCAATCTAACCATCCAAGACCTAGCAAGACTTTCACAGCTTCTTTCTGTGAGGGAGAGACATTTAAGATCTCTCCTCACTGTGTGTTTTGTTTTGAAAAAACAGCACCTGATTAAAGCAGTGGCACGCCTGAATAACACTTAATCACTGATGGCACCAGCTGTACCCATCATCCAGAGGTGTTGTGAGGAATCTCAAATTACTTACAACTTCCGTTGAGGGGTAGGTCTCTATCAAGATGATTATATGCACAACTTCTGCATGGATTATTATATCTAATTATAGACAGTAGTTACAACAGATTAATACTCATAATTCACTTTTCCTAACTGTAATAGGTAAGTGGTGTCTCCCTTTCAAGGACTGCAGAGCACAGACACTTCAGAGAACCATCAATATCCACGGGGAGTCTAAAGAAACTGAAACTCTCCTTTATGCCTTCATCTGTGGTGAGCAAACAGCTCAGGACACTGCCTCAACAGCCACCACTGCTCAGATCAGCCCGGCTTCCTGTGCATTGAGCACACAGCCATGCACTGAAAAGGGAACCTCTGCAGACAGATGTGGCAGGTTGACCCTGACCAGCAGCCAAGCACCCACACAGCCGCTCACTTATGGTTGAGAGCAGATCCAAAATACAGCACCATACACACTGCTATGAAGAAAGTTAACTCCATCTCAGGTAGACCAACAAGCCACTATCCTGTTCCAAAAAGGTGCACCACCGCTAATGGGTATGTTTTTGTTCCAACAAACACATCATATCAGACTGTAAAATAGTTTGCAAACTCCTAATATGTTATCTTGGAATTGGATAAGTCACACAAAATGAGCAAAAATGTTCATAGGTTGACAAGAATCTTGGTGATTTGAAATTTAAGTACCTCAGAAGGAAATGATATTAAAGGATAACTTCTGAAAAATTAACCTAGAATTTGCAGTTTTTAACTGATGCTATACTACAGTCTCGACTACAAACTACTTCGAGAAATTATTCTGTATAGAAAGCTGTGAGAGATACTGAAACTTAAGGAGAGACTCACATCAGAAGTGAAAGATACTGAGTTCATACGGTTTTTATTAAGGCAATTTCAATTTCCATCTTTTAATTTTAAGCTTTTATATGAAAAAATATGCATACAGAAATAACAAGGAGCTCTAAATTAAAATAAACGTATGGACCATCTACAAGTGCTTTGTGAATTGTTTATCCTGCACAGACAGCCTCTACAAATTGCTCCTGCAGACAGGCAAAGTGAGAAGTGAACATGTCTCCTATTACACTAAGTAATAAAACTTTAAGGAAAATCAGTTGCCCTCTCCCCCATCCCCAGCAGAAGGATCATTAGGTACAGCAGGACATCAGTGCCATCTGGTATGAGAAATTCTATTTTATAGGGCAAGAACCCTCTTTTGCCTAGTGGAATCCAGATGTAGGATTCAGCAAGAACTTTAAACAAGAACAGATGTGTGAGAGGACAGTAAATTAAGTGTTTTTTTTTTTTTTTTTTGAAAGCACCCGAAGCAGAAGCACTTGTAACAGTAGTAGACCCTCTTTTTCTGGAGTTGATTGGAGGAGGTGTCAGTTAGCTGCTAGCTTGCTTATCTGTCATAATTTTACAGTTTCCAGAAACCAGTCCTACAATTTTTGACAGAATTGTATTAATGGATTTTGTTAGGTAAGAAATTATGTCAAACCAGTTGAAAATAAACTCCAAGGTTACCTCAGTGACTCCATACATTTTGGGAAAAAGGCATTTTTGTAGAATAACTTTTGCAAAACCAGTATCTGAAGCTAAGGGGGAATGCAGAAATTAAAAATGAATTTAGGACTGTAGTGAGCGATTTCCTTTACTGAATCAATTTCTAATATTTTTTTTTTTTTTTTTTTTTTTTTTTTTTTTTCCTGCTAGGAACAGTTAATGTTCTCAAATATTTTCCTGTCAATGTTATGACAATCTTTAGAGTTATGGATTCCTCTTCAATGAAATAGAAGACGCTAACAAAAACAGTAGCTCAAAATAATTTACCCTATCAAGGCAAAAATTGCCATCATTTAATGCTCTGGGTTGTGGAATTTCTTTGACACTTAGAAATTATCTTCAATATGAGATCTAAATCACACAACAGCACAAAATCTCCTTTACTTTGATAATTTATAGTCTATATAAGTGGTTAAAATGGTTTTAAAGGTTTTACAGTACTCAAATGCAATTTTGATTCACACTAACTGATCATTGCCTGTGTTCCCTTTTACAAGAAAAACAGTCAGATCATTTTTATTTGATACAATAAATACCCTAGTAATAGGTGATCAACAAGAAGGAATGTCATGGTCTAATAAAAGTAATTTTTGACATAGGAACCAAGTATCTTAGCCTAGATTAAAGATGTAATTTGTCATAACAAGTTTGTAATTTGTCATAACAAAGGCAAACTTTGAACAAAACCCAAGGTTTAACTTCGTACTATATTCTCCACATTGCTGTCCATAATAAAGAATGAATCACATGTATGTGCCCAACTAGCTATGAAAGGCAGACAGATGTAGGATAGGTTACCAAAGACGCTTCAACTAAAGGAGTAGCTTTTGATCATGTGAAAGGTGGGTGCCCATTATAGGAACTTTAATTGTCATGACTAGAAATGGCTTCCTGCAGGGCAGGAACTATGTTAGTTCTCCTGACTCTGAAGTTGGATTGAATGTAGGGAAAAAACTGTACTTGATAAGACATAAATCCCTCTTCAGGGTTAAGAGATCTCCGCGGGGAAATCTCTGTGTTAATCACTCTGTATGTGAACTAAATCTGTCTAAAAGCAGTCCACCAAACTACTGTACAAAGTAAATAACACAATGTCAAGAATTAAAATGAGTACAGCCTAACTAGACCATACAAATTCTTTTCATAAGGTAGGGTTTTTCTTTGTTGTTGTTAATCTTTCCTTATGAGTTAGCACTATCTGCCCTCTGGAACAACTCACCAAGGATATCTGCAGAACACTTATAAAACAAAAACGTTTAAAATGAGTGTTCTGCCTAATTTATACTGATGTGTCTGACTAATAAAGAGGGTAAATGGCTTTATTTATCTACACCAGTCCTGTCTTGCTCAATAATGGGAATTACATTGTTCATAATTGATTGAGACTCCTTTCCTGAAATCATTTTATAAGAAACACACTATGCAGAGAAAGGTGTGTGTAATCTCTTCCCTAAATTATCTCTCAGTTCAATATTGTGTTTTTCCATATCATTTTTGGTTTCTGACTGTAAGTCAATCCTTTTAATCAACATTAATTGGAATAACTTCCTGAACACAAATATTATCTGAAATATATATATATATATATATATATATATATATAAGTCAGCTGTCTTTGTCAAATTAGATTCCCTTTCTATATCATGGGAAATGTAGCATTAAAATGAAAGCAACTTCTACTTTTAATGGGGGTAATCCCTTTTTTACATACACGGCCAGATTGACATGAATTTTCATTTATGTGTATTCCTATAAAAATAATTTAAGTTTAAAAATGTATTCAAAACATATTACTACTCTGAGTATTTTTTTTTTTATTAGAACAGCCCAGGAGAATGAGAATTCAGAGTGATAAACTGCTTGGTTTGAGATAAAAAGAAGGGTGAATGCAGATATTGTCTTCCCATTGGTCAAAATTATATTAACTAATCTTCTCTTTTATGCTAGATATACTTGAAATACTAAGTAGCACTGAAGATGCTTTTTTTGCAGCTAATACATAACTGTTGAATCAAAAAACAGGATGTGGTTGCACTTTCTTCTTTTGGATTGTTGTTTGGTTACATTGTCATAAAAACTCAAAACACATAGCTAAAAAACACTTTATTTTTAATCTGAAAATTAGGACATTTTATTTAGTTACAATTAATAAATCCAATCAGTATTAGTTACAACAAAGGAATTCCTGATTTGGCCAGAATAGTACTAGAGATGAAAACAGCCCATAATACTGTGGTATGCAGAATTTTTGATTATGCTAATTTTATTAGCTTTAATTAATGACAGCATCTTCTAATATATATTTACTGAAATACTAATATATATTTACTGAAATACAACTTTGCCTACTAATGTCATTAGCCCATCTTCTCAAAGGTACCAAGCATGAGCTGACATAGTAATTTCAAGTTTAGAACCAATCACATCACCATCTCTGACACACTGATCTTTTTCCTTTATATCAAGAAAAAGGAAAACCTTCATATAAAAGGATCATATCTTCCCTAACAAAGCATATCTCTTTGGTCCACTACGAAAATTGTACCAGGAATGCAAAGTGATATTTTTGCAACAGCCCCAGCTGTTTTAATTGTTGGCCAAGTCTTGACGTATTTCCTCTTAACCACTTCTTCTGTAAACAGGACTGTGAGGAATCATACAAGAGGCTCATGACAGCTTTACCAAAGGAAAATAAAACAAAACAAAACAACCCACCTTCTCCATCTGCTGGCAAAGTGTTTTACCAAAGTCAGTGGTTATATAGTGAGATTCATACCCTAATTTCTTCCTGCACTTGTGCAAGCATGTCATGTATTAACCAATGTATGCATTTTAACACATTGCCTCATACTGAGGAAGGGGAAAATCAGTGAAGAGGACAGCTGAAAGAGTTAGATACAGATTTGGACTGCAGCATTCGGTCTGCTCTATGCAGGATGAATGGGAGTGTTATCACAGACATTTTGTACAAATTTTTTAGCTACTCAAAACCTTTTATAAAATTTATTATTTATTAAATATCTTTGAAATATCTTAGTGACAGGCTAAGTGACAACTGCAACCCATATCAAAATAGCTTAAAAGAGCAAAAAGAACAGGACAAAAAGCAGACAGTGGGTCACACAGCGAGTGCTATGTAGGACAGGCTGTCTAGCAGTGTGATTGCAGAAGGAATTATCCCTATGACGGAAATGATGTGCATTAGGAACGGTTAATGGAAAAGGGAATGTCAGTGAGTATTGGCAAATCTGACTGAAGCAGAGTTCAAGAACTTTCTTTTGCTAAGACTGAAAGAGGCTTTGACTGCAAGAAACAACGCTGCCAAATGTAGAGCAATTTCTTGTTTTGCTGTATCTGCTCTTAGCAAGCTATTTGTTTCCAGACCCTTTTAAAAAAGGGAAAAATAAAGTGTAATGAAGCAGATCCACAGATCACCCTTTTCTAAACAACAACAAAAAAAGCATGAAGGAAACAGACATGGTGGTTTCTGAAACCACGTCTCACATACACGTCCCTAAAGCAACTGTTATCAGAGTGACTCAGCTGAATACAGCATCTCTTGTCAGCAGCGTCCAGAGATTGTTTCTTCTTCCTCCTGCAAGAGGTATCACCCCTCAGTTTAATGACTGGGAGGATGCAAGATAGCAGAAGGCTGCCAGAAGACAGGCAGGGGAGGCAAACAAATAAGCCAGAAATGTTCTGGCTGCAGCTGGGGGAAGGAATAGAGAGAACGTATTCTTTTTCTCTTAGTTTTCCTCCAAAGTGTGTCAACAATTTGTCCTGTTAGCAACCACAGCTTTACGAACCTTTAAACCTTGTATATATCCCTGATTTAAGAGTTTTGAAAGTGAACTTACCTGAAAGTCTTGATCATCAATTCCAAACCTCTCTCTTAGATTACGGAAAACCATTGGACAATATTCCTTAAATTTGAAATGACTTGGCATGTTTTCTCTGAAAGAATACAAAACCAAATCAACTTCATTCACCTGCATATGTAATTAAGTAACTCAAGAGTATTCTGTTCATGCAAAGGAGAAAATAAGGAGATTTACAATCTCCCCTCTAGAGCCTTCTCTTTTTGAACAAGATCTGGTCTCACCATGTTCTTTCCTTTGCCAAGTTTAATAAATTTATATATATTTGTCCCTAACAAGCTGAACCTGGACTCAAAAGCAGAAAAGAATGTTTTGTCATTGCCCTTAAATTATGTGAAAAGTGAAGCCTTAGCTTGCATTATACAAGAATTACTATACCTTTGGTGACACTAGAAAGTACTGACAGTGCCAAACTTCAAGAAAATTGGACTTACTGAGTACAGCTAATTTTAATATTCAGTTTCTCATTTCATACTTACACTTGAGAAAAGAAACTTTGAACTTTGTCACAGAGTAAAAAAAGACCCAAAATAGCAGAATTAATCCTTTTTCCAAATATTCTTAAATGGGTTGTACACAAAGCATCATTAATAGTTTTGTACGTATGCAGATCCTGTTCATGTAGCATCATTTTTAAGAGATGTGGATATTACATTAAATGATCTTAATACATTTGGAACTTTGATTGATATAATATCCTACTATGAATTATTAAAAGTTCCACATTATTAAGCTTTGAAATATGCTTTACATTCTCAATCTTATTCAAATATTTTAAATACTAAATGTATAAGCACACAAATTTATGTTTTAAAAAATACCCAAATCAATGTTTATATCAGCCATAAATAAACACACCAAGAGAGGATCGTCTTCAATATATAAGATATCCATAAGGCAATAATAAACCATATGGAAGAAGAATACTACCCAGCAGCCCCTGCTGTTACGTTTTGGAACAGCACAGATGGTTATGTTTATCACAGGATTAACTTAATCATCAAAACTTCAGTCACATCAACTGAAAAATAACAGAGTTCATAGTACTTCATAAAATAGCGCTGCCACTATCCCCCTCCACAAAGAACTGTTACTTGTACTTACTTGTTGAAAAGGTGATTGTCCACCTTAATCTTCGAGTATGCTTTGAAATCATCTGGCATCAACATAACAGGGATTTGAACATGGCTCAGTTCATTGATCTAGAGAAAAAAAGAATATATTTAGTCGCTGATATCTTTGCAAAGATTCTGCATGTGTCCTAATTAAAAAAAAAAAATAAATTATTTGGCCTATGGTTTCTTGTATCCTGGGAGTGAAAATTAGTGAAAGAAAAATGCAAAACCAGATTTATTCTTTCCAGATTAAATGCATTGACAAGGTAGACACTTTGGAAAAGAAGAAAGAGCATTCCATATTTATACTGGTTTCAGGAAAAAAAAGTGCTTCAAAGCACACCTGGAGTGTGCTCTTTAAGGAAGGTCAGCGAGGATGCCAGCAAAATGGTCTTTAATGCTAACACACTGTTCTTGTTTAGCCAACTGAGCTAAATTTTCCAAAGATAATTCAAATTTTGTATTTCAAATGACTATTTGTCTTTGCAGCTTATGAACTAGTCTTACCCGCCTATGTCTTGAAACTATAGAAAAAAATCCCCAAATTTTGCTTACATATGAAGGTGCACGGTTTGGACTCAGTAAGAAGTGGCTTCTTTTGTACAATAGTGCAGACCCCAGCCAAGTTTTTGCAATTACAGCATTTAGGCATGTTTTTGATTATTCAAGTTTGACAAACTACTTAAATATTCAAATTAGTACTTATAAATACATGCAGAAGTTCTAAGATTTTCCTTATTTTATTATACTTATGGGTACCATCTGCTTTTTCTAGTTTTGAAATAAATATTGCCAGTCTCCTCAATGTTATATACTGAGTATATAATATGTAATATTCCCATATACTTGAAATTTCCGAAGTATGCACTTCTGGCCATATCTCTATGATAAAATGCAGACAACTTCACAGTTACGTAGTTGTAGGCATGGTTTTATAATTGCATGTATTAATCTACTATTATTTTAATAAATTGTAAGTAAAAGCATGGTAAACATAACAACATTGTTGGCTTTCAACAGCTCTTTCAAATCATTAACAAAATATATTTCCATTACCATGATCAAATCTTTCTGCCCATCACATTTTGCTTCAGCAGCTCTCTATGGCATGTAGGGGGAGAACTCTCTACATGAGAGCACAAACACTCAGTAGAGGTGGATGTAACAAAACAGGGGTGACCTGTGTTCTTAGCATTGGCTTTGCTTATCCAAAAATGTTTTCCAACTGGGAAGCTGCTAGTTCCCTGTAGATGACATCCTGCTTAAGGGAGGCTTTCTGAGAAGTTTTCACTGAAGCAGCCGTAGGTTATAAATATTGGAGGATAAATAACACACTCACTGCAAGTATAACCTTCTGCAGAACTGAACTTAAACAAAACGTGAAAGCAGTGAGGAACCTTTTTGCTCTTAAACAGAGGAAAGAAACCAATGCAATCAGGCAGGTCAGACAGCCTCATCACTCTTCAGTCTTTTTAAGTCGCAGTAATGTGTCTTGCCATGTCTCATTTTCATTATTCAGACCCCTGCAGCCCACAGGAAAACTGATAAATATCAGTTGAATTTACTTTACAGAATGCTTCCTTGGAAAGCCCTGAAATGCTATAGATCGAGGCGCCACAGTCGCAGAGTGGAGCAAAGAAATGGAAAGGTATCTGGGATGGGTGAACGTGAGCTGCTCCTTGGAGTCCCAGGGAGAATGCTTTTTCCTCCTTCCAAAGTGGGAGAAAGAAGAAACTAGTAAATTTTTGAAAACACAGCTGTGCAAACCTAATAAATCATGCTGACACCTCATTAGCTATGACATAGAATAACAGCACATTGATGGAACATCACAACATCTACCATGCATGCTCTTTACTACACTTGATATCGCTGCACATCAATCTCAGCCTGAAACCACAGGGCAGCTTCATGAGCCTGCAGAACTAGCCTAGCTCTTGTACAAATAAAACTAGGGATGAGTAGATAGATTATACTCAGTAATTAAACTTTAGGTTTGCTTATAAAAAATTAGCTACTTAGATTTCCAGATTGTACAACAAATTCCATGCTTGAAAATGGGATAACAGAGACCTACATGGCAGCCAAAAGTGATCCCATGACCATTTTCAGTTGAATACTACCAAATACGCTCAATTCACACGTCTTAAAACGACCCATCTAAAACAACAGCAAGCTCATTTGCAAATTTTAGATTTGATTATCAAAATTGGTTTAGATTATCAAAATTGCATCAATCAAATTTTTACATGCGTTCACTTTCTTAATTTGCTAATGTACAGTGTTTCTGAATACATTTATAGATTCACTTTCATGCTGCACAGATTTAAATTTGCACTATAACGGCACAGTTTTAATTGTGCCTGTAGGCCTTATAAACATCATCTATGCAGTGGAATAGCATAGTCACGTGTAATTCTATTTGCATACTTCAGAGCTTGTTGTATTCTAACCAGGAATTCCAAAATAGTACTCCCAGGAAGTTCTCTATTAGATGTGAATGTACATACGTGCCCTCCTCACAGAAACAAAGAAACAAAAATGCTGTTTAAGAGGGTTATATTTTTTTTTTCCCTGAAATTTTTGTTTCAAGGGAGATTTGCTAACTCTGAGGTCTGTAAATATAATTTCTCTAATAATTTAGGGAATTCCTCTCTAGCAGGAGAGAAGAAAAAGCAGGTGATGAACATACAGTAGAAGTGACCTTTGGTATAGCACACCAGCTGAGTAATGGCATGTCCCAGTGGCACAGGCCATTAATTAATTTAAACCCTTCAAGTATAATAAGGTCTGCTTCTTTGTGCAGTAGTGCATTTTTCGGATGGATTTGATGAGGCCACATTGAAAGTGAACACCACAGAGGAAGGAATAGCTGTGACATTACATCTTGGTGCAAACTGGAACCACATTGGGGGAAAGAAACAAGATCCAGAACTACCCCAGAAACGGGCCTTGGAAAACTGAAAGGAGAGGGAAAGGTCAGGGGGACCAATCCTGCACTTTGCTATCCCTGTGTAAAGGAACAGCCACGCTTGAAACAGACCAAATCTGAAACACATGGAGGACACTTTCAGCCTTCCAACTCATCTCAGACAGTATTTTTGTAAAATAGTTCTAGTTCTGCCACTTACATCCTTTAACTGCACTTTTTTTTTTTTTTCCTTTTTTTTTGCCAATGCAAAATTTTGCTGTGGTTTCTCATGTTATTTGCAACAGACTGCTTACTACATCTTTGAGGAATTTAAATCCCATATAATAGCCTTGGAGAATAGATTATTTTGAAAGATGAATGAGTAGGATTTTAGCTGCACAGTAACCATGCACATTATGTGGAAATACCTCATGTCTATTAATAACGTGCAAATTCATGAACACAAGATACTAATAAGTGACCCGGAAACCTCTCTTTAAGTAATTTATTCAAATATCTTCTGTGATATCAGTACAAAACCTGGTGGTTATATGAGACACAGACATCCCCCATGAATTCCAAGCTTCAAGGAATACACTTTTAAAAGCTTTAGATGGCATTGTCCCTTTAAATATTTGGTACAAAAAAAAAAGAATCTGGCTGTGGGGATCTGCTCAGCTCCGTGGTTCAGCGATGGCAGGTGGGAGGGGGCGAACGGGAAGGAGGCTTTCAGGCAAAAACCTACTGATTGCAACTCATTTTGCTCCTGCAGGTTCAGGATTGAATTCACACTGTCAGGAAAACAGAGGTTGTAATTAAACTGCAAATAAGGGAATAATAAAAGCTACTGGACATTGAATAAATAGTAAGACTCAGCTGGTAATGATTCTGAAATTAGCACACAGAGAGGTGTTCCCAGAAAGCCATCTTATATTGGTGACATTTCAAATAAGCTTCTCTAATTTATATGATTTGAAATCAAGCAATGAATATATCATAAATTGTTAGGCATTATTAACGACCCTTATTTAATTCAGATACATTCACCCTAAACACCACATTACTAGGGCAATGCATAATTAAACATTAGTTTTCATCCTGTCAGAACATAAGCAGCAATAAATTGCTTGTATGCAAAGCAGACAATGAGATATTTAAGCAGCATATAATAAAGGCAATTTACAGCATATATTGCATGTTTAGCTGGAGGAGCCAGAACAATGATCCTGTTCTCCAGCAGATACAGTCTGATGCCTATCAGTACGATGCTGCAGTGAGAAACCTGTGTAACGCACTACAGCTGGTGTTATTGGTAAAAAAGAAATTGGAATAAGCAAGGTACAATACTGCCCAAAATTTCATTCCAAGCATTTCACAAATGACACGCAGGCTACTTAGCAGTGCCTAGTGGTTGATTCTGAAACACTCTTCCTATAAAAAGCCTTTAATCTATATATGGTTTATTGTATTTAATATCTCAGCTTTAACACACAGCACATCATATACTGCTTCCTTTTAATTTAATGTATCAGCCAACCAGACTTAAGATGAACCTATGGAAGGATTATGTATTTCCACACCCAACAGCTTGATAAAACACCTTAATCACAGTTCTGGCTTTTGGCAGTTTCACAAATAGAAAAATCCCTGCTCCTTCCGATGATGCATGTGGCTGAAGTTGTGGAAGCTTCTCCTTCCCTTTTCTCTGTTCATCTCCCAGCTCGCTTTCTCAATTGAAACCCAACTCACAGCAGTCTGATCTACCGAGACAAACAAGCTACAATTGGTTTGTTAGTCTGTGATAAAGTCAAGTGCATTTTTCTCTAATTTATGTATTTTTAAACAGATTTTGGAAGGAGTGGGAGTGGAAGAGAGTTTGGAAGAAAGAAATTATTGAGGTCTAAAAATAGAATTGAACTTTTAACACCAGCAGCAGTTCTGGGATTTTTATGTTCATCATTTTTTTTTTTTTCTGCATTTCAGTTTCTTCTCTGGCAAGGAAACTCATACAGAGCTCTGAAAATAAAAATGTTAGGCGGCATTTTTCGTTAAGCTACAGGGCCACCATTTTGATACATCAATCCTGGCACACTTCTTCAAAGGCGCAGTTAATTCATTTACTTGAAGGTGAACGCTTACAAGAGCAAGATCACTGGACTTGCCCTTACCAAGCAAGGCTACAGAGCTGAAGAGTAAGAATGCAGCAGGAGAAATCAGCCGGGGGCATGAAATGTTACGTTTAAGAGACTCATCTTTCTTTCTTCTGGCACCTTTTTGATAACTGAACACTCTACAGGTCTTAGGAAACAGAGCATTTTCCTGCTTACTAGAGCGTACTCATCCAGAAGATAAGGATTCGTAACGTAATTCATCCTATTATCCTGCAAAAAGCCATTTCTAAAGCTGCTCCTGTCTTGCTGCAGCCTGGCTAGAGGCACAATGGGCCCCATGGTGTCGGGCACGGCCAGGCAGGCTTTCGAGCAGCCCCCTGCCAGATGGGAGCACGCTGCAGCATCGCTACCGGGACAGTAACCGCCTTCTGCCGAAGTATAAACTGAACCTGAAGTGATTACTTTACAGCGCTTTGAAATCTACCTTGAAGGGTCTGAAAAGGGTGGAGGAGGTCAGCAGCTAATCAATTTTGTGGAAGACATTTGCCTGTTACAGGGCAAAATCATCATTTGATAAATGTCATTTGACAGTTTAAATTACACTCAAAGTCATTCTTGCAAGAGAAATAAAAGGTTAAGCTAAGTTCTGCTGTAGAGAAATAAATCAGTTCAGCAAAATACTCCTTAATTTGTTTTAAATGAGGTTTTCATCATTTCAATCACACAAATCCATCTTTCTTTTTTTTCCTAAAAGCACAAGGTAAAAAGTATCTACCCAGACATTTTTTATTAACTACACAATGTGCTAGGAGTTTAAATGTCATAAGAGACTTCTCCAATATAAGTAATTTCTAGTTACTTATTCAGAAACAAGTCCTGAAATTAAACCAATTATATGATTAAGAGAAAAACACAGGGTAAAGTAGTTCATTTTCTTTGATCTTTAGGATCATTTTCATTTCAGGTATATGGAGGGAAAAAAACCCAAACCAACATAAAAGCCCAGCTAGCTGCCAGAGAAATACGTGTCGAAGTTTTACATGTCTCAAAACATCTACTGGTAATTACTGTAGAGCAGCTTCATGTTTTTACAGTTGAGGTGATACCTGTCATTAGATTGTTGGTTTTCAATGAAACTGAATAATCTAGTGCTGGAAAAGCAGACCCAATTGAGCCAAATGTTTTTCAAATTGTCTTAATGCAGAAAAACATAGTTTTCCCTAAGAACTAAAACACAGAATATTTGAATTACTTAGCAAAACCATTAAATGCACTTTATGGATTTAGAAATTCTGAGAAATGAACACATCAATTAAAGATGATTTCTTTTTTATATAAAAAAATGACTTTTCTGAAGGCTTATTGTCTTTGAATTAAAATAAGTAAAAAACAAAGTTTCATAGTAAAACACAGATGTTTTCATGAAACTTTTTTGTTATTGTTCTCAGTGTTACAGTGCTATCGTTGTGCAGGGATGTATGTACTTCATGAATCCACTGGAAAACAGAATATCGTGACATACCTGAGAAAGCTCAAAGGAAGATACTGTGACATATTGAATAAAGTCCCAAAGCAGAGGAAAAATGGTTTAGAAGAGCATTCACTTCTTGGTGTTTGTCTTTAAATTTGGAAAACCAAGGCCCAAAATTCAAACAGAGGATTTCATAGCTCTGTTAACACTCATGTTCAGATACCGTTTAAAGAGCCTACAGCAAAAGCGTCAAAATCACAAAATCTTGCATCAAAACATTTGTAAAGAGAGTGTAAGTCTTTCAAGTCTCTTGGACATTTCCACAGTGCAAAGAATCCAGAACATCTGCTATATACTGTCAGACAAGTGCAAAGCCATATTTCTACAGATTTGGTTAAACTTCCGGTGCATCTGCTTACACCTTTTAAGGAGTGCAAAAATTAACACCTTATAATGTGCCAAATAATCAAAGACCTAATTTGAATTAAGAAGCTCAGATACAGTGACTGTCATGATAAGCCCCCCGTATTCCTAAAAAGCTAGGAGAAATGCAATTATTTACAAAGATACTACTGTACATCAATTAAATGGAAAATAATAGGAATGTGAGTTAGAGTGGTGATTTTGTCACACAGAGCAGTTTGAGTAGCAAATGGCATACAAAAATATATTGCAGTCTTGGTCCAAAAGGAAACTGTGAAGCAATGAAAGTCCTTCAGATCTGGATGAGATGTGCTGCACACAATACATGTGAGCTCATCCTTGTTTGCTAATACCACAGTCAGATGGAAAACAAGACAAGGCATACAGCTCAGACAACAATTTGCAAGCTACTAGCCAGTGGGCTTAACACAAAATTGATACAAGAATATTTTATTTTTTTGAGCAGAAATAACTCAAGTAATCTTTTCTGAACTTCATCTTATGTGTTGGGAAGTTGATGCACTTTAATCTTTGATAGAACAGGCATCTTCAGCTGTTGTTTGAAATACTGATTTAAAATAGACATACTTGTCAGAAGGACTGATAGCAATCTGGTTTGTATTTTTCTAATTAAAGAACAAAACTCTTATTTGGCAAGGGATAAACTTCACTTGGCTCTGTTCTCAAAGCTTCACAAGAGAATATCTAAAAAGAGGAGGATGCTATGAGGCAGCAAGCATTTATTTATACCACAGATGTAAAAAAATAGGTTGAATTTTATATATGAAGTGATACACAACTCAGATAAATGTTCTGCTGATTTCCTAAATAATCTATTGTGGATTCTGGAAGAAAAACTCAGGAACAAAATGAAATAAAATTACACTTATATTCCATGAATCATGTTACTCATACTTGGAAAACAAACAAACCAAAAAAACCCCAAACAAACCAGGCTTAAAAGAGTCTATTAAATAACGATTATCTCTCATAACAGCTTTTAAAATCATATTTGTCAAGTATAACTTTTCTGAACAGGAAAAATGAGTTCATGCAGTTAAACGTAATATTCCAGTAAACCACTGAACAGATACGTAGATGCTGTAGTCTTACCTGAATACTATAACCACAGAATGAAACTCAAGAGAAAAAAATCTATTCAACAGAGAAAAGCAAGTTGTAATGGGAAAAGAAACCTAAGGAACCATTTCACATATAACACATGCAGCTCAGCTGCTTATTCAAGAGGAAGGTTTCAAGAGCATCCTGCCTCAGAATGACAGGATGGAGCGGCTGCAGCATGAAGACCATAAAGCAACACTCTGATCTGTCAGACGGGTACTATTACTGTCCAGAAGCAGTAACAAATAAAGAAAAGCCAAATGTTTATAAATATATGTATATATTTACAATGGCATAAAGGAGCTAATGTACTGCCCATTATTATTATTATTATTATTACTATTACTATCATCATCAACATCATCTTTCTAGGAAGGATTGGTAACACACTTTAATGTGCTGTCACACATACCACCCTCATAAGTATGTGGCTATTAAGGAAATTGTTGACTTGTGGAAAAATGACATTAAAACTTAATTCCTTTGGTTCGTTTCTGACTACTGATCAAGTGAAGGCTGAAGCAAATTTTCAAAAAAAAACAGAAGCAATACCATTTGCATTATATAAATCTTATTTATGAAGTGAAATAACTGAACATGAGTGACACCAGAGACAAGTACAAGTTAGCCTACAGCTACAACTTTTTGTTAGCACTCGACCCATATCTTCCAGTCAAAGTAACAATTTTCTGTGCAGCACCAGACAAAAACCTGTACTGTAAGTCCAAATGGATGAGAAGCACTGCATTTCCTCTGTATACAGAAAACCCGTAATTTATCTTCCCAAGTCATCTTGGTTGCACAGTACTCTTCTTGAATTTACATTGTTTTTACTTCTAAGTATTGTAATGCCTTGCCAACAGTTGAGGTCAGGCTAACAGTGAGATAAATTAAAAATACACAGTCACTCATATGTATACTCTGCAGCTTCTTGCTACAGAAGCCATGATTTTACGTGCCTGTTGTTTAGGATTTGGGAAAGAATAGTGTCCTGTTGCATTTACTGGAACACAATGAACTGCGTTTTACTTCTACTCTAGATATCCTTTTTCCACACTGAATTCCAGTTTATTTTGGCAGTAACACTATATACAAATTTCACAGATTTATTGTCATTTCTTACTGGATATTAACCGACCATATATAAGCACCGCAGAGTTCATTTTGCTGCAGGCCGAGTGTGTATATCGTGTATATAAAACACGGTAAGGTGTTTCATGACTGGAGAAAGCCCCCCCGGCCCGCAGAGCTGCAGGCCCTCGGGGCAGTTCGGAGGAGTTGAGGGGCACGGAGGTGCAGCTTGGGACTCAATGATGGCAAGTCCCATCACTCTGCAATTCTGATTAAACAGGAAATTGAAATGCTTAAACAACTCAAGGCAAACATCTTTTTATCCCTTGATATGAAGCAAGGTAAAATTTGTTAAAAGCAATATAATTGCATGACCTTTTTCCTCAGTTTACAGGTCAGAGTTTTGTTACCAGAAAATTTCACAAGCTTATGGGGACAAAAGGACACATTCAATCAGCAAGAGGATACAAATCCTCTTTCTATTTCTATTTGTCATAGTCCATAAATAAAAAGCAACTCAGTGGTTTTAGTGCTGTTTATCTGAACATGCACTGGTGTTGCAGTGCTTCTTTGAAGGAAGATCAGACAGAAACACCCAAACTTTGTCATTCAGCAAGCATAGCAACAACAAAACATTACTTTTACAATAAAGCTAAAGACAAAGATGCACTGTAAAGGTATGATATTTTATGGATAGTACTTGACAGCTGAGCCCCCTCACTAAGCACCAGAGCCTGGCACACAGAAGGCCCAGCTCTGCCCCACAGGCCAGGCCTTAGCCATCACCCGGCCACATCAAGGTACACCCACTGTGTAATTACCAGGGTACGGTCATGAAAAATTGCCAGAGAAGTGGATTTAATAACAGAGAGCCAAATAAAAATCTATGGAAATTCCTTTGGTGAACAGAACCCTGTGTGCTTTCCATGTGCTGGGAACATACACTTGTTAGACACAAAGTACACGACACACTATTAGCAAGTGTACGGAGAAGCTAGATGAAAATTTTTACTTTTGGTGAAAGTTACTTGGTTCATAGACTAGGTATACTCCGAATTAATTACGGTGACGATGACAGTAGCACATTGGTTTCTACTACACTATCCATGGCAGCATTGACTGGGTTGCTTCAAACCTAGTCAAAAACACTTTCCCTTTATTTCATGCTTGATGCTACTATTTGATCAGCCCCCACTCATTCCTGCTCCTGAGCTTCTGGATCACATTTCTAGACTATAAAATAGCCTACAAAAATGCTCTCTCATCACTGATGTTCATCTAAGGTTATGTATTGCTGATGAACATTCTGAGAAAGGAAATCTGGCTTTTTGATTAACTCTGTACTTGAAAATCAAAATTAAAAACATTTAACAGATTTAATTTATCCCCTAAGCAAGAATTTTATATATAGATATACATATTTTATACACACAAATATACATATAAATTAAAAAAGAAAAAAAAGAAAAAAGAAAAAAGCCCTCAGCTACTGAGCTACCAACACACATTTTGAACCATTAATGCTAATCGCAGCATACAGAATTCTCCAACACAAAATTAAAAAAAAAAACAATAGCACAATCATTTAAGAGTTCTGAATAATGCACCCACAGCAAGCAAAACACTGCACTTCTGAAGATTTGAAGCCAGGCAGTGTCAAGCCAAGCACTATGACTGGGAGCAGAGGCATGAGGGGCACGGGCCGGTTAACGTGGCTCCCAGCTGCTCGGCATCACCGCACCAGCGGCAGTGCTCAGGAATGTGCACTCGTGTGCCCTCCACATTCCTCTCTGTGCACACACTCACTTTTCCATCTTCAGTCTTACATAAAAAAATTTTTTGAAAAACTATGTTAAAAAGGAAACACCAGCCGCAGTAACAATTTGAATATGAACCAAAAGAACTGAATAAAAGATTTTTATTTTCAGAGAACTTTGCAGTAAAATATACCACCATCATATATTTTACCTCAGGGAGGCTGAGACCAAAAGCTGCTGTTGTTAGAGACACACATTAATTTCTGCTGTTCCCAGTGGGAGAAAAGTGGCTGAAGGGTAAGTTGGTGGCCCTCCAAGCCACAGGAATCAGAGGGAAGCACGCACAGAACAAGTGAAGAAATGTGCTTGTCGTTCTTCCACGATCAGGAAAGATATGAAAATTAGGGTGGACTGAGAATATTTACTTCAAGCTTGAAAGCTCAGGCCTTTTTTTCTTGTATTTTTCCCAATTATTTATGTAATCATGTATGATCTTATACAATTTTGACCTAAAATGCACAGTTAAGACCAGAGCAGTTTTCAAGGAAGCTAGAAGGGACAGCTCTGCCTAGTTGCAAGAAAGAAAGAGAAGAAAGTAGGTTGAGTGAACCACAGATGTTTTCAGAACACAAAGGCCTCTGCTTCAAACAGGTCAGCGTTACCAGCAGCACTCCGTGAAGCCGCAGTTCCAATCTTCCCCAGTTTCACCTGCTTTTGCACCATCACTTCTCTTCTGACACACACGGGTATGGGGTTGTCAAGTGCTGAAACCAAGCTAAAAACCAACACAGCTGTAAACAAACCTGCTACCAAGAATTTTTTCTCATTTGGGTCAGTTTGCTAATATCGCCCACTGTGAGGTCACGTGAGAGGACAAATATGTTTCTTTCTGCAAGTTGTTAGCTTAAAATATTCAGACTACAAACTAAAAAACTCAAGTTGGAAGTGCTGTGTGCAGTTCTAGATTTGATTATTAAAAGGTGAATAAGAATTCATCATAAAATGTATTTTTGAAGTTTAAATAAGTTTTAACTTCAACACCTTGTAAAATGTACTGTAAAATAACAGTAACCTGCATTAATGACTGGACTTACTGCACACAAAGCAACTTTGATATTTGCTTTTGCTATTACCATTTATGCAGGGAAAATATTTTATTCATTTCTATTCATTCAACTAACATTGCTGAATGGATAGGTCCTTCAGACTTGAGGAATCAATTGGGAGTCAAAAAGGCAAGAAGACAGTATTTTTTTTTTTCTGTTCCAGTAATAAAAAACATTACACAAGATGAGATCTAGTTTTGAAATATTGAGGCACAGTTGTGAGTTGATTATAGTCTCCAGATAATACCTGATTTGCTTAAAAAATACTAGTATGTCAAGTATAGAACTTACTTTGATTAAATTATTTTCTACTTCGTGTATGCAGAATATTTTAAGACCATTTTATTTAACTTAGGAAAAAGAATGCCTGTTTAGTGCATTGATTCTCAATTTATCAGTCTGACAAAAGTGATTTACCAGAGGATCCTTTCGTGAAAAAATCAACTTTGCCTGCCACCCTACTGTCAAGAATCTTCAGAGGAGATGGGGATACGTTGTTCTTTCTACTCAGAAAAAAAATAATCACTTCATTAATTACAAATGCAAAACAGAATTTAAATCAGCTTCTTGTCTATCAATTTAAATTATCACTGAAATGACATTTTTATATAAATCATTACATCCAAATTCATAGTTTGAAATGTAGAATTTGGAAACAGATGTAAGCAGATTTATCTTCTGCTTTCATGAGTTACTAAAAATGGAGATTCAAGTTTAGTCAACTATTAAAAAAATACAACAAAATCAATCAGACAAGCAAACAAACACCAAAAAGAAAAAGCACACAGCAACCCACCATCCACCAAACACATGCTTGTAAGTACTTCAATTTAGCATTGCATTTTTTATTTCTGATGCAAAGGTCTGCCTTAAAATTCACTAGAGAGTTCAGGCTCAGCTCGACAGATTCACATAAAGAGAGCTTTGACATAATTTTCTCTTATGCTACCTTTTGGTCTTGAAGAATGAGTTTTCTTTAATTCCCAAGGAAACATAATTTTATCTATTCACAGCATGAATACATACAACTGCTAAGCAGTATTGAAAAACGCCTAAATAATCCCAAATACTTGGCTAGGAACTGCCATGACTAAGCCCCAGCAAGACTGAAGAAGTATATATCCTAAAAAAGAAAAGCAATTAGATTTCTTTTTATGTCTTAAAATACTGTCATTCTCCAGTTCCATGTACCACACACTCTAAAAATGTTACACGTTCTTTCCAGGCATATTTACTGCCTCAACAGAAAAGAACACTCATACCAAGTTTTGCATTAGTTATCACCGAACTACAGAATGGTTTGGGTTGGAAGGGACCTTGAAGCCCATCCAGTTCCAACCCCCTGCCATGGGCAGGGGCACCTCCCACCAGACCAGGTTGCCCAAAGCCCCATCCTTCTCTGGGCAACCTGTTAAATCAAATTTAAGACAGAAGTATCCTGTCTTGGACACAAAGATATAGGAAAAAAAAAAACAACCAACCAACCAAAAAAAAAACCAGTTCAGTGACTCCAAGTATATATATATATATAAAAAAAAAACAAACCACCAAACCATTTAATAATAGGGTTGTAGAATTTTGAAGTTGGAAGCAATCCATTTTGAAGTGCACTCTACCTCTGCCTACGCTTCCACTTGCAGTTAGGTATGACCTTCAGATCATCAGTAAGCTCTTTATCAGTCAGCCCTTTATACTGCAAACTCCCAAACTTGAATTCAAGTAGCAGTGAAATTAAAAGCCCTGCTGAACTTCTGGTTAGGATTATCTTTCCAATGCTCATCTCTGTTTTCCTTCCTTAGACAAAAGACTTCTTTGCAGGCTTCAAACACAGGAAGCCTGCCAGCAGTGCACTAATTTCTTCTTGTCTCCAGGCCTTCTGTATTGTCTCCCTCCCACTTCTACTGCCTAGTAGTAGATAAGCCCAGAAGGTAAGGCAGATCAACGAAAGCCAATTTTCAGGAGAGCTGCACTTGGCACAACATGAGGAATATGTTGTTTTTCTAGGGTCATACTCCAGAAAAAAAAAAAAAAAAAAAAAAAAAAGAGGTAAAAAGAAAAGAAATGCTTTAGACCACAGTGTGTAAACTCAATGGGATAAAGATGACTCATATGGCCCTGGCTGGTTGAAGTGACCTCAAATACTAACACAGACGCCACTAAAGAAAAATCTAAATAAATACACATTCTAAAATCACATACCATCTACCCGTCAGTGCTAAAAATGGCCTCACATTAATCTCTGATAAACTACTGAGTGATGGATAAACAAATGCTGTTGTAACTGTAACCTCAGCAGTGAATGTGCCCATATCCAGGACTGAAATATCTAGAAGCAAGAACTAGTATTTTGCTTCAGGTCTGTACACCACTGAGGAGAGGCAAGGTCCTCTCTTTCAAGGCAAGGACCCCTGAGCATCACCTGGTGTGCAAACAGGCATAAGCTAAAGATGTACCAGCTTTTAGGTACACACAAAGAACTGAGATAATTTATCCCTGTCCGTAGAAGCAGTTTTGTTTCTCATTGATGAAGTAAAGGAGAACTGGATGTAACAAGCTCAGAAGAATCCCACATGGAAAGCAGCCAAGTTTCCTCAACAGTATGGTGGAATTAAGGACAACTATCACCCAAGAAAGACATCTGAGATATTTCCTTTCAGGCTTTAGTACATGTGAACATGCTATATACAGAATGCTGTATTCTCATATTTCATTATCTGGAAATCATTAGTTTTATCCAGGTCATAATGAAGTTAGAAGCTTGCTTTGCACTTGAAACGTATCACCATTAAACCACAACTTAGGACAAATACGTGCCACGAAAAATTTGCACTTTTGCCATTGTAGCTTACTTCATCTCTTGTGAGCCAGAGACATTTGCACAAGCTGTTTTGGAAAGAGCATGGCTTTGTAATCGCACTGAAAACACGCAGCAGCGTTTCATCAACCTGTCTTTATCCTGGCTTATCAAGCATGCTTGTCAGAAATCAGTTCCCAATAGAAGCATGGCTTCACACTTGTGACTTCAGCACCCAACCTTGCACTGATTTTTGGGTGCTCACTTTAAAATGCTTCTGGTCTGATTTTCAGAAGTGCCCAACGCTGTTCCCACTGACTTTTGTTCAGTTTGGGAAGTGTATACTTCAAGAACCAATCACATGTTTCTGACTGGGGCTTGAATAGGAAGGCAAACATCACCACATCCACCACTGGAGATTTAGTTAGGTCAAAGTTTTCCAACTGAAGGAGCATTATTTGCTGTTGAGATCTCTTCCCCATGCAAACTCTGTACATTACAGTAAAAAAAAGAATCCACAATAGATGTATTAGCCAAAGACTTATGTAAATAAGTTAGCATTAAGTGGTGGATTTATTGTTGACTAGTGGTAGTCAAGCCCTGTAAGCCAATAATCTTGTTTTCACATAAAGCATACAGGTCAAAGATTTACAGCCAAAGAAAAGTATTAAAAAGCCAGTGACAGAAAACTGGCTTTAATGCTCTATGAAAGCACGAATATTGATATTTAAGGAATCTTCTGCTAGAACAAATGCTGAAGATAGAATAATAATTACATTAAAAACACTGTTGCCCAATTTTGCTTTCAGAACCTCTAACCCACAAACTGTCACCAGCTGCAGGATTTATTTTTTTCTGAAAAAAGGAACAATTTGCTAAAAGTGACATCACTGCAATAATCTCTCGTTCAGTTTATGAGACCATCTCAGCAAACCAGACATTTGAACTCTGGTTTAATGAGTACTCTGCAGGAAGTGAGAAGTCCAGACCACGAGAAAGATTTAATGTGCCACTCAGAAAAAGAGAAGAAATGTATTTGCAGTGAAATTACTGAAATGCTTATGTGACTTTTTAACAGCATCTATGCTGTCTTTATAAAAACTGGTCATTAATTATTTTTTAATAGATTCTTTGAAAGGAGAGTGCTTAAAGGAAAAATGTTTTGGAGTTCATAAATTACTGCAGTGATTGCTTTATAAAAGCTAAGGACAATTACAAGCGTAATTATTCTTAAAACACCCACTTCATTGTTAACACCTTAAAAGTATAGTGAAAGCATTTGGTGCAATAAAGAGGAAAAATATCTGAAACATTAAGCAAATCGTTATGACAAACAAATTTACATCACTTCCAACGTTCTTTCTTACCTTACTACTAATTACAGCTTGCCTTCTTGCCTTATGCTAATGATGTATCTGAACAGCAGCCTGAATTTGGCAACAAAATACTTTTGAATAGTATGCTTAAGTATCCTGCTTACATTATTGTCTCTGGGCAAGCAATAAAACCAAAATCAAACCTGGCATTCACTGGATGTGATGGGGTTGGCGAGCAGGGGACATCCTAAACAGCTAACTTGTGTGTTTTTACTAAAAAAAAAAAAACAACACAAAAATAACAACAACAACAAAAAACAAAACAACAAAACACTACCAGACAACTAGGAGACATGGAAGCTTTCAAGTTGGTTGCTCTTTTAGCTGCTATCAAACAGCTCCCAGTTGCAAGCAGACTGGTAAATAACAAGCAGGATCCAAAACACCGGAGTCTCTTAGCAGCTCAGTTACCAGAAGTACCTCAAGTTTTCATTCTGAGCCATGCTAGCCTCTTAGCCTCCTTTCTTCTTAACCCATTTCTGCCAAAATAAGCCTTTAGCAAGTCCCATTTTGCAGGAGACAGGCAGACACCTAAGTCTGTTCTCACCTCCTCCACTTTCTTTCCTCCGAATTTGGTCTTTCCTATGCAGAAATTACATCCACTAAGAATCCAGCTTCAGGTTGCCCTAAGATTTAATGCAATCATCAAAGCTGTAAATAGCTTTTGCAACTATTAATAACACACCAGAGCAGCAATGCACAGAGAAGAATTCAACTGACTACCGAAAAGTTGTGAGCTGAGGCATCAGGCTCAGCTGTGCTTATCTTCTGTGAGGAGTCCAGATTGGTCCTGTCATGGTCAAGTGTTTAAAACAGGTCATAAGATAATGCCCTTAAAGCACCTTTTTCTCTCCATTAATTCCAAATGCAGCCTGGGGTGCCCAGTTCAGTTCTAGACGCTTGTTACTGTACAGGTAGAGTTGACTTCACTTACAATTCTTTCACTACTCCACTCATCAAATATTTGCAAAGCACCTACTTACTGAGAACTATTATGTAGTAGGAACAATTTTTGGAGACTGAGGATAAAGACCGTTGACTTTTAAGCAAAATACTTTCTACCTATCAGAGGATATAAACACAGACAGGCACATGAGCAAATATCAAATAGCACGTGTAAAGGTGTTGGAAGTACAAAAACTACCCAGTAATAATGGAAACACACACAGTAAGCAGAAGACCTGTGAGCAGCTGCTCGTTTTGTGAGAACTAAACCTGTGCAAGCGAGGTGAAGCAGTACCAATGCTCACTGCAGGCAACTTTTATACATAAGCACTTCTCTGGCAACACACTTCAACATGAAAAATGTTTTGCATGAAATATAAAATCTTTTCTATTTCATGCACTAAATCAAACCTACTTCTACTGCAATTTTAGAAAGCTCACAAATATTTAAAAATAAAATGCTGGATGTATTATTTAACCTAAAAGCACATAATCAGGTTTGATTTAGTGAGATTTTTGTGTTCATCTGTTTTTCTTATCTGCCACAGTCTGGATGAAAATATTTGTTTGTAGCAGGAGCACTACCCATAAAAGACGGTGAGTAAACTGAAGGAGCTTAATGATATCTCTAGGAAGAATTTGACAGGTCAACTCTTGCAAAAAGCAACACACACAGATTCTAAGAGCAGAAAGGCAAGAACCTGCTGCCACATTTGAGAGGAACTGTTTAGCACCAAGGTGATGAAGAGCAAACTGGAAAGCAGACTTGTGCTAAAAATAACCAACCTTTTCCTTTTCTGGAGTAGGGTACATTAACAGAAAAGGAAGTATGTAACAATTATAAAGTCTGAAAAATAGGTTCTATGTGCAGTGTAAGTAATTAACTGGTTAACTGTTGGATTTGCTCTTGGAAAAGTCAGGAGCAATCCCTGCTCCCGATCCTAGCGCATGGGCACTCATCTCACAGCATCACAGCTCCAGAAAAAGTGGCTACCCTCGGACAAAGTAGGATTCAGGTCCAAATCTTTGATTTCCTTCTCCTACCCCCTCCCACATTGTGTCCTGCAAGAAGCCTCGGCCTGGGTGTGATGTGTAACTCTGTGGTTGTGGGCATAATCAAGATCAGAGCAACACTATGAAAAGCGTGCACAAGTCTACAGTCAGAAGAAGGATTCCTCACAAACAATTTCTGACGTTCAAGCATGGTGACTAATCTCAATGGTGTCTTTTTCAAATGTGTGTCAGTGTCTCTTCTGAAATAATCTCTCGGTTTTCCGCTGAACTAACAATAATCAAGAGAAGCAGAACAAATTAAACAAGCGTCACAACAGCTTCTTTGTGGGCAGCCTTCCCCTCTCTCTTACACGCCACCCTAAGATGTTGAATTTAAGATAAAAAAAAAAAGAACCCAGAGCCATTAAAGCAGTAAGAAAATAAGAAAACAATGTATATTATCTATCAGAAAATGACTGGTTTTTGCACAACAGAATTGATGCTGATTTCAACATTCAATTTCAAGATAAACCAGTACCATGCAAGATGTACAATGCACGGCATGTTATTATAAAGACAGGAATTTCCAAGTGAAGGTGCCTTTGGACAGAATCTGATGTGAGGTACTGAGGCATGTGACAGTGATGAAGGCCCCTGTGGTGTTTCTGAATGTGAAGTAACTACACCCACAAGCATCTCGACCAAAATGTAGCAGACTATTCTGTCCTCTGAACAGGTGAAGAAGTATTTTAAACATCAGCTATGCTACCATAACAGTACTTCTTCATAAACAATTCTCAAAGTTGATCCTCGAGTGATCTGCAAAGCCTTTATGCTGTCTTTTATCTTATGTTTTCTCACGGGAATGGGAAAAACAAAGTGTACACAAAAGAATTTAAAACCTTTTAAATGACAAGCTCTTGCAACAAAGGGGAATATGATATGAATGATTTTGGAGCAGGCAGAAACACAGAAGTTGGATGATCTACTTGGTATGCAGCAAACAACCTATACCCGTGGAGAAAAGGGCTACATGAAATAAGGTGGACTTTAAGAGGTGAAGGACATGGAAAGGTTTGCCACGTCTCCTGATAGCATGCAGGACACCCAGTCATTATGTTATAAGCTTCTGCTGAGATTCACAGAGCTTGACTGTCCTCTCACTTGAAAGGCTGTGAATCAAAAATATCTGCGCTAACGTCTACGGAGTTCCTTTATAAAACCACTGAAATAAAATGGTGAGTCAGACTGGCTGTGTTTATCTTCCTGGTATCCAAAAGAATAGAGCCTGGGCTGCAGTATTCAAACTACTGTAATTTAATGGCAATTCCTACTGACTTTGACAGGTTAACTGAAAGAAAATTCAAGAACTGTAGAAAGAAGCTAAATGAAGGAGAGAAAAACTCAGCAATAGGAAGGAAGCTAGCCAAAAAGCAATCCAGGCAAAAAAACAAGGTATCAGCGTGACACTCAATCTAAAACATCTATTTTTGGAGTTACAAGTTGTTCTGGGCACCACATCTGCCCAAGTATCTTTGCAGTTGTACATGTTTCTAAATAAATAAATAGAAAAAGCTTACCTGGCCTTTCACACACAGCGATTTGGAAAGGAAACAAAAGGAGACTGACCAACAATACGGGCAAAATGACAATTCTGGATTGTAAATAAAGCAGTGCAAATTCAACAGAAAAGAACACTATTCTTGTTCCAATATTTTCTGACCTAAATCTTGTTATTGCAAGGAACAGCTAAGTCAGCTGCTTTCTGAATTAAATTTAACTGCTTTTCTATAAACTGAACAACAAAAATTCTAAACCCTGAGCATGAAGAAATGGCAAAGGGCCTTAGAATGGCCTTTCCTATTCTCCTGAAAACCTCTTTATGTGTAAGTGGCTTGTTATACTCATTATTGATAGATATTTGGGCCCAATGCTGACTGCAGTGGGGCATCCCAGACAGCCTCCATTCCACTGCATCCCCATCTTTGCCTCTCTCCTTCCCCTCCCCTTACCCCCAGCCAGTCACCAGCATGTGCTTGCTCTTGCTGAGCCATGGAGAAAACTATGTTGGTTTGCAGCTCTCCTTGCAGTGAGTTAGCACTCCGAAATGGCTTATCTCCGGGCCAGCACGAGGCAGCAGGACGGGAGATGCAGGGCACAACAGCAAGCAGTGAGCCAGGTAGATTGAACACTGTACCGTCACACAGTATTTCATCCCGAGCAGCCCGCACCACAGCTATGGTAATTCTTCTTCCCACATCAAGACTTTTCATTTATTTATTTCTGATGCCATCAGCTGATGGCACGAAGCCACCAACTGGATCTAAACAAGCAGCGTCTTGCCTCAAATTTAAGGGAACTCTCAGGAGACCGATGGGACAGGACTGCAACAGTTTGACTTGTAGCACTACGGTTATAAAAAATAAATGACACAGCATACTCCACATAATTTTCTGAAGCTCCAGAAGTCTGCTGTGATCTACTTCTAGGCTTCAGATACTGGATGCATCTCATACAATGTTGACAATCTTAGCTGGAAAAGAACACTAGCAGTAGGTTCTAGTATCTGATACATTCTGGGATATCTTTGGTTAACCAGGAAACACAGGGATGCTTTCCATCCAAATAAACAAACAAATTTTAAAAAGAAACAAAACATGTGTTTGTACCAAATCATTCTATAACCTGCTTAAAGAGGGGTATTTAGTGTTCTCGATGGGATACATTCAACTTTTTGTTTTGCCTCCCTGTATATTTATTTGAAAAGCTGTAAAATAAAAATGCTATGAACCACTACATTTGCTGGCTGGCACTAAGCTTACGTAGAGGCTCCCATTATGCTACCTACAAGGTAACTATAATGCATGGTTAGTACTAGGAAAAACACATTTTGTTAAACAGTTATGTCTCAGGAAGTTCTGCTTTTTAAGAGAGCAAAACACCAGCCGTATGGCACTGCAAACTCTGTAGGGGCAAGCCACCCCTATTTTCCTGGAGAATACAATGAAAGGGAGTCTCGTGGAAAACAAAGTGGTTCAATTAGAGTGCTAATCTTCCTGAAAACTTATGAATGCATTTAAAAATAACACCACCCCCCCCAAAACCTGGAAATATAAAATGTTTTAAAAGGCCCCCCCAGCTGGGTCAGATCCCATAAATCAACCAAAAGCAGGTCTTTGAGGAGATATGAGAATGCAAGGCAAGTTTTTCAGGTTTCCTCCGGTACTTGGGAAGCAAGTCACACACCTGAGAACAGAGAGGCAAACCTGACGTTATCAGACCCGAGGTTTTGCTTGTGTCTAGACAGCTCCAAGAGGAGCCCACACAGGCGCATGCAATGAGACGAGGCACGCAGAGCAGTGAGCGCTGCCCACCGAGCGCCTGCACGCCTTGCTCTCCCGGTACGCACGCAGGTCCGTGCTGCTCCTGCAGCTGCCCCGGCCCATGGCTTGTAGACCAACCAGCCTGAGTGACAGACCAGAGGAGAGAGGCACCCGTGTCCAGAACAGTGCCAGAATCCCCCATCTGAGCAAGAAGCCATCATCAGGCCAGAAGCCATCCTCCGCTGCTGGGGTGATCAAAGTGAAAGCATTAGGACAAAAATGTCGGTATCTCATGACTTCAGCAAATTACAAATCCAAACGCCTCAAGAACTTGAAAGTGCACAGAATTTTTGTTCTCACCATACATATTTATCACTGCATATAGGTAGAAGAAACTCGCAGTGAGTTTTTCTAACAAGTTCGTTTTATTCTCAACCTTGTTTTGTCTTTTCGATAGGAGGTTCCCTTGGACACAAATACTATCAAGTTTTTTGGAGATCCATGGACAAAGTAGCCTGAATTCAAGACCAACACTTTTGCAGAACTGCTAGAGAAGGTAACAACCTCCTTTGTGGCTGTGAAAGACTATGGAGCACTTTGGTACACGCTGTGCCAAATCCTGACTTTCAGCATCCCTGCTGCGGGTTTAGAGAACTACAGGTGCTGCAGCAAAACATCTGCCACGACTGAATTAAAGGTTTAAAGGCTTTTTCTTAGAAAAGAACAATTGCCAAGCTTTGTTAATTATCCTGAAGGTTTCAAAGTAACAAAGATCTAAAAATATGAACAGTAAAATCTCACCAGAAAATATTCTTCCTGTGTCCTTGCCTGCAGATGGGGACCAGAGTAGCTGTAGGTGAGGAAGGGCAGGCTGACTATGTTTCACTCACTATACTCTTCCATACCAGGGACCGATAAACAGGAAACAGAAAATCTAGAAAACCTGTATTTTATAACCTTTAATATCTTCACAGCAGAGTGCACTGAATGAAATTCAGAGCAGGCAATATAGCAATCTACCACAGATCCGTTTTTGTCCAGTCCTACCAAGTACCTGTTGAATAAAGTAACACAGCTTATGAAACTCCATACCATTTCTGTCCAATACAGGAAACCAGGCACATCAGAAGGAGAAGGACGGCTGTCTGTTCCGATAATTGCTTCCACGTGGAGGAAATTTCTTCCCTGCCTCTTCACTGTACACCATGCCATGGCTACGTGTCCCAGGCGGGTACTCTGGAGCCCAGGCTTGCTGGAAGCTCCCACAAAGCACAACACATGATCTGGATGTTTAGGAGCCCAGTTTCACTGTAAGCAATGTGTATTTTTTGTAAAGCACCAGTGATCAGCACGGGCTAAGGAAGCAGCCTGTGCTGCAGGTCTGCTACAGTTGGGTGCTGCAGGACACCAGAACAAAGGGCACTTCTCTGCCCCTCGCTGCAGGGATCACACAGAACCACAAACATCCCAGCTCTGCCTCATGCCAGCCATCACCACCCGACCACAAGACAGAAACCAAAGGAGCCATTTAATTGCTAACCACATGTCAGATCAGATGTAGATGCTTCTCCAACAAGGGTGTGCATAATTTAAGAGACAAAGATAGCACAACAGGAATGACTTGATATTTCTTGGGAAGGTGATGGTGCTTGCAGAGCATTTTTTCATTAATGCTACTGAAATTGCTATTATTGTTATACATTTGGCTTGCAGCCCACAAAGATAAAGGTGTATTTTGTGTGATCTGACGCTTGATCAAACCACCACATTTACCAAACAGTTCTATGGAAAAATGCAGAACTACCATTTTGAGGAGTCTTGCTGTTTTTCCTTAAAACTTTATAGCAGCAGCCTGACAACAGGGTTCTTGTGCTCCAGTGAGGATGCTCTGCTGATGCTCTACAAACAGATGACTGCAGAAATCTCTTTACTGACTCTTTGTATTATATTAAGAAACCAACTTGTACAGACTGTAATGCAAGCGTATGGTGGACTACACAGCAGATGACAAGCAACTGAGGGTTGAACCTCCTGAGGGCTGAACCTGCTTTGAGTTGTAACTCCATGCTGTCTCAAAAGCTTCATAGAGTACAAAGAAGGAGAAACCTTACAGAGGATTAATCAGGTGAAGGTATAAAGATTTGGCTGTAGGGCAATGGAAGACTTCCTTCAAAACACAGACTACCCTTACTGAGTTCCTTCTCAAGGAAGCCCATTCACTCCTAAAATAGCTGCTACCAGTAACGGGAAAAGTATCCTTTTCCATTCACATCCTCTTTCTCAACATCCATTATTTTCAGGAAGAACAGTTGACTAAATGTATCTCTGAGACCTGCTTTCTTGTGTAAGCTCCAGACTGCCTTTACTCCTTCAACACAGCTACGGCACTGATGCTAAGACCTACCTTATTTGGGCTCACAGAACTTGAAGGTTCATAAATAACTTTTCAATATTTCAAGCCAATATAAAGTAACGTCTATTTTATACCTGTGAATGCAAATCAATCAAAAAGTGTTAAGAAAATGGAAGGGGGCACTGAGGCCACGGAAGTATGTAAGTAATGCAGGGAAGGAAGAAAAAAGGGGAAGCATGGACACCAAACTCCTCTATCCCTCAGTGTATCCCATGATTTATTATCTAGCTAGTGAAATGCAGTAAGGAGAAAATGAAGAAAGAAAAGGTATTTACAGGAGGAAGGAGACCCATCAGTAGCTATGCTTCTTCTGATACAAACTATTGTTAGCACAGCAGTAAAATTCAGTCAGGCGGGTTAATGGACTGAACTTCTTTTCTGACATCATACAAAAAGGAAAAACTTTTACACTCCTCACTGATAAAGCTTTATAAGGAAGGAAAAAAACAGCACAGATAACATCATTATTGCAACATACTATCTGAGTCATTAACACTTTTAACCCTTAAGGAAGCAGTAAAAATGGGAATTACATGCCTTTTCAAGCAGTAAGTTTCTCTCAGGAGCTTGTTGCTATATGATCACAGAGGTAGTTCAGAAGGTAAGAGATAGCCACAACCAGTTATCAGAGCAATTATTAACATCCTTTATTATTCTTATATTTAAAATAAGAACAGATATTTAGGAGGGTGAGCATAAACTCAATCCGTTACTAGCACGAACCAGTACTGCACAGTTATTTACACACTGGGACATGTTATGTAAGTAAGGACTATTTGATAAAGGAAGGTTTGCACAGCAAGTTTCTCATCTGGCAACAGTTTGTTTCTGGAGGTGTTTGAAGGGCCAGATGGGGCAGGGAAACTGATGTGATCGCATCTTGCACAAAGAAGAAATCTTTACCTGCACTCCCAATACGTGCTGTCACAGCAGTATCAATTCCTGCTGCAAGCATCCGTGCTATTTACTACAGAAACAGACCCCCTTGAGGACAAAATTCACTCTCTAACCAGACAGTAAGTGGTGTCCTCTCCAGCTCCTTTGAGACTCCAAGTCTCCACAAGCTATTTAGCTCTGAAGTCAGCATTCCCTATGTCTCTGGGTTTAAGTTTCCACAGAAACTTGTGAACAAATCATTATATCTGAAAAACAATTAACTTACTGAGTAAAGATTATGCTACAGCTGGCTCGTTATTGTTCCCTCTGTGGCTTCAATATTTAGGGTTTGAAACGAGATTTCAATGGAATTTATTGTTGGTTTGAATTCCTTAATGAAAAGCTTCAATTGCCTCCTCACACAAGGATGTTTTTTCATTGTAACGGGATCTGTACTAGCCATTGCCGTCTCGGGAGGAACACGGTGTCATTAGCTGTCACACACAGCACTCTGAGGCTGCAGAAACAGAGTCTTGCTTGTCCAGCTCCTGCTCTTTTTCCATCATTACAGAAGCAACTCTGGGATCTGGGCTAATTTAGGTGTTAAAATATTAAAGTGCTGCTCTGTAAACTAGATGTCTTCCAGTCCTCCTATTACAGAAGGATATTTTGCAAAATATTCATCACTTGCAAAAAGCACTTAAAAACGAGGCACAAGGAATTTGTTGAAGGTGTTATTTATGCCCTAGGGCATTGTCCACTGTGAGAAAAATGGCTCAAAAACATGTACTATAAACAAACAGTAACAAATTTAGACTAAAATGCGTTAAGGGCACACATACTGAACTGTAATCCTCCAGTCCAAAATGGCAAATTCCAGTGTAAAGTGATTATAATCGTAAACACAACCACGGTACAGTCTGACCCCTTTCTACTTACAAGAAAAAAAGCCAACCCAAACGTTGAGTCAGAGGCTGTCTTAAGAACTATCCTGCCTGGGGAAGACTTTTGCAGTAGGACTCAGCTGAGAAAATAAAACAGAATTTGATGCTGGTGTTGTAGTATAAGGTTTCTACTCAGAAACACCTGGCCAACGAGAGCTGCCGAAATGACTTACACCTTTTTAGGTTCTAATCCATGTGGATTCAAACATACAGCTTGTAGGAAGTTAAGAGCCTGACTCCACCACAGCTAAGCAGTCTGCTCCAAGGCAGAAGTTCCTCTCCCTTAGTACAAGGGGCTAACCAAGGCTCCTGCAGCAGAGCCTGAACTGTTTAGCAGAAGTCCAGCTTCACCTTTAGACAACACATTTGTACGGAGCAAGCATTAGCATGAGTTCTCCTTCCATGGAGGTAGCAAGTCTTAAGCCTGTTGCAGGTAGTTTGATAAACCAGCCCTAGAGTCTCTCAGAGTTTTTTTTTTTACAATACTTTATGAAGAAATGGAAAGTAAAGGTTTGCTAATTAACTACCCTGGGGTTTTAGAGAACAATGTTCAATTGTTTTGTTAGAGAATTTTGGCTATTTTTCCCTTATTTTCTCAGTCATAAAGTTGATATACAAATAAGACTTAGCTGTGTCCATCAATATTTCTGATTTTCTGCAGAAACACTCGGAGAAGATCAAAGAGCCCTCATATGCTTGGCTATAAATTGTTCCTTAGAGTTCAGAAACTATCTTAAGATACTTACTATCCTGCTGTAGTAAGATGAGCATTTTTGGTTCCACAGAAGCACCAAATATTGGTCAGTACTGATGTAGATTTGACTTAATGCAGTCCCTTTCAGCAAGAAGAAAAGGTTATTGCCTAGAAAGAAATACAGCCTTCTTTTCTCCCTGTCCTTGTCTATATTCTAAAGTCTTACATCATCAAATGTACATCTTACATTTCTTACATCAGAAATGCAGGTCCACAGTCTGTGTTTGTTCACTAGCCCATCAAGAACAACCCTTCCTCCTGTCCCACAAACCAAAGCACTTTTGGAGATCGAAGGTGTTAAAAGTCCTGTGTTTAACTATTTGAGCTTAATGTGTCGGCTTCACACACCAATACATCTGGTACGTCTGTTACACCACGCAGTGCTGCTAATTGCTTTTAGTAGGCTCATGTAATGCTACAACCGCAAGGGCCAAAGTATACCACTTAAAGACGATGCAAGAGCCCTGAAACGCTTTACTGCAAATTGTCCTCCAGAGATCTTTCAGAACCAGCAAATTCAGGCAACAACCGAGATGCTCTTAACCTCAGCTTATCATCGTAAGTGCTGCTAGGAGAAATTCTGAAAGTTTAACAAGATTCACCAGCAGCATCAGAATAGCCCATCCCTAGATGAGGAGAGCAGAGATGATGTGACATGAAGGATGAGGGTCATGAATACTCACAATGTGTTATCAGCAGGAGTAACTTAAGTCCTGGAGGAAATGCCAGCCTCTCCTACAGGACACACACTTCCCTGCAATAAGTACTATCAGCATGACAAACAACCCAAAATGTAAGATCATTTCCTTTTTTGTGTAATAAAGTCCACAGAGTTCTTATATATCCTCCTGTATACCTACCTCCCTGCTTGCAGAAAGTTGGTTTCATAAGTAGCGACTTGATACTGTTTTTCTCTTCACAAGGATGGAGGTCTCGACCTGTTTTTAACAAATTTCCCTGACTACGTCAGCTGTCAACAATAATAAACTGGAAGCAAGTTACACATTTACCATCTTCAATAAAGCTTCTGTAGGGAAACTAGTGCGATACCAAAAGAAATCCCTCTATACATATTAGCAAGTTGATTTTATGGCTCCCCACCCTCAGATTACACTCACTCACTCCCACATACCCCTGAGTACCACGATGTTGCATCCAACACAGTTTTGCCAACAGGGAGAAACCTGCTTCCCTTGGCTTCCTGACATTGCTGGGGTTTTGACTGGTGATGAAAACTGAATTTTTAGACAGATCTTTTACATCCTTTAGGAGTCAGTAATTGATATGGCATGGTCCTTTGTCTCAAAATCCTTTTGATTTCAGTTTCCGTAAGTGTTAAGTCAGTCTGTATGACAATTATCTGTTCTTCCTCCTTTGCAATATACATTTGTTTTCCTCCAGAGCCAACGGGAAATGAACAGCACAGGGGATGTGCTGCCACTTCATTACAATTCTCCGGGTGTTAGGATGCAGTCTGCTGGCAACCAGTCGTCAGAGCCTTCCTTTTAGTCTTTTGGTCCTGACATAAACAACACATTCCTCAGCTTTTACAGCTAGAAATGGTGCTCTTGGTTATCAACACAGCCCAGCTTTTAACCCTTCGCTCTGCTTTTTTCTCTGTCCTTACCACACATTTCTATTCATACCGCATTGTATCCATCGCAGGATTTCTGTTACAGATCTCCACAATTCCACAGCTTTTTCAAATGATTAAAGAGTTCATACCTAGATGAGCTTAAAGGCTTAAGACCCTAAGATATCTTCAAGCTTTTATCTAGTCTAGTTCTTTGCTATAGGAAGGGGATGGAAAACAAAACACCTTGGTTTTTATCCTCTTGCCTCAGCCTCTAAATCCCCCACAGTGTATATACACTACTTCAACTGAAAAACTTACTGGGGATTTCACAATGAACAGACTGAAGTCTTGAAGCTCAGTAATTAATAAAGAATAACATATCAGAAGATGAACCTGTCTCAGAACAGGAGACAAGTTGGGCAAAATTAAGTAAACAATAAAAACAAACAATAAAATTGATATAAAAAATAAAACAATAAAACGGACCACAAGCTTAACATGAAGGGATGCATCACTTACGTAAAAAATCCCTTGATTTACACAATACATATTCATCTTACTTGATGTTTGAACTTTAACTATTATTTTCATTTACCCACAGCTAAATATAAATAACTCTCCACTAAGTTAAAGATTTCTGTATAATAGGGCGCATGCAGACACACACATATACTTAGGGAATTAAAGGAAAACAAGGGAATTAAAGACTTCTTTGGCTTTTCACAATACTAGAAAACAACAGCTGATGATTATTTACAAAGCAGATTTTTTAAATTCAGAATTGAATAATACTGAAGCATTAAATAGTTTAAAAGTGGGTACCAACTAAAGATAACACCTTAAACAGATCTGACTGCACTTTAATGACAGAAAAATAAGCTTTGCTCAAGTTACCTGTGCTTTGCTATCCGACACAACTACTTTTAACACGCTCACCTGGAGAAATCTCAAGATTTTTGAGATAACACACTTTACTGTCTCATACCTCATTTTTTATACATATATGTATATTTATACATATTATATACATATATATTATATATAAAATATATTATATTTTAATTATATATTATATTTATATACATATAATATATACTTTTATACATATATACATATACATATATGAAACAAGAAAGGAAAAGAAAACTAAACTTTAACTTGTTGAATCAGGTTAAATTATAAAAAGGTCCTCTTAATACCTACAAAATACGCTTCTGCCAGGCAAAATTATCAGTCTAAAGTTTGGATCAAAAGACTTATTGTAGGTGAACTCTTCTTCCAGTTGAGTACAACAATTTTCAAAATCTAAGGAAACAAATATAAACAAATACTTTCAAGTTACAACTACTGGAGCTACCAGCACTAACACTTTCTATTTCAGAAGGAAAGCCAGTGCCTATGCTGCCTATTAAGACAATCACTTAAATTTTTTTAAATGAATTTTTAACCGTACTGTGTAGGAGATGACCGCCTGCTTGAGTGAAAGGGGTGATGGCATTAGGTGATGCCCGTATTGCCATCTCCTTCTGAGGAAGTCTCTGACTCCTTCAAAAATTAGTATTTTTAAAGCAAAATCTGTTGCTTTCTAATTCAGCCATTCATTTCACCTCCTGCAGTACTGCAAGAAATCCCCATGCCTGTATTTACATCCAGTAACGGTGAACACATGTCATACAGGAGCCTAACTTTATCAGCAAAAGCAGGACTTATTTATGTTCTTACAATGCTCTTCATTCCCCTGCTCCAACATGAAGACACACAACCATTTACATGCTCAAGAACATTTCAGTCTTGATATCACACCTTTATTACTACCAGCTTAGATCCTTGAGCTGCACTTTGAAGCTGTTGGTGACTTGCTAGAAAGACACAGGCAGCATCACGGTGTGGGCCAATGCACACATGCACCAACCCTGGTCAGCTCCAGCATGCACTGAAGACAGCAATGGCCCGCTGCATTTCACTGCCCTGTTGTTTTACAGCGAGCACTGCCCCCACCATCTGTTCCATACAATTGTCTCCTGTCGCACAGGTAGCTAAAATGGCATAAACTTGCAAGAGTTGCAAAGAGTTACATTTTAGTAAGGTAAGAATTACTTTTTTTTTCTCTCCAGGACAACAAAATAAATTACTTCTTCTGTTACAGAAATCTAAAGAAAGAACGCACAACTGTTACCCGTACTTCATAAAATCCTTTTTCACTCCAACAAGGTATGAAAAACTTGAATTTTAAAGCAGAAACACTGGTTTAAAGTTACTGACTCATGCTATTTGACGAGAAGTCTTGTTGTAAAGGGAAGTCCCTCTTTCCAGTATCATTGTTAGTGTCTGTTTTTATATCAGAGCAAAGTTAAAAACATCTAGCCCACACATCTGCAGACAGAAATCCAAGCATATAATCCATAGAAGCCTGAAGCTAACAAAAATAATCTGCGAATGAGGTTTTAATTTTTTCCCCATGTCTTATTTTCATGTGTCTGGGAACACGCGTGTTGCTCGCACTGATGTTTAGTTTTCAGATTTTTCAGACTAACCCAGTCAGTCGAGGCTGCTTCATAGGTAGTAAGAACCTGAAGTGAATAGGATGACAATTTTCTCCCATGTTTTAAAGCAGCACTTGCTTAAAATGCCCTATTTAACTTTTCAAACAGCTCCTTTTATCTTTGCAACCCAGCCTTTCGCAGTGATCTAAGCTTCAGGCCACATTTGCCTTGTGCATTCAGTAATTTTCTGGATACAACAGGATTAAGTTTCATCCTTTAAACAACACAAGTAGGTATGAATAGGTTTACTACTTTCTAGTTTCAGGGATGTCTGCAAGAGAAACCCCCAGCCCTGTGCAGCTTGATGAGAAATCACTCAGGTTTCTTCAAATCCTTCAAATCACCCTTCAGAAATACATGGGGCAGGGGGGACGCAGTTGTTGTTTGTTTGTTTAAGGAGAGCAGGGAGGGGGAAGCAAAGGGCAGGAGGCGAAAGGAAGGCATCCTGCTTGCTGGCTTTAAATCAGCCAACACTTCTGCTGGGTAACTCCTAGTGTGGCTACCAGCAGCACGGGGTAGATGAGACCTTTGAATGTATTTCCTCATACCATACACTTAAAACCTCTATGCTATGAACAGTGTGACTACATAAACATTTCCTAAACGCATTGCATATGACCTCCAAAAATTGAAATGAACTGAATGCCCAATCCATCCAGAAAATGGAACAGGCACGTTCTGGTCAGGCAGGAGGTGTGGAACCCAGAACCTGCTCTTTGAGAGCTTGCGAGGCTGGCCTTTAAATCAACTCCTCAGGTATCACTGAAATACGTGTTCCAACAGCCACCTGCTTCTTGCAGCAGCCTCTCAGATGCAGAAATAGCATCAGACAACTTTACATAACAGAAATGAAAAAAACTCACAATACACCAAGAAAACTCACAACACAACAAAAAACAGCAAAAAGGGCAGAGGGAGCTGAACCAGAGCTTTATTGTGATTAAATCCCTATATACAATCTAAATTGCTTGCCTTAATCCAGTTATCCACTTGAGCCAATCAAATACAATTGATGAGCATTTAGTTTCTTTTCAATATAAAAATGGCATCCATATCCAACATCCAAGTGATGGGGACAGTAAGAGGTTAATGCTAGCAACCAAGAATAAATTGATTTATTTATACAATTTCTCTTAAACTCTTTCTACTGGCAGTACAACTTTTCCTTAAAAATGTGCTAAGCAATCTGGTTCACACAGGTAGGCACTACATTGATCTTACTGGAACACACCACTGGAAAGCACTGTTTTTTTAAATGCTGTTATTTTCTTTACACTTCAGTTTGCTTGCTGCATTACAATCCGTAAAATACAAGTATTTCAGTTAAAAAAAAAAATTTCAGTGATATATTTAGTAATTACTATTTATTACAGGTATTTCAGTGAATAGCTAGAGATAACAAAATGACAAACAACTGCAGTGCCAAAATTTTGTCTACTTATTAGGATGAAAGCACGGTGCCTTTGGAACTTTGTTGTAGCTTGCATTCATGCGTATACGAGAGCTGTGGAAGGACCTATCATTGCCATTTTACCACTCAACTCAAAATACTACTCAAAACAGGATGCTGATACTGTTTTGACATCTAAACTCGCATTAGCAGCAATCTCCCATCTCTGCCACATGAGTTGGCTTTCTAGGAGGCTGAAGGCAAAAGTGAGTTTTAGAGAGAAAATTTATCTAACATTATAAATTAATAGAAATGTTAAGAATTAAAAGTTCCAAGGCATTACCAGGCTCTTATATTTTGTTTTATTTTTGTAGATCTATTTTTTCCGTCTCAGCAAAGCATAAGTGTTTTTCTTTCTGGAGGTCACTTCCAGCTATTACTGCTGTGTTTAGGCTGCAAAACATTCAGGGCAACGTTCCTATCTTTATTTTAAAGATGGGCGTCTGTTTCTGAATTTTAGCAACAGTTTAAGTTCAGACTTCAGAAGGTGCCAAATTCCTTAAAATCCAGGTGGATTTGAAGAGCATGGCTCATTGCATTTTATGGAGCCTATATAACAGCTCAAAGAGTGCCCAAAGGGGACGATCTTGCTCCCTCCCACACAAGCCTGCTCCCTGCAACTTGCAAAGGGGGAGGAGGAACAGGACAGTTTTCTGCTATGATAAGGAGTTAAATCAACTTATGGGGTCCCTTTTAAGTACAATCCAGCCTGAAATCACTTGTGTGCTCCCATACAGTGGATGTTGCAGTACTGAGGTATTCTGCCTATCAGTTTGCAGATTACTTCCATGACACAAACATCAGCTTTGAAGTCTAAATCTACTTCTGTGTGTGGAAAGTCCCAACAGATTCCTCTTAGCCTTAAGAGAAGCTTAAGAAAAACATTAAGACATTTTATTAAAATACCACTCCGTCTGATGTCTTTTAAAATTTAAGAAACAATCAGAGGTTAATAAAGAAAAGGGTAAGAAGTATTCCATATTAGAGCAAAAGACAAACATGGGTAGGGAGGGTATGTTGGGATATCAGTGCTTACTGGCTTCAGCCTGCTCTCCTGCACCTACTGGCACCCACGGGTGAAGCCTGGCTTCCCTTCCAGTGTTACTGCACAGCCAACTCCAGCCACCACTGGCTTCACAGTGCATCCCTGAAAGCGACTCAAAAGATGAGAGTGAGCTGCCCATCTCTCCCAGGGAAGGTTTTCCTCCATCAGACTCAGTGATATACAGATCTACCAGTTTTTGAGACTGGCCATTACAGTCCTAATTCAAGAATAACTGAGTTAAGCTGTGCAACAAATGCTACCTTCTTTTTAAAGGTGTTCCAGACGCTTAACAACCTCTTGAAGTGAACAAGGTCAAATATTCATTGCCCTAAGAAACCCAGAAAGAGGGACAAGTTAGCACACACAGGAAAACAAAATGTATTTCCATCCTCTCCCAAGCACAGCAACTAGTGACTGACTTACATGGAAGGCTATTACTAGTACCACATATGGAAGTAGTAGGAAGGTTTAAGAGGTTTTATATTGGAAAGTACATCTTTAATGTTTTTCAAGTCATCTTCTCCCATCAGCTCAATTTAACTGAGCAACTTTAGGACGAAGTCTCACGGAGCACGTAAGATGTGCTTTATGGCAGAGGGCGACAGAATCTGGTCACAAACTATCTGGATGCCTCAAGTCCACCAGAAAATGTTATGCTGAATATAAACCATGTAACCTTTATGCTGTCGTAAGAGATTCTATTTTGACTATTAGAATACTTTATAATAAAAACTTTCCTATAAATAATACAAGCACGCTAACCAGGAAGCCTTTAACTGCACATATTACACATTACATAGAAGTAATCGCTATTTTCGTTTAATGCTTTGATGTTTATGTCACAAAAATCAGATTAGTAACTCTGCCCAGATCCTGTTAAAGCCCAAGCAAAGCATCAAAGCAGTTTTATTGTTTTTGTTAGATACTGTAAAGAGATTACACAGTGTCCATCTCTGACCGTTCATTTTAATTCCTTTATTTTACTTCAGCCTTACATTTTTTCCATTAAGTCTCAAATGGAACAAGCAGTGGCTTTGGACTTTGATAAAAGGTCACGTCTCATAACTTTGTACTTTATTCATCTCCTCAGCTAAAAGTTTTAGGAAAAAAAATAAAATTAAAATATCAGCTCGTTCTCAGCCATTTCTTAACACAAAGCAAATGATGTTGGTATTATTCCATGCAAGACTAGACTTTAGTTAGCATTTGAGGAAAAAAAGCGAGAGGGACCTAACACAGCACCAGAAATAAATTTATGCCAATGGAAGCCAGTGCTCCATAAAAACAAGCACTTGGTCACTGCTGGATGATGCAGCACTTGAGGTAAAGGCTTGAAACTTGACCGTAAAATTCCTGTGTTTGAAAAACGCTATTAACCTAGCTGCTGCTGCTATTACTTGAATCAAGGAAGCAATCTTTAATTTTAGCTGAGGTGGTGCATTGAGGACAAGGGCAAGATTTACTTCTTACAATAAACTACTCAGCAGAGCCTTCCCTCTACCCATCCTTTTACAAGGGAAAGTAAGGTTCAGCATTTCGATTATCTAGGTGGGCAACTGAAAGCATGAAGATTAGATGTTAAAGCAAGAACTGAACACAGGTCGTGATTATCAGTTGCCTCCCTTACCCACACTTATGAACCTTTTGTACAGTATCTAACATAAAATTGATTGAAGTCTCCCAGGTTAAACCAAGGAAGGGAATGTTAAGTTATAGCAGAGCAGCACCTTCTATGTGAGCTCATACAAGTAACTACACATTGCAACATCTCCTGATCGGAAACATTTTTATTTAGACTATTTTAGTAACAAATATGAAATACATAGCCAAACTTCAAAGAATTTGTCAGCAAGCCTTCAGAGCAAGCAAAAAAAAACAAAACAAAAACAAAACAACAACAACAAAAAAACAAAACAAAAAAAACAACAGTACTAGTATTTTAAGTTTCAAATTCACTACAGCAAGATCATTGGAATTCAATTAAGTTTCTACTGTGCTAAAAAAGTAGAAGAAATCATACAGAAAATACACATAAATTATGAACTGGAGTAGCAATAACTTGTCATTGGCAAAGCAGATGTCCATCACCTTGACAGTTTAAAATTCAGAGCTCTTCTTGCAATGTAGACAGCAATGAAGCCTACAGTGTATCACAGTGATTTGTGATCAAAGATTAAAGGTAGCTTTTATTATCCTTGTATTATCTAAAACCTCAAATTCACATCTCTCTTAAAACCATAGTAATAGTATCATATTTAACAGACACATTTTAGACAAACTTGAAATATGTAATGCAAAGGCACAAAATTCCATAAAAATTCTTCTGCATCCACCTTTCAAAGTGAGGCAAAATCGTCAAAATAACAGCCTTAAATTACTGGACTTTCAGAGACATGACCCCCAGGTGTCCCCAGCAGCCCTGTCTGAGATATAGCACAAGGTCACAGTGCAACAACAGCACAACATGAGCAGATGCTTTGCAACTGAAAGCCCACCCAACCCAGCCTTCTCAATGACAGTACCTGTGAATAAATACCTCAGGGAACAGTATAAGATGTGAACACATGCAATTTTCCCTGGTTTCCATATAGCACAGAAGATAGTTTCTATTCAGTAAGAATTAACGGGTCAGTTTTATACAAACTCATCCACTATAACCCACGTAAAGTTTTAGCATCCAAAATACCCTTTAGCAATGAGTTTGACTCCTTGCTGCAAGAACCACCACTTTGCAATTTGAACCCAGCTTCCATATCTTGCATGGCAAAAGGCACAAATTGCTTCTTACCCAAGCCTCAGTTTAACTCTTGATTTTTAAGACTTATTACATATCCATCAGTCATCTTTTTCCAGCCAAAAGACTCTTGACTTATTAGAGAGTTTTTTTCTTCAGAGCTTTTCTTCAGAGGCTTTTGACCATCGCTGTTGCCATCATCTGAGCTTTAAGCTCTACTGTATTTCTTGGCAGGAGGAGAGGACTGTAGCATTCAGGAAGTGGCTGCAAGCTGCATTTACAGAGTGCCATGGCAACCCTGTCTGCTTTACTCTTTGTTCCTCTTCTAGTACTTCACAACAATTGCTTGTTGGATTCCCATCGCATGGTGGCATAACACCACGATCTCACTTCTGAATGGTTATGGTCAGCTTTGATACAATCTTCATGTCCTATATCTGTCTCCTTGTCACACTGAGAGATCTAGGTCTTATGAGCTGTCTAGTTATTTTCTTCATAAAGTGGTTTGTGTTTTTTTTTTCCACCTCCATTTTTTAATAGCATCTTTTTGAATGAGACTTTGATATTGTATTTGATACTGTATTTGATGATGTACACATTAGAAATGCTTAAAACTTTTTTTTTTTTTTTTTAAAATCGAAGTCGTCTACTCTCACCTACCATTTATTTGAGCCTTTCTATATGATGACAAGTGTAGAGTAAGCACAACTGGTCCACAATACTGCTGTGACACAAGCAGACACTTCCACTGATCCTTAAATTATGTGCCTCAGCCCCCTTAAAAAAGGGGGTAACAAAAAAAAAGAGACAAAATCATGGACTTGATAAAGTTAGATTTACATCTGTTTCTCTCAAAAAAAAATATCTGGCAGTGATTTAAGTGGTAACTGAACTTTATTTGTTGGCCAGCTCCTCCTCTCACTGCAATAAATTCGGTTTCCACAAAAGTAGTTTATATTTTAATTAAAAAAAAAAACAAACAACTTACACACACACCCCCAAGCTTCATCATCTAGACAGTGGAGCAGTTCACTGGAAGTCAATCTATTCAGAGATCGATATACTCTTGTAGGCAGGGTCCAGGAAGATTTTTTGACAAACTGCACGGACTCATTCACAAACAAGCTCGCTGTATTTTGTTTATAAACCCATACTACTACCACAAAACAACTGCACTGCAGCAGCTTGCTACTTGAGAACTACTCTCAGCAGAGTGCCTTTACACCAGCCAGATATAGTGTGCCAGTAATTCCAGGTATAGAAGGCTTCAAAAGGGTTTATACACAAACAAGATTAATCTGGGAAACGTTTTCAAATGAGATGACATGTAAAAACAGTACATTTATGCTCACAGACGTGACTAGTTGCAATCATTAGCATTACCCATGTACCTCACTGATATATCACATTTATGTTGCTTACAGATGGGCTAATTACATGTCTTTTCACATACTGGTACATTACACTTGTGGGATAAGCTATAGCAGCACCACCATCTGTTCTCATTTCATGACTTGGATCTATAGCAGTACAGGAGTTTAGGGACAAGGGGAGGTGGAATGAATCCCTTTGCAGGAAAGTGAAAGGATTCATCTGGAAGAGCATACAGGTAGGTTAGCAGTTCAGAAACTGAGAGTGCTGCACTCCAATGTGCAACAAAGAGGAACAGGTCAGGTTTTGTATTAATCCCATAGGTTGCTCCCTAGGCAGGCAATCAAGCCACCTATTTTCATTAAAGATGGCACTTGCCAGTGCCTGGCTCCCCAGCAGAAGCAGAGCCTGGACAGGAACAAAGTCATTGAGGATCTGTCCTTGTGTACAGAGCTTAACAGATAGAAAGTATGTGGCTTGGGGGCGGGGAGGCTGCAGTCAAGCTCTTGCTTGTTTTCTGCCTTCTGGAAAAGTTCCTGCATAGCCAGAAGAGCTTTAATGTACAATTAAAGATTTCTGAGAAATGCAGTGAAAAAGCAGGTGAACAGAGCTGTTCTCTCCCACCTTCTGAAATGGAGATGTGAAAAATACCTCCATCACCCTTTCTGAGAACTGCTGCGTCTGAACACTAGTTAGAAACAAAAAACAACACACATACAATACCACAGGAAACAAAAAAAGCCCCGCAGGCTACAACACAGCATGCAGACATCTGAGCTTGTGCTAAACCAACAGCTTGCACTAGAAGCTGTCAGTACACAGCACCTTAAGCTGAGGTGAGCTGCTTCCATTAACCACCGTGCACAGCACACTGCAGTTCCCAAGACGCAGATCAGCTCTCTGCCACTATGAGAATCTCATTTTCCTTCCAAGATTTGTCTAGCTCTTAATGTCATTCTTACCATTGATCAGTGCCACACATCCCAAAAGGGCAGCACTGTTCTCTATTTTGCAGCCATGCATTCATTAGCTGAGCCTCAAACAGAGAAGGCTCAGCATTGTACAACAGCAGGTAATTGGTCTAAAAAAAAAAAAAAAAAAAAAAACAGTCAATTCAGTCAGGATTCTGGCTTAAACATCTGAGAAGTCTGGGGGGAGCAGGCTAAGATCATTTCCAGCAGACATTTGCTGTATTTAACTCTGAAGATCAGATTTATACAGATTTTGAACCGAAGCATTTCCTACAGGAATTAGTAACTGCTCATCTTTAACACAATCCTTTAATATGTAGTGCTCCCTATACACAATTTCGCAGTTGAGGCCCTCATGCACCTCAGGAACTTTAGCTAAGAACACTAAAAATAGATTACTTGATAAGTTTGAAAGAGTTACATAAATCAGTAATTTAAAACAGCCTCATCTTATTTACTTACAACTTAAGCTGAGGATATGCAAGTTACTTAACTTTGGTTTGGTCAGATATTTGCACTGAATGACTGGATGTGCACAACAGGAACTAGATGTAGTGGATAAAGGCGGTGCATTTGATCACAATAAAAACTTTTCTAAAATAAAACATGTATTTTAACTCCTGGAAAACATTGGTTAATTCCACAATTTCAAAAACAGAAAATACCATCTTAACTATCATACACAAATTAAGAAGCTGTACTTGGTTACAAAGCACCACATGACCCTAAATACATGCTTGCTGCTCCTTCACAATGCCAGCTTGACACAGAAGCGCTTTGTGCTATCTACTCTGGGACCTGCTGGGTTCTTCCAACACACCATGATAGCTTTAAGGAGATAGGTCCTGTGTTGACACATAGGAGAAATTCCCCTCTCAAAACTACGCAGTAGCTATGTACAGGAACAACTGTTCTTCCCACCCTGTATGAGTTATTTCTTCATATATTTCATACAACCACCTTGTAGCAACAACTTACTGTCACTTTTTCTATAGAGGCTCCTACTGGAGGAAGGAAAACTATGAAGTTACATTCAAACCAAAAAACGTGCACTGAATAATAGTTAAAGACTATGCATCCGTTCTTAAACAAAACGGATACGAATAGGTAATGTCATGGAGTAAGTTATATACTTGCAATAGCTATAGAATTAATTTTCTCATCAGTTTCTAGAATACTTACTATAAGGATAGCACATTCCAGAACAGTTTCTTAGAGATTCAGAGTTTAAAGGCAGGCACTGCTTTACCCACAGTGCATAAGAGATTTGCAAATATTCAAAAACAAACATGATTTTTCAGTCTTCCCTCCAAAAAAAAAAAAAGTGTTTAAAATAAGATTTTTAATACTTGGCACATTTAACATCAAAACAAAATGCATGCTTGGCTTCCAAGTACTCAATATTTCTTTAGTCTTTAAAACATACTGAAATAAACATATATATTATGCCCAGCACATCAGGGTAACATAGTCACTTAGCAGTATGCGTTTTCAGTGATGGATAGAATGAAGCTCCCTAGTTCTACCTCCCTTAGCTTTAGCCTCCAGACAATTTTTCTAACCCCTCTGCACAATATACATTCCCATTTCTTTAACAGTCAGGATGCTGTTTTGCACACAATAGCCTCCCGTCATTATATAGCCTTGATTCATCTCTTCAACATCAAAAATGCTGTGCAAAGACACAGGAGTCTTGTTTAAAGATGAGCTAAATGTTGCTGCAGTCTTATCAGATACATGGTGAAGCTTAGCATGAGCTGAGAAGCCTGGCTACGCAAACACCTGCCTATTCAACTACAACATTATTTGCAAGATAACTTGAAAATAAATTTTACTAACCAGCACAAGGATCAAAAGAAAAATGCAATAATGAATCAGACCTTTTTAATGAATAAAAGGAGTCATAAAGATCAGGCCTCTACAATAAGATATCGTAGCATATCTAATGGTGCACTAAGACACTGCAAATTTTATTGCAGAATTTAAGACTAATGGAATGACAAGGGCAGTTCAATGATGTTAGAAATGTCTCTAGACAATATAGTGACATAACTGCAGTGACAATGCAATTATACACTAGTAACTGGGAACAAAAAACAACTAAGTGAGGATTAAGAAACTAAATAACTTCTCAAATCATTCAGTTAGGCAACCTTTATTTCTTTTGAAGACACCTTATCTGAAGGCGTCTCAAACACTTGTCTTTACAAGAAGTTTACAGATGCACACCCATTCACCTGGTAAACACGCAGTTACAGTTTGCATCAGTTGCCCAGAATATTTTCCAGGGAAAGTGTTATTTCACTTTTCTTGCTCCTGAATTCAATTAGACTGACTTCTTGACCTGACAATCCCTTAATGCAAGCAACTCCTAATACACTTCTACACAGAAGAGCTGAACTAATCCCACATCCAGTCACCTGCTCTCATGATCACACCAGCACTCCTGCAAATACTACAGTAATCTACTTCCCCCCTTCTCCCAAGCCAGTTACAGCATCAAAGATATATAGATTTGTAAGTGTTTCAACAGGAACCCGCTTGTATAGCTACCTTTATCTTTGATATCAGCCTAGCAAATCTTACGTATTTATTCTTCAGGGTCTGGAATTTGAGAATTTTTCAAATTTTTCTAAATTAAATGAAAAGAACCACCTCATTCTGCCACCTCACTTTAATACATTTTTCCCTATGCTGACACATCCCGAAGCATGAAAGTTTGTCCTGTCATTCCATTTCTTTGGACCAAGGAGGTGATCATCCTCCTGTGCTCAGCTCTGGTGAGGCTGCACCACAAGTACCATGTTCAGCTTTAGGCCCTTCACTACAAGAAGGACATTGAGGTGCTGGAGCACGTCCAGAGAAAGGCTACGAAGCTGGTGAAGGACCTGTGAGGAGTGGCTGAGGGAACTGGGGTTGTTTAGTCTGGAGAAGAGGTGGCTCAGGGGAGACCTCCCCATACTTCACAGTTACCTTAAAGGAAGTTGCAGCATGGTAGGGGTTGGTCTCTTCTCCCAAGCAAGAATAGATACAAGACGAAATGGCCCCAAGTTGCACTGGAGAGGTTTAATTTGGTTTTTAGGAAAGATTTCTTCACTGAAAGGGTTGTGCTGCACTGAGGCAGGCTGCCCAGGGAAGCGGTTGAGTCACCATCCCTGGAGGTACTCACATGTGTAGATGTGGTGCTTAGGGACATGGTTTTGTGGTAGACTTGGCAATGCTAGGTTAATGGTTGGACTTGATGATCTTGGAGATCATTTCCAACCTAAATGATTCTGTGATTTGCAACCATTTCACCAACAGAAAAATGGACAGGCAGATACTGATCCAGCAGGCCTGCGGCCAACCTACAAGCCTGAAGCCTTGTCAATGGCCCCATCCAGCACACCACAATTCTGCTACGGTGGATTTTTTTGTTTAAATAGTTCATTACACCAGCAATAAAACAGACTTCATAACAAATACAGCAATGTTTCTTGGGAGGATCTGAGGCTGCTGACAAATACTTTGAAGTTTTTGAAATGCTTAGGTTTTCTTTTTTTGTGCGTGTGCATGGAGCCCTAGGAAATGTAATGTTGTGGACTACATATGTAACACGGATGTTTCAGCACTTATTGTGCTTGACATAGGGAAGAACCATGTCATGAGGATACCGGATACCTGATCGTTTGAGTATTAAAACAGATTTTAAAATGAAATATTTAGAACATTCATTTTAACACATACAGAAATATGAAGACCCAGACTCAATGTCCATAGTTATATTTAATCAAAACACACTATTAGCACCTGGACATTTTCCAGGAGCCTTCTGCGTCCTTGGCCACCTGCCAAGACAGCTGATTACATGTTAAGTCTGCTGAAATTACAAGGTTGTATTTGAATACACCATTCTCCACTTATGGTAGGGTATTTAGAGGGTTTTTTTGACACACATAAAAAGTAACTACCTCACCACCAATATTACATTTGCACTTTACAGACACAGCCAGACATACCTGGTGTCACCTAGATTTCAGGTATGTTTGGTTCATTTCATAAAGCAGCTACTAACCATTACACTTCCAAGTTTTTTCAGCCATAGGAAAGCAAGGAACTAGTGACAGCTTACATGCACAAACCATAGCTAGCACCAAGATTTGAATCCATATATGAAACATGATATATGGAGACAAAACTGAAGTTCAAGCATTGGCCAGTGTTTTCTACAAGTATGCTAGAGCCAAGCATCAAAATTCCTGGTTCAAAAGCCTCACTCAAGTTCACTGCTCAGCAGAGTCAGGGCATGCAGCAACAGATAGCTCTCGCGATAGCATTGTGTGGAAAATGCTGAAAGGGGGAAGAAGCATGGAAAGCAATCACAATAACAAAGTCTTTACAATACATCACCAAAATGAGGTAAGGTAGCTTGTATGTGTCCCAAGAATACTGGGGAGTGTTACAGCTCCCAAGAATATCTGCACATGCATGCAGCCGTGATTCTTTCTCGACACCTTCAGACAACAGTATATTATTGATTTAAGCTATCAGAGAATACCCAGGATACAAAATACTCTAAAGGTAGACAGCTCATATAGCTCTTACAAAAACAGTAGAAAAGTTAGCAGCACAAAACAAACAAACAAATATCACACAACAAAAAACAGCATCCTGGTCCTGAATATTTTAGAAGTATTCAATGCACAAGACTTATTCAGAGTTACTTCAGCTCAGAAGATTCCTCAGGCCCAAAGTAGGGCTTGTTATCACTAAAAAAGGAAGAGCTAGAATGCTTGCACAAAGCGGATGCATCATAACTCATGCACAGCCTGAAATCTGGCATTGAAAGCACACTAGCACCTTAAGTAGTGCCAAATATTAGATCTGACGTATGGAAGCCTAAGAGAGTAAGAAATTGAAAACGCTCATTGTCAGACCAATTCATCATCAGAAGAATGACAAACTCAGAAGACTTTACTATACAACACAGTACTACAGAGTTCATTTTGTACATCCACTGCTCTGGCTGCAGCTCCATGTCCGTCTAAGCTAGCATGAGCGCTGGATCCAGCACTTCTACCCCCTGCATTTGACGTGTCTTTTGTTGAGCTCAGTTAGTGGAGACTGACCTGAGCAGCAGCCAGCAGTTAGATCAGCTTAGGCTGTGGTTTTGCAGCCTTTTACTTCATGGCTGAGCTGAATTACACAGCTTGCCACTTGGCAAGTGGGAGCAGCCTTCCTTCCCCTGCTCCCCTCTCCACTAACCCCATTTTATAAGAAGGCAAGCTGGTCCAATCTATGATCCCATGAAAAGCAAGAAGGAAAAAAAAAAAAAAAAGCCAAACCCAGACTTTTTGCCAGATTAGTTTCTGGTCTTTTAGCAAGCTGAATTGATTTACTGGATGATCAGACAAATACTAGAGCCAGCATAAACTAAGCAGGAGGCACTGGGCCTCCTGTTATTAAAACCAGATGCAGCTGGGAAGGGCTTGTCCAGAATCATTCATCCCTTTACCTTATACCACAGGTAGTGCTGCTGATCGGATGTGACTCGAACCACATCCAGTCAGTACAGTACAAAGACTATCTAAGAAAAGGCTAGTTGCAAACAGCTCTCTCGGGAGAGAAGTCTCTTGAATTTGAAGCATGTCTTTTGTTGGAGTGGCAGAGAGAAGAGACTTAAGAGTTTCAAAAATACATCTCTTGCTGTCCAACACAATATTTTAAGATAAAGTTTTCAGTAAGTTAGTTACTTACCTCTCATAAAGCACATGGTAATGCATGGCAACTTCATAGAAAAACATCATTTCAAGCGGAGTCCTCTTACATTTTTTGCCCATGTAAATTACACATGCTTGCTTGAGACAACTATGAAGTAATACCGCTATGAGATTTTTCAAGTACAATATGAGTGAGGTTAAAATCTCAAAGAATAAGGCTGAAGGGACACAAGACCCTGAGCCAAGCACCTTCTCCCCTTGCAAGGGGGACAGGCCAGACTCCAGCCATTCCTTGCAGCCCATGGGGCAATCCTGCCCCTGCCTTGGGCACTGCTACTTGCAAGACCCCACCAGAAATAATTACTTGTTTTCCTAAAAGTAACTCCTCCTTCCCAAAAGGTTTTTTCCTGCTGAATTAGTTGAACGGCCAAGCTAACAGTAAGTTAAGGGTGGAAAAAAAAAATAGGATTAAGAGCAACAACTCTTGATGCTGGTAGGAGGTAAAAGTGAAGCAATGTATCACAGCTGAACCACAAGTTAAAGTTACCCACTCCAAGACTCCTATATATGCTCAGATTCTCACAGCACACGTAGATGCAAGTAAGCTGGCAAACTGCTCCTCAGCTTAAGCATAAACTGTCCTCACAGGAGGGATCTACTAAGACAGTCACAGAAGGGGGGACAGGCAAAGAAATGAGGGCAATGCACATTCAAAACTAGAAGACAAGAGATCCTATAAGCATGGAGAAAGTATACTATTTCTTTTCTGTACTGAAGACCTCCTTACATAATGTCAGGAAGAAGTCTCATATCAGAGGACTAACTGAAAAAATAGAAGCATTTTCCGATTTCTGGACAAGGATGCTGGAGAACAGGCAAAAAACAACAACACTAAATGCCAAATCCTAAGATGGATGAAGTCTAACACATTAACTTCTAGGTTCAACAATAGCCTTAGGCTTGGTGTTGGTGTCTCTCACTGGTACAAACAGAAATGTTTCCAAGATCCAAAAAAAGTTACTATGGATTTGGACTGTCTGTACTCCAGTTTAAAAATAAGAGACTGCACCTCCATTTCCTCTACATTTCAGTTTGGTTGGCATTTGCAGCAAAGAAAACCTTCTGCAGAAAGGAGTAACACAGCCCAACTCTCAGCATGTTCTCCCGCCCACTAATTGCTACCACCAGTGCTTAAAAAGGCCATGAGGAGAATTAAGTAATTTTGGTAGTTATTTTAGATTAAAGCAACTCACATCACATCCTCGTCCTCCCCACTCCCCCCCCCCCCCCAAAGTTAATTTTCTGTGGGGGCACCGCTGAGGTGACAGCACTGGGGTTTAGCTGGTACCACCTCTCACTTTGGCTCACCAGGACTACAAAACCATGCCTTTACTGGAGAAGCATGACTGTCCCAAAACACAAGGCCCCAAATGCAGCTCCTCCACCCCAGATTATGCCCCCTTCCCAACAAGGACAGGGGAGATGAAGTGCCAGCTTTAAGCAGCTGGAAGTCTTTTGGAGCAAAGTGATTGCACTGCAGCTTTACTGGCTTCAGGTTAGTTATTTTGTGCTTCCTGAACTTAAGCACTCCTTGGAGGAAAAAAAAAGATAAATAATTGAAGCAGTTCATTAGTAAATCACCATGCAAAGTTAACAAGATTAATTAAATGCCTTCAGTTTCACAGCACTGGAGTTAAATGACAAGGAAAATGTCACTGTTATGTAAATTGTTTATATTCACACAGGAAATATTTTATATTTCCAATAAAGCAATGCAACTATTCTGCAATCATAGCCTGGATAGTTAAAGATGATTAACAATGCTGTGGAGAATTTGTAATGTTAGCTTAACTCAGCTTTGATGCAATCCAAAAAGCTTTAATTCAAAAACTCGAGACATCCACCTAAAGTATCTAATTAATCATCTCGTACGCTTCAGAGTGGATTTCACTGCCCTGAACCCGAGCCAGTGTGACCTGCCTAGGTGGGGAGATCTCCACTGGGTTTGGTTGCTTATCTAGCACAGTGTCATCTAACACACCTTCCCAGAGCAGCTGCAGAGCTGCCTTCTCGGAGAAGGGCAAATATATGTAAATGGACTGGATCAAGGCTTCAGGAAACACTTCACAAAGTGGTAGGTTAATCAGGCAGAAAATCAGCTGTTCTGTCCTGGAAGGCACAGCAAAATTCAACAATACCAATCTTTTGACTAGTCTGTTTCTAAATAAAAGAAACAGAAAATTGCAAGCTGCCCTCAGTTATGCAGTGGCAGTGCTGTGACTCACAGCACATTGTTTATTTTATGCTTAAGGAGTCTAAAAGCCGAGCATTTCTGTTCCTGGTTTGTCAGGGTTGCTGTAAAAAAAAAAAAATAAATCTCTGAAGCTTTAGTTGTGAAGAGCCACTGCAGTGACACAACTCCCAAACCACGTTCAACATGGGAGGTGAGGCTGTATGCTCCTGTCCACCCTACCCTGAGCTCTAGGTTGTTGTATACATCTGAAAACTTGGCCAATACTAGCACTAGTTTTAAAAACACTTCTCTTACAGAAGCCTGATCAAGAAGTTTGGCACAAATCATTCCAACAGACTCTGACACAACTGCATCAACAGCTCTAGGGCAGGTTTAGCCTTCCTGAACTGAACACATTTCAGCAAGCAAGAGATCATTTTCATCAGCTAAGTATATAGGGTTACAGCCTATATATAACTAACCTATATGGTTACAACCTGTAAAACTTTAAATAAAACATTTGGCACATCAAGCACACAAGGAGAGGGAAAAAAAAATGACTACCTGAGCAAATGCCATCAGCCCACATTTGAGACTGGTAAGAAAAATGGGGTGCACCAGAAGCACAGCATAAAGCTCTGGTTATTCTCTGTGGTGCCTGAAAAGCAAGATATAATATCAAGCTTCATTCTGAGGCAAATTTTTTCTGTTCGGTGAAACAGGATTATAAAAATGGTCAAGATTTCATCATCATTTCATAAATACATGAGTTAGCAGGGAAATGGAGGAAGTTTGTGTCAGGAGACTTACATGCTCGGAGTGTGGGTATTATAGACTGATCAGCCTCTAATGAGCATGTCAATCCCAACACAAATAAAATGCAGGATAGAAAGCTGTGGGAGAAGGCAGCTGTGGCAGAATCTTGACCATCAAGCCCACCTTTTGTAGAAACTCTGCCTAGCCTTCAAAAGTTAACATTGGTATTTATACAATACCTGAACAGACTTTCTAGAAGTCCAGTGGGCAAGTAAACTGCAGTTACAGTAAGGTTTTTCCTCTTTCCCTAACAGTTTAGAGGCCCAAGCTCACTTTAACAGTTTAAATAACTTTCTTCATAAGAGTCAAATAAGACTTCAATTTCTAACAGCACGTTTTCCTTCTTTACTTGTTAAGATCAGATCCTAGGTATTATTTCCTTATACACTTTGAGTACCAGTGCAGGTCTTGGGATGGCAAGGTTCTCAAGGGATCTTTATAATAGCACACGCAAAACTCTTACAGCTTTCTTCAAAGTATTTGGAGAATGAAGTTATTAAGCTGCCAAGACTTCAACATACTTTGAGAAGTGGACACGAAAAAATAAGTTAGGGTTCAATCCCTTAGTCTATCAAATAGAGAAGACCAAACAGCTGGCAGGAATCTGACAAGCCAATTCTGAGCTCAGACAAACTTGTCAGCTAGGAAAGTAATGGTAAATAATGGAGAACATGTAGCTTGATGCTTTACTAACTCAGTCCTGTTAGTTGTTCCGCCTACCTGAAGACATAGGTATTCAATTTCTTCCAAGTGATCAGCTAGCATCAGCATTTGATTTGATCAACAGGTAAAGAAAAGCAGGAAAGTTGTGCAGTGAAACAACCTTATCCAGGTAAATAGCTATACAACTTTCGTCTCAGAAAATACGCAACCAAATCTATATCCTTCCATTAAAGAGCCTTTTTTATGTATTTTTGTGCTTCCCATGTCAGAAATGAATTAGTCTCCCAAGTTAACTCTTTTCAAATAATTTGATCTGCAAGTCCAACATATCTACTAAACACGGGTTGACTGCTGTACCTGGGGGGCAAAGAAGTGGTAGAAAAAGAAAAAAATCCTTCCTATTCACACCAGGAAAAAGGCATAGAGCACTCCAAGATTCAAGGTTTTGATATTGTTTTGCTTTGACATGCAGCAGTGGAGCACTGAAGAGGGAAGAGTGCAGGACTCCGCTAGCCAAGAGACATCTGAACCCTATTAACATCCCCAAGCCAACACAGCCTGAGGGCATAGCTCATTCCAGTGAAATAACCAGCTACAACTGCCTGCAGCTGTAGGTAGGAAAGAGAAAGCAGCATTGTTGAATCAGCTGAAGAACAAAATAACAGCTGGGGAAACTGCTACATCAGGAACTTGGGCACCTATAGGAATGGGCAAAGGCTTCTGAGAACATGGGTCACGAGGCTTTGTGTGCAAGCATATGTTAACACACAGATTTTGTTCCTGTAAATTATTGTTCCCCCAGCCTATAGAAGACAAGTGGTAATATCCAGAAAGTTTTTTTTTTTTTTTTTTTTTGTTAATTTGGTCCTGTCCGCTGTGCAAGAGCAGCAGGCAGGCTTGCTTACCACAGACTGCAAGTGCAGTGTGAGTCAGACCGAAAACTCACCGATCCGATCATTCTGCTCAAGCCCAGAAAGCACAGCTAGGTCAGAGAATCTCTTCAGCTCTCCCCCAGCCTTACCATCACCAGAGGGGTAAAAAGCAGCAAGCATCAGGAGCAGCAAGCCCCCATCCACAGGAGCCACCAGCTGCTGCCTCTCAGCCCCGTGAGTCATCTCTTCGGCCTCCATGGGAAGTCTGCGGTGGCTGAGGAGCAGCAGGCCGGGTATGGGCTTTTCCAGTGAAGTCAGCGTGTTTTTGGCCGCTATCTTTCCCAGAAATACAACCAAGTCTTTTGAAAAGCCAGCTGAGAATAGGTTTAATAAGGACTTCCTCTTAGAAGACTTACCGTAAAAATTTAATTTCAAGTGCAAGCTTTTAAATGCTGTCACTTCTTGTACCAGACAGTCTATACATCTTACGCATCAAGAACTGATTTGCATATCATCTTAGATACTGAAGTTGTACGTCTTTATATAGGCTTCTTAAGCAAGGCTGGAATAGATGACATGATTTTCTTTCACAATTGGGAAAGGCACAGAAAACCCCTAGAACCAGAACAGCACATGACAAGCAGAAACTCCAGAGCAGGAATTTACCTGGACAGGATCTAAGTGTTTTTTGTTTGTTTGTTTGTTTTTTTTCTAAGTCATTTGCAGAAGAAAAATCACAGAATACTTCATGAAAAAGGGGATATTTATGAGTCATAAATTTTAGAACCAATAGCCTGAATGCAAGTGTTTGTTCTGCTGTTCTCAAAATTATACAGAAGCCAAAAAGTAGCCTTGTTCACCATTATGCATTTACAAAAAAGGAATTATTAGGATGGCAACTTCAAAGTCTTAAAAAAGTCCCATTCCTCATCCAATTACCCTCTCAGCTTTTGTTATTTTACAATTTGGTCTTCCAGAAGTGCCTGAAGATTTAGCCCAAAATACAGAAAGTTAGAAAGACTGAAGCAAGAGTTTAGCAACCCTGCTTTTGTTACGCAAATCTACTGATTTTTGCTCAGCTGCATACAACTATACCATGTCAGATTTGCACACTATTAAGTGCCCTGACAATTGCATACTTAATGAATACTCTGAGCTCCTCCAGCAAGTTTTCTGCCATCATCATCCAGGACCCAGCCCACGAGCAGGGCCACACTACAGCAGAATACCAATAAATCCCCTCTAACCACAGACAGCTTGCAGCACTGGGAGAGAAAAACAGTACACAGAACAAACAGAAACACAGCCAGTAGCTAAACAACGTTTGGGTACCTAAACGATCTAGCAGGGATCTACAATGCGCTGGGCAACATGATCAAAGCAAGAACCCAACTCTGCAGAACAGCTTTGAGCCTACCTTGCACCAGGACATGCCTCCCGCAGACGAAGGGCACCACAGCATAATTACTAGTTTGGTAACAGAATTAGTGAGGCTTGGCACCAAGCTAATCAGATATTGCTCGGTTTCAGCTCAGTATAATAAAATTCTTATTAAGCTGTTTTCTTCTGACTGGTCTCACGCTAACCAAGTTGGATATTTTCCTCTCTTCCCTCCAGAAAAAGTCACTTACTGCTGTAACCACACGCTTGATATTCTACAGGAGAACTTTTAAGGTAGGACTCAAGAAATATCATTTAGGTGGTCTTCCAAATGTTGTTACTTACATTTAAGAACAACTTCAAAAGCTGCAGCCCCTAGGAAGCCACTGCAACCCTTCTGAAGGCATCCATCCTCTACCCAGAAATGCAAACAAAAAGGTTAAATGTTTTAGCATCTTCCTCAAGGCCATGGTGGAAGAGATGACAGGAAACTGGCAGGTATAACAGGCAGCTGTGCCTCTTACAGAATACGTGCCTATTTGAAAAGGTTAAAATAATTGGAAAGGCCTCCGCAGTAAGAGCTCTCAAGTATTTTTTATTTTTTATTTTTTTACAGGGGGCAACAGTTCAACTCCAAATGTGAAATCAAACTGCCGACAGGAAACCACTCATCAGCTGAAGAGCACAAACCAGAGCTAACACAGTCCCTCTAACTGTCCTAAGCAGCCATAAAAACACCTTGTAGCACATCGTGCCAGCCTCTTCCCTCCCCTATCCCCAGTGTTTGCAGCTTCTCTTCAGCTGGGATGACACTTGTAGATATGGCTTTTTCTGCTATTAAAAAAAAAAAAAAAAAAAAAAAAAAAAAAAAAAAAACACCCTATGCTATTCTTCTTGTATTAGTTTCTCCTCCAGTGCATCTCCCCAAAAGAAGTCACCACTGGATCAGAATAATACCAGAAAAATAGAGGAAACAAGCCCAGCAGCCCTCATTTGGCTGGTTCAAGTGTTACAGGGGTTGTAGCGTGACTAACCTTATGCTAGTATAAACTGGCACTTCCTTGCAAAGAAGCTGTTTTGCTCATCTTTCTCTGCTTTTCCCCATTTTTTGGGCTGGCACAGCTGTCTGTGTGGCTGGATGGTGAACTCCAGTGAGCTGCAGTCCATCCAAAAATTCAAAGCATAATCAGTTCTGCTGGATTATTAGTTTGGGGCTGGATAATTACTGATCAGGGAAAGCAGATACGGCTGAGCTTGTTAACCAGAAAGACTGGAATGGCAAAGACTCGATTGGTAAGATGCAAACACAAAACAGCAGACCTGCAAGAGGTGGTACAGCACATAACTGGGACACCAGAGGGTCACTGGGAAAAGTGAGGGATTAAACCAGTTAGCACAGGTGGCAGCAAGGTGGTTCTGCAATCCCAGCCTCTCCAAGCAGCTCCACAGGCTAATTTTTTTTTTTTTTTTTTTTTTTTTTTTTTTTTTAGAATCTAAAAGGACCACGCATATGCTCACAGCCACATTCACAATATTAAGGTTGCCTTGGGAACTTAAAATGCGCTCAAAAGAGCTGGATTAGTGTAATTACCTTGTCTCAGTACACGAGGTGGTAGCTCTCCAAGTCTGATGAAAAATAAGTACTCTAAAAGGTGTATGGCCATATGTATTTGTACTGCAAGCGATTCAGACCTGCTCTTTGAAGATAAAGCTAATGTTTTCTTTTCAGTTTGTGAAATCCATCACTGCAGCATTCAGCTACTTCAAACAATTTTCACAACATCGCTATCAAGCTATCTCAGCACAAAACTAATTAACTTATTGTACAACCCAGGTTCTACAGGAAGATCATAAAACAGATGTTCACAGAGCAAGTCACATACCCGAGGTTACTATCCCAACAACTCAAAACCAGCCCATTTCACCGCAGCACCTGGATGCAGTCGGTGGAAGCTACCCAGGTTTGTCATTACAAACTCTTAGGACTATTGCAGCCCTTTTGCAAGGTGTGTTTTACTGTCAGGGAGAAGGGAAGAAGAGGAGCCAGGAGCTGTTAGACATCTAAACAGCAAGCATTGAGGGTAAAAAGCTGAAAAACATGGAAATAGGACCTAGGAGTAAATATAAATTAGTAAATTTGCACTGAGTCTGTTATCCACAACAGCACTCCATCACCCAGAAGTCAGAAGAAAATGAAGACAAATGCGTACTTCTTTCAAGTCTTTAAAATGTCATCCTTCAACAACAAAGACTAACCTTTCAACAAGTCAAGATACCTTTCAGCCAGCATGCCTGCAACTCTAATTGAGTGCTTAGGCAAGATTAAACTGAAGATCAATAAATAATAGGTAGTTCCATCTTACTCCAAAGGTCTGGTGAAGGTCTGCATAATGCACAGACAGCTTATGGAAGTGAGAACGTCACAAGGCATTCTCACAGGAGAGCAGAGACCAGGGTCATTCACCAGGAGAGGCACAATGAGGTGGGACAGTTGTACTAAACAAAGCTTGTCATTCTAGAATAGGGCTCAAAAGGACTACCAGTCTCCAGCCAATGGGCATAATGCAAGTGTCTGCATTATTGACCAAGGAGTTTCAAAATAATCCACTACAGAATTTCTTTTAAGGCATCTGGTGCGGGATACTCAAATAAGATGACAAAGTTGATTCAGAAAAACAAATTTACATTGCCTGTTTGCTCCGCTGAACATTGTCCAGCCCTCCCTGCTGCGGTTAACGAAATTCAGTTTCAAAACTCTATAGGCAAAATAACCTAGCCTTTGCAGTGCCTTATTTTGTAGAGGGGAAGAAACGGAAAGTAGCTTTGAGACTGCTGTGCGATTTTTGTTCATCTTCCTGTCTCATCCCTAACAGAAGCTATTGTACATTTCCTTTCAATAGTTCAAAGAAGAACACCCACATGAGACATCACTCCCAATTTTATTTCATGTAAGAACATTTACTACCTTTATTTCAACCACAGTAAACATTTGCAATTTTTATACTAGAGTTTGTCCACTGAGATACAAAAGCATTATCAAGTGAATTTCTGCAGCAACGCAGAGCTTGACACCCAAAAAAAGAACCAAGTTTTCAGTAAATAGCTTTTCCTGTTCTACTTCCTTCTATATACAAACATCTGGGCTGAGTGCCCAGATAACTTTCAAAAATAGTTTTAATTGCTTTATTATCTGTTATGCTGTAATCAATGCTTTTTAATACGTTGTTGCTTCCTGCTTCTTCGAAAGAGCCTTCTCCCATGCAATCTCCCACCATTGCCATTAAACAATTAATAAGGAGGGTTTTTCTCCAAGCTCACGCTTACAAATCTGGAGTTCATTCTAAAACTAATAACTTGCATTTTACTCTGAAAAGGCCCTGTTAGAGCACATTTCCAGTAGTGATGCTCTGCATTAACATAAACACTAGCAACACAGCTGACAATATAACTGATGAGCAGCCCTGCCCTTCTCAGTTTCCCACCAGTCTGCTGTGCTGACAGCTGATGCCATGAATCAACACTATAGTTCCATATCCTCAGGGTTTAACTAGTCTCACTATCATTTAAAAGTACATAAAAATACAGACCCAGAAGTTACCAAGTCCTGTAACTTACAAACATGTACAGCTAGTAGTAAGTGCTGCCTTTTTTTTTTTTAAATAAACCAATGATAAACATAAGCCAATAGTTTTTACTCCAGAGGGCCTAACCAAGCTTTAATAATTCTGTATTTCTGTAGAATTTGTGTAGAACTACAGAAGGTTTCCTAATGTGATCAAATATATCCTAGTATACACAAAGGGAAAGCTGCATTTACTTGCCCCACTGGTTTTCTTCTCCCCATGTCTAACAACAGTGGTGAAGATGCTGCTCTGGGAGACAGCACTTTGTAGCTTTCACCCCTTTTATTAACACTGTCCGTGTGCTGTTGTTCCACTTTTCTCAAAAAGATCAAGCCAGATTACAGCCGAGAGTGCAACAGTAGCATCAGGCTTCACAATGCCTTGTGGAACCAGCCAAAGGCGATTCTGGAGTTTATTATCTGTTGAATTCTTCACCCATAGGAAGTACACGCTTTCTGATGTACTCCGTAAACACGCTGGAGCAGAAAAAAAGGCATTTGATCCATGCATTCGTATTGTTTCACTTGCTTATCAGGCAGCAAGTGCCACTGTGAAGTCAGGCACTGGTAAATTTTTAGATCAGCTTGTAATCATCCAGAAACAGATGGTGATTACAGATTCTAGGGGCTGAGGGCTTTTTTTTTTCCCCTCTATAAACTCAACATTATGCTCAAGAACTTCATTAGGCATTCATTCTCTTCAGCGTTAACCATTAAATGCAGTCAGAAGCAAGGTCTTCAGCATTCCATTCTTTACTTCAAAATTTGTTACAAAGAGATCCACTTCTGTGATACTCCATATTAGGGGGCAATATATTGTGAAGGACCTACGCCCAGACCCCTACAAATTCCCAGCCTTCCTAACAAGCTTCCGACAGAAGAGAGCCAACACAGGAGAGAGCAGACTCACCATGACTGGGCCTGGACAACTGTAATATGCTGCAGAAAAAGCAGGGTACGTATGCCTGTCTTCCATTTTTGGCACAGAATGAAAGGAGGGAAGCATGACTTCCCAAAGCATTGGACTAAAACTTACGTGCCACCTTCCTGCTCCCTCCCCCGGTTGCTGAAGTCTGCCAGCAGTGACAGTACGAAGGTGAGAACGAGGATGTCATTTACTACGCCACTGGTAAATGAAATTTTCTTACAGTTATACTAGTTAGAAACATAGCTCTAAGTCACGTTAACTGCTGAGTTTAAACAATTGTTTCAGTAGCGCAGCCAGATTATCTTTGACACAACGTAAGAGACCAAGATAAGATCAATTCTTACTGATGCAGATGCCTGAAGATCCGAGCACACCAACAATTAGCCTTTGATGCCACAACAGCCGCCAGTATCACAATCGCACCTACGGACCGGGACAGGGTTGCTTTCCTTTTCACATGGTGGAAAGTTTCATTCAACAGCATATTTCAGCACAACAAAAAGTGCATTTATTGCTCTGGATGTGAGTATATTTCCATGCTATTTAAGATCTTTGGATACTGTTTATGTGTCATTTTCCCCCGTGTGCCCTTCTAAATTACTGAATTTGATTGTGTTCCCAGTTAGGACTTTGCATTTGGTGTCTCTCTACCTAAACAACAACCTGGGCCACCAAAATAATTTTCTAACAGCTTGAGGAGGGAGGAGGTTTTTGCTTGTTTAATGAAAGAGCCTTAGGTAACAGGCACCTCCCTCTTGGTTTTTTCCTGAATAGGAATTCACACACTTGCTACAAGCCCCGTTGCTTTGTGATGCTGATGCACTACACCACCCTTTTTAGAGACGTATTTCTTTCTAGGGTAGGAGAGTTAAGTAAACCAGATCTTGTAGCTTTCTCTTTATACGGTTCACCTTTACACATTCAATTTAAAATCCGAGGATCCCTTCCAAACTCACATTATAGCAGTATCATGGGCCTACAGAAAAGCCCATTTTTCACATTTTATCTTCACCAAGTGCTTCCTTCCAGCATGTACCACATTCTGTCAGAAACATGGGAACTGTTTCTCAGATGCACCACTTCAATGCATCCTTCCTCCCAAATCTGTCACAAGACACAGGGACTGCTACTGTCCCATTAATTGCTACGCACAACAGTAGAAGCAGTCTTAAGATTTTTCAGATGAGTAATATGCTCTAAGTTTATTTAATTACTATAATCATAAACTATGAATTATGCTCATTTCCTAGACTAACCTTTTATTATGGGTTTCTGTTTATTTTGCAAAGAAACTTAAGTATCCTTAATTCCTGTTTCTAATGAATCCACATAGGTACTCTGTATTTTGTCTGCAAGAAATTCTTATTTGTGATAACTGAGCCTGCTTCAATCACACTAAGGGCTCATTTTCACTTGTCAGACAAAGCCACATCAGGCGTTACAAACCAACAGGGTGAGCATCAAACAGAGGATCCTGCAACGCTTCGGTGCTACATTCTTGGCTAAGAAGAGATATTTAGATTTGGACAAATTATTTTTCATACTCTGATTTAGAGGGATTTTTCTTTCCATAGGGCCCAAAGTATTATTCATGATTACGCCTTGCAGCAGGGTGAGGAACCAGACTACGTGTAGCACACGGCAGATGCTCAATCCCACAACCATGCCTTCTACAAAGGCAGGGATGCACTTCTCCAAGTTTACTGTATCCCCGAGCCTGCTCTTTGCGCCCACCCTCCCCAACTAAAGGATTCCAATTCGCAGATTTTAGCTTTTTATGCACGAAGCAGCACGCCTCTATTGCTTCTTCCACTTGGCACAGCTATGCGCTCCCCGGTAGCACATGATGGTAGGAGTCATGTACACTATTGTGTTTGTCGCTATTTACTTTGCTATTAGGCACAGCTCTGGAGAGGGCAGAGCCTCTGAAAGCACCAGTATTTCCAGAACAGACACGTGTAGCAACAACTACAGCCAGGTCTGTGCTCCTGCCCAGGGAGACCCCAGAAGTGCCTCACCCCAGCACCACCAGCTTTCCTTGACACTGCCTCGGAGCTGTACAAAAAAATAGCCACTAGGAGCAAGAGAAACTCGTGCACGTAAGCCTGATTCTGGCAAGCAGCACGCTGCGCACTTCCACAATCAGAGGGCTTTTTGCTGAGCAGATAGCTATCTAGTTCCTTATCGGGTCGTGATGGAGGGGGTCACTGCTCACAGCCGACCCAGGGACAGCTCGAAGCCCTTCGTCACCAGCTCCTGCCTGCTCGCAGGGGATGGTTCAGCCTCACCCCGCTTCCCTCCTGCCCTCCACACCCGGGGTCCCCAGCACGTCCCCACCACCCATGCAGGATGCCCAGCTTTGTGCCCGAGCTATTGAACCACACACAAAGAAAAAGACACGGGTTTGGACGTGCAGGAAACAAAGGGAGAACCGGCTTCGTGCCACGGACCGCCGTGCTGCCACCCGGCTCGCCGCCCGCTGCCCACCAGCGCCGAGCAGCACCTGGCAGCGGCGGCGCTGCGCCGGGGGCACCGCAAGTTTTCGGCCCAGCGGCCCCGAAGGATGGTTTTTTTGGGGGGGTTGATGTTCGGGTGCCGTGCTCGCAGCCTGCCGCGGCGGCTATTTAAAGATGCAAAGCTGCGCCCTGAGCCCCGTAATGCCCGGCCATGTGACAGCCTCCTCAGCAGGCTGCTGCTGTTAAATGCCCGGCACCGCCACCAGCACCGCCACCAGCACCGCCCCCGAGGCGAACCGCACAGCGGGCAGCCGTGAACTTGAGCAGCTCGGCGTTAAGAGCTGAGCTTTTTTGGGGGTTTCTCTCGCCTCCCCCCCAACCCCCAAGGAAGGAAGCAGGCACCGCAACACGGTGCCACCGCAACACGTCCGGGGGGGACACACACGACCCCAGCCGGGGCCGTGGGGCGGGGGGGGGGGGGGGGGGGGGGGGGGGCGCGGCGGCCGGCCGGTCGGCCCCCCCCCCTCCTCCTCCTCCTCGTCCCCGCTTACCGAGTGGTTGACCCCCCACATGAGGACGCTGAGCAGCGGGTCGCTGGCCCGGAACAACTTCACTTTCTGCGCCACGAAGTGCTTCTTCTTCGTCTTGGTTTTACTCGCCAGGGCGGGGGCGATGGTGCTGGGGGCCGCCATGGCGCGGCGGCGGCAGCGGCGGCAGCCGGCGGGAGGGAGGGACAGGCGGCAGGGAAGGAGGCAGGGAGGGAAGCCGGGATGGAGGAGGAGGAGAGGCGGCGGTGCTCAGCGCCGCGGCCGGGCGGGCGGCGGGGCGGGCTGGGTGCCGCGGGGCGCCGCGCGCATCCCGGCCTGCAGCCGCGCGCCGAAATGGCCCCGCTCGCGCGCCGCGGCCACGCCCCCTCCGCCCGCCCCCCGCCCCGCAGCAGGAGGGGGGGGAGCTGCCGCCGCCGCCCCCCCCCGCCCCGTTCCAAGCCGGCGCGGGAGTTTCGGTTCCTGCCGCCGCAGCGCGCATGCCCCGCGGGCGCGCGCAGGCGTCATGGCGGCGGTGCGGGTGGCGGAGGGGAAGGGGGGAGAGCCCGGTCGGTTCCCTGAGGGGCGGCGTACGAGCCCCCTGTGGTGAAGCGAAGGCAAATCGCACCGAGACAGCTAAATACGCGCCGCTCTGCGCGGTTCTCATGTTCACTCCCACCTCTCCCCTCCAATAAATACACCTGAAGAGACACCTTGGGCAAGGGGACGCTGACCGATGTCCTCCTTGGCAGGAGGACACGGCCAGCCCTCTCCTGACCTAGCTTCTGCCCGCGAGCTGTCACAGCCAGCATACAGCAAACACCAAGAAACTGCCTCCTGCAGGCACCACGCAGGGGTTTCACTGTGCTGTGAAGGCACTGCACCCCTGTAACGCACACTTGCCCCATCGTACTCACAGCAAAAATGTTAAAAAAATGTTTCTAAGCTGCCTCCGTGACCTCAGAGGATGTGGTCAGTGGTAGATGACATCCTGCAAAGGCACATCTGCCCAACTCAGAAGTGTTGTGCACGAAATACACTTTCCTTCCTTGCACAATCGAAGTCCTCCTGGCAACACTGCTCCTTCCCAAGGGCCAGCACATTCAGCACACTTAGGCTAAGCCACCTGTTGACTTCCAAGCCAAACAGAGGGATGTGCCAATTGCAGGTTCCACTTTGTGCATTGGCTGCTTGCTCAGAAAGGTCACCAGGTCCACAGGGAACAGCGATAGCACGCCTGCCCCATGGGGTGGACAAAACAGGAGCCAAGGCTTGTTCCAGTTCAGACAGCACCCTCACCAGTGGGGCCCAGCACACAGCAGCAGTCCCAGAGAAGCCAGGTGTACCTGGGAGGGCTCAGCATAGGCATGTCCATCCAGGAGGCCAGGCTAAAAGGAGCCAGAGGCCTGGAGGCAAGCTACTGCCAGTATAGCCCCAAGGCACATTCAGAAGGCAAGTCTAGAGACAGACATACCCACGGCATAGCTCAGGCAAAAACCTACCCTCATCTCATCCCTGAACTTAAATAGAGGTCCTGGGCAGAGGGTGGGGATGGACCTCCCGGGTGAGGCTGCTCAGGGCCATTAAGGTCTATAGGTGCACTCACAGCACTGACTTACACAGGTGCTCATAAGTTTAAAACCTCGTTATCCCGAACTCAGTTGGTCAAGTGTGTCAGCCTATCCATTTCTCTTTTGCCTTTGTGATCTCAGTAGCAAAGTTGTCCAAGCAAATAGTTTTATCTCCCTCCAGTATTGAAACAGTTACTGGGGTTTATTATATGGCCTCTTTTCTGCATCTTCTTGAGAGTGTGAGAGAACAGAGGTGCTATATTTCATTATTATTATTTTTAAGAGTAAAAAATTATTAGTAAATACAGACAGATTCTAAATGTTTTTTCTTGAAAAAAAAAAAAAAAATCTTACAACAGCAAAAATCCCTGATATTTCTACTGCAGTCAATGGAAGCAGCTGAACAGTCAGCACCTCTGAATAAAAGCAGGTCACTTAGATGCCTAAATATAGATTTGAAGTCAGATTTTTAGAAGAGTTCCGTACCCATTTTATTCCTTACATTATGCTTAGAACATGACATCTGAGCATTGTGCAATGCTGCACACATCAACGTGACTAACATCTGTCACGTATTTGTCTTTCATCTTCTTTCCAGAATAAATCCATAAAACCCATATAGTGAGGCATTTTGCTTTTTAAGCATGTAATATACAACAAACATTTTGTTAGGTTTATTATAGGAAAGGAAAGGCTGGGGAAGGAAGTTTTCATATATATATATATATATATATGTATATATATTTTATTCCAGGAGTCTTTCTTGTCATCTTGGCCTAGATTCTGAAGAGCTCTTTCCTGCAGATGTGAATCCTTACCAAGGAAGGTTGTGTGTTATCAGAGGAACAAAAGATGTTGACCATAATCTTTACAGCAGAATTAGAATAAATCAAGTGCCTGGATTACCTAGATGAGGTCTGAGGCATAGATTTGTGTTCTCCAGTTTTATGCCCCAAGAACAGGATGGTTACCTGTACCTGCACCTATCTTGTTGGAATGACAAGTCTACCACCTGTGCCATGATATACCTGGAGCTGGACATGGGCATCACTTGAAGAGGCAAAACCCAGTCACGCTTGCAACCTATGCTTTTCTTATGCATCTCTTTCTGGCTGCGCATCAGCTAGAGCCCCTGTCTCTTTCTTTCCTTCAACTGTAACCCTAACCTTATCTCTTAAAATAAACCTAACCAGAGGCTGAGCCTGGGACCAGATTACCCAGCCAATTCCGAAGGCAAAAATTTTCCCCTGCCAAGTTCTTGCAGCCTAGGCTTCTCTTTAAACCCCTTTTAGCTTCACTCCATCTGGAGCTCTGGGCTCTCTTTTTCTCCTAGCTCTAACCCTGAGAGTAACCCTAGTCTTATGCTAAGCCTCAGCCCAGAGGCCCCAGCCAGTGCCCACGCCAAAACCTTCTCAAAGGCATGTTTTCTTCACAGCCCACCTTTCCTTTGGCATGTTCCCTTTCATGTTCCCCTCCAGCTGCAGATTTAGGCTGTCTCTGCCCAGATACTAACCTTAATGCAGATCCTTAGACCAGGACCCCCAGTCAGTGCCCACAATTTTTTTTTTTTTTTTTTTTTTTTTTGCCACGTTCTCTACACCGTTTTTTCTTCAGAGCTCCTCTCTAGCTCCAGCCCAGCTGCAGCTACAGGCTCTCTCTGTCTCTCAGCCCTAATCTTAATGCTTGCTGAAACCATATGCTTTGGACATGGCCCCTGGCCAGTGCCCACACCAGGAAGTTCTTGCAGCCGAGTTCTCCTTGCAGCCTACACTTCCCTGTGACAGCCACTTTCTAGCCCGGAGCCAGCTGCAGCTCTTGGCTCTCTCTTTCTGTCAGCCATAACCTCAGAGCTGTCCCTGTCCTTGACAGTACTGAGCCTTAGACCAAGCCCCCAGCCGGAGCACACACCTAAAAGATCTTACATCCGAGTTATCTTTGTGTCCCAGCCTTTCCTCTAGCAACTGCTTTCAAGCTCTCCTGCAGCTGGAGATCTGGGCTCTCTCTTTCTCTCAACGTTAACGCTAACCTTCACACTTAGCTGTATTGCTGAGCTTCAGATCAGGACACCAGGAATTTAAAAAACAAACAAACAAAAAAACACCAAACAGCAAAAGCATCCAAGTTCTTCCTGCACCCAGCACTTCCTAGGCCCATTCTAATTGCAGCATCAGGCTCACTCTTGCTGACAAATCTAACCCTAACTCCAATACTAGGAGGAGGCTGACCCTCAGACCAAGCAGCCCTGCCACATTCTCCTTGCAGCCTAAAGTTCCCCTACAAAGCCCCTCTGTAGCTCCCCTTCACCTGGAGCTGTCTCTTTCTTTCAGCCCTGACTCTGAAATAAACCTAACCATAAACCGAGCCTTGCCACTGCCCCCATTTTGGTGCCCACACCAGAAGAATCTCCCAGACAAGATCTCCTTGTATGCCACCCTTTTTTGGGGGCAAGTCCTTTCTACCCCAGTCTCACTACAGCTCTAGGTTATCTTTTTCTCTCAGTCCTAATGCTAACCCTAGCCATATCAATAAACTCAAACAAAGGCTGAGCAGCTGCACCTTGCACTAGAACTCACCAGGCCAAACCAAAATGTTCTGCCAAACACATTCATGCAGCCTACGCTTCCCATTACCAGTTCCTCCCCAGTCCCCCTGCAGCTGGAGTTCTCATCTCTCTTGAGTGTAACCCTGGCTTCAAGCCCAGCTGTATGCTGACCCACGGACCAGGCCTCACAGCCAATGCCCACACCAAAATTTTCTCTCAGCCATGTTCTCTTTACAGCTCACCATTTCCTTTGGTGGCCTCTTTCCCATCTCTCTCCAACTGGGGCTCTTGGCTTTCTCTTTTCCTCAGCCGTAACCCTAACCATGACCACAGGGTGAACTGCAGACTAAGACACCCAGCTTGTTTCACTTCACAAATAACCTGTGAGAAAGCTAACGTAGATGTTGAGATGATGGCCCAGGAAGTGACAGAAGACTGAAGGGCTGAATTATTACAGTACAACCTCTTCTGAGGTAGCAGTTGGTCTTTAGCTGGCTCTTAGAAGGCTGTTTGGGATCTGTGTTGATAAGAACAGTTTTTGGGAATAGGAGATTCATGCCCTGAGTTACCGCACATTCCAACAACAGTGGCACTTCCTACTTGACTTTAAAGAAATCCACCCCCTGTGGATTTACAAGTGTTAGAGACTCCTTTAGAGCGTCCAGAACTTTTTGATGGCTGAATATAAAGCTTTTAAACTGCCTGAGGACTGAATAGGAGGGCACGGCCAGGGTCAATTCACAGTGCTTGGGAACTTTATTAAGTGTGTGATATCACCACTAGACTAAGCTGGTCAGAACATGCTCAGTCTCTGATGAAGTAGTTTATTATCCTTATTAGTACTGAGCAGTATTTAGAAGCTCCTGAGGAGATGAAACTATTTTGTTTTGTCATATCTGCATCATTTTTTTTTCTGTCATTGGTATTATTTTTTTTTTTTCCTGTTTCTTCCTGTGCCCGAACAAGATGCTCCATTGGGAGCTTGTGGACAGGGGAGAGGGAAGGAGAGAATAAGCTAGCAAGACTGTACTAATGACTGGTTGCCCTTGACTGACTTCATCAGTAGTTTGCATAAATTAAAACCACATTGCGGGCTCTCATCTTGGCATTTAAATAAAGCCTGGGACAAGCAAGCTCACCATTAAAGTGCCTTTGCTCTTATTGATGCTTGCAGCAAAGTTTTGCTTAGCCTTACTACTTAAACATAACACTTTCTAACAATACTTCATCCCCGCACATATAGGAATGACTTGCTTTTTGTTTCACTGATCATCAAGGGCAATTCTGGTGAGTTAGGGTCTCTACTTTTGAGAGAAGAGCTATCACACAGTTTGTAAGTGAAGCTTTGCCTAGCTACTGGAAGGTAATACTGTCCTTTACAATTATTTTCTGCAGCTGCAAAGAACAGAAGGCCCACAGAGTATCCCTGGGCCAACTGCCATAGAAACTAATTTCAGCTAGGGCAGACTCATAAATCGTTCCATTACTCTATAAATTGGTCTGGGTACATGTCACTTCAAGCCAAGCTGGGTTACTTTAAATCCAGCCCATAGTTCTAAAATATTGCTGTTTTTTAAAAAGAGTTCATCATAAAGACATGATGAAAATAAATACCTGAAATAAATTAACCTTCTACAAGAGCATAAAACCCACAAGGATGTCAAGTTATTTAACAATTTGTTGGAAATACAGAAAGAACAGCCCAAATATTTTGAAGACAAAGCATTTCCTTCATTTGTAAAACTGAAAAACAGAAATAGAAAACCAGTAAGTATAAACTTTTTTAAAATGCAGACTCCTTAATTGCTCTGCTTTCAAAAGAACAAATGCAATTTGTGTGTGGAAATGATTACTGGCTATATATGTTTACAGGCAGAAAACATTGCCTGCCAGTCGTCAGATGTGCCATCAAGAGTCGCCGGGTTCACAGAATTTCACATCATTGCAGAGGATTTCAAACAAACTCTGGAACATAATTTAAAATGCAAAACCAAAATTATTAAAATTAATTTACAGAGATCAATGCAGCAATTCCTTAAGCACAAAGGACTCTTACATTTCATTTTAAGCATTACCAATTTCCTTTTGTTCCCCAACACAAAGCATTGCAGATAACCAAAGACCTATGAAGGCGGCTATCAGCCTCAATTAGGAGTCAGGCATCTATACCAAGTGATGCTTTGTTTTCTTTGTATTTACAGTGAAAAAAATAGACAACCTACCCTAGCCTAGGCTTAGGAAATTATTACAGCCAGGGGTAGCTCCTTTAGCCACCTCCCTAAATGCAATGGAAGCCAGGACAGCTTCTTCTCACCTTGTTCAACTCTCCATAAACAAGTCAACTGAAAGCCTTACTGTGATCGGTGTCTCACAGTAGCCACGTCCATTTTAGTTCAAACAAAGTAAAATTCCCCCTAGCCAGCAAAACACTGAAGCCCAGCTATCCCACTCCCTCAGGGGCCCTCTGCTTCCCTTTTATGACTTCCCCCACTTAGGCAGCACAGCTGTCAGTTCCACCTCCCAGCAGTTTAACAAGCCACAACTGCCAGGTTTTGCAGCTTATATAGTCTTTAAGGGCTAACCTCTTCCTTCTTCTGAAGCAAAGGGTTTTAACCCTTTCTAGGTTCACAGTGACTACAGTTCAGCTGGTGAGTTGTTTATGTGCATCTTCCTGGGATTTTCAGCTGTCGCTTTGCTGATCCAAGCTCCTGTTTTATCAGGTGTAGTCAGCTATAGAGTTGCAGATTTGCTCCTGGGTACAACCTTTGGGTTGTTTTGTTGCAGCAAAAGGATCTAAATTGATAGATTTCACTACTAAAATTGTGGTGTCTGATGAATGGTATCAAAAACATGTAAGTTCAATAAGAACTTGCTGTATATACTTCTTGTTTATTCTTCAACCTGAAAGGCATTTTGATCAACACCAGGTAATAAATGTCACTCTGAATAAGCCATTAATCATGTTTGTGTCTGTCTAAGAGCTTATTTCTTTCAAAGTATACTTTTTTTTTTTTTAATTGAAAAGATATTGAGCTTCCTCTATCTGTTTTTAAAGGTAATTAAACATAAAATAACACATTTTAAAAACAGTCTAAGAAATAAAATGTAGGATTTACTTCCTATAGTGGCACATACTTTTAATAGAAACTGCTTGGTGCAGAGCTAATCTTATTTGGTAAAGCCAGTTAGTTTCATTTTCATCTAGCTGTATTTTTCATAATTGTAAAGTTTCTGAGGAATTTTCCTTCCTGCTACAGCACTCAAGCAGCCTTTTCAATTTCTAGCCCAGAAATATAGCTTCCTTAGCATGTACCATTTTAGTTTCTTGCTTGCTGTGGTTAATCACAGGAACTAACGTAGCTGATGAACTGTTAGAGAGCTGCAGTAGTTCCTGCATGCTTTAATGTAGATGGTTGCCACTGTTACTAAGGATTTTAAGAGAAGGTTGTTTGTGCTCTCTTTCAACGTTGCTAAACAACTCTCGAGCGTTTTTCTTCTGGAGACATTGAAAAGCTCCACTAACGCCAATAGTGGAGAAATAGCCCTTTAAAAAGTCCTTGTGAAACTCATGGAAAAGTAGAGTATGTAGTTCTCAAATCTCAAGTTGCAAAAACATCCTTTAATACTGGATGCCTCTCTTTTGGACAGAAAACACCAGATAATACCAAGAACCCGAGAACTGACAGCACCAACTGAATCCTGAAGCTGCAGTGGCACAGTACCTGTGAGAACCAGGTCTCTCATGCATGGTATCTAAATAAAGTAACATTAAAAAAAAACAACTCGCCTTACCTGCATTTAAAGAATTTAATGTCTAGCATCTCACCACGCATCAGCTTGCTCTAGACCATGTCCAGTCATGTTCTGAATTCTCCAGGGAAGGAAGTCCTGTGACCTTTCCAGCATTTTGCCACCTCCACATTTTTTCTGTGTCCAGTGGGAATTTCCCATGCTCCAGCTTGTGTCTGTTGCCCTGTCACTGGACACCTCTGAGAAGAGCCTGGTTCTGTCTTGTCTATGCTCTTCCATTAGGTATCTGGAGGCAGCAGTAAGCCCTCCTTGTTGCCTTCACTTCTTACTGCGGAACAAAATCAGGTCTCCCCCCCCCTGTTCTCACGTAGGAATTGGTCCAGCCCCAAAGCTACCCTGGTGGTCCTCCACAGGGCTTGCTCCAGTATGGCAATGCCTTTTGTGGCCTGGGTACCCCAAAACTGGATACAGCACTCCAGGTACAGGCTCAGGAGTGGACAGAGGGGGATAAACACTTTTCTCAACCAGCTGGCTACACTCTTGTTAATACAGCCTATTTATTCTGTCTCAAATGCAAGATCCTAGATCCCACTTGCCTTTGCTGGACTTCAGGAGGTTTCTGTCAGACCACGTCCCCAGTCTGTCCAGGTGCCTGTGCACAACAGCCCTGTTCTCCTAGCATAACAGCTGCTCCCTCCAATGGCATATTGTCTACAAACTTGCTGAGAGTGCACTCCATCCCATCATCCAGGTCATGAATAAAGATATTAAACAGTATTATCTCCACTATGAATCCTTGAGGGATGCCACTTGTATGACCGGTCGCCAGTTCTGCTTCATATTGTTGATTACCACCCTTCGAGCCCAGTGGCTCAGCTGATTTTCTGCCCATGTCATCATCCACTTACACAGCCCATACCTCACTAATTTGGCTCTAAGGAGATAATGGGAGACTGTATCAAAGGCCTTGCTAGAATCAAAGCATACAACAGTCAGTGCTCCTCCCTCCATGACAGAGCAAGTCATCTCATCACAGAAGGCAATCAGGTTGCTCAGGCATAATTTGCCCTTGATAATTCTGTGCTGGCTATTCCCAATTACCTTCTTATCCTTCTTGTGCTTGGAAATAGGAGAATTCAGTCCGTAACCCTCCCAGTGTGTGTGATTAAGCTCTCTGGTCTGTATTTCCCCAGATTCTCCTTTTTGTCCTCCTTCAAGATGGACATGAGTTTGCATCGTTTCTTCTTTATGGCTCAATTGTAATATATTATTATTTCAATCAATATGTAATTGACAATGAGACCCAAATATGCTATTAGAAGGTTAGAGTCTATCATGTCTCTCCTTTTAAGGATATTTTATATTTCTAATGTAAATAACTTGCAATATTTAGGTTTTCAGTAAATTATATGTTTCTGCTAAAGAAGTTTTTATCCTAGATAAAACCAATCTCACCTTGAGTTATTTTGAATTACATAACAAATACACATTTTCCAAGAAATATTCTATAAAAAAAATGAAAATGAGAAAAATTCACTTCCTTAAACCTATTTTAGTTACTGAAAAACTTTCTTGATGCCAATACTTAAAGTATTTATTTTATATAAAATAAATGCAAATAATCAGCTTGACAAACATCAGAATAAGAAAGGAGAAAAACAAATGATAGGAAAAAATATGTACATGTCTTAATTACTTAGTAATTACCGTGTGAAACTTCAAGGAGCTGAAGAGAAAACGAAACTCATCTTTCATGAGAGCAGAAGTGAAAATGCTGGTTAGACACAAGACCAAAAGAGATTCTAGTGAAATCTCCAAGCAACAACATAAAATGTTGTAGAGATGGATAACAAGATAGGCTTTGAGTGTGTGGTAACGAGTTCTAAACCTGTGACGGGCCCCATCTCTGACAGGCTTAGGCCGCTGCAAGCCCCTGGAGCACCACCATTTCATGGTAGGCAGTGCTCGTGGCGGGGTTCAGTTTACTAAAGCTCTTTCCTCTTGGGCATGTTTATTTCAAAATATACATGCTTGAGGCCTGATCTACGCAGTTCTTTTTTGTTCATGTAAGTAAATGAGGGCAGTAATTTTAAACAGAAATAGTTATACAAGTGTGGAGGTGCTTATAGTAAATGGCCATACCAGCCCGGGTGGGTTATTTCCTGTTTGTGGGAGAAGCCACACCATGAGAGCACACACAATGACATCCTTCAACCATAAGAGATAGCAGTGCTTTGCCTACTCAGGTGTTGAAAAGTAGGCTAAGCAAAGCAACCATAGCTATTCTAGGTGTGAGGAGGGGCCTCTTCGCCCAAACCTTCCTCCTTGGCAGGCATGGGGGTGGCGCTTCCTGGTGATCCTGGGGTGACGGGGTGCTGCTGCCTCTGCACAGGTGGTCTGGTGGCAGGGACCAGAGTCCTGGTCTGAGATGAGTTGGTAGGGATTATCAGTGTTGTTAAAACAATCTGGCCTGTGGGCAGACAAAGCTTTGATCATTATACACTGCTGCTGAAAACGTCACAGCAGTCTTCAGCAACACATCTCCCAGGCTTCTTGTCGGAGCCAGCAGGCTTGAGGCTCTCTCAGTTTCACTGGAGAAGTGTGAGCATTTCTAGGAATTCAGCTTTGGAGAAATCCAGTGGTCCCACAGTGAAAATAAGACCCATTCTAGGTGTTAACTAAACTAATAGGTTATTAGTGTGTTCTACTTTTTTTTAGCTACTTTTTGTTTGAAAACAAGAAATGCTCAAAAATTCAGTTTGTATTTTTTTTGAACAAGAACAAAGTCCAGCAGGGAATGATTGGCACAAAACAGATGAAGGCAAGGTGTAGAGTTATCCATGTGAGTTACTAGAGGCAGGAAGATGACTTACTGTATGCCCTTTCCAAGCACAGAGCACCTTAGCCCCAGCTAGTTCCAGCTAACAGGCCTAGTTCTTTTAAAATAATAATTAAAAAAATATATTAGTTAACATCAGGAGAACATCTTGTCTGTGATTATATATAAAGTAAGCTTGGAGATTAGTTCATTAATGAGAAAAACAAACAAACAAACAAACAAATAGATAAGCAATTGATATATGCCCAAAGCTCTCTCTACACTGTACAGTTTCACATGTGAGGTGTGCAGAATAAGAGGGGCGGAAAATTGAAGCAAAAGAAGAAATACTGCAAAACCGCAGCTTTTTTACGCTGTCACCATTTCTACATTTGCAAATGAAGTTGCTACCATGTTTCCTCTGCCAGGCAGGCAGAAAGGGCCACCTAGCATCTTGCAGACTGCAGAGTAAGTGCAGCGGAGCAAGAGCTTTTGTGTTGATGTAAATGGCGATATTTTGATGTTAGGTACAGCACAGTCCCTCAGAAATTAAGAGTTTCCATTCTATGTGGAAGAATAAAGCAAGGAAGCCCAGAAGTTTTGCTCTTCTTTGAAGTGAAGATGAATAAAGGCTCTTTATGAATGAAATATTAATGTGTTCCAATGTGTTTTTTAGTTCCTTGAACATCTATATTCCGGGTTGAGCTTGAGCTTAGGAAACGTCTTAAACTTCTACTGCACAGTGGGGAAGGGCTTCGAGACCTAGAGGCTGTGCTGGATAGAGTCAAAGTATTGGTGGCACTGAACCAACACCAGGCTGACTGTTACAGACCCTGCTTTTCAGTTCAGAACCAGTATTTACTCACAGAAAAGCGTTAACACAAAAATAAAACCCAGACACACTTAAATATGTGTGAGGGGGAAGGAAAGCATCTCCGTGCTGCTCCCAGCTTGCAGACCACAGGGTTTCTGTTCAGGTTCCTGCGGGGAGCGTGGGTGAGGACAGAAAACCTGTGGCACATCGCGGGGCTCCTCTGTTTCCAAAGCAGAGAAAACTGCAGTAAACACAACCGCATAACCTGGTATTTGTGTGTGCTTTTCACTATTATTTTGGCTGCTGATTATTGCAAAGGAGAGCGTTTAGCCATTCTTACATGTGGCAAACCGTATATGGTTTTCTCATCTAACTGACAGACAGAACCTACTTTTTGGCTTCCCTATCTGACTACCAAAAATAGCATGAAGGCACCATTAAATATATGTCTATATATATATATAAGAAAATATTATTCCTTGTCACTGGTTATGCAAATATGCAGACCCACATACTCAGATGCACGAGCCAGAAAGAAGAGGGACTGGCAGAGGAAAGAGCTGACAAAAAGGGAAATGGAGAAGAGAGTCTGAGAAACAAGTAAATAATCGAATGAAAAGGAAGAGAGGAAGCAGCAGGGGTTTTCTTTCCACTTCTGCACAGTCCTTGTGACAATAAAATTACTTGGAGGTTCAGGCATCAGATAGATGTTTAAAAAGGAATGGCAGAGAAAGCTTGAATGAGACTGATCTTTTGAAACAAACATTTCCTTATAAATGAAATCAAATAGCTTCTGCTGGGACAGCAGGTCTCAGGAAGACTGCCATCAAAGTGACCTGCTCTGTCAGATACTGTCACGTTTCCCCTTTCACTCAGAGAAAAGAAACAATTTGTATGACTTATCACTTCATTATTTTATTCGTTTGCTTCTTCATCCATTGCTGGGATATTTTCTGTCAGTTACCAGGCTTCTCTCAGCTCTGTCTTCAGTCATGTTCCCTGGCAGAAAACACTATTAGCTTGAAACAAATCTCTCAAGGAGAAAGATGTATTTCTCTAAGCATTCCAGTAAGTCTGAAATATTGTTGCTTCTAACAGCCTCTAAGGAAAAGTAGGAAAAACAAAACAAAACAAAACAAAAAAAAGGAGGAAAACAATATTTGAATACCAGAGGGCACGGGATATGGTAAAGTAATGGACTGTGTTGTGGATGGCCCTAACAAAGTGGGCAGGGAAATGCAGTCTCCCCCTCCCCCCCCCCCCTTTCATGCATGGAAAGCTACACTGGTCATCTCCTCACTGTATTTTAGGAGCACCGCAGGCATCATCCCCAAGGCACCATCCCTGCTGCCTGGCATGAGACTGTCCCAGCTGGTACACAAGAAAATTATATTCCGTTAAGTTCTTAATGTTCTTCCAACTAGCATACCACTTGTTAATTAATAACAGTAGTCATACTTCAATAGTAATTACTAATATAGTAATATTAAAATTTGAAAAAAAAATCATACAAATGCAGTTAGCGGTTTATAGGAAAAAGGAAGCAATTTTGCTGTACTGCAACTCAGAGATTATTGTTATATATGGCATGGTTTTAAGAACCATGCCTTAACAATTTGAGGCAACAGACTAGCAAAGTGGATAGATGAATTAATATAAGATGAAAATAGGATGTAGGTGAAAATTTGCAGCCATGCAGATAACCCTAACTTGTGAAGATAAGTGGTTTAAGGTTGGTGGTTGAACCAACTAATGGCTTCAGTTTTACTGGGCCTGGAGTGCTCCAGAACTGATTTCCACAGGCGCACAGTGACTATATTTTGGGTTTTAAAATCTCACCCTGGAAATCGCCCATAAATATGCAGTTCTTTTTTCAATGACTTCCAGATGAAATTTGTCAAGTTTACAAATAATGATCAATCTCAGGACTTAGCCTTGAATTTGAAGGTTTTTCTTTCTTTATTTTTATTTTTCACTTATCTTCCCTGGTGCTAAAAGTTCAGCAGCATAAATGATAGACTCATTGATTTCACTTGGTCAACTGACTGGGTTGGACCTCAGCAAAGAGTTGTGGCCACACACGGAGTCCTTCAGGAAGATCAGCTCTGCAGCACTGGTAGTAGCAAGGCGCTGCAACCATATTTTAAGCACTTGAGTAAAGAGTCACTGTGCCAAGCGTACACACACAGAGCTGAGGAGTAGGAAAGGATATATTTATCACCAGATTAGAAGTACACTTGAAAAACATTCAGATAAAAAGAACTACCTGCAAAATATCTGTCCTACAGTAAAACTGCTTCCAGCTGGTGTCTAGAGAGAAGAAAGTGTGAACAACTACTTATAACTGAGGGCTGCTTCTTTGGATTTTCATTCAGGAGCACAAGTTATTGAAGAGAATTTCGCTTAAAGAAGCATGAGACTGCTTGGGTGAGTTGGGATCTGCTTATACAGGTCTTGCTAAAAACATTTTTGCCCTAGAAATGAAAATGAATGGTCTAAAGGAGAGGCCCAAAAGGAAGGGAGCCCAGGAACCAGTATAGAGCCAGGCAGAGCTGGACCTCGGGGCTCAGCAGATCCATGCACCTTGTATAAGCTACACCTGAAAGCCTAAGAACTACTATTTTGGGCATTCTTAGCTCCCTGGTAGGATGAAATTTCCAACAGTTTGGCCTTTTCCAAATTGGACATTTTTTCTCCAGGATCGTGAAATGCTGAGAGAAATCTGAAGTTTTAGCTAAGAGGACACATCTTTCCTTTTCTAGGTAGGATGTGTTATTTTTAGAAGTTTTATGAAGTATCCCAAAGGAAGTTCCTCGTATTATATGACATTTACATATCATACAAGCTTTTTAAAGCACAGAACAAATTACAGTTGACTTGTTAATTAACTTATTTTCAGCAGATGGGGAAACGCAGACATTGAGAGACTAGAATAAATTGGCCGTACAAGTTAATGGCAGTCAGGAACATGAATCAGTATCTCCTGGCAAACAGGGCACAAATCTTTGCCAACTGTGCCACTGTGACAATATGGGCTTATCTGGTATCATGTGCTCTCTCTCCCCATGTTTGCCTCCTGCCAGAGGCACTGTGGAAGGCCTGCCAGGAGATCCCTCATGCTGGCATGATGTAACGTGGTCTAGCCATAGCCACTGTCCTGCCCCAGCCCTCTTTCCACAGTGAAGGGCTCTATTTTTCATGCACATAAAAACTTTATCTGTTGGCTTTTCATGGCTTAAGTTCAAGCTTCTTTCTTCATGTCATTGTCAAGTCTTGCAGACTTGATCCACAGCAATTAGGCTTACAATTAGCCATTAGGCATTTTAATCCTCAACCCTTTTAGTCACTGTCTAAAATGTCATCCATTTTATGAGATGATCTATGTGATTCAAATTATTTATTTTTTGAGGTCTCTGAATTTCGGTCCAGGCATTTCAGGTATGATGGACAATTGTTCAGTACAAACTTCCTCAGTAGCTTAGAATCTATGATCTGGTCTGCTGTACTTTTTTTAAAAAAACTGTCAACTCTTCCTCTTTCAGTCAAGAATCAGAGAATTCATCTTGCACATCTCTGTGAATGATTCAAAGCCTTTAAGAAGAGTTTAAGAAACCCTCTCTGAGGCACTCCCCTACTCTGTAGAGAGGCTCATTTCGATGTCTGTGGGTGACAACTCTGCAACTTACCCTACCTCCTAGGAGGGCTGCTGTTCTTCCAGGTCGGCCCCTTGGGCTTCATTTCTGCCCAGCCAGCAGCAGGGCTTAATTGCACCTACAGGGACAATTAAGCATGTGGCAGGGAAGGACTTGATTTAGGGTTCCTGAGCATCTATGTCTGGATTATAGTCTAGATCCTCAGAAACGTTTACTGAACTGAAACTGGAGTACTGAGAAGCATTTCTCTTAAGACCAGTTGGCCGTACTCATCCTTTTCTGGGAAGCAACTTACCATATATATGTTGCTTCACATGAGTTGGTTTTACCACTGGAAAGCTTAAAATGAAAATAACAATTTTATTCTTGGTATAATTACAAAAGAAAATACATTTGCAAGTGTAAAATATACCACTACCAATCCTTTGTCTCAGCTTTTGCTTATGCTGTGGTTTCATCACACTTCACTTGCTCTTCACCTTTTGGCCCTCCCTGCCTGTTCCCTTTTCCGTCCCTTGTGCTGTCGCTGGTGTGTGTCTCAACCCAGGGTTGATCCAGTTCAAGAAAATAACATTTTTTTGCTTGTTTAAGTCCACAAACTGATATGCACAGATCAGATGAGCACAAATGCCAGCATGAGAAAGGGGAGAGAAGGCAAGCCTGATGCAGAGCCAAATTAGGCTTAATCTATCTGGGAATCACAGCCTTAGGCATGCTCTGAGGTATCTTTTGGCCACAGTAACCAGGAGCCAGCTCATCAGCACATGCCTCTGAAATGCTGTTCTTAGGTGTGGGTGCCCTTGCAGGATTCCTCTAGTCCACTTGGAGGTTTTCTGGTTGCCCTGGACATACAGAGAGCTTCAAAGAACCCGCTTTTTCTCCAGGAATGCGGCATTTCTCTGCCTCCTGGTTTTTATCATTGTGCTGTGATAAAAGCATGGATCAGCACCTGTAAGAATGAAATGGAATAACTCAGTTCTGCTTGAGACTGCCCCTCCTGTGAAGTGCAGAGTTCTGGTTCTTCCTTTCTTTTTTCTTAGAAATTGAAATTTGTGCTTATTTCACTGTAGTTTCACTAACCAAAAATTACACATCACATAAATGTTCTTACCATGTGGAAATTTCAGCCACATTTTGGGTTCACTGGCATCTTATAGATGCCATACACACCATGATAGTACCCCCCTATTTTTAGTTTCAGAGGCCACTGAGCTGCTCTGCCTGTCCCGCGTATATTTGAAACACTGCTGCCTTTTCTTTTTCCACATTCAGAGGGAAGCTTGAATGAATACCTTCCTTGCAAAAGGCCAAACTTTGACTCCTCCCTCTCCAAAAGAGGAGATCTCCATTTATTGCTATTAAAATCAAAATGCCTAGGTAAGATACTACTGGTTATTAGTAAATGAAAGAGAAGATAGCCCCCAGTTCTTTGAACAGAGGAACCTGCTACAGTGCTGGCTACAAAGATATCAGAACAGATAACACAGGAAACCAAGAATTGTACTGGTACATAACTAATCAGAATTGCCCTTACCCACAGCAGCACAAAGTAGCTTTTTATGTCTTATTTTAAATGGAATAGAGAACCACAAATACCCTCTTCCCCACCACACACAGAGTAATATTAATAGTGTTAACATTAAATGCTTTACCCTTTCTGAAGATTTTGCAAAAACAAAGAAACAAACAAAGAAAGCCAACAGTGAACAATCCAGAATTAATTGCCCTGCCAGCAATGCGTATATTGCTATTGAAATGGCAGTTTGCACAGCAGACATTCAGACAAGCAACGGCACTGGGGAGTTACTCATACACTAACTGTGTTTTTGCCTTCGTATTATCCTGTACGGCAGTCTCCAGCACTTAAATCATACTTCATCCTTTTGCTCTATTCAAGTCTGACCCCAGTTTTTAAATGGAAAAATATATTAAGAGAGTCATAATCATAATGCTCCCTCTGGTTCCATTAGCTTCAGAGGAACTGCGTTTCGTACATTATATGTGACCAAATTAAAAAGCCCAACTTTATTCTGTGCAATTCCTGGCTTATAGAGGCTGGGTATAATTACTTCTTCTAGAGTATTGCATTATACTATAATTTGCACAATGGCCCCAAAGCCTTCCAATGTGCCAGCAGAGTCAAAATCTCCACCACTTTACAGTCAAGTGCAATGCTGCTGCTTCGCTCCTTTCAGCATGGGTAGACAATTAGGTAATTAGGGTAGAATTAACCCCCTCATCCCCAAACTAGGGGTTCCACTGAACTATAAAAAGAAATGCTGAGTTTAGATTATAAACATATTGATCTCATTTCATCAAAAGTCACAAACATAATATTAAGCTATGTATGAAATAATTATTTCTAAGTGTGAAACTTGAAAGGCTGAAGAGGTTCTACATAAAATCTTCATACTGAGATCCATAAAACTGTTTCTTCTGCAACCTTTAATGCAGAAGCCATTCTTCCTATTCCTCTGTACATGTAAAATTATGCACCACTGAGTTGCAGCTATCTCAGTGAACAGAAACAATTTTTATTATGACCAAAAGCACCCTCATACAGAGCATTTTAGGAAGTCACCATTTCAGATTCAGCTTGACTGAACAGAGACATTTATAAGGTGCCTTCAGTGACATTTCTGCAATTTGACTCAATAATGAACCTGAATAATCTGCTGATGATAGCTGAGATCAAACCCAAACACCTGAAGCACATCTTCAATTTACACTTATGTTAAGAACTGCTACGAAAGTTTGATTCTAAGTAGTTTTGAGGTCTGTTTAGATCTTGACTGAAAAATGGATATTACAAAAGCAGACATGAGCAAGGAAAACTCATATAAAATCATTGCAGAATTGGTGCACCTGGGCTCACCGTTCACTTCTTACAGAATGGGGGTATCTTGTTCTTCACCCCACCAGCATTTCTGAATAGCTTACAGTAAAGTTCTCTGGTTTCTCTGCTTCCATATTAAATCTGCCTTCTTCAGATGGGATGGATTCAGTGAATTGCCATTTTTGAGAGATTGGTTGAAATGGAAAAGATTTTGACAGATAACTATTATGAAATAGTACCAAAGAAAAATAACAGAAAGAAAGTTTAGCTTTTTCCTTTGAATTCTCAAACCAATTATCTAAGCTCTCATTTCAGGATTTTTTAATGCAATTTCAGTTTCCCAAGATATTCAGAAATTGATGCCAATTATTCCGCATTATTACCTTTTGTTGAATGTGGAAAGTAAATGCTTTGTGAGTTATATATTCATATTTCATATCTTGAAATACATAATTTCATTGATATTTCCTATTAATGTTACAATTTCAAATAGAACTTACTCTGCTAGTATCATTTTAAGCATGTCCTCACATGGAAAATTAAAACACATCACTTTAATGAGTTGCTGTCACTCATTCTTTCTCTTGTTATAACATGGCTAACATCAGCACTACAACTTGTTACATCTGTACATCTGTACTCTTAAGGATGTTTATTCAGAGAGATCCCCACACATACCCCTTTGGAAGTGTTGAAAGCTAAATGTATCGCTTACTGTTATAATATTTAAAGGAAATGCAATCACTTTTGACAGTTCAAAGAAACTGGATATCTCTTCAGTACTTGCCTCGAGGTTGCCTTTTTTTTTTTTTTTTTTTTTTTTTTTTTAAATTTGGAAGATTTTAATTCCTGAAAACTTTACTTTTGTGCTTAGAAGCAAATAGTTTCTGAAATCTGTAGAACAACAAGGAACAGGGAGATTTTCATCTCAGAAAAGTTCTTTTCAACTCCTCAGAGTTGTCTTTTTCACCTGAACTAGTCATCTGGACTCCCTTCTAAGCATCGAACACCTAGTCATCACATCCTGGATCAGGACGGGTGAACCATGACCTAAAGGTGTCCGCTTCCTCTCAGCTGAAGATAAAAGGAGCCTGGGATGAGCTGGTCTGACAGACAGCTCCTGCTGTGGCCATTCAAGGCTGGGGGAGATGAACCCCACACAAAGTCCCTACCTGTATATGATCTGTGATAAAGCCACTGAAAACTGTCAGCTGTTGATATGAAGAAAGATCAGCCTGCTTAAAAAATACATGGGGAAATATTTGTTTCTGATGAGGTGACCCAGAAACAGCAATGCTATTGGGCATCTGGCATTTGGTTCCTATTCCAGGGATCAGTATGGACAGGTCAATACTACAACCAAGAGAAATTAATTTCCTTACAGGAACTGCGCTGGCTGTCTTCTTAAGTGATTCTCTTTCAAATGCTTTCATTTTATGACTTTGAAAATACACACTTCATTTTTATACTTCAGTGGATGATCATGCACCTCTCTAGACTGGTAACTAAAGTGCTATCTAGAGTGTTTGTTCAAGAGGAAATAAACCCCAAGGCATTTTGGTAAACTGAAAGCTTAACTGGTATTTTGGTCCATATTGTCATTCTATAGAATAGTCTATATTGGCACAGAATTCAGGGGAGCACCCCCAGCCCAATTTGGATGGCTATACTGGAATTAAGATGCTTTTACGTAAACACCTTCGTTCTTCTTGCACCTTAGTTTGTCCCAAAGGTGCAGAAACTGCCTTAACCTACCAGAAATAAATTATTGAGATTAAAAATCTTTTAATCTTTTCTGGTCACTGAAAAAGAAACGTCACTTAATTGAAGGAGATTCTTCTCCCTATTGCTCCCAGGACTGAACCCTTTCCCACCGGCCCTTCTGCCTGTTCTTACCCTAGCCCTCCTCTCCACTTCTGGCCCATCACCATCTCATACACCTCTACAAGTCACTGCTCTGCAGGTTTCAGAAGTTCTTTCCCCATTAAATTTTCATGTCATTGCTTTACATTGCCAGCCTCCCATTTGCCTGTTTTGTTGTTGTTGTTTTGTTTTGTTTTTGTTTGTTTGTTTTTGTTCATGCTGTCCTATTACACTGTGCCTTTCATTATCTGTGGGACAAGGACTGCACAAGGCAAGCTAGTGGGTTTGCTTCCCAATAAAATGCTCCCAGCACTCTGTACTTCCCAGCCCAGAATTCCAGCTGTCTTGTTATTTATATATGTCAATGGATTTGACATGGGACAGGATCAGCTTCAAGCTCAGCCTCACCGCCATCCAAAGCGTGTATCAGCCATGACAAAGAAAGTTCAGCTTTATCCCTGCATCCTCTGGCTGGAAAGAAGTTGCTCACTTCTTTTGTGGAGATAGCTCTTGTGAAGTCTTGGCAATCCTAGGAACTGTCAGAGACTTGAACATGCAAGGGAAAGTAGAATCTTCACATTTTTAATTTTAAAATGCAAATTTCCCTGCTGAGCATGAGCAATCGCAGATTGCTCAGTCTTATAAGAGGAAAAAAAGACTAGCTGAATCTTTTCATCTGTGCAAGATGGACAGTTTCAGCCTCGATTGCCGAAGATATGCATAGCTAAAATAACAGGAAAAAAAATCCTTAATGGAAATGATCAGCTGAACCTACTAACAGTACTGTTCTCTACCCTAACTCGCAGACACCTACTGACCTACAGGCACAAGACCTATAGCACAATGAATTAGATACCTGTGTGATCCCATGGGTATTTAAAATGTTGTACACGTTTGCTATAGACAAAACCAACAGTGTACCACTGCATTAGGAACACAGATTACTCGACTTCCTTCTCTTGATACTATGCATGGTGTATGAGCACAGAAGCTTGATTTCCACCTGCCACCCCCTGTGATCTCCATTCCACTCTGGTCACTCAAAGCTCAGGAATGACACAAGTTCATTTCACCAGGGACTTAAGGCACCAAGGGCCATCCTTCAACATGGGACGTACAAGGCACAAGGTCTGGTCTAAGTGGTTTTGCATCCCGGCCTCTCTGGATGCTGGGAGGTGACACCTGGCTCTGTGCTCCTACGAAGCACCATCTGCTGAGCCTGGGGCTAACACGGCATCAGTCTCAAAACCAAGGAGCCTCAGCAAGGAGCAGATCCAGCAACCCACAGCCTAGATCACTTGGGCCTCCTAGAGCACTAATGAGAAATGCAGACACAGGCTATGCTGGTGTTTATGCTGATATATTGAAGCAGCATAATATGTTCATCCTGAGGAAAAAAAATACAACTAGTAGTTGATATGTCTTCTGGAGAAAAACAAACAAATTAACCTTTCAATAATGCTTTTCATCAAAAATTCCCCAAATTTATTCTCCCAGTTTTCTGAAGAGTGTTTTTCTAGCTTGTTCTTGTCCTTCACATCCCTGCATTAGCTCAGTTAGTCTTTATGTAAAGCCTCTATTTTCAAGAAAAGTCTGTTTCCACAAGCGTGCCATGTGCTGGTGTTTATTGCAACCTGCGTATCAGACCCACAGAACTAAAAGAATACTGTACTAGCTTTTAGCCCTCCTCCCATAAACACAATTGCATGTGGAGAAGCAGTCATCTAACGACACAATGAACTTTTGTCTACTTCTACAGAAGGCCACGCAGCTAGCAAGTAAACGGAAAGCTTTAATTCATGCATGGTTTGCTTAAAAGCATCGCTCTGGTAGTCCTTAGGCTGTATGTTTATCATAATGCAAAATCAAAGTAAACTGCTAACAATATGAAGCCTTGCAGTCCATGGTCTGATAATATTTTATTTGGTTTTAAAAAAATAAATAAACCACCTCCAAAGACTGAGCCAAATTCACCCAATAAATAGCTCTGTGGGTCTCAACTTTAGACTTTCACTCAGTGGCATTCTACTAAGGAAGAATAGGGCCCACTCCTTTAATTTTGTTTGATATTAGCAGTTAGCTAATACAATACTCCATATGAAAGGATATAATTTACATTAATACAAATATGCTGGATAAAAATAATTAAAGAAATGGTGATGCAAGTTAAGTTAGGCTCTACCTTTCATAGATGAACAACCTTCCTGGGTAGCAGAGGCTGGAAAAATATGAAGCAGATCATTTGTTCTTCAGATTTGGACAGTGATGGCTTACCACATTTATGAATAATTCCTTACAGTTTTTTATCACTTGCTACCCCAGAAGCTAAATGAGTTTTACAACTATTAATTGAATTGTCCAACTTCACTATGCTCTGTGCGATAGAAAGGATTATTAACTCCACTTTACAGATAAGGAAACTGAGACAGGGAGTGGAAACAATTAGCTGGAGGTCACACAGGGAATCAGAGACAGATAAATCCCAGATCTCTCAATCCAATGCATTAAGTGTTGAACACTGTTCCTTCTCCACACAAACAGCCACCAGAAATGAGACACATTCCAAACACAAGCAATTAAAGCAACATTTCATTAAAGATAAAAGCTTCTGAAATTCATCCTATGCTGGCGATCCCAAACATTGTTTTCTTTTGTCTCTGTCACATTGTTTTAAGTGCAGATTACTCCTGCTTCCTTCCTTCCTACACCATCAGAGCAGCATGTGCAGCACATGCTCCCATATCGCTTGGTACAGCCGTGCAGCCCTCATGAAAGTATCTGCCCTAACAGCACACCGTACTCTGTTTTGTATGCATGTCATTAAGATTTCCACTGTAATATATACAAATCCTGACCATTCCTTAGCATTCATGGTATGCGAATTATATATCTCTTTCTCTAAAGAGGCCAGTCTCTACATTACAAAGACGTCACATTTTTTCTTTTAAGAAATTATTGGGCAAGTTCACAAACACACTGTGCTCTGAGAGCATGGGGGAAGTAACAATAGTACAAATACTTCATACTTTTGAGATTTGTTTGGCTTGACCATGCTCAGGGTGTTTAGGAAAGCTCCAGCACGCTCACCTTGTACAGCATGTTTACAGTTTCAGCCATCACCACTCTGAATAAGGTGTTTGATTAAGCCACTCAGTGATGTTTATTAGCTGACAGCCATTAGTAAGTGAGCTGGTTAAACACTTGCCACAGAGTATCAATAAACAGACTAGAATTTTCTTTGTTTTGCTTTAAATTGATATGTGTTTGTTATAATTATCTTAGCACTTAGGTCTAATCATGGATTTCTTTAAATCAACAGATGTTCTGCCATTAATTTCCACAGAAAAAACATCAGGATCTCTAAGTAAAAACATTTTACATAACACTCTGTGTGAGCAAATCATGTATCTATGTGAATCCAGTTTTGAAGCAATTTTGGTTTTCTGACTTCAGTATTTCTCTCTGTTCTTCTTTCTCCACCGAGTAGCTGTGCACAATCATTTGCTCCATTTCTAACAGCGAATGAAGTCTTGTGACTGTTTGATGGGACAGATATATAACACTGTGGAAGAAAATAGAATTATTACAGAGCAAACACTGGGACAGAAATGAAGATTAGTACAAAACAAAGCAAAATGCTTCAGAAGTGGCATTAACTATTGCAAAATCTTGTTTGAGTGACATTTTCACAGTTAAAAGCCCTTCTTAAGTTCTCTTGAGCAAATTTGTAAAATAAAGAGTTTTTAAACTCTTTGGATCAAAAGCAGTGTGGAACGAAATCAATGTATTTTAAAAAGGGGTATTACAGACTTCTAATTCAATACAGTTTATTTAACTTTTAAAAATTCTAAAATTCTGTGTTTTTCAGGATTGGTTTCAGTGGAATCACTGGGAATACGATCTGAAGGATTTTATTAGAGGTACTCAAAGTTTAGAGCTTCAACAAAAAATCTCGAATTCAAGAAAATGTAATTAAGTAAAATTAAAAAGACTTACTAATTGTTACTGACACAACTGCTGTTGTCTCTGCCATTGCTTTCTATAATTACACATGGTTTTCTATGTGATGGCCCAATCACTCCTACAAGGCCTAGAACATGAATGCATTCTCATGGACCTTTGACTTTCCTTAGCTAAATGTCAAAATGAGTTAAACATTAATATATATTCTAGTTCCAGGCAAAGTATTTATTGTGCTTGTGAGAGCAATACTCCTCTTATTTAGTTATAATTGTTCTTGGGGCCATTTATGTTTTGGTGGAACAAATCTGTCGTGTAAAGAATGATAGATTAATATTTGAAAAACAGTCAGAGATCCTTCCCAAAGTTCCTGCCACATTACAACAAAAGTTTAGTTTATGACTTTTTAAGAATTTGTAAGAAACAGATTTTATAAGTCTCCTGTCTTGTCAATAACAGCTGTAACAGCCTTTCTTAAACCCCAAACCAGGTGTTTAAAGCTACAGCTGTAGGCCATTGAACACCTGTGACCTTCTCCCATGAGCTGCTGAACATCCTTGGAAAGGACACTTAACCTAACAGCAACTGTGCAGGCAAAAAAGAAAAAAAGAAAAAAAGAAAAAAAAAAAAAAAAAGGAAAGAAAGAAAGAAAGAAAAAATAAAGAAAGAGCCCTAAAACTCTGTAATAAAGCACTGCCCCCCTTTTTGACCCTTTCTTCCAGGCTGGCAAGGGTAATGCTGGCTCAGGAGCCCAGGGAAGTTCCTCTGCCAGAGGTGTTCTACAGAGGACAAATGTGCTTGGCTTATGATGTTTTTAAATGCCTAGGGCTGTGTACGGGAATGGGATTGTCAGTGACACTTGGACTGCCATGTCTGCACACAGATTAATTTTCAAATCCATCCTCAGAAATTCTAATATCCGTCGTTGCCTCCCGAGACGCAGTGCGGAAGCTTGGTCTGCTTCAGCCCCATTTTGGATGCCAAGAAGAACCAAATGTTCTGCCACAAAATCCAGTCTACAGCTATGTCTATATTAGTGCTTTGTTTTGAGGCAACGCAAATCCCAGCAGTCCTCATTTACTGCAGATCGGCGCAGTCTGCGGAGCAGTGCTCGCAGGCACTAACTAGGTTTCCTTTCCGAGGAACCTAACCTGATGTCTGTGCTCCATATGGCCACCAATTGCATTGCAGTCCCTTATGGGGACACGTGGGCCTGTGACAGCGCTTGCTGCTTCAGGGTACGTCTACATTACTGCTCGTCAGCTCAGATCACAAATGTGGGTTTGAAGCCTATCTTCTGGCTGCCTGACCTGCTCCTCAGTTCATACTGCAGAGAAGTCTCTGGGAGCCTGAACTGGAGCAGGTGAAACTGAACTGGAAAATGCTTCCCAAGAGTTCCTCTGAATGTGCTGCAGATGGACTAATGGACATTCAGCACATAGGCCAAGGTCTAATTTGCGGTAAACCCTCTGAAACACACATTGTGGACGTTAGGCTCTCAGCACCAGCTGTTTCACTCTGTAGATCTGTTTTTTCTCCCAGCCCACCACTTGCTAACCTAGACACGGCCTCAGATAGCTTCAAACCACATGGGCAGTGGTGATGATGATGGTTCAGGGGACCAAATTAAACCCAGTCCAAACTAAAACCCCAGAACTGCACAGAATGTAGACGTGCAGGCCTCAGTACTGATTGCTGCATTGACTGGTGGTTTTATTGCACCAAATCACTAGCCAACGTGGGTATAAACGTACTGCTCTTTGCCTTCATACAGTGACCCCTGATGCCGAGGCACGCTGAGCAGAAAACAGATATTCTAGCCCCTTAAAAAATATACAGTTTTACCACATTTTTGACACCTGAACATTTATGCTCATCTCTCGGATGCTTTACTCTATGGCATTACTGAGGCTGCAAGCAGGGAGAGGTTAGGTACGTGCCACCACGAAGACCCTGCAACGGGCTGAGAAGGGCTGCAGGCTTTCATAGTTCTCAGTTGAGATTTAAATTCCATCGTACAGCTCTTACTGATGATTTATTTAAATCCTGCAAATGCAGTTTTATTCTATTAATGTGCTCTACATCCGATTAAATTTTGTATATTTTTTTATAACTCTGAATATCACCTAGCATTAAAAGTAGGCTCACTGAAATATAAATAAATACATAAGTGAACTCAAATCCACCATAATTCTGCTGGGCCTGATTCTGATTTCATGCTAGCATTAATCAGAACTAAAATCACCAAAAATATCAGAGCCATTTACTTGCAGGGTTTGTATTAGTGCACTTGACAGATAGTATCAGAAGGTAGGCCTCCAGCTGCACAGCAACTTCTGCTATTGCAGACTGTAAATACTACACTAAAGAGTACCTCATGATAGAGCCTAAAATTAATCCAATGCAAAGCCCAAGATATGTTCTCCATGGTTCTTGTGAAAAGGGAACATGAAATATCTGACCAAGTGTTATTGATCAGAATTTTAAAAGTGGAAATGAAGGTTTCCACGTATCTCTAACTTCTGCCTTGTGAATTCGGCCTGCAATAGAATTAACCTACAAAAGAAAATAAATTGTGGCAGGACTACAGATACAGATCAAGGCTGGTTTAGATTAAGTTCTCTGTATATATCATAGTTCTGTACCATCTGTTTTGTGTTGAAAAAGAATACTTAAGGCACATTTATTACAGTAAGAATCTTAAGAGCTCCCATACTCCTTTAAAATCTATACTGAAGTTAAAGACAAAGTCCTACATGGGAAACTGAAGGTTCTCAGCATCTTTCAAGAGACAGTCAATGATTTTGTGATAGCACTGTAAATAAAAAACAACCCTAATGTACATGATTCTTGCCTGCATACTGAAAAAATCATCACCATTACTTATATTGCACTACTCATATTTTACACACATATTCTGTAAGTTACACAGAATAAACTTCAATCATGATACTCACTGACAAATTTCTGTTACACAGCTGTATTTATGGAGAATTTTATGAAAAGAATGTATTTGCTTCCTTCAAGCCATGCATGGATCTACTTAATTTTCCTATACTAGACTTCAGATAAACTGGATTTAAAATGCATACTGCTTTTTATTTATGCACTGCATAAGACATTCATGCACAGTGTTTTTGTTGGTGTTGTATAACTTTCCTCTCACCATTCTGATTTCACAACGTCCTCAGTGAATTCATTATTTTTGTTAGCAAATAAAATCGTGATGAATAACCACATGCTATCCTTGCGCACTGCAGTTGCGTGTTCCTCCAAACAATTTCAGCCACTCGCCCACGCTAGGAGAACTCACAGTTGTGGGTTTAAATGAGTTATCCAGCCTCATGATAGACCCAGAACGGCCCTAGAGGGATTTGGTATTTTTTAATGATTCCTAGAATTTGGAGTTACAAAGACCACTTCCCCGCAGACTCCCTGCTCTCTGGCTCTGGAAATCACAGCAGCAGCATTGACTGTACACTGGGCTGCACTAGCCACAGCGTAGCCAGCTGGCTGACAGAAGCGGCTACTCCCCTCTATTCAGCGCTCACGGCCAGTTTTGGCAGCTCCAGCACAAGAAAGACATGGACGTACTGCAGCGAGTCTGGCAGACAGCTGTCAGGGTGTCTAAGGGACCAGAGCACCTAACATACACAGAGAAGGTGAGGTACCTGGGGCTGTTAAGCCTGGAGAAGAGGTGGCTCAGTTGGAATCCAGCTGCTGCTTTGAACTGGGGCTTATGGACAGGCTGAAGCCAGACTTATCTCAGAGCTGCACAGGGTAAGGACAAGAGACAACAAACAGGATGCAAAAAAGGACTTTCTGAGTGAACACAGAAAAACAAAGTCCTCTGTGAAGGTGTTTAAGCACCTGGGGCATAGGGATCCATCCTTGAAGACACTCAGAATTCATCTTGACAAGGCTCACCGTGACTTAAAAGCTCTGCCCTGCCTTGAGCAAGGGGATGGATTTGATAACCTCCAGAAGTCCCTTCCAACTAAATTCCAAGCCTATGTGCATGGGTTGCTACTCCTTCCACTGTAACACTTCTCCTATCTAGTTTTTCACCATCAATACACTAAATCTGTCATCTGTATCCTCATAATCTTGCATCCTGATTAATTCAAAACTGCTGTTTTCAGGCCATCTGTTATGCATATCCCCCCCTCAACCGAATATATACAAAATACAGTGGCTATGATATTCCCTGACCACAATTTTGATGTTACTGCCTTTTTGTATCTCATCACACCACCGCTTATCTCCCCCCACAGCGCAGTGGATTTGTTTGCCAATTTGTCAGATTCTGCCACCGGGATCTGCCTGTGTTGGCAGATCCGCACGGCAAATCACACACCGTGACTACTGCTTCTGAGCTGGTGCATAAACACCTTCCAGCCTCCCCCTTCTCCCACACAGAGTTCATTTACTGCGATTTTTTCCCAAGAAGCTGTCAGATGATGTCTGCCGAGAAGGGTCACGGTGTCTGTCAATCTCCTTCTTTAAAATGATTACATATTCTATGTGTTCCCCAATACTTTCAGTGTGGTATGTCTTCAGTTTCTTAGCAAACCTCAGAAATTATTCACCTTCCGTTAAATAATTAGAGCAGTTTTCCGAAGTACATAGATTCCCAAAGACACTAAGGGACATGCTTTTCTCTAAATGCCTAATCAGGGTAAATGCCTCATTTCCAGAAATACCAGAGAGAGGCAGGTGTGCCCTTTTTCAGCATATTTATCCTGCCTAGGTATTTTTCAAAGTCCCACCAGGCAGAAGTCTACAGATTTAGCTATGCAAGTCTTGAAAATTTGGTTCACAACATGACAAAAGAACAATAGCAACAATAAAAATACTGCACAGGCTCGTGATTGATCTCCAAGCTGTTTTACAGTCCAGTATTCCTTAGGGTTTCCTCTGAATATGAAAATTAAAGTGAAAACAGAAAAGAAACTTCTGAAATTTATACAGTCTGTTTTTATGCTCCTGACTGTTTCTTTGATGTATGTTCAACTGCAGTGGAAATCTGTAGCTGAAGTGGAAGCGAACACACTGCAGAAGGGCAGCAGTAAACTGGGAAGTAACCAGGAGCAGTTGTGAGTAGTGGGGGTGAATTAATTCCCAACAAAACAAGCCTTGAAACAAACAACAGACTACACCTTGAAAATAGAAGTAAATTGCATGTATACAACATATACAAACATAGCCAAGCAGGTGTAATCATCACAGGACTGTATGCTTATTTTCACCAGACTGCCCTGCCACAGCTTTGATATTAGAAATGGAGCCGTTGCGTAGCTGTCTTGTCTCGAATGGGATGGAGGTTAAATCCATTAGGCCCCCTAAGGTTTAATAAGTATGGGAATCCCTTATCACTGTAAGAAGCTGCATTTCAGGGACGGGCTTAAAAAATAATTTGTATCACACAGCTTCCCAAGCGCCAGCTAGAGACAGTGACAGAGACAGGTTCCTCCACTGGGTATTTCAGAGCAGGAGCCAAACTGTAGATCTTTGTAGTGTCCCCTGAAGTCACAGAATCACAGAATGGTTTGGGTTGGAAGGGACCTTCAAGACCACCCAGTTCCAACCCCCTTGCCATGGCAGGTTGCCCAAAGCCCCATCCAGCCTGACCTTGAACACCTCCAGGGATGGGGCATCCACAGCTGCTCTGGGCAGTCTGTGCCAGGGCCTCATCAGGCTCTAACTGAAGAATTTCTTCCTTATATTTAATCTAAATATACCCTCTCCTAGTTTAAAACTGTTTCTCCTTGTCCTGTCACTACAGGTCCTTGTAAAGTCTCTCTCCATCTTTTTTATAAGCTCTCCTGTAAGTACTGAAAGGACTAGAAATAGACCATGAATACAAGGGTAAAACTCAGCCTGCATATCAATACACATAAATTTGAGTATCTGCATGTACATCCACAGGTTAGTCAGGTGCCTAAGCTCCCATTTTGTCATGGTATTACAGTCACTCCAGCCATGGAGTCTGTAAAACTGTGCAACTGAGTAAGCAGGCATGTACGATTGTTTATACCTGCATCGTGCTGCTGGACAGATTCACCTGGCAGCATGATGGATGACACAGGGTGTTGTTCTGGCCTCCTGCTGCCATTCCAGAAAAACACTGGTCTCCCACAAATCTGGCTTCAGATCTGCCAGCCATGGGTGAATACCGCAGGGCGTCCCAGATGACTCTAGATACCTCTGTCAAGGGACGTGAATTGGCTCTAGGGGTATGTGCTGGGATGAGCTCAGTTTTGTTGTAGCTTCCACTTGATGTACTGACTAGATTGCCACCAAGTATAATAACTCCAGTGAGTACAATAACATGTGCAGATTGCTCTATGTAGACACATAAATCTGCTAACACAAGTCGGTCCCAAAGTTCTGATTCACATAAACAGGTACCAGTGGTTACATCTGAGATGTCCTAGCATCCTGTGTACCTCCCATGGTTTCCAGCAGGTCAATACTAAAAGAGAACTGGTCTTAAGACACATTTGGCAGCTACCTGGAGGTGTCTCAGGTTTTCAGTCATAGAATCAAAGAATCATAGAAACAATAAGGTTGGAAAAGACCTCCAAGATCATCTGGTCCAATCATCCCCCAACCACCAATGTCACCCACTAAACCCTGTCCCTAAGCACCACGTCCAACCTTTCCTTGAACACCCCCAGGGATGGTGACTCCACCACCTCCCTGGGCAACACATCCCAATGCCTGACTGCTCTTTCTGAGAAGAAATGTCTCCTAATAGTTTTAATTGTTGAAGAGTAGTGCTCTTTGTTCAGTTCTTTAACTGTTGAAGAGCAGGGGCATGACATTTGCATTTTTCCACTCACCAGTGACATCGCCCGACTGCCAGAACTTTTCAGCTACGGTGGAGAGAGGCTTGGCAACTCCATAAGTCATTTCCCTCTGTCAGAGTGAGTCAGTCAGAGGCTCTGTGCAGAAGGGATGCCACGTCTTGCACAAGGGCTGGCAGATGGGAAAGAAGCATTCACGCAACCCCTGAGAATCAGCAAGAGTTGTTTATTGCCGGGACATCCTGCAGGTGAGCCGCGGTGTTTGGTGGCTCCAAGCTAATATTTGGGATGGAGCCTGAGCGACAAAGAGTAGGGAGCTTGCTGGGCCCTGCTGTGAAGCTGTTGGTATTCCTTGATGGCACACAGCAAAGACATGCCAGGATAGTCCCAGGTCTGATCTGGCTGAGGTGGATCCACTTCCATTGGTTTCTCCACCTCTTCCTTTGGACCCAGCTCCATGGGCTCCATGGTGTTAGGCAGAAGGACAAGCCAGTCAAGCCCACACAGGATGCCTTCCATCAGGAATATTTTCTGGCCAGGGTGCCGAACCAGGGGGTCATCCAGTTCCATGCCTTGGTCCCATGCCACTCCCTGCCTGATTTTCATGCACAGGTTTGACACTGCCGTCACTGCCGTCTGTTTTACAGCCATGGCTGGGTCCCACACCGCGTTCTGGCCGATAGGCACGCCTTTTCCCCCCACGGCTATCTGCCTCATGCTCCCGCCTTCGCTCCACGCTACCACTGCACCACCGGGTAGGCCCAGGCCCCCTGTGGCTGTGTGTTTGAGGGGCTGGCCTGTTCCCTGCATCGCTGTGGTGCCAATGATAACACTGGTACATGTCTGTGGGCCGGGCACCAGATGTCCACTGGGCACTGGTGTCTTTTGTGCTGCAGGCACTGTCCCTCTGCCCATGACACTTCTTCTTCTCATTAGCTGCCATCCTTCTCGGTGCTTCCTTGGACCGCATCGCTGTCCTCACACCGAGGAGGGCTGCTGCTCGCCTTGCTCCTTCTGGCCTTCTTCCTGCCATACAAGCTGGCTCTCAGAGGACTGAGTAGCTGAGCAAGTGGTGGGCCAGCTGCAGGGGGCCTGTTTTATAGAACCCGGGGCAAAGGTGGGGCACTAGTAGCCACTGTGACCTCAGTAAGCCTCTATGATGGAGTGGCCCATGCGTGGCCAAAGGCGGCTGTGTTGGGAGACGCATATGATGTCTGAAAAGACGTGGTACCTTTCTGTGCAGGCAACTGAGTCCCTGGCTTATACATATATTTTAAATTAATATATTAACAATAAAAATAAACTAATATCTAAAATACACTGAAATGATTAAAAGAATATTGTAAGAAATCCAGAGGAATGAAAAAAAATTGTCACCAGGTATTCAATTTCATACGTTAGGTGAATCAGTACTTGGCACGCTGGAGTGGAAAGGGCTTCCAGGATTAATGAGTCCAGTTCCTGCCACCTTTGGCACAACATCCCGTGATACTCTCCAAAAACACAAGTTCTGTCCTTGAGCAGATATCACCTACTGCTCTTCCAAGTAACAGCCAAATGTGTTAATCAGTTATCGCTCCCAGAAATATGTGATAGTCTGACATATGCGGTGCATTTCACTGGAAAGACCCACACTTTGATTGTTTCTTGTGCTCTTTCCATTATTTTGGAACATGTTTAGACCATGATATCACTCAAGCTGGATATCAAGCTGCAGGTTACAGGGTATCTGTTTTCAACTATCTGTCCACAACTTTGTTAGAGGAAGCAGAAGCACTTACTAGACAAAAACTCTGCATTTTTCATGTCTTCAGAATAAAAACTGCAAATAATGATATCATCCTTTCACTACCTCTGACCATTTTAAACTAGCAATGAGCTCTCTAAAACCTGATGTTTTGGTTTATCTTATGCCAAACAAAAAGGGAAAAAATAAATTCCACACTGTTATATCAACACAGAAGATTACTCTTTTTCAAAGTGGTCTGACAAATAAAGCTACAGTAAGGAAAGATTAGTTACATAACTAATAAATTAGCTTTGTACTGGATTTTCTGTGTAATGGGACATCAGAAACACCTGTGGCTGGACTTCAGGCTACACAGTCGACAGAACTTAAACCCACTGACTAGAACTGAGGATTTGGTTCCAATTTCAAAGGAAGTAAACACTGGTCAATCCCTATATCTTTGTTCATTTTGGGCTTTAAAATCTTTAGTGGAAAATTCAAAAAAAGATATAGGAGGAAGGATACGAATGCCAACTTGGTGCCAAAATTTTGGTGGAATGTGTTTGAAAAAAATGAAATCAGTGTACATCAGAATTATAGAAAACTTTGCCTGCCGGAAGATTAAGAGGTGCTAGATTATAAATAACTGCATTAAATTATAAATAACTGTGAATATAACCACTGGCAAAATCTTAAATAATACTGTCTATATCAGTCCAAACATGCATGTACTGAACTCACCAGAATACCCCCAATGCATCCACATCAGTTAGCACAACATATTAATTACAGTTTGAACTTGACAGCCATGACCAGCTTATAAAAGCACTCCAAAATAAAGTTCAACCCGTGACCATACGTAAAGGATTCTTTTCTGTTTTACATTACTTGTTATAACAGTCGGTATTTTTGCTTTAATATTATTACAATATTCTGTCCTACTGCAGTAGAGAATTTGAAAATATCTGACTTGTTTTCTTGCTATCTGTTGCTCTGGGAAGCACAGTGTGGGTATAGCTTTCTATCTTTTCCATCTGAGAGATGTGAGTGATTGTGCAGGATGTGAGTCTGTGGTAATCGGGTTTGCAGCATCACTGAATTTAGACTTCAGACCTGCCAAGTATTTCACACTGCATGCAGGGCTCACGAAGTTAGTTCCCGCTTGGCATTTTCTTGCAGCTGGGGATCCAACACACACATTTATTCAGCATTTACACAGATCCTTTGATTTGGTGCATGAAATCACAGAGCAGGAATGAAGCTCTTGCATGTCCATGCTGTCCTAAAAGAGCCTTCTGCTCGCAGAGGTCCTGCGGAGGGGTGCACTCTCTGGAGGCAGCCCAGCTCCGTGTTAGCCCACCACTCAGTGCTCCCTCTGTCCCCTGACCTAGCACAGCATTCTCACAGGTACCGAAATAAACAGGACCTGAGAGCATTGATACCTGATGCCATACAATGTGCAGAACTTGGAGTTTAGAATAAAGCAGACCGTGCAATAAATCCCCCAGTATTATATTTAGTAACGGTATCGTTTGTGTCATTCGGGAAAGTGATCTTGATTTGTAAAACCCCACAGCTCTGAATAAATCACTTCCACAGTGAAGTATTTGACTGATGAGACACTAACTGTCCTATAGTGAGGAAATTATTCAGACTGGGAAGATGACAGGTTCAGAGCACGAAAAACAATAAGCCATAGAGAAGCTGGAAAGAACAGCATGTACAAAAGACCAAAGGGCAATTGTCAGTATCCCTGAGTAATGACCATAACAACAGGTGCTAAAACATACAATACAGCTATATAGCACTAGCCAATTTCTAGACTGGCAGAAAGTTCAATAACCAAGTGAAACCCTTTATAACCGAGAGAGTCTCATTAGCACAATGAAAGGGACAAATAAAAATTGGTAGAACACATTACAGTTGCCTGCAGTGTGAAAAAGCCTCCTGTTTTCCATTTCCATTTGATCTCCCTATGCTATAGCTAATATAATAGTTGCTAAGAGGAAAAATAAGTAGAATCTTCAGTTAAAATTGACTACAGCTTTGAAATTGTTATAATTTCTTTCTTCATCTTTCGTTCCAACAAGATTCCTGTCTTACCAAGTACAGTATATAATTATTCCAGGTTTTACTCATGAAGATATGTACCCTTTCTTATCTAGCCTGCCTGTCCTATCTTGTTATAATTTACAAAAATCTGAAATATGCTGTTCTGATAAACCTGTCAGAATAATAAGAGAAATATACATAGTTAATAATTGTGATATGGTTTCCACATTGTTCTGAGATCGATAGAAGTGAATATTATGAATAACACTCTAAGTGTAGTTTAAAAAAATGTATAAATCCTTGCCAGTCATTTCAGTTTACTAACACTCTTGAAATCTTATCAGGTATTAATTGCTAATAAGCATGATTCACTATGACTTACTTGCACTGATTTACTGCTCTCAGTAGTGAAGTAAGCAAACAGAAACTGGCATGGAGAACTCCTGAAAATGGAAAAAAAAAAAAAAAAAAAAAAAAAAAAAGTTTTGGTTATCTATAGGCCTGCCAACTATGAAGTAATATTTGTTCTAAAGCACATCAGTATTTCTGTGTTGGTCTGCAGTACCGATGTTACTCTGAGCCCTTTTTTTTGTGTATAAATGCACACTTTACAAAAGAAAAGGAACTCTGCTGTAACACTGCGCAGCAGAGCTGAGCTAGCTAGAGATACGAAGTGTTATCAGACTGTCAGCTGGGGAAATGCTGCATCCAGATTCATTAGGTCCAGCCAGGGAGACCTGAAGGGATATTTAGCTGAATCTTCTCCTGTATAATTGCTAATGACTTCAATGTTAACTTCAAGAGGTTTGAGAACAGAAAGCATAAGCCCCAGAGAATGATTTTTTTTTGTCTGAAAGGCACATTAGCTTTAATCCTAAGCATATGTCCCTGCCTCCTTCATGAATACAAGGAAATCCAACAGAATAAGCAATACTGTCCTTTGATTTATTTCTCTGACTGCTTATGCTTCAGCTTTGTCATCAAGTGATGCATTTCAGCCTCATCTGTGCACCCCGCATCCCTTTTATTTCTGCTCTTTCTCACTGCAGTTCTTCTTGCTGCTGCTGCTGCCTCCCCAGTCATGCACAGGGAGATCTTGGCATGAACATTTAATGACAAAGGCCTTTGGAAATTAGAGAACTAATTTTTAAAAAATTGTTTTGTCTAGTTGATAGCTTGCAGCACTAAGCCAAACAAAATCATTAAATGGTTCAATGGGCTAAGATCAAAGACAGACACCTGCGAGCAGAATCCTCTGTTATCCTTTCACTGTCAAAAGTAATTGTTGCTAATTGAACAAGTTTGTTTAATACTAAAACAGCCCAAGAGACTATATTCTGAGCTGCTGAAAATAGAGCTGGTTCTGCTGAAGTCAGCTACGCTAATCCATACCAACTGAGGAACTGACACAAGGAGAGAAACAGTTAACCCTTTGCTTAAATTCATGGGCTGCATGACCAGCAGTTGCAACTAAAATACATGTCTTAAAACCTGGTCTGATAAAAAAAAAAATAAAAAAAAATTAAAAAAATAATAAAAAAAGTATTCTTGGCTACTTTTATCTGAGAAGCTATTAAGTGCAGACTTTCTTATCAGGAGTCTAGAAGATGTCCAATAGGAGTTGTTAAAGGTAAAAATTAAAACATTGGAAGGACTGCAAGAAGCTTTCCTTTGCAAGAAAGTTCTTCTCCTCTGTAACCAAATTTAACATGTAAGTTCCTACAATCAACCAGCAAGCAGCAAAAAACACAGCTTCAGCATATAGATTTAAATGTTTAGAAATTATCACAAATCCAGCATATCTTCAAATCAGGCATCTCATAAAAAGAACTTGAAATAAACTTGGTTCTATCAGCCTCATGTTAAATCCTGGCACAGCGAATGGAAAAAAAAAACAACCAACAACCCAACAAAACCAAGCAATCATCACAATGACTTCCTGTAATATCAAATGAGATAGAGGTTTAAGACATAGGTCTGTTAAACACATCACACCGCCCTGATCATCAACAGCAAAATTATATACAAGCAATGCTTTCTGAGGTAGCAGCACATATTAAAATTGAAAGAATGTAATTTAGGGAGAGATTAAAAAACAATCGTGGTTTATTCTGAAATAAAGAGTATTTATTTCAGAATCAGAGCTGGCTCCTCCACTCAGCTAAGTGAAGAGAGCCTACAAATACCTCCAGTAAAAGCTCAACTTATCCTGTCTTTCTACCTGACACTTCATGTGCTTCTATTTTATTAGAGCTTGCCTGGATTGCCTGTGCAATGCTGAGCTGCTGTGCCAACAGTCAAGTAAATCCCAGCATTGAAAAGACTCCACATTATCGACGCTGACACAGGCACAGTCTGCAGAGAGGTAGATGGGTGCAGCTACATGGATAAACACAAACAGATGCATGCTGCATCTTGTGCTCGGCAGTGGGCTGAATTCCTCTGAGCCCCAAGTGCTGACCCCAATGCTATTTACTCATGATGCTCTTTTACTACTATTACTGGTTTTGCTTATCTGTTATATTCTATCCTTTTGCTTAAACTATTCTAACTCTCCAACTATTGCCTTTTGCTCTTATTACATGAATGAATAAATCATGGAAGAAACTAAAACATTGTGAAGAGAACTTGCTAAAACTCACTCATGTAAGCACGTGGGCATGACAGCGGCTATATATTCAGCACGCAGGTAAGAAGTCACCAAATCCCCATTTTTTTTTGTCTAAGTGGTTTTCCAAAACCAAGAAACAGTAAGAGCCATTGCCCAAAATTCAGGGTGCAGCTAGATCCTATCAGTGACTGAGCCAGGTGGGTACCTGGCACTGAGATCTAGAAGTCGATGCCAGCGCCAGGGGATATGCAGCATGCAGCAAGCAGTAATGTAGGCCTGGCATCAACAGTTTTCGGGAGAGGGCTGTCTGGAAAGAGGCTTGGAACTATGAGCAAAGAAATGTCTGTGGATGTGCAAAGAGGACATTACTTAAATTATCTTTAAATAAACAAGATTATATTTTAATGGTATGTCTCTAGCTTGACTCCAGACTACAAAGCCTCACTATTAGCTACTTGAGCATGTTACAAGGGAAGAACATACAGAAAGTATACAAACAATATACAAAACAGGTATTTAAACACTGCTTAGCAATTCCACATTGTCTGTGGTATTGTCTCTGACTTCAGGGTAACCACAGTGAAAAAGGAGACAGTCCCATCTGGCCTAAAAAAAAGCTTTTAGATGCACCACTTGCTGGTGGCTTCCTAGATTGGTTAGTGAAGAGATGAGGTTCCACATATTATTGAAATAAATACAGTTACCACATTTATCTTTTTTATTTATCTCAGATAACTTGCAAAAGTTTACAGGCTGAGATGCAGTGCTGTGACACGTGCTGTGTGCTGCAATGCATTATCTGTAAAGGCCAATCTATTAAGAGCACATGTCATGTAAAGAAATTGCTTTAAATGATCACCAAAACACAGAGACATGAAGTTCTCCTGATCTATATCACTGTAAAAGAAAGCTGCCCAACACCAGACTCTCCAGAACAAAAGTCTTGGGAATCTGACAAGAACCAAACCTTCATTAGCTGAAAACAGTGGGCCTATGGCTGCTGTTTTTCATGTGCTCAGCTGCACGCATCCTGTATCAGAGACCAAAACCTATGAGCTCTCCAGTTTGCATCTTTCCCCTTCTCATCCCCTGCTTTGGTTTCTGCAAGAAGGTTCCTGGATCTGGACAACGAAGCGAACAAGATCCCAGGGTGCATGAAAGCAGCGCTCATTCAGTCTGGGTACAGTCATTTGTGTGTCTACCTAATTATAAGGAAGGGAACCAAAATACCATCATATACTCTAAAAGCCTGTTTCAATACCCTCTGCATTAGAAACCACACCTTGACATTGCTGTCCAGGGGTCTGCCCATGTCTGGAAAGTTTTTTCTGTGTTCATATTTTCTGTCAACGTAAGGCAACAGAGCACAAATTTTTACTACTCTGGATATCAATGATTTTGCAAAACCACACAGCATGTAGTCTCATTCTGATTTAAGCTTAGTGAAAAATGCTAAGCTATGATTTCTGATTATGTATTGACTCAGAAATCAGGACTAGGCAAGTACAGAACGTGTACTCACACTAAAGGCAAAGGGAGTGCAAGATCCAACAAGCTCTACCGGAACAGAAAAAGCAGAAGACAAAGGAGGGCTGTGTTGCACAACATGTTAGTTGTTCAGCATCCTTAACTAAACACAGCTCCGTAACATTCAGTGCAGATGCCCTAGCAAACGCTCCTGAATGCACTCTGCCAAATATCTCAAATGACTGGGCTGATGACCAAATTTTTAATATCCAGAAATAGGTAACATTTTGGTAGGCTGACAACATGCCAAGAGAGTTTTCAATGGAAATAATGCCAAAAAATAAATAAAAAATAAAAAAATAAAAAGTCCACCACCACCACCAACAAAAAAAAAACACACAATAATTGGATAGTAATCAAGCTAGGAAATGTGGTTGAAATTAAAAATAATTTAAAGTTCAAACAAGAGCCTCAGTGCCACGCAGTTTCGGGGTGACTGTCCTAAAGCTCTGCTGGTTTCCCTTCATGCACTCATCATTCGCTTTGCTTAGCTTTTATAGGAGCAAAAATACAAGAGCTTGGCTAGTCTGAATCTATATTCAAGCTGTGAATTACATTATTCTGACAATAGGGCCTGGCACCACAGACAGGCTTTGGAGACAGCACTGCTGGCATTTTTCAAGTTACCCATGGGCTCATTAAGTGGTTGGCCAGGAAGACGCTGGATTCTCATCTCCAGGCTGAGTCTGGCAAAAACACTCCAAAACAAGTGTTTCCTTAAAGATTAGTTGGGCGTGGGAGTAAATAGATGCTCCGACTTCCGCAAAAATTCCTGACTATGAAGGGGAAAAAGAGGAAAACAGTTTGAAGATACTTTGGTATCTCTGAATATGTATATCTGACTTAAAAATATTTCAGAAATAACAAGTTTACACACTCTTACAGCTAAACATCAGGTAGCACAAGAGATAGAGGCATCCCAGCTAAAATTAAGGAATATCATAAATAATATTTAATAGCATACTTCATACATATGAAGTAATAATCTCAATAACCAGAGATTTTTTAATCTCTGAACTAGTTTTCTAAACCTAAAGAGCATTTTCAGTGAATAAAAAATCAGAGATTTCATCGAAACTACCACCTTTTCCAGAAAACATTATCTGTATAGCTTTTCTTTGCATAACTTCAAACTTAGTAATGTTTGTTTCTTTTTGGATCCAAACTCAGAAGAAAAGTCCCTACATGAAAGACTTCTTGTCCCTCTCTCAGCTGCAGACCTATTTTGCCTCACCTTTTTAAAAGTTACACAGTAAGCAAAAGGAAAATTAAAAAGTAATTCTGTACTCTAGACTGTTTTCAGAGTTGAGAAAGTTATGTAAATTACAGAGTAGAGTAAGGAAGAGGAACTAAAGAAAAGCAAAATAATAATAATAATAATAAAAATTGCTCAATTTCCCCTCCAAACAAGAAACAAAGGGAGGAATACAAAGGAAGCAAAACATCGAAATGATGAATGAGAAATGAGAATTCTAAATCTATAATTAAAAGAGCAGAAAAATTTTCTGTTTTGAATACTACAGTAGTGAAACAAGTTAAAAATATTCATTAAACTATCTTCTATATTTTGCAAGTCTAGCCTTCAAAGCCAAGATAAGAACAGAGTTGTCATTCCTTGTCGAAACACAGCCTTTGGCAAGGCTTACTGGGAACAGTGCTGTTATAAGAATGGAAATGATACGGCGTAATTTGTCCTGAGGATACTACAGAGCGCTTTATTTCTGAAGGCTGAAGTTGTAAACTGAAATTTGGGCAAAAAAAAATCTCTTTATTAAAATGTAATCTCTGTGTTCCTTCATCAATACAAGAGGTAAAGGCCTCCGAGAACATCTGATGTCAATCCTAGCATGTCCAGGATGACACTTAGCAGTATGCCGGAGAAGTGATTCAGTTTAGGTTTAAAAAGGATCTATGTCTTTGAAAACAAGTGATGCTTTAAAATACCTTTGCCATCATGCTGTGAAAACATTTAGGCAGAATTATCTGATGTTTTAGATGTATGGTCAAAAAGGTGATTCCTTCTGTCATCCCTCCCTTCAATCATTCCTTACAGTCATCACATAACATCTCCGAAGACATACACAGTTTTCAAACACCACCTTGGATAGCAAACAGACTTCTGTATGTCCATTTATGTTAGCTAACCTATTCGGTTTTATAAAGCAAAAAAATATGATAGGCAAGGTGACTTAAAACGCAGTTTTCTTTTCATTTTCTTAAGATACATATGCCCTGAGAAACAAGTGTGCCACCTACTGATTCACCAGACACCACTGAGGCATACTCTTCCTAATTTTGTATTGCTTCTGTGCTGCAGCAACTGTATTTGAGGACATTAATGATCTTTCAGCTCAAAACACTCTGCATGATAGTGTCCTGTCACTCAGAAGTGTCCTGTTTCATAGCCAGAATTTCAAGTATAGAAATGCTAAGGTATTTTCAAATGTATTTAGTCATTTCAGTTAAACAACCAAATTGGTTTCACTTTATGAGCTTATTCAGGATCATACAGGAAGTCTATGGCAGAGCTGAGACCACAGCTCCAAGATTAAAAGTTTCACTGCTGAACCACCTGGAATGTTATATCGAAGGAAAACCCCAGAAAATACTCCTGCAGTGGGGCGGCATTTTTCAGTAGTCCCAATCCATACACTTGGTGAAGGCAGGGTGCCTGCAGAAAATGAAGACTTACAAATCTCACTTGCAAGCCAAAAGAATGAAAGGCTTGTTCATTTTTTTGATTTCCTTTTTTTTTTTTTTTTTTTTTTCCTAGAGAAAGAGGTCACTTTACATTGATATTGGGTATTTTAATGTGAGAAGTAATATACCAAACTGAAATGAGATGAGGATATGTTGTAAATTCATTATTCCCAAAGCCAGCTGCTTCTTGTCAGAAAAGGAAAGCTCCTTTTAAGTGTCTTCTGAGACTGATATAAAGCAAGCTATATGACAGGACTGTATGTAGTGTATGTCATCATGCATTTCTTAAAGCATAAAATATGAGTGATTTTTTTTTTTAAATGGAAAAAAGAATTATTTCAGACAAGCAATACAGCAAATAATAATTCCACTTCTGATGTTTCAGGAAATGAGAAACAACTCCCCCAGTGGTGCTTTCAGTAACACTAGAAAGATAATTTGAAACACCTCAACATGCAAATTTCCAACACTTGAATTCAAAAAATACTTTGATTTAGCAGTAGCTTATGTGCTTAAAGTCCTTATGAAATTAAATATTAAAAATGTTGTTCCATAATATTCTTTCAAATATGTTTTTAATCCACATTTGATTTATTTTTGCAGAAGCCTTAATTTAATCAAATTGATAGGACATTTGGCGCTGCTCCTTCATAGGAAAGCATACAAATTCTGTAGTGGCTTTGTCATAAGCTAAATCATCAGAAGAAATTTCATTAAAATGTGTAGTTAATAAAGTCCTTATTCATTCTATTAGGTATTTAGTTTCTAGAAAACTCTTAAATTTCATAATCTCCTATCAAATGCAATTTGTATTATCCTTCTTTGTATGTATTTTTAGTGCTACAATAAATTATATTTCAATAAAATATTTCTGTTATTTGTGAATATTGGTCAAAGTTGTGAATTCTCATGACATTTTGCAACTGTTCTCATTAGTCATCTTCCTTTTCCTTCTTATTAGTATGTTGTTACTTAATGACACCCTTGGAATATTTTCACAACATTAAATTAAAAAATGTTTTCCTTGATATATTTGCAGAATTGTGACAAAATGTAATAAAAATACTGCAATTATCTGGCTGTCATGCAGTGCTTGATTGCCTCTACCCATGGTAAACACAGACAGAAATAAAGACAGAAAAGATAACCTCTGCAAAATTTGTTTCCATGGCACGACAATACCACATTTATTTAGACTGTAGAGTAGGTAAAGTGCCCGCAATGTGTTCATATTCTTTAACTTCCAGTCACACAACCGAATAGAAATCAACACTGAACTAAGCAACACAGAAGGGATGTGCTCAAATCTCACCTGGTGTGGAGTCAAAATGCCACAAGAGCACACACCTGGAGGTGCTTCAGGGTCCTGGAGGTTAGACCCATAAACATGGCATGAATAATAGAGCTGAGGAGAAAAAAGCATGCTCATATTTCTCCAGGTCATCTGTTGTTGTTTTTCTTGCTGTTGTCTGTATGCCTGTCCGCTTCACAATACAGATGCATGCTCTTCATAGAGTTTGTGAGACTGTGCTGAGTGTTTCCAATCTGCATAAAGTACTTTAATCTTTAAGTAACTAAACCCTTCATTCCAGGGTTCATTGTCTTGAAAAACACAGTGATCATGCACCTGATTACCACATCCCTCTTGTGGGTCAAGATAAAGATAGTGCAGTAAGAAAAGGACGAAAAAGGAAAAATAAGTGATGCAAAGGCACCATCTCTGACAAGCAGACTGATAGCCATCCAGTTTCCAGGCAATGGCTACTTTGGTGAGACTACCCCCTGTTTTTTATTGCTGAGCCTGACCTAATTCAGTGTAGAAAAACCCCTTGGTCAGTTGGGGTCAGCAGTCCCACCCCAGCCTCTTGCCCACTCCCAGCCTCCTCACTGTGGGGGCAGTGTGAGAAAGAGAAGGCCTTGATGCTGTGCAAGCGCTGCTCAGCAACAGCTGAAACACGGGTGTGTTATCAGCACTGTTTTAGCCACAGATCTACAACACAGCAACACACTAGCTGCCTTGAAGAAAGCTAGCTTCATCCCAGCCAGACCCAGCACAGAGTTTGAACCAAAATCTTTGCCTTCAGTCGTTACATTCATCTCTCCTTACATTTGTCATCTGCAGTGCCTGTTTAGAAAAATAAAGACCCACAAGAAGTTTGTGAAGCAGGTGACTTGCCTCTCTCTATCAAGCAGCTACATTTTTTCCCCACCTCTTTCCTTGTCTCTAATATCCACTGTAACTATTAAAGATCAGTAGACTTCCTAGGGAGTCAGTCAGTCTGAGACTGGCCTTAGAACTTCAGTGTGGTTTCTCCAGTTAGATACGGATCAGTATAAATGGCTCCAACTTGTTATCGCAGCTGTTTCTAGTGAAGGTGATCGTAAATCTCTATACATTTTCTATGGGAGTGGTGATAGTAAAAGTGGAATGAGACACCATCATGCACGGGGCTTGTTTACAACTAAAAATGACCCACCAACTCTTCTGCTGCAACTGTAATCACATTTATCACAGAATAAACCAACAAGGCCTGGACCTATTTGAGCTACGATCTCTGCAGATTGATATGGTTTATAAAAATAGAACTGAAGTTATACTTGCAGTGCAATTTATGATAAAAAAGAAATCACAGGAGAAAGTTAATAGTAGCTGTAATAATGTCTTTACCTATTATTACCTGACTTTGAGGTCCAAAAATGATTATATTTGACTGTTCCCATTTGCTTCTGCAGTTACTGATGGCAATTAAACTGCAATTTAAGTTAGAAAATGTTATTCGATTTCAGAATTTGGCTTAGCATTCACTCCAAAACAGCCTTAGCTGGCAATAGAGAATATGACAATGAATTCTTGTTCTGAAAATAGCACAACTATCTGGCATGGCTTTCTCCATCATCAGCCCAAAGCTGATAATAGAAAGGAGGTAAGTCTTCTGGTCCTCTAACAAAGCTCTGTGCTGATGTCTTAACTGCGGGGCCACAACACATGATGCTCTACAGAGATCTGCAAGTGCCTTGCTCTACGTTGCATAACTATTTTATCTGCTTGCTCCCAAGAGCAAGCTTTTTATTTTCCCACAAATGCTCTACAGACAGTGAAACAAGAATAATATGAACAATAAAAGAAAGGAAGGAAGAAAGGAAGGAAGAGTAAGACGAAGACATGTACAGGGCAACTTTTAGTTTTCAAACAGTATACATTTATTAATTTTCATACATATTCAGTATTACTTGGGTGAGGAACTAGCCTTTTTCTTTCATTTAGAGAAGTTAAGGATTTAGTTTTCCATCAGTACCCCAGCCCACCTGTATTAAAGACTTTGTCCTTCCCTAAAAGAAATGCCACCTGTGTTCCTGAGTGAGGACAAACTGCAAAGCAGATTCAAGCGCGTGCCATTATTTGTCATTTTCCCCTCTCCCACGGCTGCTTACAGCAAAACCTAGGGCAAGGCGCAGGATCTCCGCTTCTCCTCCCGCTGGCCCTGCCCCACTTCCCTCTGCCCTGTACCCTCAGTTCCCCCTCCAAATCCCTCCCTGCACTCCTGCCCCGCCACACCGCGGCCAAAAACAAGCAAAAAGCCGCATTTCCATGCAGCCGGGGCGCGGCCTGGCGGGGAAGGGGGCAGCACAGCGCCGTGTAGTGACGCGGGGAGGGCTCCAGACGGCGGCAGGGCCCCGGTGAGCCCGCCTAGACCCGAGGCTGAGAGGCCGAGGGAAGGCGCGGGGGCCACCATCCCGGGCTCCCCTCAGCGGCGCCCCCGCGGGCGCCACCTTCCCGCCCGCCGCTCCGCGCATGCGCCGCAGCCGCCTCCTAGCAACAGGGAAACAGCGGCGCCATCGGCCCCGGGCGGGCCGGGGAGTGGGGCCGGGGGGCTGAGGGGCTGAGGGGAGAGCCGGTGGTGGAGGAATAACGCCCGGCTTGTGTTTTGTTTCTTAAAGCTTCCTTCAGCCGCAGCCAGCCCAGCGACCGGCTTACTGCCTGCGTGGTGGCAGCGACTACAGCAGTAAGGAAAGCCGTGCAGTCTCAGGGTTAGAATAAAGCCGTGAGGTTTATCTGCTAGAGTTCATGTGGGACAGTAACGTGAGAGGTATGAGACCTGACGTTGTGTGGATAATAGACGAGAGGGGAAAAAATGAGAGAGAGAATAAAACTTTAAATGCAGAAGTTTTACCCTAAATACCACTAACAGGTGCTTGGGCTGTGAGGGAGAAGAATTCACCAAATTTTTGATGTTTCAAAGGTTGCGGATGTCTGCAGGCAGGGATTTCAACACAAAGTAGGGGTTTGCCGGCAGTGGAGCATCATCTGCAGAACAGAACTCTTCGTTTGTAATCCTTACCTGAATTGGTCATCTATATAACATGCTCCAATACTGTATTATCTTAACCATTTTTAGGATTTTGATCATTGTTGCCATTTTCTGATTATCTGATGTGCCGCCACGATTAATACTAAGATGGGCTTCCATGACCATTACTTCCTATTTCTGTCTGTAAACCTACTATCTGTGCTTCTATCTTATACTGTAACTTTCGTGTGTGTGTGAACATATTAAAGGCTAATAAATGAGGAGTTAAATAATAGGTCTATCCTCGTAACCATAGAAATCATGAATGTGAGAGTGACACACTTGAGGTGTTTCCAATAGTATAAATGTTTAGTGTAAGTAACATATTTTGATACGTGCCAGGAAAGGAAAGAAAGTAATTGACAAAAGCTCAAACACAAAATGAATACAATAAATGGGTCATGAATAAATGGACACTGAAAACTAACATCTTTGGTTGTCTGAGCAATCAGCTCATGCAACAGCTTTTCAGTGAGAGGAGCGGAAACAAAACACCTACTTTTTTTTTTTTTTTTTTTTTTTTTTTTGAGGTAAAGCATTAGAGTTATCTGGAGGCATTAATGGGACGTGGTGCATGTGACAGGCAGGAATGAATCTGATCATTCAGAACATCACGTTCAGCCTGGTGTCCCTACAAAGCTGGCAGATGGAAGCATTCATTTTAAGACGCGTACATTGGGACAACTGCTTGAAAATTTCAGTGCGTCTTTAATTTTTACTTGTCTTTAAAATGTGCTTCTTCCTAAGGCAGACCAGCTTTGACTTCTGTATGAGAAATGTCCTGCTATTATTCTTCAGGAAAAGGTTGCATAACTTCTCTCTCTCTTTTTTTTTTTTTTTTTTTTTTTTTTTTTTAAGATTAAGCCAATTTTTCTTTAACTCTTTCTCATGGGTTTTCACTGTGTCTCAGTGAGACATTTAAAATCACACACATAATTTCTAAAAATCTTCTTCATTTGGGTTGTCACAGCCTGGATTCTCCAAGGATAGATCCTAGGTTTGATGTTATTTAATATTTTCATTATAATTTGGAAATGAACAATAACATAGAGAAATCAGAATTTTCTACTGAGATGAAATAGTTTGTATTAATTAAGACTAAGGAAGATTGTTAGAAACATCTGAGAGCTATTCTGATTCTGCTATCATGGTGTAGCTGGTGACACCATGATAAATAAAATTGGTGGTGAATGGAATATAGTTTACTCTCCCAGGAATATTTGGAACACTGTACTCTTCAGTAGTTAACCCGAATTAACTGTAACCTACTGGGGAAATGACCTGTTTATCATATACGGATGGCTTAGTGAAAATCTTCGCTGAAGAAATTGCCTAGAAATTAATCCTCAAAAAGATGTAATGTCACTGTAATAAATCAGTAGTGCTCTAGAATTGATTATGGTATTCAGGGTTAGGGTATTCATATCTGAGGAAGATTTAACAGTCACAGAGGGGCTCTGAGACAAGAAACATATATGTCTGGAAAAGCTATATGGAAAAAATAATTAAGACCGTTTAGAAAGGTGATAAATCAGAATGTACAGGAAATTATAAAAGAAAGTAGAAAGGATCAAGTCAGGATATCTTTTAACTAAATTTGTAATACAGGAACAAGGGAATGTTGTGTTGAATTGAATAAACTGTTTACATATTTTTTAAATCTAAGGAATAGTTGCTTGTAAAGTACACTTGACAATTGGACCTGTGCCATAGCATGTCATAGAATGAAGAGTAAAGGGATTAAGCATTTATGTGGACAGTAAAAATAGCTACTATTGTGAGAAAGAACATAAAAACTTCAGGAGATCTAAACCTTTGTACTTCAGGGAAATAAAAAACCTGTAACAGATGGAGGAAAACTGACTTTTGGGATTGGTTTCATGCATTTATCAGAAGCATTTGGCTCTTACCACTGGAGGCAGGATACCAGTCTGCCATGGAAGACTGTTTTTATTCAGTGAAGAGTTTTTTTTGTGCTGAGGCCTCTCAGTTGCTCTGTAATTTGTAAAGAATGCCATCACATTTGTTAATTCCTGTTACTTCATTTTATGAACATTCATACACCATCTTTCATACTGTACAAATTGGAAAATACGTGGTGTCTCTGTAGCTTGGAATCTTAGCTTAAGGGGTGAGATACTCCTTAATGCACCTCTTACTAGGTGTGCCAAGAAGTTCAGCTTCAGAAAACAGTGAAGTGTGGTCCTTGGGCAGCATGAAAAAAGGCACTGCTATCAGGAACTATTGTATCAAAATTTTATTGCAAATTTTGCATATTTTTACAGCATCGTGTTATGGAATCAAATACCTGAGGATCTTGGATAAGTTCAAAATCTAAGCATCTGCCTTTGGAATTTTGAAAGTAACAGCTGAATGTTAACGTGATACCAAAATGCAAAAAAGAAGTACCAGTACATCCTGAAAGTTCTGAGGTTTTAAATAAGTAATTGTATTGATCTTCAGCTCGCCTAAAATTTCCCTCCTTCCCCCTCCCCTTCTTTCTCTCAGCTGTTTGGTCAACCTGATACCTAACTGCAAACTCATTTTGTGTTTAAGGGTATGCCTATGGAGTATGCCACTCTGCATCTCTCAGTATTTCGTTAATTGTTTTGTGATTCCTTTGCTCTGTGTGTAACTTAGGAACAGACAGATCATTAAAAAAAATGGAATCTATAAGTGAACTCCCAGAATGACCAGAATGCATTTATTTATTTATTTTCTGGAGTGGGATTGGCTTTGTTCAGCTGAATCAAAATGAAAGATACCATCTTGTGTCTATGAACAGGTTCTAGTTAGGTTGGGCTAGTTAGCATCTGTTGCACGGTAGCTAATTCGTCACTTAATCCTGGTCATTTCTTGCCTAATACACGTGTAGGCACAGATAAAAACAGCTAGCGGATTCAAAGGTGCTGACTTAATTGGCCTGATACGTGATGTACTATTTTCATACAGCATGTATCTTCTGGAACCGAATATTCAGTTTGACCTGGTATCTCTCTTTAACTCCTTCCTTCCCTGAAGCCAAGTTTCCCCAGCGTGTTAGTTTGTAGACTTCATAGAAGAAGAGAACACTGGGTAGTTTGGTTAAGGAGAGAGGGGAATCTCTTGGTCCATAATTAAGGAGTAGGACAAATGAAAGCCAGAAGAAGAATTTGGGAGAAAGAAATACTCAAATTTCAAGATAATTATATAACAATGTGTAATGATGGCAAAGTTGTCAGAGAATGATGGGGAAGATGAAGATGTTTAAGTTGGCATACAGAAAACATTTGTATGTAGTTCAGGGATTCAGGAAGGAAGTGAGATTGTCTGCTAATGCTTATCAAATTCCTTTTGTTTGCACTGGAAGGCCACAGATCTAGCATGTCCATACAGAAATCAAGTGAAATAATCAATGAGGTGGACCAATTTATAGGCGGTTTCCACTGTTAGCAAAGAAAAAGATTTGAATGTCTGAGACAAGAAAAAACAACATGACTTCTCTTAAAATAGCTAGACAAATTGACATTAGTTAATTATCACTTGGTTGGGAAAAAGAATCTCGCGTGTTCGTCATTTTTGGGAAGGAACTTGACAGTCCTGAGCTAGCAATGGGTCGTTGCAGCAAAGAAGGCTAACTCCTGGGCTCCTTTATGCAAAGTATTGCCAGCAGGTGGAGGGAGGTGAACCTTCCCCTCTACTGAGCACTGATGAAACCACGCCTGGAGTCATGTGTCCAGTTCTGGCCTTGGCAGTACAAGAGAGACATGGACATATTGAAAAGAGTCTGGTAGGGCCATGAAGGTGATGAAGGGACTGGAGTGTGTCTACTACGAAGAAAGACGGAGAGACCTGGGACTCTTCATCCTACAGAAGAGAAGGCTCAGCGGGGATCTTATCAATAAAGATTCCCTGTGTATAAATACCTGAAGGGGGATGCAAATATGACAGACCCAGGAACTTTTCAGTGGTGCCTAGTGATGCGACAGGGGGTGGTGGGCACAAACACAGGAGGTCCTGTCTGAAGGTCAGGAAGCACTTCCTTACTGTGCAGGTGACAGAGCACTGGCACAGGCTGCCCAGAGAGGTTGCGGAGATCTTCAAAAGAAGATCTGCCTGGACATGATCCTGGGTGAGCAGATGTAGGTGGCTCTGCTAGCAGGGGTTGGACCAGATGGCCTCCAGAGGTCCCTTCCAACCTCAGCTGCGCTGTGATTCTGTGATCATGGTCAGGTTGTAATAGCACAGCTTCAGACTTTCTTAAAGAATGGTACTGTCATATCCCAAAGGGGATTTGTAATAAGTAACTGATTAGAAGCCTTTCTTAAATCCTTCTTTGCCCTGCTTTTCCATAGGAGTAATTGTTCTCAGGAGGGACTTCTGAGTCCTTGACAAAGAGGTAAGTTCTACAGTTGTCTGTGTCTTTGACTTACTCTTGCACATTATCTCATGTCTCACTAACATTCAGTATGTGCAGGGCCTTAGGTTATCGTCAGTTATTTAAGGGTTTAGAAAACAGAAGATGCAAATGGAACAGGTGTTTATTTTGTAAATGTATTGTATAAATTAAAAACAAAATAGTGTGGCCTCTAAGTGTGTGCAACGGGACTCTGACAATGTCAATATACACCCCATACTGTAAGGGAAGTATTTATAAAATTTTGGTATTTTGACCAGTACAACCAACATAAAACTTTCCTTATATTTGAAAGGATGATTTATATTATAAAATATATATTTTGTTAATTATATATATTTTAATTAAAGCTCATTTGCTAGCCATTATCTTGTATTAAAAAAATTCTCTGCACACTCACTAGTGAAAAAGTGTACTGACAAAAAAGAGGTTGAAAATCTGGTGATAGGTTTTTTAATTTAGAAAAGTCAGCTGTCAGAAAACATAAAACTAATACGTGGCTAATCCAATAAAGCATTTAGTCATCTGTAGTTAAGCAGCAATGTCTGATGTCTCCTAGCTTCTAACCAGTGAAGTCGATAGCCTGCTTTGTTTATTTTGCTATAGTGACTATAGGTGGCTGTCTCAGATTTGCCACATAGGAAGTGATTCACACTGAGCAGAGAAGTTTCTAGAGCAAGCCAATAAAAAAGTAAGTATAGGAATTGCAGCCCTTGTTATCTGCAGATATAGTGCTTAGAATCTGCTCCACTGGGCAGGCATCTGCAAGAAATCTTTCATAAACTAAATACATTTTCCTTATTTTATTTGGAGTTGCAATAATGCCAGGTCATGATACAACAGCCGAAAGGTTAGAGGGGTCTACTTTTGAACTAAAAAGTCCACATTTGTGACCTTCTTTAAAGTCATTTTCCATTTACAGGCAAAATGTTCTAGTCATGGAGATGTTACTGGAGATGGGCCTGTTCCTTCAGCCCCTTTAAAAAAGACAAGGTGGCTGTGTTATGTCGTGTGCCTAGTTCCGCTAATGCTCAGTGTGCTGTGATAGCATCAGCCAGGCATAGCCTGGCATGTGAGTTCATGTGGAGAAACAGGGTAATGTATCCATCTCACTGATTTTAGTCAATGTATGAGCTAGCAGCTCTAGACTCTGGTTTTGGTCAGAAGAAAAAATGGTCCTTTTTCAAGGTGCAATTCACCTGATCAGTTTTAGATACGTAGTTAAGGTTGAGCTGCCTTAAAAGTTGTTGACTAGACCTCTAATGATTGTAAAGGAGAGCAACTAATTTAAGTACTGATGCTTGACTTAGTTTACTGGACCTCCACACAGAGTTTCTGGATCCTGAATGAACTTAAGTGAACTTAAGGGCTGCTCAGGCTGGGGTAGTTCTGGTCCCATAGAAAACCAGGAGATCCTTGTGAAGTTCAGGGTGAAAGAGGGAAGTGCCACAGCTGAGGGAGAGTTTGGGGGCTGTAGTTTTGGAATGAGGATGTAGCTAGACGTAACGACTGTCCTCTTGGCTGGGGGACAACACTTGATCAAATCTGGAACTGGGTGGGAGCAGAGTAAAACAGGCTAATTTATCTGCCACGGAAATAAGTAAATTCCAGGTGGAGGACAGGAAGTAGCATGGAATGATAACTTCATAGATTGCTTGACCATGCACTGGCTACATCTGTTTTGTCAAAGTCCTTTATTACCTCTAGCTCTACGTGATTTAAACAATCAACCCTTTAATCTCAAGACATATGTGAGGAATTACACTCCTTCTAGAAACTTAAAAAACATGAGAATATTACTTTATTTTGAATATTCTTTAGAAATTTTGAATATTCTTTATTTTGTCATAAAGATGTAATTAATTACATTTAATCACTAGTGAACAGAGTTTGTAAAAGAAGATTTTCAGATAGCATAGACCTAGCATTTAATTACAATTAAAAAATATAAATTCCACTAAAAACATGTCTGAATTCAAAATATCTAGAATACTAAACTGAGAAAGACAAGAAGATAATACACAGTTATGCAGAGAGAGAGTTTTGAATAAGAAGTGGACTTAGAGGCCAGTAGGTTTTCAATACCTGAACTCATTGATTGTCTGAGATAATGAAAATTGAATACAGAAGGCACATTTTTAATTTTCAGTAAGTCAAAGAGTTCCACGTGCATCATAGCAGTTATTCTCTGACTCAAGGCAGAATACAGAGAGCTTTACAGGGACCAAGCCGACACCAATATCTGATGACAGAATGCATTGAAATCCAGAATACTGCAGTAAGAAACAGACTGAAGAGCATAATCCACAGTAATTATCCAAATCTCTGTGCTTTTTGCTGCAGTTGATACCCCTTTTTTAAATATTACCAAGGAACCAAATGTTTCTGAACATGGAGAAAAACTTTCAAGTTCCCTGAAAATGTTCTTGGACGTTAGATACATTTATATAAGTCTGAAGAAATATTTACGACTAAAAGCTTTAGTTATTTACAGTGTTAGACTACGCATAACTATTTGAATCTGTGAACATTAATTGTGCACCACTTTTTTAATACGTTAATTGGTCCCTAACTAAAACTGTGCTCTTTGAAACATTGAATTGTCGTGTGTGTATTCATACATGTGCCTGTATATATATGCACAAGGGTAAAGCAGATTGGAGCTGAAGAATCTTTGGTTATATGGATCTTCCTCTCAAAACCATAATTCGTGTCCTGCCTATGAAGTTCTAAATTTCAGATTTCTAAATTCAGTTCTAAATTGCAGAATTTTAGGATATGCTTATCAGCTGGTATCACTACTTCTGTGTTGTAGTTTCTTTGGGAGGCTAGTAAAGGAACAATACCTGAAAAAGTTCAGAGGATTCAAGAAAAGCTCCAAATTTTTAGTGAACACAATAAATTATAGCACTGTGTTTTGTAATCAGCCATGCAACAGCTCGTATTGCAGGAGATAATAATCTCATACCACAGGAAAGCTGTCAGGGTAGTCTTGGCTGAGGGTGAAGGTGTGGTTTCCCCTTGAGAACTAACCAGGGAGTTACTAAGGGGTACTGAGTGCACATTTTGCTTTTACAGAGTGTTAAAACAAACCTAAGTTTGGCATAACTTGGTCTACGTTCTGTGCATAGCTAGTGCTAGTGGGTCATGTTGTTCTTTACTTTTTGCCCATAGCGTAACTGGAAGGCTCTCAGCTGAAATTTTGCAAGCCATGTGAAATTAGGTCCACATGGGGTTATTACATCCATATGCTTCAGGAGCTGCTATTAGATGCAGCTGAGAAGGTCTTCCAGGTTCACTTGCACATGTGCTAATACAAAAAAAAAAAAGCAGAAGACAGAAGTTGGACTTGGTGTAAATAATGTAACTTTTAAAGAATCAGTGAAAATTGTACTGTGCAAAACTGTTTCTTAGTAACTGCAGACCTGATTTTTGTCTTCCGTAAAATATGGGCGGAGAATTTGAATTGAATTTGAGCCCCATTTTTAAGGTAGAACTTACTTGCATGTTCTGCGGCTGTATAGAATGTTTGCCAACACATATAGATGAACATGGAGAAATAGGTCCCCTAGCAGGACCTTCGTGTTCATGTACAATTTGTAAATGTAGACAAAACTAACTTATGAAAGTGCATGCCATATGTATTTGTACCACATTACAATTTGAGCCTGTGATGTCTTGCGTCTCTCTTTTTAGTTACGTTTAGTTGATAGACGTATTTTACCAAATACATTAAAGTGTTAAAAAGTTAGTTGTTTTGGACAAAAGAAACCTTGCTGTTTAAAATGGATATCTTCGTGCATAGGAATTATGATGTCAAAGAATTCCTCAAATTGATTAGATGCATCAAATGAATGCGAACATCTGTCCTGAAAGCTTTCCTAAATGACTGGTAAGACGATTCTTAAGAAATAGAAGGAGTTTGTTTGCCTGCTTTTATTTTTTGTTTTTATTTTCAGAATGGGTAAAAAAGTGAAGAAGGAAGTAGAGCCTCCACCCAAGGATGTGGTAAGTTTATAAACTGCTATGTGCTGTAAAATAAACATTACACAATTATAGACCCAGCTCTACCATCCTTACATAGTTCCTTACTATGGTACTTACACACATTATTCTAAAAATGTCTTTTAAAGATGATTCTGTTTCTGCTTTTTTTGGACAGCATACAAACCAGAGTGACTGGGCATGTGTACTTCTTTGTGAAGATTGTTGTCTTTGGCAGGCTTTGCAAGTAGTAATGTATGAAACAATCCAGGCTTCTTTTTATTTGAAGAGCTGTATTAGCTTTCCATTTGTAAAAATCAAAGGACAAAGCAGCAGAGACCTGAAATCTGCCCCTCTTTTGAACTGTGGAGACATTGCCTAGGATGAAAGAGTTAAAAGCCTAGATGAATCTGTGGAGTTTTTTACTGAATACAAAAGTTTTACAGATATTTTGAATGACAGTACTATGTGTTCTAGATCTTTTGCAAAGATATACACTCTCTAGCAGCAGTTTAAGTTTTTTTCTGGTATCATTGCAACAGTGAGAAGTACTAGAGCTGAAGCCAAATATGGAATAATTAGCTCTTTTGAGCCAAGAGTATTCAACTCTTAAAAATAAATAAATGAATAAGTGGGGTTTGTAAGTCTGACACTAGCTTATGCACACTTTGAGATTTTCTGAAAAAAAAAAAAAAGAGGGGGCTTCAAAATATAGATGTAAAGTCTTACTGGTTTATTCAGAAAGAAGTAGAAGAAATAAGGCTGAAATGCTAACCAAGTATAATACAAATTCTGCAACAGATAATGAGTAAGTTAATGAAGAATTGGGACCTCAGCTAATCCCAGAAAGAGCACAAAATTAAATGCAAAGTTTACTTTTTTTTTTTTTTAAGATTTTATGTCTGTTAAGAGCAACAGTACTGCAAGAGCTTTTTCAAAGGTCATAGAAAAGTTGATCAGCAAAATTTACATCACGATTTCAGTGTTAGATAAACATAAATAATTTTAACGAAGACAGTGACAGAAGTCATTATGGCTGAACTCACCTACCCAACGCCGTGATGTCACTGAGGCTTAGTAGTTGTCAGTTCTTGCACAACTGTTCTGTGGAAAGGTGAATATTACAAATGTAATTGAAAAGCTACAATCAATAATAAATCCTTATAAAAGGAGACTTGAGATAAAACTTTAACATGGGAGAGTTAACTGATACAAAGACATTTCTATATGGAATAACCCAAAAACCAAGGAGGAGACACAAAGAAGATACATGTGAATCAGACTAAAACAGACCTGAAGAATTAAAATTTTGTAATCTAAGAAAAAAATGGAAAGGCATAATAATAGATTTGTGGCATACAGAAAATCTAACCCCCTCCAAATAAGAGACAATTTTAGTAAATATCTAGAAAATCAATATAAACAGTATCACAGTTTCTAGATTCAGAAGCCAACATTAGAGTTTCTGGAGAAAAGTATAGTATAGCCTTCTACCTACTACAATAAACTGTGTAATGTTAGACAAGATACTCAACATTTGAAAAAAAAATAAACTTACAAAAGAGGTTAATAAAATAATTAAAACCGAAAACATTGGAAAGAGTGTACTCCAGATGGCATCTGAGGTTTTTGGCTTAGACACTTACCCTTATTGTACTTCAGGCTAGCGTATCTCTTCTAGCAGCCCTATCAGGAGAAAATAACGGAATGTTGCATAGCAAAACAGTATTAATATGAAAATAGATCCTTGATTAGTTCTTACTATCAACCAAGAAAATCTTCTAGCTGTGAGAATATTGTTAACACTGATCATGTAAAATCAATTTTCAAACCTTTAAATTTCACCTGGGTATTTCAGATGGCAGGAAATGAGATGCAGACAAAATACCTGATATATTAGCTTTTATCTTCTGATTGATAAGCTGCTTATGAAAATGTCAAGTCCAAGAAAAGAAGCTTTGAGATAATGTGGACAGATTCATATAAGAGGGCTTTTATGCATGTGGAATTCTGAGAGAATATATGATAGTGCGGATGACCACTGGTTTTTTATAGTTTTTTAGGAACAGGTGGAAAACACATATCCTAGACCAGCCACTGCTTATATGCTTCAGAGAATATTCCTGAGGACCCTGTATTCACCAACTTCCATTATTTATTTAACTATTATATGTTCTGAGGGCTGGTCTTCTCCATAAAAAAAATATATATTCAAGTCTCTTTCTCTATATGGATTAACATAAGACTATATTTCAGGCAGATAACGTATGTTAGCTTTGACATAGGTCATTAGGAACTTTTCATATGACATCTTCCTTAAGTTTGGTCTGGACAATATAACTATTTGGTCATCAGTTAGGACACGGGCATTAGAAGGGTTACCGCTAGAGAAAGTACTGAGTCGTCATGCATGAAAGAAAGCCGTAAGTCCCTGAGTATTTTTGAAAATGGCTTCGCTCACAACAGTCATGTTACAAGTGAAAGTTCAGAGGAACAGAAGTGGCACTGTCAACTCCTGAAATTCAGACTCCACAGAAACACCTTCTTCTGAGCAATCAATAAGCAACCTAAATATTAATTTGACTTTAGTAAGGCTTTCAACACTGTCTTTCATTACATCCTGATAGACAAACTGATGAAGTTTGGATAAGATAAATAGACAGCGAGGTGAATTGAAAACAAGCTGAGCTGCTGGACTCAGAGGGTTGTGATCAGCAGCATGAAGCCCAGCTGGAGGCCAGTCACTACTGTTGTGCCCAGGGGTTAACCTCTTCATTAGCGACCTGACTGATGGGACAGAGTGCATCCTCAGCAAGTTCACAGATGATCTGAAATTGCAAGGAGTGGCTGATACACCGAATGGTTGTGCTGCCATTCAAAGGGACTTTGACAGATTAGAGAAATGGAGAAAATACAGATTTCATTATGTGCATTAAAGGGAAGTGCAAAGTCCTGCACCTGGGTGAGTAATAACCAGTACAGACTGGGTGATGACTATTCGCAGAGCAGCTTTGCAAGAAATGACCTGGTGGTCTGAGTGTACAGTAAGTTGAACATGCACTAGCGATGTCCACATGTGGCAAAGAAGGCCAACAACATCCCAGGGCACAGCAGTTTGCCACAGCAGTTTGAGGGAGGTGACTAAAGTCTTTCACTTAACTTTGGTGAGACCAAATCTGGAGTGCAGTGTCTAATTCTGGGTTCCTCACAACAAGAGAGACATGGACTTGCTGGAACAAGTCTGCCAAAAGGCCACAAAGATGCTGAAAGACTTAGAACATTTGTCATGTGAGGAGAGGCTGAGAGCTGAAGAGTCCGTTCACTCATGAGAGAAGTCTTGGAGGGGTCTTGTCAATGAGTGCGAATTCCTGGTGGTAAAGAAGTCAAGAGTAAAGAGTAAAGAAGTCAGAGCCAGACTTCTCAGTGGTGCCCAATGAACATATGAGAGGCAAGAAGTACAAACCGTAACACAGAAGGTTCCATTTAAACATAAGTAAAACACATTCTTCTGCTGACATGACGGAACACTGGTTGCCCAATGAGGTTGTGAATGGAGTCTTCATGCTTGGAGATATTCAAAATCAGACTGTGCCTAGTCTTGAGCTCTAGTTGACCCTGCTTTGAGCACAGCCAGCTAGATGATCTCCAGAGGTGCCTGCTGTTGTCAACTATTCAGCGGAATATGTCAGTTTTGTATTGTTAGTATAGGAGATCGTACTTCGACAGGAGTGAAATAGATAGCTTGACCAGGTATATGTTAACTCATTTTTTTCTAGGCAAAAGATAAGGGATTGAGGATTATGAAAGATACTAGTAATGCTTCTAAACAGTCTGTGAAAAGCGCAAGGATAAAGCAGACCTTTAGTCATGTAGTTCAAAAAGGGCTTTTAAAGGATCTTTAAAAAAACAATAGAATGATTAAACAATAGACTAATAGGAGATAAGTACATCCTTCAAAAGGTGGGATTTGCATCTAAATGGGAAAGCAAAACAGAAAAAACTTACACTCATGAAAAGCAATAGCATAATGACACGATGCACCAAAATATTTTGGGAGAGATCCAGCAAGGATACAAAAACTAGCAGTAAAGCTTTTCCAAAATCACTAGAAGCAAAAAGCTACTTAGAGGGGAACTACTGGGTGATTAAAGCCATAAAGGAAAAGAAAAATTAATTATTTGTCAAAAAAAAACAAAACAAAAAGCTATGCAGTAAATAACTGAAATTAATGTGAATGAATTATTCTAACTGTAAAATGACTAGAATATGAAATTGAGGTACTCTTTCTTATGGTATTTAAGGTGTACCCTTTGGACTAGAGAAATGGAGAGCAGAAAAAATCATTTTCAAAAAGAAATACATCAGTAATTACAGGGCAGAAAGTTTGTCTACCACACAGGGTTAATTAGTAGAAAAGATAGCTGCCCCCCCCCCCCCCAAAAAAATAAAATTGCATGGATAAATATGATAGTAATGGGAATCCATATTGCTTGTGTAGAGGAAAGCTTTGTCTAAGAAATCTATTTTAATTCTGTAGAGGGAGGAGTGGATCATAGTGGTCTGGTTGATACAGTTATTTAGATTTTTCATTCACATAAACACTGACAGGTAAAAAGAAAATCCTTCCCTGGCTACAACATCTGGTTAACAAAGTAGAAAGGAAAGGTTAGAAGACAAATTACTGTTCTGGTTTCTTAATGAAAGAAGTTGCCAGTGGACTTTCATCAGGTTTTGTTCTGCAACCTGTGGCATCCAGCCTCTCAGAATTCACATGTATTCCTTCAGGAAAATGGCAGCCAGTACTAAGTAGGTAAAAATGAATAAATAAGACATCTCAAATTACAAAAATTAAAAGGCAAAACACCATATGACTAACAAATGCAAGATACCTGCGTATGTTGAATACCATTAACAGTTCTGATTTTTCCATATCAAGAATGGTACAGATGAACTTGAAAAATACTAAAAAAAAGACAACAAGAATAATCAGAGTGACTTCTATATCAGGAAAGATCAAAGAGAGTAGGTTACTTCATTCCCAAAAGGAAATGACTCTAAAGATGAATATCATAGATGCTTACAAAAATGTGAACGTACAGAGGGGGGTGTTATTTATTTCATTGTTCCTCCACAGTGAATGAATTGCGGAGGACAAATAAAATTGTCAGGTGATATTTTTAAAACAAAGAAAAGGCACGACTATTTGTCTACAACTTAAACTCTGATACTTGTGTCTCAGAGTATTGAGGGTGGCCTAAATACAAATGGCTTCAAAACTATTTACCAGATAAACTGGTGGAAAATTTTTCTTTGACTTTTTGGACACAGATAGATAAAATCACTAGCTCGCCAGCTATCTCTAGATTGCAGAGTGCTGGAATTTAGGGGGGGGGGCGATATAAGTAAAGTTTAATAGTCTGCTTGTCCATGTGTTATAAGCCTGTCTCAGAGGCAGGATGCTGGGCTAGATGGATCTTTAGTCTGACTGAAAACATATATTATATTGACTTCAGTTTAGCATTTCAACTCAGTGAAGTTGATGGAAGGCCAAAAAAAAAACCCAAAACTCTGCAATTTGTAATGGCTTCAAAGTCAAATGCACACAAACACCGTGATCAGAGGCACAGTTTTTGAATTACAGTATTTTTTACTCCATTTCATTTGCTTTTTTCTCAGTACAAATCAAGTGCTGGGAATGTTGATGCTTATAATCCAGATAGCCATGTTTATTTAATTCAATGTCATTTGTCACTTCAGGCATATTGTTCTAGCATTTAGGCTGTCCTGTATGTGCCACTCAAGGAAGAATCTGCAATGATGTATGAAGATTTAGGAGCAAGTTGTGATAGCAAAAAAAGCAACTCTAGCTATGCTGCTGTTAAGATAAGGAAAGGTCACATCGATTTCTGTGATGTTTTTGACTGAGAATTTTACTTCCAGCAAGTCACTGGCCTGCTCATGCTGCTGACTTCTTAAATGTATATAAATATCAGTGACTGTTCTTACTGTGTTTTCAGCCAAAAGTGATTCTGAGGTGCCTATTGCATATCTCACAGAGTAGTAGTGAATCAAGTATGTATACAAATGGGTAGAGATTAGACCAATTTCACTCTGCTCATAAGCTAACTTGTGATTAAAGTCTAGGAATTATCAGTGAATTGTAGTTTATACAATTACCTGTGAACATGAGAGGCAAAGAAAATGGAGCAACATAATAGCATTTTTGTTATTAGGTCAATGTAAATAAATAACTGAGATTTAAAACTCTTATTTCATATTTCATTTCTTGTTAACCTTTATCTGAGATCAATCTTCGTGTTTGATTTATGCTTCTCTGAAGCACTAATGTCCTTTACTAAAAATTACTGTTCCATCCCATCGCCACGTATTTGGCCAGACTCAGCCCTGCAGATGCCAATGAAGTTTCTACAGGGTTGGGTTTGACTCTGTCTCTCTATATATCACCTTTTATTCAAAGCCTAATGTAATTAAAATGTCTGCAATTGCTTGGGACAGCTATTAGGAATCCATTTTGAACTGCTGTGGAGAAAATGTAGATTGTAATTTCTTCTTTTATTATTTATATTTTTACTTTATAGCAGAATGTATTATTGATGGAGTCCTACAGCCAATAGGGATAAAGAACATTTTCAGGGATGTGTGAAAGGTGGGCCTATGAGGTGTGGAAAGGGTTCTGATCTGCTGCAAGGTCTTTTGTGGATGTCCAGGTCGTTGCTTCAGCCCGTGAGGTGCTGTACCAGAGGTGTACCTCTGTGGAGCAGCTACAAGGAAATGGAAAATTGTAGTCAGGAAAAACCTTCCACGAGAATTAAAAAAAAAAAAAAAAAAAAAAAAAAAAAAAAAAGTGTCTAACAAGCTTATATTCCATACCTACCTAAGGATTATTGACAATATATCTTTTTTGGTCATAGAGGAGTAATCAGACAAGCTGAACAAATACGGCTTTAGCATCAAAGTGTTATCATCTGTTTGGTCTCTCTTAGCTGTTTTCTTGTGTCAGAAGGAAGTTCTCTTCCACAGGTATAACTATATCCATGTCAGCTGCAATGTACAGGTAGAGCATGCCCATACTCATAAAGCAATAAGAGTTTAAACATCATCCAAATGTTCTCTACTAATGAAAAATCTAAATGCACAATTTCAGTCTAGATGTTTGGACACAATTTTCCCCCATTTGTGTGGGAGGTGCATGCTGGCTGCAGCCCATAAGGAACAGTCATAAATGGTTTCCTTTTCCCCCTAAGTCCTCAATTTGCAAAAGATTTGGAAGGTAGCATGTGTACATCTGGGTTTGGTTAATGACTTTGCCACATCTGTTTAGTATTCATGTAATAATAATGGTAGTAATTTAAATTTACAGTATATAAGAATCTGAACTTGTTACCTAAAGCGTCATGACCTTTTTACAAGCTGAAGTATAAATATGTATTTTGAAGAACATCTATTTATCATTGTTTCAAATGAGCAGTTTCAATAATAGACTAGAATGGGCTCAGCTTTTTTTTTTTTTTTCCCCAGAAAATGTTATGCCTCTGCTTACATCCTGGCTTACCTGAGGGATCATGTTCTCTTCCTGCAAGGAACACGTGTGCAGAAGTAGAGATGTGTGAGGGTGGCTGAAGGGAGTTCCAGGCACCTGTTAATTCTCTTATATGTTTCCCATATGACTAGAGTGAAACAAAGAAAGCTGTTGGAATAAGCTGAACTTTTTGCCTCCTTACAATGTAAAAAGAAGATTCCCGTAATTAATTCCTTTGTTTTAGGCCCATCATTAAGATGTAACGTGGACCATTGTGCCACTGTTTGGTTTAAATCTTGTTGCCAAGTCATTACTGAGTACAATGACTTCTGGTGCAATAAGCTGATTATAGAAAAGGAGCTTTGTTCCACAACTTGTCCCTTGCCTCCAACTTGTCTCAACAAGCATGAAGTTGGACAGGTCTTCAGGTTTTCAGACCTGCTTGAAGGTAGGGAGAGCAGTTAAACACATAAGCCAGGCAACCTCTGAACTATTAAGGAAACCTGGATCTTGATTTTGCAGACTTAATTTGTGTGATGTGCCATGTAGAAGAGGATGAAATTATTTGGATTTAAGAACCTACCAAAAATAAGGATCTAGAAGCCCATATCATATTTTGCCTTATGTCAGAACAAGGCTGGGTGAGCCAAAAAAAACCCTTTGTCTTTCTTCATTTTCCTTCTAGCACACTCATAACTTTGTTGAAGATTTGCTCCAAACAATTTCCTTGATTGACAATGACATGTATATATATCCATGCCCTTGATATTCAGCAACATGTGTCTCTGATGTAGCTATTAAAGTGTTTTAAAATGAAGTAAAACAAATTATAGACATTTTAGGATATACACAACATAAATATGCATTGTAATAGTATATTGCTATCCTAAATGATTGATGTGCTGTATTTTAAAGATGGATACATTGATATTGAGACATTCTGCATGACTCCAGTCTTCTGTATGCCAAACAGGTATTCTATAGGTCTAAAGCATTGGGACAGATGAGAGTTTTTGCATATTTAAATTTGTATTTTAAATCCAAATTAACTTAACACTTTTTAATGGGTATTTTTCTTGGAAATTCTTGAGTTTTGCTAAAGAACTAAAGGCTTTTTCACAAGAGTTCCCTTTTTCAAGAGATGTTATTCCCAAAGTCTATCAAGAGGGTGAAAACAGATTTGTTGGAGATTTTCATTTTGTGTGAGAGAGATCAGAAATGGAAATGAACACTGCATCATTTCTAGCTCGCTGAGCATGGATTATCATAGAAATACTTCAGCTAGTATACAGGATCGTGATAAACTAGTGTTTGACAGGTGAACTGAGTTGCTGAAGGCAAAGGAAGGGTCATTTATTTTTTTAAAATCCCACCAAATGGTAGTGCCATGGAGTAACCAAATCCTGTTCCATATACAACATACAAGTTCATAGTTTCTGTGCACAGCAGCTCATGAAATATCTCATCCTATGTTTGATTCCGAAGCTGCAGGATGCTCTTTCACGTGTAGCAGAGTTGCATAGTCTGTTGCCTTCAAAACTTCCTGGATGTGCAGTGAACTGTCAAGCTTTTCCCAAAATCTTCATACTAGATGAAATCATGATTGTATTAAGTCAATTATTCTTTCTTACTTTTCAAAATCTCAACTTGTTATTGAAAACTGAATTTCTTCAAGTAAATAACAACTTGTTAATATTGCTAATTCAGTGTAGATCTCCAGTTTGTGTTTGTTTTTTGTTTGTTTGTTTGATTGATTGATTTTTTTTTTTTAATGAAGCATGGGAGTCTACTGCAGCACACAGTAAGGCTCAGTATAAACAAGCTATTCTTCCTTTTTTTTTTTTCTTCCTAGTTTGATCCTCTATTGATTGAAAGCAAAACAGCAGCAACGGTCGTGCTAATGCTTAGTTCTCCTGAAGAGGAAGTTTTGGCCAAAGCATGTGATGCTATATATAAATTTGCATCCAAAGGTTAGTCCTTTTGCAGTTAGCTTTCCTTGACTTGCTTATGTTTTGATAGTAGTTCAGAATTTTTTACTTTCCTAGCAATGAAGTCTTCATTTCATTTCAAAGATCTCTGTCAAGATTTTGTGTTGCGTTTTTTTTCTTCCTGAAATATCTGTCACTCCTGTATTTGAAGTTATTAAAAAGTCCTTTGATTTACATGTGGATTTTTAGCATTTTATTGTAGAAAATTATATTATCTTTACATCAGAGCTTGCTTTAGATATAACCTGTACCTGTTTTGTTAGGAGCAACAGACCTGCATCTGGGAAAAGATGCTCTTTTTTATGTTACAATTTGAAATTTCTGTACTACTAAATAGTTGAAAATGGAGAGAGAGTTGTTTCAAGGTCCTTGTATCTCAGCGGGCTGTGTACTGTGAATGAAAATTACTTTTTAGCCTGCTTCTGTTACTTTTGCATATATCCATATGACAGTACTGGGACAGATGATTTACTGGAGATCTCTCAGCCTCTTTTATTAAGCTTTTTTCTGCTTGTATTGGGAATCTAACAAGCCTCCAAGATTCCACATGTTCCAAAGGTCCTTGCATTATATATAACAAAGCATCATGCCCAGTAGACAAATGTTTTAAGAAAGGCTCAAAATAGTGTAGCGCATAGTTTGCTGAGTTTCCTACTTGTTCATCATTTCCGAAGTTGCTTACTCATGCCATGCCAGCCACTCAAATTGGTGTACGTTGATAGAATTCTTGGTATAGTTAATCTTCTTTATATATTAATTTCCATTTAATTTGTTTTCTTAAAAATAGGTTTTTATACGCTGATTATTGTGCTGATGGCAATTATCAACACAGCTGAAGTTATGAGAGAAAATCTGAAGGCTCTGACAGTTGGTTAGGAATCCCTAGATTTTGGAAGATGTTTACATTCAGCTTATATTGGCAAACTTGGCTGAGGACATGCAACCAAATTTTTAGTATGTAAAGAAAGAATTTGAAATATTGGGAAGCAGATATGAACTGCGTACCGTAAACTCTTGCTGGCCTCTTCCCTGTTGTCCACAGTAACATACAGTATGCTGCAAGAGAATGGAAATTTAATTTTTCTGTGTCTTCTAAATGAACAGTCATTTCAATTGTTCATGTAGAAATTATTGTACTCTTTGTGAAGACTAGACCATAATTTTGCACTGTGGCAAAAGAGAAGGGTTGTTTTCACATTGAAATTAATTTATTTCTTAAATCATGTTAGTAATTTAAGTCCCATTCCTCAATAAAAGTTAATTCTTGTGTTTTAATTGTGCTTTGGCTTGAGAGTGAGCACAGTTCTCCAGTTTCTTCTCACACTGCTGTCTTGTAGCCAGGAAGGATAGGCAGCTTCTCCCACAGTTCATTGTAAAATTAATTATAAAAATGGTGTGGGAACTGAAAATAGGAGTAGGGGTTGTTGTTGTTTGTTTGTTTGTTAGTGCAGGGAACAGAAGGCTGTAATCATACAAAACACATCTGTTGGTAAAAATCTCGGGTTAGATTTAATGATCCACATACTGGTAGTTGCTTTAGGAAAGTAAATTTAGGATGCAAGAAAACAGGAAAATAAAATTAGGTTCATAACAATATCAGTCCTTAACCAAATAGGAAGCTATCCTTTGTACTGCTGTGGTAGTCTCTAATAAATGAGTTGGCTGTCCAAGAGACAGAGGCATCCTTTGCTTTAAAAATGTAAATTAATCCTAGAGAACTCATACACAAATCCTAAGGAAATGTTAGTGTGTAATGATGTTGTTAAAGACTAGCCACTGTGCGCATTAAGAAGACATAATTTAATTTGAATAGTCAACTTTGCACTGGAACTTCTGGCTTCTGAATACTTTTTCTTTTTTTTAAGTTTCTTAAAGTAATTATTTTTATCATATGTTACTTTATATATTACTTTATTACTTTACATATACACTTTATATTACTTTTATAAAAATATCCAGGTTGAGATGAACCCTAGTGTAACCCGTAGCTTTATCCAAAAATGTTTTAAGGGTATATCCAAGATATATCCAAAAACAGGTTAAAGGAATCAATGACCCCTGATAACATAATGATGACAAACCAACCTATATCCTTGCTCACCACTTGGCACGGGACTGACAGGTTCTTCTTCACTTCTCTTCAGAGGCGTATGGGATCCTTTCCCCTGGTGATCTGTTGTGTAGTAGTACTATGTTATCCATCCAGTTACCTTGCCAGTGAAATGCCTAACTTTCAGGGCAATTGTTTTGGATTATCTGTAAATTCAATTAACAGCGGGTATCACCGCAACTCTTACTGCTAGTCCGTGTTCCCAGGTAGCAGCAGGGGCCGGCTGCTCCACGAGGGATGGGGAACCAGCAGTCAGGGTGACAGCAGAGCAGGTGAGGGACCATGATCTCAGGGGCAAGACACAGCCCCACGCTGCCTGAGCAAGGAGAGCAGAACAGGTCCCATGATGGTAAGAGCAAGGCTTTTTCCTGCTCTGCCTTGAACAGGAGCTCCCGTGGTCCTGTCCAGTCTTTTTTTTTTTCTTTCTTTGTTTCTGTGGTCCAGTAAAAGATGGTAGCTATTTTGTGTTGTTATATTAGAACTGTGACCCTGTTACATTTCTTACTTTTAACCTAATTTAGGTGATGAAAACAAAGTGACACTTCTTGGTCTTGGAGCAGTGGAACGTCTGTATAAACTCATCTCACATGAAGATCCAATTGTACGCAGAAATGCCATGATGGTATTTGGTATCATGGCTTCTAATCGTAAGAGTCTCCATTTTTTAATATTTTTCAATGTATGGTTGTGGTCGTCAAAGCAATAGGTGGCTTGTGATTTTTTTTTTCTTATATTGGCAACTCAAAACAAAAGAACTAGTTTTGCTAGAGATAACTCCACTGATTTGGAAAAAAGAATATAAGAGAAGGGAATTTCCCTCCAGTCATTAGTTTTGTTTTGACAGGGACAAATTGAAAGAGTTTAATACTGGAATTCCTTATCAGAGAAAGCCAGACTACATAAGATGTCCAACCAGTGTTAAAATGACACACTCTCCTCTTTTACAAAAATTGGAAGAGAAGGATAAAATGGTATATATCATGTACATAAAAAAGGCATGGTTAAATACCAGTTGTTACTAGAGGCACTGGTATAACTACAGCGATCATGGAGAAAAAGTGTTAAATTTATAGGAGCTAACTCAAGTGTCAGTGGCAAAAAAAAAGCCTTGAACTCTGAAGCATTGACACGAACATTTACACAGCTTCTTTGGCAGATCAGTGCTGCTGTGTAGGTATTTGTTACTTGTGTCTGAGCTAGTGATATTCAACCTATCCTGAATATCTCTGAGACTTTTCAGTCATGGCACGCCAGTGTATCCAGTGTAGCCATTACCATTGTTAGATGAGTTAACCACAGCATATGGAGCTTTGCTTGTACGTTTTTCTAAGGTATGTATTACATCCATGCTGGGTGGCTGAGTGCCAGATGATCAAGCCTCAGTAAGTAGAGTGTACGCATACCTAAAGAAGATGAAAACATAAGTGACATAAGGTTGAGTTTCATTGGCAGTTATTTTAGCATTGCTTTGTAAACCTATACCCAATCAATATAATGAATCAGGTCTTTTTTTGGAAGATGATCTGCTCAGTTGTCTTTCATGATGATATCCTAACCACTATTTATATCTTTTCACCAACTGCTACCTGCTTTTCATGTTGCATTAGATCTTATGCTCTTTGCCTTACTTTCAACTCCATGCTATCAATACAGTTATTCCCTTCAGACCTTGGCTTCCTGCACAAACATGGGTTTACATGGCTGAAGACCTTCTATTTATATTCACATATATATATATATATATAATCTTTATAAGTACATTCGTCACGTGCCATTTCTCTTACATTTCAGCACTGCAATGTGTTGATAGTAACAACACAGCTGTGTAAGATCACATCAAGTCTGTTCCAAATGTTTTTTGTTTGTTCTGCCTAGTGGTTGTAGTGTGGCTAGTTTGCCATTAAAAAGAAAAATGCTTCTGAAAGTCTTTGTTGTGATTTTAATAAGGCCTGTATAATTAATATTTTCAATTTGCAAAGTGGTCTGTGTTATCAGAAAATTAGAAAGTGAAGGCTTGAAAAATAAATAAAGGAAGGATTGTTTTTTTTTTAAGTACAAATAGTTTCAGTTGTTGGAGTATGACTTCTTTGACAACTAAAACTGTGCAACATGCAGTAAGAACCTACTAGAGACAAGTATTTTGAATGAAGTTTCAATGAAATATAGAGGAACCTTCTATATATGGAATAGCAAAAAATGTTGTCTTGTACTTGAAAATCTCCTGTACATTTTCTGGACGCATTATGATCTTGGTATAACTTCAGCTATGTGTCATTTCCAGTCAATTGTTTTTGGCACTCAGGGAGTAACCTTAAGTACATTCCCCTTGGAGCAGAATCTGTTTCTTTACTCAGTCCAGCTTGCCAAATGAAAGACTTAATGCATGCATTTATTTCATTGTAGATGATGTCAAGAAGTTACTGAGGGAACTGGATGTCACAAATGCACTTTTATCCCACCTGGTGCCAGAAGGTAGCTTACAATATTCCTTGTGCAAAAATACTTTCAAAATATTTTTCTATTGTCATTTGATCAGACAATTTAATAAAATCCTCCATGTAACTTATGGTTTTTCATGATATATATTAAATAGGTAATCACTTTTATAAGTGTAGCTCATTTTTTCACGGAGCAATGTTTTATGCTGTACAGATGGAACAACATGTTTATGAAGAAATAAGATATGATTAACAGCTAATGTTTATTTACTTTCAAAAATGGTTTAAACCACCAGATTAGTGAACATATACTGTGCTGAATAAACCTGATCAAAATATTTCTTTCTTTCTTTTTTTTTTCTCCTATAGAAGATGTGGTTATTCATGAATTTGCTACTCTGTGTCTGGCACAAATGGCTGTTGAATATACTACTAAAGTACAAATATTTGAGCAAGGTGGATTAGAACCACTTATCAGACTACTAGATAGTCCTGATCCCGATGTTAAGAAGAATTCAGTTGAATGTATCTATCTCCTGGTACAGGTGAAGTTTACTGTTGTTTTAAATTACAGAGACAGATAAACATTCTTTATGGGGTTAATATTTTTTAAATAGTTGGTTCCTTTACTCTGAAAGACATTAGTTGTCACACCTGGAACAGATTACCCAGAGAAGCTGTGGATGCCCCATCCCTGGAAGTGTTCAAGGCCAGGCTGGATGGGGCTTTGGGCAACCTGGTCTAGTGGGTGGTGTCCCTGTCCATGGCAGAGGGGTTGGACCTGAATGATCTTTAAGATCCCTTCCAACTCAACCCATTCCATGAGTCTGTGATTAACTGTGAATATAGCTGATTTGACTACTTCTATTCAGCTTAATGCAATTATCTGTGCTATACAGCAGTGTGAGACCAGAATTGGATTGAGATATGTTTTCAATTAAATAAGAATATTTTTTCTTATTTGGAAACTAAGAAAATTTGGAAAATGGTCTTGGTAATGAGAGTTATAACCTGTCTATCCAAAAGGCTGGAATAATTCTAGAACTACAGTAGTAATTGCATTGTGCCTTGTTTTGGCCAGCAAGTTCATAGCCACAGTTTTTGAACATCTTCCTAATGTTAGGTGGCTGCTGTCAACAGCTACTTTCCATACTGGAGGAATAGATTTGTTATTGGCTACTTTCACACTAAGCACTATTGTCATCCATATGCTGCTTAGCAGAAGAATGGTGCATTTGTATGTCAGTTCTCTTCCAAGGCTTAAGCGAATCAATTCAGTAATGAATTCAGTTTATAACTCTATCTCTTTTGGGGCATCAGAGCATGTCTATTCAGAATCACATTTTACTCTTTCTCCTCTTTTACTATCTCACTGTCTTTGTTGCAGGGTATATCTGGATAACTGCACCTGGTGCTTGCTTATATTGATAAGGATAATTGCATGCTGCACATGTGCAATAAGCTATTTAAAAGCAAATTGTAATTTATTTATATATTTTTTTCTATTTTAATATAATCGACTACTGTCTTTTTATTAAGCAGTATATACATTGTTTAAAGTTGAAAATTTTAATCATTATTTTATAATTACTGAAACAAAAGAGGAAGTAACCAGGCAACCACAGTGTACTGTTAAAACTATTTTCTCCCCCACTGAGATGAATAAAAATGATGTAACAAAATTTTTAAAACTTTCTCAAAAATTGTGTGTGTTGAGACAAACATGGCAAAACGAAGAGCAAACAGACTTCTTTAGCCAGAGCTAGATACTGTAGGGTATACCTCAGTAATGCAAAAAAAAAAAATGTATTTTAATGTTAGGGGGGAGGTTGATCATATTCAGTTTAATTCTTAGCTATGAAAAAAGAAATCTTCAGAAACTGATGTTCTTGTGTATTGGCTCATTTTTGTATGTTTGAAATCAGATTTTTGGTGTTCTTTCTGTAAAGTCAGGAATTGCTGTACTGCTATATTTTCTATCACTAACATTTTTTGTTGAATGTTTTGCTACAGGATTTTCAAAGCCGTGCTGCAGTTTGCGAACTGAATGTAATTCCACCCTTGCTGGAACTACTGAAATCTGAATACCCAGTTATTCAGTTGTTAGCCCTTAAAACCTTAGAAGTCATTAGCAAAGACAGAGAAACCAGGATAATACTGGGAGAAAATCAAGGATTAGATTGTCTTCTGAAGATACTGGAAACCAATGTACAGTTTACTTGCCTTAAGAGTTTTTCGTTCTTGCTGCTAATGTTTGTATGACTAATGAGAAATATTTGTGTTATAGAAGAGTGGTAACAGAAGAAATAGCTCTTTACTTGGAGCTAACTCTGATAGAAACAGGATAAGCTAGGATACCTAAGTTAGTAGAAGAGGTAGCAAAGGGATTAAAATCAAATGTTTACATTTGTTTTATTGCATTGTTGCCATATTGTTTTGCATTTGCTGTCCATTTCTGAAACCATTGTAAATTCACCATGTAGCTTTTTATATTATGTTTTCTCAAAATTTTTTATTAGATGGTGAACTCTGGTACTGCTTCACAGTTTGAATACTGATCTTGTTTTCTGAATTTACTTTGATATTCATCGCTTTTAATATAATTTTCTACCTTGGAAATTTCATTGTTTATGTTATTATGAGACTCACTTTAGTGCATCTTGACTTCAGATGTCACTAGGGAAATATAATGCATAGAGAAATTTGTGACATTTTTGAAATTCTAAGATGACAGGTCCTTTCTGAATACCTGCCTAACACATTCAGATATAAATGAGACACTTTATTTTTTTATTTTTTAAACTGTTTTTAATAAGTTGTGTTCAATCCTAAGGCACATCAAGGAAAGTATGCCACTAATATAAATATGAAACTATGTATTTTGTAATATAAACAAAATGTCCTAAAGAAAGTTATGACAATTATCCAACAAAGTTAAAAGCCAAAGATATTTTAATCCTGATTTGAAGGTTATTTTTGTATGGTCTTTTTTCCTTTTTAGGAATTTAACGATCTACATGTGGAAGCTCTTGCTGTGTTGGGAAATTGTCTTGAAGATGTGCATGCTATGCGATTGATTCAGCAGACAGGAGGTCTTAAAAAGCTACTTTCATTTGTAGGAGTCTCTACTGTTCCTGATATTCAAAAGAATGCAGCAAAGGCAATTGCCAAAGCAGCTTATGATTGTATGTGACTTTTTAAAAATTTGTGCATGTGGATTTGTTTGTGAACTAAATTTTCATCCAGAATGAGTGTCTTATCTGGTTGAGGATAGTACTTGTGTTGAGGAAAACATTGGCAAGAAAGAATTACAGTGATGAATCTTGGCAATCAGAGCACAATTGGGTAATACATATATATGAATATTTTGCCTTAACTTATTTTTAAATATAATGGATTCTTGCAAAATGCTGACTTCCTAAAGAAAAATGGACCTCTGAAAATATGACCTTTACATTTTGTTTAGTGATGCCAGGTAACTGCCAGGTAACTACCATCTTAAACTGTCACCTCTGCTGGCACAATTTCTCATCAATATCAGTTAAGACTTAATCACAAGCTTAGTTCCTTTTGCATACAACTGCTCATCTAAATGTCAGGCAATTTCAAATACAAATTCCTTTAACAGGGACATGAAAAAAGCCTTTCAAATGGCTTGCAGATTAATATTCCCAGTGGAGTTAAATAGTTTCATTGTCATCTTTTTATAATTATTCATCCTATGGTTCTTTTTATAGACTTTTCTATAATTCACCAAGGAATTCTGAATTAGGCAGAACATACTCATCACTTTTGCCCACGAGGATGATCTTTAAATAAATCTACATTTGAAATTCCTTCCATACATTGGTTTCTGAGTTGCAACATATGCCTAGGACTGCTGTATAACAAACTGCAATGTAAGAAATAATATACTTCTGTCTATAGAAGATTTTGATTCTGTCGAGGGATTTTGATGACAGTAACTATGACAGCAGAGCTTAAATATTTTGTTCATATTTCTGTCATCTCATGGTTGAGTCATGTCTTTAATTTAGGTTTATTTTACAAATGTGCTGTCTAATTTAATGCATGGCTAAAACAATCTCTCTTTTCTACAGTATTTCAGATCTCGTTTCTTCTTTTTTCCCATTTTATCTTTCCAATTTTTTTCTCACCTTCCTTAGTTTGACTTTCTATTTGTAATTATTTTGTTTGTAAATGATATATTAAAATAATAGAATCTACCTTTCCTAGTATTCTGTGTTTCTGTATGCTTTTATCATTCTCTGTTGGAAGCTTTGCAAATCACAGAAAATTATTTTCATTTATGTTAAGATATCAGAGATAGGAAGGAACCTTCTTATGCCAGTGTTTTCTTTGTGTATTTTTCCTGCATTGTTATTTTATTATGCTACTTAGGACTGTCAGTATCATTTTTATAGTCCTGTGACAGGCTTGTAAGTAGTATGCTAAGTAGATTTATATTTGCTCCTACTACTTTCTATTGCATCTTCATCCTTTTTCATATTTATTTTCAAATAAGCGTAGCCTTCTTTCCTTCTTTCACTCCTTTTTTCAGTTTTTGTGGCCTAATATTTTAGCAGCTGTTAGTAGAAGCATGTCTGAACACAACATTTGTAAAGCACAGTGGCAAGAAGTACATGTAATATATTGCAGTACGGCATATGATCTTATATCATTGAATGTTACCGTCAGTGAAGATGCATCTTCTTGTCATGTATCTTTACAAATGGAGTCAATGTGGTTTCATTATAAAGGTTTGCTCTCTTCTTCAGCCTATGACAGTTGGTATGGATGGAGCAAGATGGGAAAATAGATCAGAAGATTTAAAATATTTGCTCCCAAGCTGTAGAATTTTGGTGACAACTCGTTAGATAAAGGGCAACGTGTTGTTGTGGTGCAGTAGAAACACAGTCCAGGTGCTGCTGCTACATGGGCCCCAGAAGTATTGAATTTATTACAGATACCAAGAGCTACTGGTCTGAAGTCAGGCTTCCAGTGGAAAGAGAAGTGGCACTGGGACCATTTTAAGAAATAGTCCAAAGGCAATAAGATAACAGAAATATTTGCCATGACATGCAGTTGTGGGGTTTTTTGTTTGTTGCTTTTGTTTTTGTTTTGTTATGTTTGTATCCTGGTTGTAAATACACCAAACAGCCTGTTGTGGTGGTATTACCCAGCTGGGCAGCTGAACTCCACCACAACTGCTCTCTCACTACCCCTTCTCAGAAGAAGAGGGGGGGAAGAAAGTACGCTGGTAAGAAAAGAAAAGGCTCATGGGTTGAGATAAGGATAATTTAATTAAAGGGAAAAGAAAGAAAGGGGAAAAAAAAAAAAAAAAAAGGCAAAGGCCACATGGAAGCACAGAGAGAGGGGAAAAATATTCTCTACTTCCCATCAACGAGCAATGTTCAGCCATGTGCTGGGAAGCAGGGCCTCGGTGTGTGGACTGGCTGTTTGGGAGGACAGATGTCTTCATAACAAGAGCCCCCCCTTTCCCACTTCTTCTTGCTGACTGTGACAGCGTATATCCCTTTGATCAGTTTAGGTCAGCTGCCCTGGTGATGTCCCCTCTCCAGCTCTTGCTCACCCCCAGCCTACTGGTTATGTAGGTTTGGAGGGAGTCCTGATGCTGTGCCAGTATTGTACAGCAACAGACACAACATTGCTGTGATATCAGTGCTGTTCTAGCTACAAGCTACTGCAGGGAAAGTTAACTCCATCCCAGCCAGACCAGTGCATCTGTCCAAACTGCAACTCTAATGCTTACTATACCAATACCTCACTGTGTGTAAATCCAGTATAACACAACACAGCTTGAAGTTCTTTTATGGTTTTTCATTAGATTTGCAATAGCCATAAGGTCGCCCACATTTGTCAGGTTTGATAATCATGGTTGTACTTTAAGAACATTTCCTGCATGTGTAGGAAAAAAGTATTGTATTTCCTTAAATGAAATATTCTACTTCCACTGTGATAGAACATGTATGTCTTTTTTAATCCTGTTAGGCAGGTAAACTGCAGTGTCTGTTTTTGAAATGATTACTGCTTGTTTTTTTTTGTGATGTTATCATGACAAACAGTTTTGTTTTATGCCCCTCTAGAAAGGACTCCTGTAACTTTTCCTTGTTGTTTTATGTTGTAAGACAAGCTTAACCCTTAAGAGCTATTCTCAATATCAGCATACCTTCTGTGGCACAAACACTATATTCAATTTTAAATAGCATTTTCAGGATGCTACTCTGTTCAAGTAAGCTAAAATTGATCACATTTCTGTAATCATTATCCTTTTGACACTGGAAATCTGTTTTGTTCTGTAACATAATTTTGAATTTAATATATTCATCTATCAGTAGTTCTATTAGTGTTAAATTTTATTGTGATTCCTTCCTTGCACAGCAAATAATGCAATCACCTCAGAATGCAAAACTTAAATTTAATTTAATTTAAAGGTGTCAGTTTTTGAATGTCTGTGAGTGGATTATCCTGACTGTGTTTAAGGAGGGCCTGACTTTCCTCTGCCAAGACTAGATGCACCACAACAGCAAAATGCTGTGGAATTGAATGTATACGGAGAAAGTGATGATCATGCTCACTCAAGTTTGGCTTCACTCTGCCAAAATTCTGGTTTCAAGCTCTCTCAGTTCTTTACATGCATCTAAATGCAAATCTTTTCAAAGGAGAGCATACTAAATATGCTCTGTGACTTGATTAACATCTGCTTTTTTATAGTACAAGTTTTTATTTACTTGGGTTATCTCAAGATCAGTGGAAGTTTAGGACACTATTTAACAATAACATTTTTTTTCATTTGAAATTGGTATAAATAATTCCATAAGCTGACATGAATGAGCTGAATGGATGATCAGTAGAATTCTTTGATCACAATTTTAGGGTAAGAAGTTGAAACAGGAAAACACACTGAAAAACAAAGGTTAGCTTGTGATGGGGCCAATTCGTGAAACACTGGACGGAAGTGTTAGTACACCAGACTCTTTTGGTTGGGTATTTTATCCAACCTGAGTATTTTACTTAGTGTTAAATCAATGTATTCAAATGACTTAGGGGTCAAGAAATTCATCACTGTAAATATGGTGTTGGCACTGAACATGAGAATTGCTTTAACACAAAGGATGCTTTTCAACTCTGCATTCTTTCTTTTCTATTGTAAAAACCAAAGGGAACAACTTGTACAAACAGAGAAAGGACCAGCAGAAAATATTCCTCCCTTAAATAGAATTGGTACCTAGATCTTAAAGTGTAAATAATTTTCTGTTTATCTAGCTAGCTAAATATAGGTGCATACTGCTTACAGTATTTTCAAAACCTCTTTTTCCACATTATTGAAAAATTCATTCTGTTTAAGATACTTTAAATCACTATTTTTACTCATTCAAAAAATATATTTTTATAATGATGATTATTCTGACTTCACACAGGCATAAATTATCTTTAAAACGGTGGCATAAACAATGTTTACCTATCATCATAACTGTCTTTAAAAATAAGAACAATTTTTCAGAAAATCCGTATAGTACTAAGTAACTTGCTGTATAAGAATCAAATTACTGAGGCATGAAGAACCTCTAGAGATCATTATTAGGGATTATGGACTACTTTGGCAAGCAACAGGCCAGGGGCATACTTGATTACTTGTCAAAACGGTCTGTAATCCCAATTAAGGCCTTCTCTTGAGAGCTGGCTGATACACATCAAGGTTGTGGCCAAGGTTCTGCTGATGCTTAAAATCCTCCCTGTTTTATCTGCTGCGTATTTTACATTCAGATTTCAATCGCATATCTCAGATAATTCTAAAAGCATTTAAAATTGAGCTAGTGAGGAGAAAATAGCTAGCTTCTCATGTATGTGCATTGAGCCTTTTTTTTTCTCTTTTTTTTGGGGTCATAACTAGGTTTTTGATCAAATTGTCTTTTCTTTGGCTTTGCGGACTTACATTACTTCTATTCACTGGAGATTCAGTTTTATTTAAAATGATACTTCCTCTGTTTTCCTTTTCTTTCTTTCTCCTTCCTTTCTTCTTTCTTTCTTTCTTTCTGTCTTTCATTAGACAACTGACCACATAAGGCATCAATCCATGAAAGCATTAGTAAGTATTAGTAAAATTTCCAAATGTGCTAAAGTCCTACGGACTTCTTGGTTCCTGAATTTCTTTGATACATTTGAAAGTTTTACCATGTAGATATAAATTCAAACATGTAATTTATATGCTTAAAATTATGCATATAGTTACATGCTTATTGCTTGACTCTTAACTGTACAGTTTATATGCTGTGCAGTGTCTTTCTGGCTAAGAAAGTTTGACTTAGAGCAGTTTCTAACAAATACCTGCACACTGGGAGAGGAGAGAGTTTGGACATGTCCTCCAGACTTCTGATCTAATCCATCTGGGGCTAAGTGAGGTTGTTAGCATACTTGTCAGACTCCTGTAGGTACTTTGCAGAGACTCTTTGTTGTTACTTATGTAGAGGAACATCTGTGGCTTTTCTTAGCTGCTGCATATAGTTGGTCATCAGTGAACCGTGTGTGACCAGGCAAAAATATGAAATTGAAATTGTCTGCACAGTGTGCTCTAATGAAGGACTGCAAGCTGTACAGAATTTAAAATTCGATTGTAACTCTCCCTGCCTTTTTTTGTCTATGAGAGTATGTTAACTGGTGTTCCACTAAATGCAGTTATACATTTACTAGGATGTTCTTCAATTTTATAAATTTGAACTTTGTTAGCATAAACTGGAATAAATATGGTCCTGAGTAAGTATGATCTACTGAATGGAAAAACCTCTTTTCATCATGTCTGTCAACCTTATGTGAATTTAAGTTTTAAAGTACATTCTGTTGAGCTCTGTGTGTTTAAATCTGTATTTAATAGCCATCTTTGGGGCTTGATTCAGAGTTCACTGAAGTCTAATGGGCTTTGGATCAGGTCCCTTGTGCACATTTCTTAATTGCTGGTGCCTCCTAGCAAAATATTTTCAATTCCATGGTATCAAAAGCAAGTGTTACATTAGAAACAAGTATATGAAATCAAATTCATGTCCTTTCACTGATTTGGGAAACAAATCCAGATTAATGCTATTGTTCTTTTTTTTTTGTTTAAAGCTGAAAATAGAAAAATCTTAAATGAGGAAGAGGTTGAGAACTGTCTCATAAACCTTTTGGAAATTGATAATGATGGAGTTAAAGTTGCTGCTTCCCAAGCAATTTCTGCCATGTGTGAGAATTTATCTAGCAAACGTGCGTTTGGACTCCAGGGTAAGTAAGGTGGGAAGGAACGAACTGACAGTGTGTGTTTTTCCTTTTGTAAGGAACATACTACAATTTTGCAGATTGTCATGGTTTATTTGAAGGTTGATGTATACAACTGTTTGTTTTAAAGGGATTCCCCAGCTGGTAGAGTTGCTAAGCAGTAACAATGAAGAGGTAAAAGAAGCTGCAGTCATAGCATTAGCTAATTTGACAACAGCCAGTCCTAGTAATTCCAGGTGAGTCTGCAATAATTAAATGATTATTTAAAGCACTAATCTGAATGCAAGTGATAATGATTTGATTTTTAGTGAATGCCTCATCTTGTCCTTATCATACAAGGATCTGTTTGAATGTGTCTATAAGGCACTTTTTGGTGCTCATGAGTCAGCTGGAGTAGGTTGGTTCTCATCAGTGTTACAAGAGTTACGCCATCTCCACTAACATTTGCTCTGTCGAGGAAAGGTATGAAGCAGATGTAATGAAAGCAGAGATACAAATCTTATTTTGAAGAGAACATGTGAGGAAAATATGCCTCATAATCTAAGACATTCAATGTGGGATTTTTTAATATATTTTTTTTTGAAAATTCAAAATTAGCAAGGTATCCTTTAAGATTTGATGGTTCCTGCAGCTTTTTTTTTGAGTGATTTCAGACATTTGACACTCAGATATTCTAAATATCAGCACTGTCCTTCTTTCTGTTTTTGTTTCCCAAGTAATAGAGGATACTCATAATGCATTCTCTAAAAGAAAAGAAATGTAACTTCAGAATCCAGAATAATGAGCAAAGGTTGGTTAGCTGACTGTAAGCTCCAAAGTAATTGTACCATCTAAATTCTACTGTCGGTTGGAGAGTTCTGCTATCCCAACTCTATTAAAAGTTCTGTTCAAGGAAAAGAAACAGAGCAGTCTGACGTATATGAGCAATCACATGTAACTAACAAACCATAAAATAAAATTCCTTAAAAGTTTCCTGGAATATACTCAAGGAAGTTGTAATCCATTCACAAGCATTCTTTGAAGTGAAAAAGTAAAATAACTCACCAAATAAATTATTTGTTTCAATTTATTGATCCAGCTCTAATAGTCACCAGTATTCACTTAATGTTACCAGATGGAGCCATAATTTGACACAAGAGAATAATACTCTGTTCTCAGATTCGCATAGGAGATTTTTTTTTGTCTGATTTTCTGCTCTCCTCATGTGCATGACTCTCCATTTGGTGTCAGTGGGAGTCATACACACATAAAAAGAGCACAGTACTGGAGTCCAGGGGTCAGACTCTCAGCCCCGCTACAGCTGGTTTTCGTAGCACAGCCCTTTGAGGTTTCGCATTGTGAAAAGGGAGCCTCTGGAGAGTTTTGGGTTGGTATAGCAGCTTATGCCAACTCATTCCATTTCTTTTGCCAAGGAGATAGTCAGGACATTGTTTAGCTCAACTGCTAGAACAATTCTCTGAGACCTCAGGCAGGGAAATAGCTGTCTCTGTTCCTCCGAGTTATAATGGAGGCTGTATTTGTTTCTTGCTAGACAGAGTCAGGAAATTGTAAAGGTGGCTTGCATATACTTCTCTGTCTTTGCAATCCAGCTCCAACTACAATATGGAAGCACAAGATAATCTAATCACAGGTCTTCTGCGAAAATCAGGAAGCAATAATTTACATTAAATATGTATATTGGATGAATGCCATGTGACTATATAATTACTTCAAAGCTTCATTTCTAAATCAAAACCATTAATAAGTCATGGATGGCTCCAAGTGTGACTAGGATCTACAAATGAATATATAGAATTGGACCCTCGGCTGATACAAATTGGTATAGTTCCAGCCCACTGACTGACTATCTGGCCCATATGTATAATTAAGAAAAAAAAATAGTTTGGAAAAAATTAATCCCAGATTGAGTTACCATAATCATATTTCATTTTGGAGTATTTTGTGTGTATGCCTTGTAAACCACTGAAAATAAGTGTATATATAATGAAGATGCTGATATACTTTTATAATGATGTGACCTTGCTGTGTAATTATGTTGACAATATTCTGGTCCCAAATGGGACTAATGAGACTAGTGCCCTTTTATTGGCTATGTATTAAATTCTTGTTATAAACCCTCCAAGAATATTAAATCATAAAGCTATTAGTATGAGGAAGGCCTTATATGGCAAGAACAAGAAAATGGCTATATAGTAGAGGGGAAGACTATTTACTGTAAATATGTTTTCACAATTTACCAGCCAGCCAGAACACAAAATTCAATCTTGTTGAACTCATATGTGTGTTCTGCCGTATTTCATTTTGTGCCTGTTTTTGCATGTGTTATATTGATTGAAGGATGAGTAGCTTGCCCTTTCATTGTGCACGGTATATATTACAGAATGTAAACAGGACAAAACTGCTATTTTTGCCAGAGAATTGTTGTTTTTAAGAATATTTGATCAAGTAATGTTGCTTGCTTTTCGTATAATATGGAAGAAAATACAAGTTAAAAGAAACGTGTAATTAAGGCTCCCGCAACAGCCAGCTCATTAGGATAAAGTCTTCCATTGATTAATAACACAAGAGCAGCACAGGCAATGGGCAATACTGCCCCCCACTAATGTATATTAACCTTGACCTCTAGGTGCTTCCCCACAGCAATGAAAGGCTAGTTCTGTACCCTTGCCCAATCAATCCTTTGTTTCTCAACTGAGACAGCTAATAAAGGTGTCAAACATGGTGGAGTTCTTGTAATTAGAACACCTGTTCACAATGTACGGGACAGAGACCAGCTTGTCATTTCACACCAGTCCCCAAGCAACTGTTATTTGGCAAAAGTAAATAAATTAATCAATGACTCCAGCTCTTGCAGTATTTTAACCAAATATCAAAGGTCTAGAACAGAAGAGAACATGAACCCAATACTAACAATTTGAGTTTCCAGGTTTACAGGGAAACATAGATTTTCAATATGATCTCCACCAGAATATATAAAATTACTGCAAATAACTTTAAAAATATTCCATTTAAGCTTTTGTTGCTTAACTGATGTTGTCATGCTTCAGTAGCACATAGAAAAAATACAGAAGTAAAATGCTCTCTGATGATGCTTTTATCCAAATTTTATCATAAAATATGAGAGAATTGAAGTCATTCTGTATTCTGATAATAAAGTGTTAACCTGAAAATATTTGGGTAAATAAAAATAAAATTCTGAAGTATGCTGCAGTTTAGAATCCCATGTACTTACTCTAACATATGGTAAAGAAATGGTTTGGGGATGTTACTATGCACATAGCTCCAAGGCCATCCTTCAGTTATGTGCCAGAATTTGTTTCTGTTTGCCTGCTTCTGGGAAGAAAAGAATTATATTCAGCTAGGTATTTGCATCCACTTTACATTTTTTAAATCCAGAACACTAACTTGCATTGTTGAAAACTGTATACAGTTATTTGGATGGCTGAATGCCATTTTATAGTCTATGAAATCTGTCCATTTTTGATGTGTCCAGGCATCAGGAAATGTAGGCACAGTCACTCCAGTAATGTGCATTATTCACAAATCGAAGAATTAAACACAAATAAAGAAACAGCAGTGCCATCTATTGGACAGAAAAACAAATTGTTCTGTTATACAACTAGCTACAGAACAAACGTTTTACGTGTTCCTCTGCCGATATTTTCCTGTTTAAACTATAACCAATTATTTTTGCTCGTTGTGTATTTGGGGTAATCTAACCATGTTAAATACAAATATGGTATTGGTTAGAAGTAACACATAGAAATAAGATTTCAAATATACTAGTTAGGCATTAGTTAATTTGCCTACCATTTTCTTCAGTATTGTCTTAGCACAAATGCTATTTCTAGTAGCTGGCTTCGTAAATCTGGGAGTGTCTGAATTGTGGGAGTCTACTGGAGTTACCACTAAAGAAAAACATATGAAAATTTCCAGCTGTATAATGAACATGAAAATTAATTATCAGCCTCAATAATATTTGTCTTAAATTGCTTATTTTAAGTGCAAAGTCGATAGCATTCAGCTAGTTTGGTCTGGGGGAAGAAGGAAAGGGATTCATTTTGTTCATCTGTACTCAGTATTGCAGGAAATTGTGGTACCCGACAGACTGACGATCTGGCAGAGTATTTCTTCTGGGGTTTATAATTAGTGTCATGTTACATATTTCTAAGAAGCCTATCTGGACTCAAGATAATAAAATATCATCCCAAAAATTGCAAAGTCAGCAAGCTTGACGTTACTTAATTTTCTAATTCTTGAATTCTTCAGAGGAATCTCTGGACCCGTTTACAGCAGGAAAATTGTGTCCGTATAGGCATTTATAGGCATTATTACAGCATCTGAATGTGTGCTTTGTGAGATGCATGAAGATTTCCAAGATTTGGAGTAGGTTTGGAACAGGAACATAGGTTTGGAACTCATTACTTCGGGGCAGTGCCCAGTGAGTAGAAAATGAGTTTCTCCCTTGACTTCAGTGGGTTTTGCATCTATTCCAAACTGAAATTCAGATCCTGATCTAATGACCCAAAATACATCCTTAGTCTCTAATGAGTGGATAAGGCTCACCTGTAGTCAGAGTCTTTCACCTTCTTAAAGGGAGATTTTCATTATCCATAAGATATTTTTTATTATGTTAGAGAAGTGTCTGGCTGTCAGGGACTAAATTTAAAGACTGTTCAGTTTCCTTACATTTCAGATGTTGTTTATATCATTAAAAAGTAATTATTATTACCATTAAATAGTAATATCATTAGGTAGTAATCTTGCCTATTTGAAAATGGAAAGCTTAATTATCAATTTTCTGTTTCAAGACTGTCATTGGAACCTAATTCACATAAATGGATGAAAATTGAAGAGTCAGTATTTCATGAATATGTTAATTTATGAGAATATATAAAATTTCTAGCATGTGAGTGTTAAATTTAAAAACAGAAATGGGCAATAATCCATAATAGAGGTTTTGTCTTTTTTATGGTTCAACCTAAGTTTGTGTTCCTGAAGGAGGAAATCAACAATGGAATTCCTCTAACTGTATTGAATAAAGGTAATATGTTTTAATACTGACCCCTAGTGACAGAATTACATTTTTGAGCTACTATTCTGCAATGAAAAGGGATTTTGTTGGGTTTTGTGTTTTGCGTTGTTATTTTTACATTAGCACCCGTTCTGCAGAGCCCTATACAAATGCATCCAGTTAACTCATGTCATGAATAGATTCCTGGTTTGACTTTCTCTTATCGTGTATCTGTAGTGTGATAGGTAATTTCTAAACAGAAAGGACGGCGTGGTCATTACCCAAGATCTCACAAGCTTCTCCTTACAAGTTACGTATTGACATGATTGAAAACTGCAAGTGCTTTCCTTAGCATAGAAGCAGAATCAATGCCTAATGCTGTGATGTCATGCAGAAATGCATTCACACCATGATTTTAACATCACATCAGATGACTGATGCACAACTTTTGGATAGTACCCTAAATCATCCCCCACTGACAGGTGTTTCACTCAGCCAGCTGCTATTCTCTCCTAGATTTGTGAGGGTGTGGGTTTATGGTGACGTTTCTCTGAAGACTGCATTTTGTTCCTGGTACAGCTCTTCTTTCACAAAGTAATAATAATGATGATGATGATAATGATGATACAGTTATGTATTTTACTGCTTGTTTTATTTTTAACTGTGTTGCTATCAGCGGTTATATTGAAAACAGAGACCAGTGTGGAGCATTGGTCTAACATCAATCTCTAACAGCATCCTGAGGCTTATGAGGTATTGGTTTCAGATAGAAAATATAATATTTCTAAATTGCAGTAACTAAATAGAAGTTCTTCCTTGTGGAATAAAACAAAATCTTTGGGGCTGTTTATACTCTCCTACCCTCAAAGCCTTGCAATATGATCCATTTTGTTTTAGCTGTGGAAGTTTGGATTTTCCTTCAGAGCATCTGTGTTTTCACCTGTAACTTCACAGAGTAGATTTCTGTGGGATCAGATGAGACTGGATCCCTCCTGGATGGAGACTGCTAAGCCTAAGGAAAACAAAACAAAACAAACAAAAAAACAACCTACATTTTATGATGCGGTGCAAGTACACTGATTTCTCTTGAGTGTGTATCCCTATGATGACATTCAGTGGTACGTACTGAGATGAATTATGCGTTTTATGAATTAAAGGTGACAAGGGTTATCTTACATTTGAGTACATTTCTGGCAAGTCTATTGATGGTTTTGCATACACATTTTCTTTGTAATTGTTTATATATTACAAATCTAATTAAATATGAATTATTAAAGTATATATTTTAACTTATTTTAGTCTAGAGTGAAATCATAGAATCGAGGATCAATCAAGGAAGTAGCAGGTCTGATTGTGCAGACTTCTGTGCTGCCGTGAATTTAACATGTGCACTGACTGTGGCATGTTATCTAATTAGAGACCATCATACACACAAGGGAATTAAATTAAGCTTTCCAAGTGAGTTTAAACCTTTAGATGTGCAGCGTAGAAAGTTATCTTAATGTAGTAGTGTATGTGTAGTTTCTTAGAGATTAGATTTTTTAAGAGATAAGAAAATGGTGTAATAGTTTCTCCACTTTGAATCATCCTAAATGCTTGAACCTGTAGCAGGGCAAAACAGATTGCTGCCATTTGAGATAAGTTAGCAGTTGTCCAAAAAAGACTTATCCAGAAATGAAAGATGGGCTCAAGTTTCACAGCCCGAGTACTATTTGTAGAGACTGACTTGGCACAGCTTTGTTGTCCTCCTCATCTGCTGCTTCCGATGGTGGAAAGGAGCCACTGGTGGCTTGGTTCCTGTGTTCAGATGAGTTGTGGGGACCTTGCTCTGGCTCTTTCTCTCCTTAAAGCTGCTCCATAAAGCTGCTCTGTCAGCTCCTAAATGTTCTCTGTTATTTCGCTTTTTTGACAATGTGGATTACAGACTCTCAACATTTGTGCTGTGTTATTGATTTTCGCGTGCACTGCCTTTTGAATCAGGAAAAAAAAAAAAAAAAAAAAAAAAAAAGATTTTTTTAAGCTCTTTTTCATGAGCTTATCCTGGCTAAAGCTATGTGGGATTTTTAAGGGACAAGAAGGCTTGTTTTTTTTTCTGAATTTCAAGCCTTTCTTCTAATAGCAGAACAGTCAGGACTTCTTTATAAAGACTGCAAATAATACTGTAATTGAAAGGCTCAGATACCATGAACAGATAGTTCATTACCAATGCCCCCATAATATTTCAAATCCAAATTAGGTATACTGGAATTTTAGAAGAGAGATTTTGTAACTCTGTCAGCTGAATTCAGTGACAGACTTTAGAAAATATCGGTGTCTCTCTCAGTGAGAGTCAGATATCACGGCCTCTGCTAGCCCAGACAGTTGAAGGTTTGATTGCTTCCAGACCATGAGGTTTATTGAGTTTTAGGTTTGTTGATATTTTAACAAGGTACTTGCCATTAAAAATAGGAATGGAGGGGTCTGTTCCTGAAATGAAAAATGAGTATTGTTTGCTGATAAAATCAATATTTTTATTGTAGTACAAAGGGTCCCAGAATTGTAGATAAGATTCCCATGTGCTAGATTCTCTTACTTGGAATAAACATAATGATATTAGTTTCCCTTGAATAGTGAAGAAAGCAGAAGTAATGATAGTCATTAAATAAAATAAGAGTGACTATATAAAACAGTCGATTGCTTTTGAAAATATCTAAATTGCAAAGTGAAATTTTTGGTAAATGCAGAAGACATTTACTGTATGTGATTATTCAGATGGCATAAGAAGGTAAATAAAGAATTAACAAACTAATACATTTAAAGAACAAAAAGGAATGTATTTCTTGAGTTTTTTTCAACTTCTGGTTGTGATGTTCTTTTCCAGCCTCTGAAGTTGCTTTACAGTCAGAAATTATGTAATAGAGCTGGATCAAAAATGTCTTGTGTGAAAAAGAAGTCATGCGATTTAACACAGAGTTGATTTAAAAAAATGTGTGTGTAATTAGATGCATAATTCTTATGCATAATTTACATGCAATTATGTATGAAAATGAGATATGCACATGCATAAATGGCTAGCTAAGCACCTCACACACAATCACAGTAATTTTGCACAGAAATTAAACATGCAGTTGCAAATGTATTCTGAAAATGAAGTCCATAAGGAGTCCAATGGCTTTTGTCAGGAGGAAAAAAATATTTTTTTTTCTGAGCAAAAATTCTATTAAATCCTCCTTCAGTCAAGAAAGGGGGAAGGGAATAGAATAGAATCAAAACCAAAATTTAGTACAAACCAATTTATGTTCAGTAGTGGTAAAAGGAGCAGACATGAACACACTTTAAGGTTTTTATGACTTGTCAATATCAAAAGTGTTAATTAAGCACAACCCAGAGCAAACAGTGATGTGACGCTGCACCACAGCTCTTCCCCTCTGTCTCTGCTCCACGTGAAGTTGCCTACTTGGAGGGGCGGTCTCGGTGGTTTCTGTCTGTTCTTTTAACGTTATGCGTTCTCAATTATTCTGAACCTTCTCTTCAGGAAGAAAAGCTGGCTGACCCGTCCCTATGCACTGAGGAAGTCAATAATCCGTTACCTTTCTTGCTGTGGCTGGGAGGCTTAATCGGGGAGCAGAGCTATTAGGCTTGATGTGATGCTAACAAAGAGGTGGTTCTTACCCCAGAGAGCTTGCTGTCCTAAAAAAAATCTAGAGTTTTAGTCTGATTTTTTACTGGTTGTTTACACAACACTCTACCAATGCCTGAGCTTTCCAATTGCACCCCAGACAATTAAAACAATGAAATACTCATTAAAGTGAAATTAATATGTAGCTACAGCTTAACTGTTTAAAAACAGTTTGTATTGTGAAACTTTTGGTAACAATATTATTGTCTACTTTGAAATGAATTTTACAATAAAAACAGTGAACAAAACACTTGTTTTTCTCAAACTCTCAGCATTTATTCTTTGAGTCCTGAGAGATCGCTTAGAGAATTTTCAAGTAAATATCTTAATAACTTATGCTATGATGTACATTAAAAATAATCATTGAAGTTAATTTTTTTTTGTATCTGAGTATATAATGTTTGCCTTTCCAATGACATGAGAAAAATATTTTAGCTCTTCTTGTAAGTAGTCCTTTGAAACAATCCAAATGTAATCAGAATTGTACTGTACATCCTGGTTCAGGTTAATGCCTGTTAGGTTAGGCACCCTAACGATCATAACCATGCATTTCTGTATCATAACATTCAAATTATTTTAACTTTAATTTAACACTAGACCTATCTTGTCTGGGTTTCTTGTTTGTGATTTAGATAGTCAACTCCCACTTTTCAAAGAAAGTCATATTGCAAATTCTTTTTTTTTTTTTTTTTTTTTTTTTTTTTTCCCTTGTCCCTGTCTTCTTTTCCATCATCTTTTCTCTTCATGGTTAGGAAATTTGATGTATTTTGGGTCTCTACATCACATGAAGAAAAAAAAAAAAACAACTGAGGATTTATATAATTTACTCTTTTTCACATCAGAAAGTATTGTAGTACTATAGTAGAATACTTTATATATAATAGTACATTTATTTTTTTCAGCTGAACCACCGCTCACTTCTTCCTTTGAAGATGTAGTCCGGTATTGGTAGCACTGATGAAGTGCACTGTGCCAGCAGGATCTGTCTGAAGCAGAAGGAATGTGTTCTGTGGGCAGGGAGAGGCTACCACTGCCTACATTGGGCAAAGTCAGTGATTCCAGAAGCTTCTTACTCTGACTTTTCTTTCCTTGTAATAAAAAAAAATCTACGCAGTGCATAACTGCCAAGATGGAAGGGAACAGCCTCTGTACTTCGAGGTTGTAGTGTTTCAGCACCTTAAAAACTTATTTGTATTAATTTGTTCTGTTCCCTTTGGAGGTCAGGCACTGCTTTCTCTTTAGCAGCTGGAGCTCCGTGGCCATGGGTGGCGGTGACAGTGTTTCCCTCAGGTGTTCCAGCCTCACTTTAAATCATATCCCTAAAGGTATTGGTTACTTTCCCATCTTATTACCTGCTGTTGTCACTTCTAACAGGAATTCTTGTTGCCGTGTGATCCATTGTGCTACTTGTGCTACTTGATTAAACTACAGCCACAAAGCTGTGATTCAGAATGAATCTGTGCGGAGGCAGAATGCAGGATTGAAATAAATATGTATGATCTTCGGAAGCAGTGCTTCTCAATCTTTCTGAAGTTGAGTGGCACTTGAGAAAATTGGCTGTTCTCTGTACCTCGCTGAGGTCAGCTCCAAACGTACAAGGGGCTGGCACCTTGCTCTTTTGTTAAGTACCTGTGTACTCGCAGGCTTTATGCAGATTGCAGTAAATCTGCTTCTAATGTGATCGGCTGCACGGCCCCGTTCTGGGTGTCATCCTGGAGGCACTGTGATAGCCACTGCATGCTTAGTAGGATTTCCTGTGGGAGAATCCACGTGCTCTTGGGTGTAGTGCAGGAATAGTAGGTTGAGCCTTTGGAGGAGTGCTGGGTGTATTACACCTGTGAGATGCAAGGGTGCGATTCATGAGCAGCGCCTCTGTCCCATGCATCCTGGAAGTACTGCAATTTCTGTGCATCCACTGTACAGGAAAAACTGTTTGTTTGCTTGTTTTCTGGATAAGGTATGTGTGTATATATTGTGCAATACTCTAAATATGATAGTTTATGGATATACCTTACTGTGCATGGCTGTGTGCATGTATGGTCAGTCTCTCCCTCACTTTGCTGGTGCATACATCATACACATGCTCCAAATGTGATATTTTCCTGAAAACACGTGGTCCATGTGCTGTATGGCTGATCCTTAGATGCAATCATGTACAGGATTTCTTCCTATAAAGCAGCCTGGATAGAGCTACAGAACTACTGGAGCTGGAAATCTGGATAAAGTATTTTGGGGGAAGAAAAGACAATATGTAATAGCAGGAAAACCTAGAAATCCTGTGGCCTTACATAAGTAAAAAAAAAAAAAAATGCATATTTTCAGCTATGCATATTCCCTATCTGGTCAATTAGGGAATGAGAGGGAGGACACTCAGATAAGCGGCAATCCAGCTACCTATTAATGCTCTGAGGAGTGCAAAGTGCATCTGAAAACATGGGATTCACTTCTGACCAGATTCGGAAGTGCTTGCATTAAAGTTACTGTTGCTCCAGGAGGATTTGTTAGCCAACACCGAACTGGCCCTATACCTTTACGCTGCATCCAAACTAATGCCCTACTCACAGTCAGTCCCCGGATTGCTGCTTTTTGCATGTTTTTCCATACTGGGGACTGCCACTTGCCTGCAGCCTTCCTTACACACATCCTCGAGCACTGCCTGCAGCTGCCACCACCTTGTAGCCAAGGCTCAGAGATCAGCCCAACAAACCCTGCTGATCTCTGCTGATTCATTCCAGGTCTGCACAGGAGTATCTGCACCCCCCCCCCTCTGCAAGCGTGGTTTGGAGATACTTACCCTGAGATCAGTTCACAGTAAGATCTGCATTATGTTGCCTTGTAATGCAATTATATGGCAGGGCTTGCCATGTATTCTGCTTTGTATCTCCTTTGCAGAAGTGAGTGACCATCAGCATCCCTGAGGTGTTTTTGTTTTATCAATGCCTTGACGGTCTTTCATAGTGTAACTGTTTCTTGCTTATGCAATACTTTTAAGCTTGTGTTTACTTTGTAACTGTAAATTTTACCAGAAGATTAATTAGATTTTTGGTAAGAAGCTGTTCCAGTAAAAGTAAGATTTTTCACATCCAGATTTCTCCTCTTAATGTGTTGCCAGGAAGTTAGCAAGGCTTATAAAGACTGTGTGCTCTTCTGTGTTTCAAGTGCTCAGAGATGCTTGTATAGAGGTGGGAGAGTTTGTTAAGTTTTTGATGCAGAAGAAATGAACTAAAGAGGTGGTATAAAAAAAGCAGTTGCAAGGAAAATTCAAATTGCCATCTGTGCATTTCCTTTGCTAACAATATTGCCAACTTTTGTTTAACAAACAGATGAGCCCAATGTAAAATTACGAAGAGCAGACAGTAAATTTGACATATGCCTCAAATCATTTGATCAAATTTTATATACAAACCCAGAAGGAAGACAATTCAATTTTTATAGCATGCTGGTTTATTGGAAAGAATACCCCTGAAATGAATGTAGGATGATATAGATGTAAGGTGATGCAGACAAAGAAATAAGTGCCTGTTCTTTAGCAGAAAGCAAAGCCTTGGCAAGAAGGTTAACAAGAGTCTGAAGTTATGGAATATCTTACAGTGTTTGAAGAAAGTAAACGCTATTTGTATCAGTAGTCTCCTTTGCCTATGGCAAGGAATCCAAGGAATACATAATGACATGGTAACAGGAGCGTGTGCCTGTTCAGCATGGGAGATGCAGATTTGTCAGAACATGGTAGTTTCCCCTCAGCCAAATCCAGGTTCTCCCTTCAGGGTCTGCATCAGGTGTAGTCAGAAATTTACTGTCATTATAAGCCATGTCACCAGCTGCTTTCAAATATATTCTTTATCACGGGTATTAAATATGAAGTTGATTTTCTTTTTTTTTTTTTAAAAAAAAGGCACCGTTGAGGTGACTGCCAGAAGCAGAATAGCAGTGTAAAGACGAAGTACTTATAGGCCAGTTCCCTCTGCTGGGACTGAGCTGTAGCCACGCATGACTATTAGTTCTGCAGCACATCACATTTAAGCCCTCCAAATGTGTCTTCCAGTAGTGCAGCTGCCTGCACCTTCTGCTGCCTCCTGCCTAAAGGTACCACTTCCTCGCTACTGCTGCTTCAACCTGCCTGTTCTCTAACCTAGCTCTGCGAAGGCGTCCTTACAAAAACCCCATCATTCTTGCCCGTGTTTTATTTGCTGCTTTGCAGGCCTGGCTTAGAACGTGGCTGTAACAGCAGCCTTCAGCCATGGGCTGCAGTGGTCATCTGGGGGCAGAGGGAATATTTAAGCTGGGTCTCCTGGTGGTGTGGAACCACAGTCGTAACCAGCCCTGAATTTGGTGCTAATGTGTCTGCTGTACTCCTGTCTCAACCAGCTTTTAAAAAGCCAGATCAGTAATTTCTACATTGCACTGAACTGCACCACGTAGACTTACTCAGTAAGAGTGGCAGAAGCTTGCTGTGCTGTGTTTATGCCACCCACATATCCTACCACGGAAATTTAAGGACGCACCAAAAAGAACAGCAATGTGATACTCTGTGCACTAAAATCCTTATTAGAAAATGTGCTAGAATTATTATAAGGAGGGCTGATAACACTCCGAAGAAGCATTTGGCTGGAACTAAAGAAAGAGAATTTCAGCATCTTTGAAAAGATGCAAGATTTATTTCCTTTATTCAAAACCTCAGAAAGAATCCATGTCCTAATAAGTAAAAGAATCCATAAATGTGTGACTTGGTTTGCCTGCCTAGGTTGTTCCTCTTGAGCTTCACACTCTGGGTCAGATCCAGGGAAGGCATCAGAAGGAGGGCTTTCACAATTCAGTTTTTAGTTCCAATTTCAGATTGTAATTTAGATTTAAATATCACTCTATTTATTGCAGGTAAGCAAAGATTTAAGTTCTTGTTGAAACGTAAGGCTAATTTATTTGGTACACGTAACACAATAAGAGGAAAAAACGGTCCCAAAACAACCAAGACTTTTTTCTTCTTTATTTTACTAGCGCTGTTGCTGAGGCTAAAGGAATTGAGCCACTTGTAAAAACCTTGAATGCTCAGAGGGATGGAGCCATTGCTAATGCTGCTGCAGTGCTGACAAACATGGCCACGCAAGAACCCGTACGCCTAAGCATTCAGAGCCACGGGGCCATGAGTGCACTCACGGAGCCGCTGCGCTCAACCAGCAGCCAAGTGCAAAGCAGAGCAGCGCTCGTTGTGGCTGCCTTGGGTTGTGATGCTGATGCCAGAGCTGAGGTAAAACTTCTCTTCAAGGCCATGATTATTTATAACAGTTCTGAATCCTGAGGTTTGTATCAGACTTACCAAGCTTGCACAAATTCATGCTATACAGCTTCCAGTGAAGCTTCAGCCATGCCTATATCTTAATCTATGTTTACGAGCATTAAACATTAAGGTTTCTTTCAGCTGCAGCCGATGGCTGTATTTTGAAGATGAGAAGTTCTCTTTACTCTCCCTCGTGTTTTATTGCTGTCCGCTTTCAAGGCCCAAATGGCAATGCCTGACTTTGATTTATGAGATACTGGATGCGCGTGGAGTAAATGTAATACAAACAAAATTCAAAATATAATTAATCCTTTGATCAGCATCATCCAGCAAGTTGAACTTTTCACTGTTTATCAATGGTCATATTATTTTCTTTTCATAAATAAGGATGGTGCTGTGTGCATTCATAGATCATAAGCTAGAGATTTCTCAAGGGTCAAAGCTGTTAATTAGGACATGAATAAGGGGCATAGATAATCAATCTACCTCTTTCACTGTTCTTAAAATGTTTTTCTCTTCAGAAATCCAAATGAGCAATATTTCCTCCAGCATGTATAGGAAAGATACTGTAGCACGCAAGAGAATAGGATGTTAATAAGATTGTCATGCATACAATACAATACAAATTCAAATATTTTGTGATGTAAATTAGTTGCTAGGAGGCAGCAGAATGCAGAACAGAGCTGGATAACTCTCCATGGCAGTCTTGGGTTGCACGGTCTTTTCAGTTTCTACACCTCAATCTAAAAACTGAAAAGCAAGCTAGAGCCAGAAGAGATGTGTGTCTTGAACCACTCTGAAGCACTCTTCAGCTCCAACATGCACAAAGTTCACAGAAGCAGAGAATCCCCATAAATGTGTTTCTGCCAGCCCAACCTTGCTTGTCCACAAGGCTTGAGTGCTTTGGATGGAGAATTTCATAGGCTCTTCTTGCTGGTGTGGAATAGATGAGTTGTGTCAGCAGCAATGTCTTCTTGTTTTTATAGTTAAGAAATGCAGGTGGACTGGGACCACTTGTTGAACTGCTGCATTCCAAAAACGAAGAAGTCAGAAGAAATGCCTGTTGGGCTGTTATGGTCTGTGCAAGTGATGAACTCACCGCTGTTGAACTGTGCAGGCTAGGGTGAGTAGAAATAGTATCAAGGGGCAGAGGAAAGATTTTAACGAGAGAACTCTATAAAGTTGATCTTTATGTATTTATAACAGAACAACAAAGTTAAGCTTTGCTTTTTGGTAAGCAGAAACTACTTTTGTACTACCGATGTTACAGTTGAAATGGCACTGATTTAAAGTAACAGAAATCTTAAGGAAAGGTATGAATCTGAAGAAAGAACTGTCTGGAATTATAAAAATGTTTATTGTTCCTGTGACTGGATTAGGCTTTATATCACAGATGTGCTTATATAGGGATTACAAGAGCCATATATATTGAAATTGAAATTAAGGTTTCAGGCTAAGTTCAACGCGCAGCAAATTGTTTATGTCTGGCTATCTGCTGGCTTTCTGAACTGTCATGTAAAAGAGAATCTGTTATATTCCTTCTTAGAAACTCCAAGTTCCATATATTAATATGTGAATTAGAAAGGCTGTTTTAGCTGAAAGAGTTATGTCACAGGTCTCTTATACGGGGTGACTCTTTTATTGTTAGAGTAAAATAGATGTAATTGCCCTGCTCCCTCTGCTGGACACTCCTTCGGTTACTGCACAGATCCTTGCAACCCATCCATCAGGGAACTCTGCATTCACCTTAAAAATGTAGGTCTGGAGGGGACCTCAAAGGGGATGCTCTGTCAGGTGCACTGACATATTTTTGCTTGTTCAGTGTGATTGTAAATACCAATTGTGAAGGGGTTTCACAACTTCCTGAGGTAACCTATTTGGGTGCTGAAGTATCCCTGCAATTAGAAGGGTTTTTCAAATTCTGAATGTCCCTTGCAGTAATTCCATCCAATTGCATCTTGTCCTAATTTCGGCGGGATTGAATAACCACCTTTTTATAGCAGTTTGTTTGCTTTTTTAACTTACTGAATTTTCTCATGTTCCATGGCCCTTTCTCAATTTCCTTTCATGACAAAGTAAAAACATTGAACACTGTTTTGAAATCTGGTATCATTTTGTCACACATCTCTGAATTTCCCTCATTTATTTATGCCATGTTGATGTGCTGTCTCCTGGTCTGGATGAGGTACTTCAGTTGAGGTCATACCACCATCAAATAAAACTCAGTAATTATTTTCCCTATCTTGCATAGAGCACTGTTCTTATTTAATCCTTTATTTGTGACAGTATTGGAGTAGGACTCTAATTTATGTGTCCTTCCAGTCTGACAGCATATTATTGATAATAATACATTAAGCATAGTTTTTCAACCAGTCAGGCACTACTTCATGTTATTTTCATATAGATCATATTTCCCTGACTTGCTCATGAGTATTCAAATAGGAATATCCGAAAAGACTTATTAAAGTCAAAACATATCTCAAAGTCAAGACATATCTTGCATCTATGTCTTGTGCCCATACATGAAGTCAGTTACCCTATCACAGAAAGGATTAGATTGGCTTTACATGACTTGTTCTTGACAAACACATAATGGCTATTTCTTAACACCTTATCTCTTGCATGCTTGCAAACTGATTATTTAATAATTTGATATGGTGTCCTCTGGAGACTGAAATTTGGCTGAATGATCTCCATCATTTCCTTGGTCTTCCTTTTTAAATCTAGGTAGTGTCTTTGCCCTTCTCCATCTTCTGGCTCCTAGCCTGTCCTCCCTAAATCTTCAAAGATAATTATAAAGAGCTCAGAGCTTGCTTTTGCTGTTTCATAGTGTACTATGGGGTAAGTCTTCTCCTGCATTACTAACTTGGTCTTCTCAAGCTTACTCTAGACATGCTAAGCCCACTGTTTTTACTTCCTTGCTGATATTGCTGCTAGGCATCTGCTTGTAACCATTATATCAAAACTGAAGCAAAAAAGGCAGCAGGCACTTCAATCTTTTCTGTGCCATCTGTTATGAGTTTTCTTCCCACATTGAGTAATAGGCCTACATTTTCCTCTCTGACTCGTAGCATATCAACCATTTATTTTTGTTTCGGGTCCCTGAATAGTTGTATCTCAATTTGCCTGCGGGTTTTTTGATTTTGCACCTTAGTTTTTCTTCCTGTCCAAAGTGTCCATGTTTCCATTTCTGCATGAGTCCTTTTTTGGTTTTCAGATTGTCACAGAATTTTTGGTGCTTCTGTGTTTGTCCCTTTTTGTCTTCACTTTCCTCCACATGAGGCTAATGTGCCAATGTGCCTCTAACGTCCTGTCTTAGACATTGCTGTACTCGTTAGACTTTCCTTTACTCATTTTCCCCTTGAAAATTCTTCCCTGCATTATCTTACTAGCTGATTGCCTGATCTTATTGAAATTTGTTTTATAACAAATAGCCTTGATGGCTGTTCCATGGTTTTCTCCCAGTGCTTTCTTCTAAAATAGAAGGTTGTCACTTGCCTTGTCCGCAAAACTTATCTCTGGATTTCTTCTGACATACCTTCAGAAGTCTGCCTTGTAAAACATCCCCAGCTGAGGCTGCCTGTGTAGTTCAGAGAGAGAAATGGGCAGTCTAAATGTGGAGTTCATTTTACATTAAATTTATTCTTTTGGATATGAAGAATGTCTGCGTATGCATATAGGCACACGCATATAAGTTTGAGTAAGTGTGCACTCGTGAATATATCTCCCTCCTTTCTTCCATTTTCTTCCTAAATATTTCCAAAACTACACTATGTTATTTTCTCCTGATTCAGCTTCCTTTACCTTCCTAGTGAGCTTTCCCTAAGTTTCTCAGGTCAGAAGCTGTCAGTCTATGGGTTTCAGCACCAAGGAATGAATCCCTGTCCTCCAGCATCCCCCCGTGATTATTTGTTTCTATTTCCATGCTGCAAAAGCACTGCCAGCCTGGTTGTGCTGACATAACTGCTTGTGCTCACATGCTAAACTGAGTTCAGCACATCTCTGCCTACTTCCCCTTCCCCAGGCACAGGAACAGCCCAAAACCAGGATTCACTCCTTGGGTAATACTGAAATGGAATTTGCCAATTGCATTACAAGCTGGAGAGAGAGGTTCCCTGAACCGTATTGTATGGTCAGCTCTGAATATTACTTGTTTTACTCTGCTTTGACTTTTTTTTTTTTTTTTTTTTTTTTTTTTTCCAGTTCTTTGTGGTACCCAGCATCTTTCCAATAAAAGGTTGTGACATCCTGTCAGCATTTCTTTATGTAACTGTTTAACTGCCAAAAGGAATCCATTTTGATTTTGGGCACCACAAGGCATTTTCCTCCTCTAGAGAAAGAATTCAGTGTAGTATAGCCAGCTCCTTGCTGGCCCAGAGGGCACCAGGCTAGCAGTTGGAAATGAATCTGTACCTTAGCCTTAGTAATGCTGAAAACTAACTCAGGACTGTGTAATAGCAATTAATTGTCACTTAATGATGAGTTATTGTATTTTGTTTAACAGTGCTCTAGACATCCTAGAAGAAATTAATCTGTCAACAGGGCGCAAAAATAACTTTAGTGAAGCTGCTTTGGAAAAGCTACTTGATAACAACCTTTCCCAAAAGTACAGCCAGATGGGTTATTTATCATCAAGTAATATCATTACTGATGGATTCTATGATTATGGTCAGGTAAGCTACTTTAAATTGCTCTACTTAGAAAGAATAAAATTGTCCTCTCAATTTAGCAAAAGTAAGAGGACTGTAGCAGATGCCAGAGTCGGCTACCTAAAATACCTTGGTGTGTATTCTTGTCCTGCAGGTTTCCAGCTTTTATACTAATTTATTTCGATTATCTTTCCTCATGGGTGAAATCTCATCATCTTCATGCTATTCGCCAGCTGCAATCTTCTTCCAATACTGTGTAAGCTGTTGAGCCTCTAGTTCCTTTCCAGAGCCTTTCTCAGACCTTAGTTCTTCTGGTCTCTTTCACTGCAGTATACTTAATACTAACCTGACACTGAATGACCCTGTAGACTTTTTGTTTATTTATTTTTACATAGAGAAGGGTTCATATTTTCACCTTGGTCATGACCCTTTCTTTCACAAAGCACTGTTTATATATAAAGACTGACCCCACTCTGTATCCCCAATTACTGCTCTGTTCAGTTTAAATCAAAGAAATACTTTTCAAAATGCCCAGATGAATTAGAAATACTATTCTTATTGAAAAATCAGTGAAAGGCATGCTTCTAAAGCATTTGGTTGCTTTTGAAAATTCTATCGTAAATTGTAAAATCTTTGGAGACAGGAATATTTCCTTATCCTAGATTTTACAATGGCATAATGACAATAATTGCAAGTTAAATTACAAGTTAGCAATCTTTTTAAAGAAAATTGATGAAGTAAATGTGAATATGGAAGAAACTGATGGCATTTATTTTGAACAGCTTTTATAAGTTCTCGTGTAAGTAGTCTGTTAAAGATTGACTCTTTGGATATCTTTTTAAAATATATTTTATCTTCATCATTAACTGAGCAGAATGCCTTACCTTTTATTTTAATTTTCTTGTAGATAAAACCTGGAATTAAACTTTTATCTTTGGAGGAACTGAGTATGCAAGAACTTACTGACCGTAGGGCCATAATCTTCATTAATGCTAAACCACAAGAAGAGTAAGTCATGTTTGATCTACCAACATTCATTTCAATATCTCGTTTTTCTATCATTTCCACTGTTTCCAGTATGAAACTACTACATAGTTGGTATTGTGAGAGATCTGTTTTAATCTTAGCACTGTACTACATGTCCTAAAAGACAAAAGATTTGTATTTTATAAAATAAGGTTTTAGAAAATAACTTTTCTTCCCTCTAGATAGAAAAGATTCATTCACTTGAGTTGGTCTATTTTTTGTTAGAAAACTTAGCCATGAAGACTCATTCATTTAACACCCTTTGATTTCTGATGATGGGACACCAGTTATTTCATTAGTTATAACAAAGCTTGTCATCTGCTGTAATAATTATATCATTGAAGCTGAATGTCAACAAGCAGAAATGAAATCTATGATTTAATGGTCTTGTACAGACAAATGCATGGAATTTTAAGCACAATGTCCCAAGAGGCCGCACAAAGCTTACAGGCTTGATAGAGAACCTATGTCTATTCCTTCTATGTTTAAGTTGAAGCCAGCCTAACAAATCTTCTTAGATTTGAATGCAGGAAGTTGGTTTTGAGCTTGTTTAACTGGGAGTCATTTCCTATAAACAGTCTCAGAGATCAAAGAATGCTCTACCAGTATTTTGCAAGTCCAAAATCATCTTCTCTGTCAACACATCACATATTTGGTTTACAGTATCATTAGCTTTCCTTTTAAGCTTGTATATGACACCATAAAGATGTCTGAGAATATCTATGACAAATTAACCTTCCATGCTCTTTGCTGATCCCTAAGCTTGTCTTTAACTATCAGGTTTTCTTTCTTTGACTTGATACAGTTTATTACTTCTGTACCTTGGCAGCAATCTTACTATCCAGTTACATTTGTGTCCATCATTGGTATCCCAGACTTCATTTCTGATCCTGAATCAATATCAGGTTTATTAGTTGCTATGTTATTCCTTCCAGTTATATATTTCTTATGAATATATTTACTGTCCTTTCAAATCAGAGCTCTATTTTCATAGCTTAAAGTGCTATACAGTCTCTACAAATAATATGCAAAAACACCTTGCTCCATTTCAGTGTCCTTGCAGTAGAGGAAAACCCACAAAATTCATCTTATGAACTGACTACCTTGTCACCTTCTGTTTCAAGAAAAAGCAGTAGAGAAAAATCAAGGTATGCTCCTAAGATTTACTAGTTGTCAATGTTCTAGTATTGTACTACCATTGGAAATAGAATTGAAATAGAATAGAATCTGATTGAAAATAGTGATAAACAGTTTCCTAACAGAGTACAATAGCTCAAATACGATGTTAAATATGTTTTTAGAGTCTTTCTTTCACATCCTAATTGCACTAATCTTCCTTTGTCTATCTTAGTAGTTATTTCTCCTCCCCATACTGTATTAGAACATCTCCCAGTTATTTGGCTGTTTTTTTTTCCTTTCAATATCCTTAGGAGACAGTGAAATGCAATTATGTTACAGCTTGACAGCCAGGACACAGGGAAACGAGGGTAGTTCTTTCTCAATTTAGAACCTACACCTACAAAAAGTTCCTATACTGCCTACATCCAACTTTATTTCTAGATAAAACGTCTTCCAGTGAAATTCCACGGTTGACTAAAAGCAGAAAAGGATGTGTTCAATACTGTCTCAGTTTTGACAGCAGCGAGGCTAAAAATGCCTCGCAGTTGCAAAGCTCCCTCCGATCCATACAATTCAGTAGGTACAGTCCTAGCAGGCCTTTTTGTGGGACTGATCTGGTGGGCATGTCTGCTCGTACCAAATAGGTCCAAATCTCTAATGTCGTGGTAAATTTAATTTCCTTCCTGTACAGAGGACTTGAGCCTACCCCTCCCACCTGCACATACTTGATTGTAGGGTACTTGGGGTTTAGCAGTCTTACTCTGTTACGTTGTAGCTTCACTAATGATGAAGCATAATGAACAGAGCTTTCTACTTCAGCTGTTCAAGCATTTATCTGACAGAGCTGAGACCAAAGTTCTAGTCTCAGTCTTAATGACTTTTAATATAAAATACTTAACCCTGACCTTGTTCCTGTGGAGAAGAAAACTGAACCATGGTCTTCCAGCTGAAACCGGTGAACTCTATGTAAAACAGCAGCACAGTCACCATTGGTTCCTTTCAGAGAAGGCAGGAGTACATACCTAATTCCAGAGGATTGTTAAGGATAGCAAAACCAGTCCAATACAGCCTCCTTGCAAACAAGGGGATGGTATCTAATCCTTGATAGTAATGTGATGCAGCCTACAACTCTACTCAGCTTTCCTGTTAGCTCACTTAGGGAGCCAACCATGCATCATGCTGGTTTCTGTGGGACCCGGTCCTGACTTCCAAATTCTCCTTGTTTTGTGGTACAGGGGTTCTTGGCTATACCTCAGGGCTGTGAATTCTAGTGTGTGATGGCATTACAGAATGCTGTCTGCTGCAGGGTTTGAATAAAGAGTGTCTGTCATAGGAATTGAGGTATTTGCAATTTTCAGCTTGAAGCTCATCCATGAACCATGATATGCTACTGTCTATACAGACTTTAATTGAGATAATTATTGATTTCTTACACTGCTTATATATTTCTGTGTATGTATGTATCTGTGTGTGCTTGAGAGATGAAATCTGCAGTAAGAAAGATGAGAGAAAATGGGAACTGACCTTGCTTTGTGTTCTTAATAGCTTAATGGTATCTCCACTAGAGGAAAAGCAGGAGCCACCTGGAAGGAGATCTTCGTACAGCAAAGGCAGCAGTAGAGAAAAAGGCTTAAGGTATTACATTCTGAATTGTGTGTGTACAGGTTCATTTAGAACTGCAATACAAATTTTTGACAGGTAATAGCTACTGAAGGTGAAGAGTTGAGCTTCTGACTTTGAACGAGGATCCAAACTGTGAGATTAACCTAGCCAAAAGTTATTGAGCTACAGGACAGACGTTTACATTTGGCTAGTTATTTGTGCTGCAAGCACTTCTGGAATTCAGTTTAAAAAATTTCATATTAAATACCTGAAATGAGTCACATTGTGGAAGGTTCCTTTTTCAGGATGCAAAAGAATAAATTCTGCATCTTGAGTGTCTAACTGGGCCTATTTTAATTTCTCATTCAGAAGGTCCTCCTGATGCTCAGCATGTTTTGGCCATGACACACTAAGCATGTGCCAGTTTACTTAAATACAGCAGGAGAGATGGGACATGCCAAGCCAATGCTATTTGCTGTGCACTTGTGGAGGATTTCTTCATTTCAGAAGATGCTCTAGAGACTTAGACCGTTTTGCATAGTTTCAAAGTACGGAGCTTAGAGACCTGTTCTGACAAGATCATGTGCTTGTTTATTATTGTGTAAGGTGAGGATACCCTTAGACAGTTGCTTTTTAATGTAATTTATGTCAATTACACAATAAGTGACTGCACTGTTCGTGAACATAACAGTTCCAGAAAGCAAGAAAAAAAAAAAAAAGGAGAAAACAAATGCCTGGCTCCATTTCCCCATAGTAAACTTGCAGGGATACAAAGCCTTCTTTCTTCAAGTATGAAATAATTGCTTTTGAATGTCATGATCAAGTTGTGTGATTTATAACCCCATTGTCATTCATTTTGAATCCATAATTCATACACCATTATTACTATTAATTTGTGAGATATATGGGAGTTACTTGAAGGTCAATAGCTGACTCCAAGTCTCAAACATGCTTAGACTTTTTTCTAGATATTTTTTTCCTTTGATCATACATTTCTGTTCATCATTATTTTGCAAAGTACCACTGAACACAGTTTAAAACCATTGTTTTTGAAAAGTGATACTAGTTTATATAAACTGTGGTTGAAAGCTAAGAGAAAGGAGAGTTATAATTGTCTGCTGGAAGCATTTGAATTAGATGTAGAGGAAGTGCCGAGCTGATAATTTGACATATATTTGCATAGACAGATAGCAAAATTTTTGATCAAACAGTTGTGTATCTGATATACACAATGACTGGACTAAAATGTTATCTTTAATGTAGACTGATATATGTGTATTTCTTCCATGCTTCGTTCTTGTAGAGCATTTAAGGAAATATTTTCCAATGCTCATTTACTCCTTTTTGAAAGACAGAAAAGAGCAAAATCATGCAAAAAATGAAAGAAAATAGGTGTCATGGCTGTCTTTTGGTGGTAGGATGGTCCTCACACGGGTTCTCTGGTGTCTCAGGACATTTGTACTGAACTTACAGTAGGAATCCTAAGAGCTTGGAGACTATTAATTGCCATTAGTTCTCCTTTTCTATGCTCTGCATTTGCAAAGAGTGCAATCACTTAGCAGTGAAGTTTCATGGGGAAGATAAAATACTGGGTCTACAAAAAGGAAGAGAAGGGGAGAAAGGGAGGAGATGGTCAAGGAACAAGAATTATACTATCTATAGAAGTCTGTTATTTTGAAAACTTGCTAAATCAGACATCAGAGAGGTGTGAGTAGTTCATTTTGTTGTTGTTTTTAACAGGTTATTCTCAAGCATTATGCCTAACTCTCTAAGTGGGCAAGTAGGTAGTGGTTTAATCTGCCATTATAAGGTTCCCTAGCTATAGTTAGATAGAGTCAAAATAGATAAGGAAAACAGTTTGTCTGCTTTTTAAAGTGTAAGTGTAATTAATAACCAGAACAGTTTATTTAAGAGGATGGTGGATTTTCTATAATTTGAAGATTAAATCTTAATTGGTTGTCCTTCTAAAAAATGTGCTTCATGAAATCTATGAAAAGGGTTTTTTTGTGAATATGATGAATCTCAATAGGTAAAAGAAAAGTTTGAAAAGTATTCTGAAGACAAATTGCTTGAATTAGACTACTGATAATGGTATATGCCTTTTTGCTTTGTACAAAACCTTCTTAAGAGTGCTGTTCATTGTAAAAAAAAATAAGAATAATTTCAAGACCATAAAATAATGATATTGTGCCCTCAAGCATACTACTTTTCTTTTCCTTCCAAGAATACTGGAAATATTCTGGATTTTTTTTTTCTTTAAAAAAGCCAGTCCCATTAAAGAAATGGAAGAAATTTTGTCAGATTTCCCAGTAGAATTACTCAAGACCCATGTTGAAAAAATACATGATGCTTACAAAACCACAAGTTCTACATGTTCCCAGAAATGAAAAATCCTAAGCTGTCTGATTGTATAGATCTTAATGATACTGCTGGTACGATTCTGATTTTGTAGTTGCTATGAAAGTTGTGAAATGCACAGTATTTTATCTAAGCAAAACAAGCATTTAATTTATATTTCTGCTATTTGGTTATGGTACCTGCTCAGGATTTGGACTTCAGAGATTACAGTACTCTAAATAAATGTACATTGTTTTCTATATAAGAAAAGGGAAGGGGAAAAAAGAAGAGGAAAAAATTATAGACATTACTCAGATTATATCCAAAGTCCAGGATGAAATAAATCAAGAAAATGCACAATGGCAGCCACCACCTGACTTCATTTTACTGGATTATATTAATGATGCTTCTAAAACAATCCTACCACTCTCTACTACACGGGAACAAGTTGTGGCTCTTGCACAGTGAGTACCAAATTATATTTCCATAAGTAATGCTGATAAGTTCATTTGGGAAAATCCTAGTTTTCTCATTTTTTCAAGTTTATTTTCCCATCTTTACTTGGAATCCAGATCAGCTTTGGCCCAGAGTTATTAGAGAGCTTGATTCATGAACTAAGTCCACTTCCATGCCTCCTCACATTCCAATCGGACTGTGGTAATTAATGCTTTCCCCCCACTCCCTGAATTTTAAAGCAAAGAACTAGAAGGAAGCAAGTAAAGCCATTCTTTTGTCACTGCTACTTGGGCATGGCCCAGCCCAAACAGGAGTGCCGTGAGCATTTCTATTGACTCCAGTCAGTTTTGGATGAGGACTGAAAAACTGACTGAAATGCAAAAATTCAGTGCTCTGCAGGAGAAAGTCCAGATTCCCAGGAGATGTCCTTTTAGTTCCTGCACCTGGAACTTTGTACAGTTTGCATTTACTTTTAGTCAGCCATATGATTGTCAGGTGTTGAGAGGCCTTTGTGACCTCTGCCTGGACCTTCCCCAGACAGCTCTTTTCCTCTCCATTTCTTCCTTCTTATACCTTCACAGGCACTTCCCGGCAGCACATGTAGGCCTTCCCAGTAGCCGAGACAGTACAGCAGCCGTTCACATCTGGGGAATGTGCCTGCCTCGCTGTAGCCCGTGGTGGGGAGAGGCTGGAGGGCCTGGCCCTCCTGGGGCTTGGGCCCAGCTGGGGCCTGTGACAAAACTCCCTTGTTTGTTTTTTGTTTGTTTTTCTGTAGACCCAAAAGCACAAGACATTTTTTAATGTAGTTTTTAGGTGCTGTTGTAATTAAGATCCTGATGGTTAAACAGCATCACAACATTGCATTGATGTGTGTACAGACCGTTGTTATCAATGTGTGATTCATTAGTTACCCAGACTGCTCAGCCTGGGCACCAATCACTGTCATCTCCAAGCAGCGTGGCTGCTTTCATCTTCTCCTTAGTTTAACCTTTACTATCTTGCCAGTCTCCTGGCTGCCTCCTGAATCTGGAGAGTTTGTCATCAGATCCCGCTGAGTCTCACAAAATTTGTTTCTTCTACTAACCTTCATTTTTAATGAAGTGGTCTGCTATGATATGAGGAATGACTTTTCCATTGATTGCAAAATTTGACAAGACAGGTATTCATCCTTAACTATCCAGCTGTGTATAAATTACACTGCCTTCCTCAAGGTGGAATCCGTAAAATACTTTCAAATCCACTCTTCACACACACTAATGAAATATTTGCAAATACACAACCCAGTGAAAAAATAATCAGGAACTGAAGCAGTATATTTTCCGTGAGGATTTTTATACGCATGTTGCATTTTCAGTGGCTGCCTGGGTGGCGTGTGCTGAATGGGAAGGGCAGGAGGAGGCAGCTGATGAGCCCCGGCAGCTTTGGCTGGGTCGCTGCTGTGCTTGCTGGGAGGGAGTCAGTGTGGATTAGGGGACACACTGTGGTGCTGGCTGTGTCCTTTTAAACAAACACAGTACATCGCTGTGCACGCATGGGAGTGGTGTGCATGCAGGCTCAGGAAGCTTTGCTCCTTTTATTGAGGGCTGGCTGCAGGCACGAGCAGCGCAAATGAGTGCTTGGAGAGCCCCTTGCATCCTCAGTCTCACCCAGTAATTCCCAGCTTCAGGATACCACATCCACTCTGCTCAGCGATAACTCTGTGCCCATGCTGTTGGTACCGGCACCTCTCTAGGCCCTAGATTTTCAGAAATAAGGCCCCTGGTAGTGCCTCACATTTACTGAAGCCAGAATCTGCTCACAGAGAATTTATAATAGAGATGTGGTGGTGCAAGTTTTCTCCCAGTCTGAGGCAGTGGCTTGTGATTCTCGTATCAGCTCTGCAACACCCTGTCTGGAGTTGCAACCCTCAATAGCATCTGTACCTTTGACTGGGAACTCTGTGAGGAACAAAGTTCTTTACAGACAGAGGCTGTGCAGGAGGAGTTGAAGGTGTGTGTAAGAGGAGCTAGGGGCTTACAAACTGAGGGTTGATCCTATCTGTGCAGTCACCCCAAAGGCACAGTTTGGGCAGTGTTTGCACAGATTGTGGATTCTGCTCTTCTCTTTCTTTGATGGAGCTATTCTCTTTTATGGATAAAGACAGCCCCCTGCCCCCAGATGTTGGCTTTGATGTAAGAAAACACATGTAGAGCTTGAAGTACACCTTCTGGATATCATTGCTTTCCTGTGTTGGGATCATTACCTATGGCTTTATTTCTGTGATATTTATTCTCATGTCTTTATTATTACTTCATATGAATGCTAGGGCTAAGGATTGTAATATATAGCTCACATAATTCAGTAGCTGTGAAGATGAACATTAGCTTCTGAACCACTTCCTCAGTAATTTCACTTTTATTGATGATTTTCTCTGTGTAGTTGGTTCCTACATTAGACATCTCCAGAATTGCTGCTGGCAGCTGCTGCGCCTTGGCTTAGGTCTGTGACAAATGTGAATGACCTGAGTTAGGTTTATCTGGATTTAATAGTGAACATATGTAAAATACCAGCTACTGAATAAAACAATTCAAGCACACGTAGAGACAGTATTAAAGTTTTATATATCATTGTCTTACTGCTTCTGTACCTTTAATTTTGCTGATGCATTTTTGTAATAAATTTAAGAGGCATTATAGATTTAATTGTTGTAAATTTGTTGCAGGTTTGTTGCAGACAAGATGGGTGGTGCAATTGAAAAAGAAAAACTACATGACTTCAGCTGGGAGCTTCATATAAGTGAAATAGAATATGAACTGAAATCCAATGTTGTGTCTATTGGGAAAGTTAAAAAAGGAACATTTTACCACAGGGCTTTACTTTTCAAGGTACATTAACATTTATTTTACAACATAGAGTTATTTCTGCTAAATGTATATTATAAACTAAAGTATATTTGCATCAGTATAATATAATATTTATATTAATGTAAAATCTTGTGTATATATTTAAGTCATTTTTTACTGGCAAAGTTGATTTCCCAGAGAATGAAAGCCAGCATCGCTTCATTCTGTAAACATTCTTGTTGTCATTAAATTGTCTTAAGTGATATCAGCAGAATACTTGATAAATGGCAAAAAGCCAAGTTATTTGAATGGTAGTCAAAACATTTTACATTTTCTGTAAACTGTAAAATATTGAATTATGCAGTTTTCCGATTTTTTTTTCCATGCTGTAAATGTAAGCTTCTTGGGACAATTTCTATTCAGTATCCGTCCAGTATTCTGTGACAGACTGTAACAGCTTTTATGCTCTAGTTTCGTGGACAGGGAAGCTTCATTTCTTCATCTGACTTCATGTAAGCGTGCTTATCTGTCCCATCCTCCTTCCCTGGCCGTTGGTTAGCTGGACTTTACTCCTTTTTGAATGGAAAGGAGAAGAGAAGCAAAGGCCTGGGATACTAAGCCTAGGAGGAAGGGTACAATCTGAAATCTATGGTGTACACGGGGAAAGAACATTCCTGATGTATTTTGTAGAGGTCTGAGGGAATAAATTAATTGTGCTGAAGCAGCACTGGTGTTTTCTTACCCTCCACTGTTCTCTGACTGTGATGTTTACAAAGAAACCTTTTTAGGGACAGATCATCTCTCTTGACACACTAGTCTTAGCACAGGATATCTGTGTCCATTTGTAAAAATTTAAAAATCTTTCAGGATTTCATTTCTTCACAGTGGATGCATTCTGAGAAAGCATTTTTGTAGCTGGAAGCCCTCACAGCACTGTCGGGGATGGTACAGCATCAAGGCAGTGCAGGTGTCCCATCAAGTCAGCACTTGCCTCACATTTCCTTGATTTGCATGTTCATGGGGCTGAAAAGCTAGAAGTGTGCTTCAAGGAGAAGCAGCAATCCTAAGCTTACACTGATAAAAATGTTACATTTTTACACTTAATTGTTTGCACTGAGTGTATGTGTGCAAGGAACCTACACCTCATTGCTTGTGTAGACAGTTCTTCAGAATGTTGTGCAGAACTGAGTCTTTCAGATAGAAGAATATGTTGTGGGGACTATGGCTACTGCACTTCATTTGAGATCTGAAGGACTGCCTGATAGCTTTCCTGGTGTCAGAAAAGAGTAAAAATATATATTTTTTATGTTGTGCACAGAATATGGTAGAAATAGTATTTATAAGCCTGCACTGTCTAAGCAGAACCAACATTAAAGGTCTGTAGTTCAGAACACCTTAGAGATTTACACAGTCTGTATCAAGAAAGCTCTTAGCCTTTGAAGTATTTCTTTTATTTTTAAGCATCACTTGCTGTATACTGCGCAAGCTAAGTGTGATTAACACCTTTTTCTTTCCTTTTTAGGTGATAGCAGACAGAATTGGCATTGGCTGTAGTTTAGTTCGTGGCGAGTATAACAGAGCTTGGAATGAAGTTAAATTGGTTGATGACTCTCCACAAGGAGTAACTGGGCTTCTGCTTCCTCCTCAAGAGTATATTGTAGATCTAATGTTTCAGCCAGGCTTTTTGATGAAACAGGGAAGTGCAGAGGCAGATCAGTACAAACTTATTTAATCATCCCCAAATTTTCTCCAAAATAAACATTTTAAAGATGATTGCGATGTTATTACTTAGGAAACAAAAGGGGCTTGCCATCCAGTTATCAAAAAGGAGCATATATGTCTACAGTCGTTTGCTGAAAGATGTTCTTTGTTTCTGAGAACTCACTTCAGATATCTGCATCTGGTATATTGTCCTAAGCATTGAATTAAACATACTTTACATAGCCAACCTCAATTCTTAGATATTTGTGGGGACTTGGGTGTATGACTGAGGTGGTACTATTTTAAGACTAAATTGTAAAACTATAGATTAAAAATCAGTAGATCAAGAATATTTGATATGTGTTAACACTGTACTCCTTATTAAATAGGTTTAAATTATTTCCAAACTATATTCTTTTTGTTTGTTTGTTTCTTACATTCCTTCAACCCCCATGCACAATTACAGGAATTATGTGTTCATGAAGCAAGAAAATGTGATGTCTGGTGAAATAACAAGTCATCTAAAAACAGTTGCACATTTTTTTGTGTGTGAAATAACCCAAGAACTGAGAATTAGAAGAATTAGCATAACAGTGTACTTTCAACCTCTGAAGAGGCTGAAATATAAATGCCCCATTTATAATACTTGGAACTTGCCAGAGTTAATAATTATGGATAGAAACATACTCTGGATGAACATGAATACTATTTGTCCTGACACAGAGAAGACAGATGACTGATAAGTTACTGCATTCAATCTCCCCTTAAATTCTTCATTTTTCACTTGAAGATAAAATGGACTATGAGGAGGGAGCAGTTCTGGGTGGAGAATTTGTATTTCTAACAGCCTTGGGTAACGTGGTGTTGCCAAAGTGTAACGGTGCACGTAACAGGGGTAAAACACTGCTTAGAACACTCCAGTAAACACTTTCTGGTGAAGTAGTTAGGAATGTACTGGAGTATTTAAGGGAGCATCGTTCAAATGAGTTTACTTGATTGTAGAAAACTGACAAAAAGCCCTGTACAAAACTTATGCCAATGCAGACAATATTGTGCAAAACTGAATTTCAGACAAGAATGACAATGAGGCATTTACTTCCTGACCATCAAAAAAAAAAAAAGAAAAAAAAAGAAAAAAAAAAGATAATTTTGCAGTCTGTGTTTGTTTAGGTTTTTGATGTTTGTGTAAGGCCAGTCACTTTTATAGTCTATTTTGGTTTAAGGAGCTTCATATCTGTCATATTCGATACTGTTTATGAGTATGATGCCACAATACTCCCTCCATTCTCCATTGACAAGCAGCATAATTTTTGGTAGCCTTTCAGCCTTTGGGGGAAAAAAAATCTTTTTGTTGTAAATTCACATTTATGTTATGTACAATTTTTACCTTGTGTTCAGCAGTAATGCAGAAATCAGAATGAAAGAACTCTGGAAACAAAACATAGAATATACTAGCAGAGCCGAGTGGAAGGTGAGGGTGTGTGCCATTGCTATTGTGCTGGCAGGAGACTGATGAAAAGTGATACACTCTCACTGACAGACATGATTGGATATAGAAACCTGCAACTTTGAGAGTGCAATAAATGGCAGAGAATTAATTTCCTATTACCTATCATTTTGTATAGATTTCCTACATTAGAATTTCATTATTATGTATTGGAACTATAGCGTTAAATTGCAACGTTTTCTTTGTTTGAGAAGGTCTTGAAAAACAAAGCAATTTCAGTTGTTTCTAATAAAAATCAATTTAAAAAGTAAGTTATTCAAAATAACTGTGAAACATCCATTCTAGACACATAAGCTTACTTTATGTAAAATGGTTAGCTAGGGAAATGAAAAGAATACTGCACAACCTTGTATGCTGCAGACTTTGATCCAAAAATATCGGATGGGGGTAGTTTTATGCTTTGCACAGTTTTTAGCTTTGTATTATCTGAGTTTCTGTCACTTCATTTCTGACTTGGGTGTCAGAAATGAGATCTAGGTAGAAAGTAAACATTTAAATCCCCAAAATTGTTATTTTGAAAAACTGGAGTTCAGTTGTCACGTAAATCAACAGATGCCACACTTTTTTATTCGATGCCTCTCAGAGACCTGTAGTATACCCACACTCTAGTCAAGAATTCCCCCAGCCTTGACAAAAGCAGTCCGTCTTACACTCATTCCAGAGCTGAATCAGACAATAAAATGTTCAAAAGTTTTTGCATTGCTCAGTGGGGTAAATATTCCCAGAACATGCCCAGAGCACACTATTTGGCTTGGGCCATGCATAAGTGGAGTGATGGCCCAACTTATTTTAAGGAGCAGATGGGGAAGGACCTCATATTTCCTTCTGCGTAACAGTTCAGGAGGCAGATGGGTCACTCAGGAAATGGAAGGAGTCAGGCTTGATGCCCTCCTAAGGATGAGCAAAACAGTCTGCAGGTTAGCCAGGTTATATTCTAGCCACTGCTTTGTGTAATAGTAGTAGTAGTGTATATTTTTATTACTATTAATATTATTAATTATTATATTAATAAATTATTAGTGTACACATATATATATTCTTTATCTCTCTTGTTGAAGCTCTGCTATCATAGAAAATAATGCAGGATTAATAGAATAATAGACTATATAGACTTATAGAGCTTATGTGGCAAGGGTTTGGTAGCAGGGGCTGCAGGGGTGGCCTCTGTGAGCAGAGCCCAGCAGCTGTCCCATATCAGATCAGAGCCAGCTCTAGACAGCTTCAAAAAGGACCCATCGCTGCCCAGAGCCGAGCCAGCAAGCAGCGCTGGGTGGGCCTCCAGGAGAGCAGATTGAAGGAAAGGGAAAAAAACTGCTGTGCAACAGCAGCTGGTAGAGGGGAGTGAGACCCAGCCCTGCAGCCCCCAAGGTGAGGGCAGCAGGAGGGCAGGAGGGGCTCCAGGCACGCAGCAGCAGTTCCCCTGCGGCCTGTGCAGAGGCCCCTGGTGGAGCAGGCTGTCCCCCTGCAGCCCATGGGTCCCACATGGAGCAGATCTCCATGCTGCAGCCCATGGAGGAGCCCACATGAAGCTGGAGCAGAGAGGGACCGTGAGGGAGTGGTGGAGACAAAGCATCATGGACTGACATTCAGCCCCCATTTCCCTGCGCTGCTAGGGGTTCTTCAACCTGTTATTAGGGGTAACAGTATTATTTGGGAGAAGAGGGTCCTGGTTTCGAGAGCCTGCTGCCAGAAGTGTTCTTACAGTTTACTGAGTGTCTACTCTAACATTTAGAAACTGTACCCTACCTCAACCACCACTGTCCTGGTTAGGCACTGCCCTGCAAGGCAAAAGGCTCTCTTAAGCAAAGACAGCAAGTGAAACTAGTTTCATTTCTCCACAGTTGTAACCACTGGGCAATTACATGAAAGTAGGCATCAGGACCAGCAGTTATACAGACTGAAAACCAAATGAGACTTGAGCAGCTTCATGACAGACAAGAGTATATAGGTGATTATCCCAGGACAGTGCTGTAGACTGCAGACCCTTATTTGAAAGCGGCACCTCTAAGTCATCCTTATTGTGATGTCTGTGCTTCTGGGAGAAGCTAGGACAAAGACACTGTAGTCTTGGTTCCTCCAGTTCACTGCGAATAGCCAGCTTCAAACTGCTTCTGCCAAACGGAGGTAGCACCCTGCTCAGCGTGCTGCTCACTGCAGAGTCTGTTCCAAGGCACACCTCATACTCATGCATGCATGCATGCACACAACTGCTATTCATTTTCATGAAAAAGAATCGCCTTTGATTTGGCATTGAAAAACACAATGTTTAATATATAGCACCATCTGCATATCAAGAATTACAAAACTGGATTGTGTTGATGAAAGGTCAGACATGGTTTCAACTTTCCTAATGAATGCGAACCAGCAAAGCAGCAGACTGAAATTGGTGATGCTGTCAATGTGATTTTGAGTTGCAGTAGAGCTTTTGATATGAGAAGGTCTAATGCTTTGACCTTGCACACTTCTCTGCGTTTACTTGTTCATGTGTGGAGACTATCACGACTAATAGGATCCAAAATGAATAATTCCAGACTTTTCAGACCAGTTTGCTGGCTCAGATAAACCTCTAGCTACAGAAGTGGATTCTTCATTTTTTCCCCAAAGCAGGTGCAGAGGCAGTACAGATTGCTGGCAGCAGCAGCACCCGCACTTCCATGCTTCCCCTCTGTTGCCCTTGATCCCTGATCAGTGGGAGCATCCAGGTTAACTTCCACTTGTTTTATCTTTATGTTAGCAAGGAACAACTGCTGTGTAATTTATGGAATGAATACATTTCAGATAGATTCTGATTTCCCATTGCTATGCTACAGCAACAGCAGAAGGCTGCCAGTATGTCACTCCCTCAAACTGTGTACTCCCTTGCACAGTGGAAATTGAAATGAACTCTTTCTCTAGTAAATCTCTGTTACCAATCCCGAGAAGGATCCAAGGGTCTTGGAGCAAAACAGGTGTTGCTTTTCAGATCCAAGAGGAACATTTTCTATTTATTTTTTTTTTACATCAAACTTGGCTTCATGGGAAAAAAAAAAAAAATAAATAAATAAAAAAAAGAAAAAAAAGAAAAAAAAAAGAGCCTTTATTAGTGCATATGGATTTTGGATGATGATGTATTATTTCATCCATAGCTCCATTGCATGAATCTGCACCTCTTCTACTACATGTTTAATTTCTCCACAAATCTAGCTCATTATAATATCACAGAATCACAGAATGGTTTGGGTTGGAAGGGACCTCAAAGATCACCCAGTTCCAACCCCTCTGCCATAAGCAGGGACACCTCCCACCAGACTAGGTTGCTCAGCGCCCCATCCAGCCTGGCCTTGAACACCTCCAGGGATGGGGCATCCACAGCTTCTCTGGGCAGCCTGTACCAGTGCCTCACCTCTGAGTAAAGAATTTTCTCCTAACATCTAATCTAAATCTTCCATTTTATTTTAAAAACCATTCTCCCTTGTCCTATCACTATCTTTCTGTATAAAAAGTCACTTTCCATTTTTTTATAAGCTTTCTTTAAGTACTGAAAGGCCACAATAAGGTCTCCCTAAAGCCTTCTCTTCTCCAGGCTGAACATCCCCAAACACAGAGTGTCAGAATAGAGACTGTGCAGAGGCAGTAGATTTTATTGGCTAACATGCCCACTTAGTTAAAATAGAAAGCTGCATTGATACATTCTCTGTATTCATAGATCTCTTGCTGGTTTGTACAAGAGTCTTCTCCCCCACAACTCATTGGCAGTACCTGTTTTTCTTCAGAAGAGTGAAAATAAGCAAAAAATTCCCAGGCAATGCAAAGCCCAAAGCCTGCATATATTCAAACCCTTGTTTATACCGTCACAACAAAGTAGAAGAATAAAGCATAAGAATGGATGTCTAGGCTCAAGCCAAGAGTTTGTCTACCCAAGCAGCCCATCTCCAGCAATGGTTAATATAACAAAGGTTAAGAATGTGGCACAAATACAGTTTTACATTTCCAGAGCAGTTTGCAGTTCAGGGACTTTATATGTGTCTGTGTACATAGTAGCTCATCAGGTTTTCTATCTTCACTACAGTTGTGCAAAAAAAAAGCTTCTCCTTTATTTATTCTGAACTTGTCATTTGCTGGTTTCATTTAATATGTCCTGTTTTTTTGTAGTAGAAGAGGCAGTGGACATTAATTTCTTACTTAGTTTCACTATGGGGCTTGTGATCTTGTGGTTTTGTATCCTGCCGTCTTTCAGCACACTTTTTAGGCTGCAGGGTATATTTAATCACACCTTGTGTGGATTCCCATCTATACCTTTGGTCATTATGATGTTCCATATTTGCATCTCTTTTATTTATACAATATTTTTAGAGATGAGAATAGACCTGCATGTCATATTCAAGAGTTTGTGATGCATTCCAGAGCTTTGTTTTTTTCCTAATCGTTCCTAACAAGCCATTTACAAGAGATAATTACTGATCATTTAGCTGCACAGTTTCCTTGAAGGAAAGGATATGGAGGAGTAGGTAGAGCTCATTTCAAGAATCATGCTATGCAAGGTCTAATGAGGTGTCTTTAAATTTTGTCAGATTAGCTGCAAAGGCAGTGGTTATCACTGACTAACCCAAGCCTAACCTGTATCAGTATCCTAGAGCCCAGGATGGTTTGTCTAGCTCCATGGTCTTCTTGAGCTCTAACATGACTCCAGGTTTCTTTATGATTCCCTGGCAGATACCATTGCCATGCGCTAGGCGAACAGCTAGGAGGTACTAAATTGACTCATCATCGAGCGGAAAAAAATAAATAAATAGTCTCTGGAAATGATATCCTCTACATGGCATTGTGGTTCATTCTCCAGACCTTCTAAATACACAATTTCCTTACATAATTGTGCCTTTGTTGCTAAACACAACATTAGATGACAGCCATTATGCTCCACTAGATAGAAAGTGTAAATTTCCTGGAAACCCCTTTCTGAGTCCATGGGCCTAGCCCCATTTCATGTGTTTGCTCTGTTACTTTTGCTTTTGGAGGAAAGAGTCTGAAGAACAGGATGTATCCAATAAAGACAAGTCCAAACTTCAAGTTAAATAATAAATACACAGCTCTTTTGCTTGTGGTATCTTACTTGATTAACTAGAAGAATACATCTGGAAAGCTTCTTTCCTTCAATCTCATGTTTTCATTCCTGTGGAGTAAGGACTGGCTAGCTGGCCAAAATGGGAGAGTCTTCCATGGAAGTCTTCAATATTTTGGTCTGTAGGGTCCTACTAGCTCCAGAAGATGTTCTCTGGTTATCATTCCCTCTCTGCCCTCAAAGGCAGAGAATAGGGGGGCTCTAATCCTGTGCCACAGCTCCTAGTGCTGCAGAACTGCACTTTCAGAATGAAGGTTCAGTGGCAGCTTCATTTAAAAGCTCCAGAATTTCAATGGTACACGAAAATGAGCAGTCGGCCAAGCAGCCTGTATTGATTGAGTCATTCAGATAATTGATTTTGTACAACAAAGGATTTCATTCTTCATAAGCCATCTTTTCCCCATAACAATGGATGTGACAGCTGTAGCCAGTGAGGAGATAATGGTTCAAGCAGCAAGAGTGGGTTTAGGTCCCTGGGCTATTTGGAACTACAGGAAGAGATATAGGCTACAAAATCCTGCTGTAATGACCAATTGTTGGGCACTGAGTGATGCAATAGGCCTTAATGGCCCTGACCAGCCTTGCCTAGGGCCACCTGGCACATTCATCCATCAGAGGTATTTCCGAAACTGTCTGCTCTTGGGGGTGGACAGGATCAAATGTGGTTTACGTGGCACCACTGCACAGCAGGCGTGGGGCTGTGGCCAGTTCCCCAGCTGCAGAAAGGGAAACAAGGGCAGGCTTTGCTCTGAGATACAACCAAGTCACTGGCATGTCCTGTTTGGTGGCAGCTGTCACAGAGAAATGAAGTGCAAAACACAATGACAGCCTCTGCAGAAGGTGAAATGGGAAAAGGCATCCTTGTGTCTATTGTATGCACTCATGAGTATTTATCCTCATAATGACACCACATGTCATGGAGTGGGTTTTATGACAACTGATTTGAACTGGTAAAATGATTTGGTATCTTTACCCTTAAAAAGTATAAAGCATTGCTGTGTGGCAAGAGCTGGGGATTCCTAAAGGCCGGTGACACCAGCCAAGCACTGGGAGGTGGGCTGGCACTTGGAGGCAGTGGCTGCCCCAGGGAAAATCAGTGGTCAGCAGAAATGTGCCAACTGCTGAGTGCCCATCAACACATCCAAAACACCAGGAAGAAGCACTACATGGGGATGAGCACAGAGGCGTGGGTACAGACACCCATGGGGTGTCCAGAGAGCAGAGCCTCTACCACTACCAATGCATCTCCTCCTGTGCCAGGGCACAGGACCCCAGCTGCACTTTGCCCAGGTGCTGCAGAGAGGAAGGCCAAAGGGATCCAGCATTTTTCCAAGGGCTTTGCAATATAGCTGCATGGACACAGGACATGTTTTTTTTACTCTCTACCAGTACAGCTATTAGAGCAGAACTTTTCAGATAAATGAAAAGCTCTTAATGAGCTAATTATTTTTCTATTATACAAATGCTGCCTCTGACATTGAAAGTTATCAGGCATATTGGGATAACTTCACCTGGCCTTCCTTGTCCACTGTCACCAAGGCAGAATTTAGGCTTCAGGCACAACTAGAGTATATGAAGAAATGCCAGAAATGTAGGCGAAAAATGCACACACCTGTGTGTCTTTGACCTATAAACATGTTATTTGTAGGACATAGCAGAAACTAGAGTGTTGGAGACACAGTGAGCTAGTAAAAGCTTTTCTCTCATTAAGGAGTGAGCTTATTTGCATGCTAATTAACCAGCTTGTTCTTCCAGCTCATTGATGTTTCACTGACATGCTGAGATGTCATCTATGGAAACCACATGCAAAGCATAATTGAAGCCAGCTCTTGCTTGAAGTTAGCTAAACGTTGAGGGAAATGCAGGGAGATGAGAAAAGCCATCATATCAAAGCATGCAGCAGCTCCCAGTGCTCATGCAGCCTCCGCCTGAGCTATCCCCACTGACCCGACTGCCCTTCGCAAGCAGCTCTCCTCCTTGAGGCCCTGCCTTACAGAGCACCCAGCAGGGGCTGTTTTCACCCTGGCTTCCAACAACCCTCACATGTGCTCAGTGCTGGATGAGCCAGTGGTGTGCCCTGGTGGCCAAGAAGGCCAATGGGATCCTGGCGTGCATTAAAAGGAGCTTGGCCAGCAGGTCAAGGGCCAGCAGGTCCTCCCCCTCTACTCTGCCTTGGTCAGGCCTCACCTGGAGTACTGTGTCCAGTTCTGGGCTCCCCGGTACAAAAAAGACAGGGATCTCCTGGAAGGAGTCCAGCAGAGGGCCACACAGATGATACGGGGCCTAGAGCATCTTCCCTGTGAGGAAAGGCTGGGATACCTGGGTCTGCTCAGCCTTGAGAAGACTGAGAGGGGATCTTATCAATGTTTACAAATATCTTAAGTGTGGGAGACAGAGGTTTGGCTAACCTCTTTTCAGTGGTTTGTAGGGATAGAGCAAGGGGCAATGGCCACACCAACATGCGAAAGAACTTCTCCAAGGTGAGGTGATGGAGCACTGCAACAGGCTGCCCATATCTCCTTCTCTGGAGATATTCAAGGCCTGTCTGGATGCCTACCTGGGCAAATCTCTAGGGAACCTGCTTTGGAAGGGGGGTTGGACCTGATGATCTCTGGAGGTCCCTTCCAACCCCTACAATTCTTTGATTCTGTGATTCTGTGATCTTGCCAGTGTATTTAAGACAGGTAGCAGGCTGGAAAATCTTACCTCCCTGAGCTGGGCCACGCTGGCCAAAGGCCAATTCCAGACCAAGAGACAGCAAAAGGAGATGCCCTTAGATTGTCTCGCTGTTTTCTGATATTAATTTCTTGTGTTAACCTACATCCTACAGATCAGCATCACTTCCTACTTATAAAAATATTGGGAGGAAGGGGGAAGGAAAAAAAAAACATAATCACCGTGAGGTGTATTAATTTTAGCTTTTTAATTTCAACTTCTCTAAACAAGATCCTTTTAGTGACTGATTTTGAAAGATGAGGTCTTAAAGGCCAAAAGGATATTCAGGAGTCAAAAGGATTTTCGAAATGTCAAGTCATTAATTTTAATTGGCATTAGGGAACAAATTATGAGAGGATATAGATGTAGTTCTGCTCCATGTCCCAAGATGTCAGAGATTTTGGTAATGACATCTTCAGTTGGAAAACTAGAGTATGCTCTGACAAATGAGCACTTCTGACACACGTTTTATCTGTGCTGCTGCTGTGCAGAAGAATCACACGCCGAGTCTCGATTTCTTTCCATTACACTTTTTGCTGTTGATTTCCGATATAAATTAGTTTAATCCTAGATCTGCTTGCTATGAATAGGAGCTGCAGTACCAAAAAGAGAAGTAGGTTGACCAGGTTGACCTTTAGGTAGATATAAAAAAAGTCAGGGGCCATAATACTAGACAGAGTAAGCTTAGAGATATTCAGGTATTAAAATCCCTTTGGGAATTCCCGTGACAGGACAGCTGAGTACTAGGAATTAACTGTGGCTGGGGCTTTGCAGCACTGGCCCAAATGCTGCATTGAGTGCCAATAGCTCATGGCACTTTGCACAAACCCCATGCTTGTGTAGCATGTGGTATGCTTCAAAAGCACAGGTAACACAACATATGTGCTGTGCTTCTGGAGCCCACTCTGCCATTTCTACCCTACCCCTGCAGAGCAAATATGGGCCAGAACATTTCCAGCAGCAGCAACAACTCGATACACTCTGCCTTTTAAAAGGCTCTACCGAGCTGGAGCTTAAAGTTCCCATAGCATCCGCTGCAAGCCCTGCCAGCAGGGAAGGGCCACAGATTTTGTCTTGGGGGCAACAAGATATCAGGAGGTATTCTTAATTTCTCTCATTTTCATGATGGCAATTAGAGCTGAGGAGGTGCTCCAACAAAACTCCACAGCCAAACTTTGACACATTTCCCTGCGTTGGGTTCCCTTTCCTTCATGTTTGTTTGCTGTGGGAGCATCACATTAGCAGCATATTTACGTATGGCAACCTTTGAATAAATAATAGTAATTTATATCCTAAAATTTAAGTTAAAGGGTCGTGAAATCAAAAAACAACTCATTCCTAGAAGACAGAAGGATAGTCTTTTCCAACAAATACCTGGTGAACATTTTGGAGACCAAAGATGATAACAAAATCTCAACGTACTGCCGAAAGAATAAGCTTAAGGAAGGCAAATCGCAGTAGGCAGGCCAGCCCTGCACACTGTACGTCTGTGAATCCCTCAGGCAATCCTTCTAATTAGAGTGACCTCTTGCACCGCTCCCACCCTGCGATGTTTCTTATTTCTCAAATAACATATGCGTTTGAGGAAATTGCAATCTGTTTTTAGATAACTGGGGAATGAATAAATAAATAAATAAAAAGCCTCCAAAACCCCAGGTGCCAAATGATCCATTCTGAGATACTGCCCCCCACCTCTCCCCCTGATGGAGGAAATATGGAGGGATGGAGGAAATGCAGTGCTTTAGAACATTTCAGGCTTCTCCTGATCAGAAGATGCATTAAAACCACACCTTTAGGGGCCCATCAGAGAGAGAACAAAATAAGGTTTGTGACTGCAGTTTTGCAAATCACAATTTTTAAATATACCTAAGACGAATGAGCAGGAACCAAACCTGCTCTGGTGAGCCCAGTTCCTCAGGACCTCCCACTTGCTGGGAAGGAGGCAAAATGTTATCGGGGAAAGCTACTGAGGGGAGAGCCATTCCCCCCACTAGAATGTGGAGCATAACATACCCCACTCCTAAATCATTTATATTTTACTTTTTTATGATGCAATCGTGAATTAGCTTTTTATATTTGTGAATAGAGGGTAGAACAGATGGTCAGGGCTTGGTTCAGGATGATAAATCCATTCAGATAACCTACAGGAAGCTGCCGCAGAGGCTCTTGCTGCCAAATAATTGCTTGTTTGATGCTTTGTTCAGGCCTGGGGCACTGGGTGGAGGAGGAGCCACCACAGTTCTTCACTGCCTTGAGGTACAGGGGATAAGAAATCACACAGACAGGTTTGGGGAATGTGTTATTTCTGTCCACGTGCCTCAAGCAACTCGCATGATATGGTACTGGGGAAACGAGGGGAAGCCCAGAGAAATGGCCTGGAGTTGTTGCTTCCCAGCCGATGCCTGGCATAGGGCACGTCTGCTTTCAAAGGGGATGAAGTTTGGCTGAACAGGGGGCCTTACTGCAAGGAGTAGCTCCAAAATATCCATTGCACTTTGAATTCACGTCCTCGCTCATTTTCCAAGAAACTTCTCACAGTATTTAACATCCTCGAATAACCTCAGCTGGGCAGGATGTCTGGAGGGCACTTGGTCTAAGCCAACCCAAAGCATTTGTCATGGTGGGCCAAATTCCAGCTTCAGACTCCAGCAGAAGGCTCATCCTTAAGCTTCTCCATGGGTATGAACTATTTTTTTTTTTCCTCTCTAAAAACAGAGGTCAGAATAGTTAGGTATCCTTTAGCTTATGATGAGCAAAAAGAGATATTAAGCTGCAAACCAAATTAGGCAGAGAACTTGTGTGTTCCTTATTTCTGATGGTGGCCTTGACCTAAATCACATGAGGCTGCTCTGCAGAAGAATCTCAGCAGGATCCATGGGTCAGCTTCAGGGGGGTTTGGATTCGTGTAAGTCTCCATGGTTCCGGAAACTAGTGGTACTTTTCCATGATGCTTCAGCACTTCTGCTGCTGGGCCCAGACGGAGCCCAAGGTAAAGATGCACAAAGCAATTCCAAAATATTTTTTGCTGAAATCCCTTTCCAGTGTTGGAATCCAACACTGGAACATTACTGCGTGTCTTTGGAGAGCATTTGCGAGTGGAAATGGCACCTGCATGTACCAGGAGTTCAGTTTCATACCACCTGAGCAGACAGAAGAACGCTGTGGAGTTGTAGCAAGGCTGTTAGGGGAAATGCAAGACTACTGAGGTTGGATGTGGAGCTCCTCCGGCCATCTCCTGCAAAAGCAATGGGGATTTCTGTGGGGAACCTGGAGGCAGGAACAGATAAAACCTACCCACCGAATACTCATGCTGGTCTGTCTTTCTCCCTTCTGGGAGCTGGACGTGCAGCACAACTACCAGTGACAGGTCCAAGCCACAACCTTGAATGCCAAGCTCCCAAAGGTTTCAATGGGAACATCCCCCAGGAAGGGATGTGTATTAGGCATGACAAGATGAGCAGAGGAAAACTGAGTACCCACAGATACATATAAAATAAAAACAACACCATTTCAATATTTTTTTCCAAGAGGCTTTATTAATACAAGCTGCCTAAACAGAGGTTTGAATTTGAAAAGGGCTCATTTGATTTCCGCACCTCACCGCTTCCTGCCTGACTGCTCAGTATCTGCCGGCGTAGGCACGATGTGATGCTCTGCCTGTCCCCAGAGCTGTCAGTCAAGGCAGAGCCTGGGCTGGGAAGTGGTTAGAGCCTGAATAAATATTAGCAGAATAGCCTGGACCGTGACCGCTTCCCTCCCACCCGCGCCTCCGCCCGCCTACACACACAGTGCTGGGGCTTCATGCGCGGGGTAACTGCAGGGAAGGAGGGGGCTGCTCCCCCTGCACACCTCTGGCAAGGAGCTCTGCTCGGAGGAGCGAACCTTCCCTGTGTGCAGCTCCTGCCGATGACATTTTTTAACAATAAACCATCCGAATTACAATTCGGGGAAAATTTACTTTACAATTTGCATACTGTAGCTAGGGGAGACTTTCAACTGCTTCCCCTTGTGCATATGGGGAGTGGGGGGGGAAAGGAGGAAAATTAGGTAACAGCCTAATTGGCTTTTATAACAGTCTATAGGGAGATATGCGGGCCTGTTCTCTGCCTAGCTACGAAGCTTGGTATGTGCTGTAACCATGGGAGGCAATATTACAGGCATGACAGGACAATGATTTTGTTTTTCAGCACTGAAGATCAGAAAAATGAAACACCTCCAACCAGGGAGGGAGGGGGCTGTTTTCTGCTTGAGGAAGGCTTGTTGCAGAGGCTGGGAGGGTGGCAGGTCGGGCTTTTCTTGGAGAGATGGAGCTGGTGATGGGGCCGAGGAGCTGGCCCACTGCTACCTCTGCTCACCTGTGCCCTGTGCGTGCCGAAAGCAGCTGGGGGGCATCAAGGTGAGGCAGGACAGTGGTCAGGAACTCTACACCATGCCAGAGGGTAACTCAGCACTAAGTGTGAGCCCTCAAATATGGGCTACAGACATTGGTGTCAGCTGGATTTGCCTGTCCTGCTTCTGTGCTCGTTGCAATCAAGCAGCAGCTTGCAACAAGAGGGGCAATGAGGAGGAGGAGGTGTCCATGGCTGATGAACCCAAAGCTTTCAGCTCCTGCTGCTGCCCTGCCTGCATGCCCCATGCACAGCGCTCCTCTGCAGAGGAGAACAGAGCAACTGCTCTGCCTGGTTTCACCTCTAGCTGCCTCGAAATTGCTGCATTTTGGAGTAGTAACAGCGACAGACAGCTGTAAGGAAGATATTGACAGTCCATTTTTTTATTGAATTTTGTCTTAAAAAAAAGAACACAACAACCAGCAGTTAAATCAATGTCAATTACATTAAAACATGCAAGTTGCAGGACTAATCTCTTTCTCTTACAGTTCTTCATTTTCTGGATACTTAAGGGAGGGCTGCATTGATTACCTGCTCTGCCTCAGCACCAGGCACAGCCTGGGGACACGGCTGGCCTGGCAGCAGCACTGATGCCTGCCAATGCGCCTTGTCCCCAGGCCATTTGGGGACCATCACATTGGGTCCCCCACCTCCAAAGCCTCCCTACCATGTTCCAGTTCCCTTCTCAACTAAATGATGGCTATGAGATGTAGTGGCAGGGATTAATTGGAAGGGTTTGGAGAGATTTTTCGCATGGTTTTGCTTCCCAAGTGGCATAACGTTGCCCAGGAGAGAAGGAGAGAAACTCTGTCCCCTGCCATCCCCTAGTGCTCAGCTTCTACTCCGTGTCCAGCAGCACTTTCCCCCCAGCCTGGAATTGTTGTCCGAGGCCTCGCAGGCATCACATCTCCAGCATTTTTATCACAGTACTCTGGCTTCACTGCACCATGTCTTATTATACAGAACAAAGCCATTAATCACCTGCGTGCCCCCCTCCCTGCTGTTGCAGACTGCAGGCGATCATCCAGGAGCCTTCCTGCCATCCATCTCGCGGTGCATGGTGTCACGGGGTTGAGCAGGGGACTCGATGACAGCCGTGGCGCTGCCCACGCCGTGCGCTGGATGTCCTCGGCTGCCACTGAGCTCAACGCCTTAAACACGCGGCTGCTGCAATGAAAAGGGTGTGCACACACAGGGCTGATCACACAACAAAATTTAGAACTTGTGCTAGAAGAATTAGGCTAGAAAGAAAGTTAGCTTCTATTAAACACTATTATTGGCTTTGTTACCCTGCAACCAGAATATTTCGTTCTGTATCATACAGTATTTACTACCTAATCAGAAATTAAGCTATCAGTAAAAGCAGATGACAGCATCAAGGCTTAAACTAGCAAAAGCACTTGTATTTGGGTCTGCTTTTTAAGGACTGGAGGCCAAATTAAACTGAGTACTGCTACAGGTGTATTCATAGAGAAAAGCAAAGCAGCTGCGGCTGCAAATCACGCCCTGTGAACAAGCAGCCACTTAGATGTCCAGATAGCACATCACCCTTGCAATTACCCGATCGATACAACTAAGAGTAATGCATGTAACATGCATTTAGGAGGGAAGAAACACAAGTGTTTCTGCATGCAAATACTGGCCTTGCTCTCCTTAAGAACAATCCATAACAGCCACAGATAAATGCCTGGACAGGATTCCTTTTTCCCTTGCACAAATTAAAGTACATGCTGCAGCTTCTGGCTGCAGTGCTAATTTGATTTCAAACCCGCAGCAGTGAGAAGCAATTGACACCTGCCAGGCTCACCATTTTAAACACCCCACCTCTGGCACAACACGGGAGCTTTTCTCCTAAGGTTTAGGCTGTGCTGATGGCAGATGAGCACGGAGGTGTCAGTCTTCTGGCACACACCTGGTTAAGGAAGCTGTTAAAACAGTTTATTCCACTAATTGTTTTTCAGACAATCCATTAATTCTTGCCTGATCATGAATCCATTGCTCACCATGTACAGACCGATAGCAGGCGTTGTTGGAGGTTTGTGCTGTGGTGGTGACCTCAGCGCAGCTGCGGTGTGTCCCCCCATATAAACGTGTCCCTCTTTCTCTAGGGCTGTAGCTGCTGCTCTCCCCCTGTGCCCCTGCCACCCCTTTCCCCTAAGGCCTGCAGAAGCTGCTAGTCTTCAGTAGCCCCTAAATGAGCATTAATTGTGAGGGTTTCTAAGAGGCAAACTGCCAGACCCCACAATAAACATTCTCGTTCTTTATATGATTGAAGATGTGGAGTCTCTTATGAAACAAGCTGGTGCAACTGCTGCTACAGGCTGGGAAAACAAAACAAAACAAAATTTTAAACAAACAAACAAACAAACAAACTGACTTCAGAGCGATTCTGTGTTTCAAGAGAAAGAGGAACGGAGCCAGTAACCAAAGCACAGCTACTGAGGACCACAGAAAAACTTGTCTCGGGGAGTTGCTGTCATACGGTTACTTCACAGGCTTTCCCCTGGTGTCCTGGGTCTGGGAGTGAGATGCGTGGCACTGACACCGGTGTGCCTGGTTCTCAGCCTGGTGGGTTCGGACGTAGCACATTCTTCCTTCTCTGGAGCTGTTAGAGCAGGTCCTGAGGGCCACAAAGATGAATAAAGAGCTGGAGCACCTCTCCTATCAAGAGAGGCCGAGGGAGTTGGAGTTGTTCAGCCTGGAGAAGAGAAGGCCCCAGGGAGACCTTATAGCGGCCTGCCAGTACCTAAAGGGGGTCTACAGGAAAGCTGGGGAGGGACTCTTTGTTGGGGGGTGTGGTGATAGGACAAGGGATAATGGCTTTGAACTAAAAGAGAGTAGGTTTAGGTTAAACATTAGGAAGAAATTCTTTACTCAGAGGGTGGTGAGGCCCTGGCACAGGCTGTCCAGAGAAGCTGTGGATGCCCCACCCCTGGAGGTGTTCAAGGCCAGGCTGGATGGGGCTTTGGCAAACCAGTGTGGTGGGAGGTGTCCCTGCCCATGGCAGGGGGTTGGAACTGGGTAATCAGGTAATCTTTAAGGTCCCTTCCAACCCAAACGGTACCATGATTCTGTGATTTCTTTATTATTATTATTATTATTATTATTATTATTATTATTATTATTATTATTATTATTTTCCTTGGGGATACTGCAGGCCTTTCCAGAGTGAAGGAAGACCATACTGTTGTCCTGTAGCCTCCTTTTCTTTAACCACATGAAGGTTAGGCATGCCATGGTCAGGATGCAGGTTATCCCTCATCTGGCAGCGCCTCGCTCACCTCCTCTTGCTCTCCAGTGAGTCTCCAGGATAGCGCAGGCCTTCTCCAGCCCGGAGCCTCAGGCTCTGCACAGAAAGTGAGCACCGTGGGACGAAACCATGCGAGCTGCGCCCACATCCTTATCTCAACAGCCAGGATTCTCATTCCAGACCATGCAGGGAGGAGGAGGTCCCTCTGCAGAGCCACTTTGAAGTTGTGGAGCCCCGTACCGAAGGCTCACCCTTCAGGATCCTGCGCATTTTGCAAGTTCCTCAGAGGTCGTGACTCCAGCGCTGGTACCTGGGTGATTTATGTGTCTGACAGCTCTCAAAGTTTCTGGGGGCAGGGGGTAGTCTTCGCGATTAATCCAAAGGCATCCTCCCCTTCATTTCTTTGGGCTGCTAATGTTTGTTCTTCAAAGCCCCCCTGTGAAGCCTTCTTTTTATGGTTTTTCTCCTGTTTTGAATCTGATTCCTACATGCTTGTTCCAGATGGTGAGCTTTTAAAGACCTGCAATATTAACTTCCCTTTTTTCATCCCTTTTTAGAAGCCATTTAGTGGGATCTATCTGAGCAATGCAAAACCAGGAAGGTACTGCTGTGTGTGCTACCCCCTGTTCAGGTAACATCCTCCAGATTTCACAGCATCCTGAAAACATCCCGACTATGCCAGCCAGGAGGTGCAGTGTTTGTCTGGGAGGAATGGAAAGCTCGGCCAGGAGAGAAGAACAGTTCTTTGGTGCTGGAGTGCTTTGTGTGACCCTCCCAGGATCCTTGCAGTGCTATAGGTACCTGTCGTACCTTCTTCTTGAGCATGTAATGTCTCCAGTGGCCAGCAGAGTTGTGGCATTTGGGTCTACATTTCTCTCTGGTTGACAATAATTATCCGTTTAAGAAGTCCCTAAGACATGGGTTGCCACAAAATACTTTGTGCTGAGTAACACCGTGTGCTTGCTCTGGTCTGGTGCTCTTCTGTAGCCATCTCCTGGCATGCAGAACACCACTGGCCTTTGGTCTGCCCCAGCACAGCTATTGTCATGGTCTCATTACTAGGTCCCTCATGCTGGAGCTGAGACCCCCTCTCTGCCCCCACCCCCTTCTTGTTCCCTAAATTAAATTCCACAATTTTTGCCTTTTTAGCTTCCTCTACTTTTAAAACCCTTGCTGCAAATGACTCTCCCATTAACCTCTGTGCTCTTTACAATATTATATATTCTGCAACTTCATTAAAGTCTGAGTAAAAGGAAATAGAGTGCCTCCGAGTAGGACATGCAGATGGTGTTCTGTTCTCTGTAACTGAACCAGAAAGGACAGTTCCTCATTTTTGATCTAGAAAATAGCCTTTATACATTTCCAACTGAGAGTCCAACAGAATATGGCTGATACACCATTTTTTTTGTGTGTGTGATCTTTTTTATGAATACTTTAAAGGATGCATCACAGACCAGAATTTCAAGTGGAAAGCTGAGGGACAAGATATCTGGATAATAAGAGGGGGGAAAACTGTATTAAAATGGCTGTATTAAAAAATAAACCTAAACTAAGCAATTAATTGGTAAAATTGGAGATAACTGTGCACAGTTTGCTTGGCCAAGCACAGAAAACTTGTTATAATTATGAATATTTGCTGTAATGTCTGTTTTTTTTTGGAGCTTGGTAAAAAAAATTTTTTTTTTTTTTTTTTTTTTTTTTTTTTTTTTTTTCTTATTTCAGAAGCTAGTGCAGCATTGCAGAATATTCTAAGGAGAAATACAAAACCAAAAAATACCTATGGAAAATTCAGATGAATTAGAGAAATTTAAAATTATTCAGCTGTGGAAGAGTTCCTTCAATACCTTCAAATGTTCCTTCAATTTAGGCATTCTTTGTGTTAGACAATGGATATTGACAGGCAGACACGAAGAGATGTGAGCACTGAAGGGAATTGCTTCTGCTGCTAAACTAATAACAAAACAACAATATAACCAAACAGTCATGCTGCTTTTTGTAATATCCAGCTCTCAGAGAATATAGGTACTTTTGTTTAAAGCAAAAAATAATGCAAACCCTTAAAGACTGATACAGGGAGGGAAGCAACAAAAAAGCAAAGACCAAAAAAAAAAAAAAAAAAAGAAAAAAGAAAAAAAAAAGAAAAGAAAAAAAAACCTTTTAAGGCAATTGAAAATGATTAAATGTGCAAAATGGTCAGAAAATACTTTTTTCCATTAATATGTTGTGAAGGACACTAACAATCACAAAGGAAAAAAAAATAAAAAGATGTTTGATAAGAAATTCATTCATCACATTTATTTCCTAGTGCATTAAAAATGTCCTTTCTTTTTCAAATGCATTAGGTCATTACCTACAGGTAAATGTAAAGCATTTCCTCCTCTCTTTCAAAGTATACATGGTTGTGTATATATTTATGCCATAATTTATTACCTTCTGCTACCAAATATTCATTTGAAAGAGTTAGAAATACATGCAACAAACCTCTAACCTTTATGGATAGCAAATTGTGGTGCTTTAATGAAATCTTAAACCCTCAGCGAACCATAAACCTACAGCTGAGATTCATACAGCAAAAAGCACTTTTTAGAATTATCTGGATTCCATCCAGGACGACTGAAATAGGGATCAAAGTAAATGACATATGCTGGCGGAATGGTGTGTCGAAGGCTAATCTAATGCATATGTTTAGGGAAAGTCCATTTATCCATAAATTAAGTGGTGAAATACTTCAAAGGACAAATATGATCTTGAACAGCAATATTTTGGGGTACTAAAATGTTTCTATTAGGGAATCTAAGTGATATTACTGTTAGTAAAACCACACAGAGACCATTTCTGCGGAGAGCTGGTTTAACAGCTCAGAAGATTGATCCTTTAGCAGTGGAAAGCATCTACAATAAATTCAAGTACTGTGGGTGGCGTGTAAGGGAGTGAGTCAGTTGGGGTCAGAAGCTGAACCCACACAGTGTTACAGTAGAAAGACCTCTCCTGACTGTGGGGTTTCAGGAAGGAACCTGGTATGTCTTCCCCATGTCTGGATGAGCAGAAGGATCCTCGTGTCTGTAAACGAAGAATTCCTGTTGAAAATAGAATTGAAATTGCACAGGTATATTGTAGGGAAATTCAGAAGTGCTGTATGGGCATTTGTGCTCACCCGGGTGACTCTCTGAGGGCCTGTGCCAGGCAGGCGTGTTTGAGAGGTTTTGTAGCATGGACGGCAGGGAGCTGGAAAGAAATGGGCCTGGACCTGTAGGTACCCTCTCATGAGAAAGGAGAATCAGCAGAGTGTGTTTGCTTTGGTGCTGCCTGCCTCTGTGTCCTATTTCTCCCTGGTTTATGGAGGGGGAGGAGGTGGGAGAGCATTTCTCACCTGTCTTCATGGATTAACGTAACAGACTGAGCAACAGCCCACGCAAACACTAGCCTTTGGTCGTTCTCTGTTTGCAAATCCTCTTTTATCTCCATAGTTACATTGCTCCAAGAAAGCCACGTACAGTTAATTATAAAATGCATTGTGAAGCAGTAATACTGATCTTCGGGTTAGATTTTTTTATTATTATTTAAGCTTTTGGACCATCTTGTTTATCACGTCTCTCTAAAATGTATTGCAAGGAAGATTCTCAGATTTTTCTTCATGGTATTAATATCGCACCAAAATACACATGGCTCTTTTCACTAGCTTTTTTTCACTGGCTCTTTTAAATCATACACTGAATAATACAATCATCGCCTTAATGACAGCAAGGCTCACTGCTGGTGTTGGTGCCCCCGTCCACCACTAGGTGCCAGTAAGAGCCTTGCGTTTGTGAAAGGGGGACGGAGGCTGAACATGGGCAACCTGGTGTACCCTAACAGAGACGAGGAAGGCATCACATAACCAGAAAGCCCTGTACCGTGAGGTTTTTAAACTTTATGATACAGCACTGAATAGAATCATGGTATGTCCCGAGTTGGAAAGGACCCACATGTGAGTCTGCCTTCATTTCTGTCTCTAAGTCATTCCACACTGGTGTGAATTCTTCACTTGTAATTCCCAAGATTTTCACATTTCTACGTGTTAAAACCCCCAAATATTTTCCGATTATATTTACAGTATGCCCTAGGTATTAATATTCAACTACGGAGCACTGGTAATCCTGTGTATTAAGTGGAGGCACCCACAGGGGAACAACCTATCATATTTTTTTCTGATGGGTGTGATCATCTCTTGGGAAAAGCAGATCTTTGTGCTGTCATTAATTTTTCATTGGTTGGTTGAAGTTTTGAGTGAGGTTCTCTCTGATTGATTTACCAACCTGCTTGGCTGACGGTGGCACCTTGCTGACTGCATGCAGAAGCCACCATCACCCAAGTAGCTGCTTTGGTGGGCCAACACAGCCGTCTTCCATACTCACTCTGGTTTTGTTTTACATTTCATTTCTTCTTGTAAACTCTGCTCTCTGAGATTGTGCTGCATTGTGCCAGGCCTTAAACTATAGCTTTACAGGTGTAGTTTAGCTACCAATGTGTCTAGTTATTAGAAACCACTTTTTTTCAAGATTTATAAAGTGCCAGACTATCGGTGAAATAGAAATGGGGAGGCAAAAGCTCGCATTGTGGGCTGATCAAGAATTCCCTTTGGAAAAGAGGTTCTAGCACAGTTTGGTGCCAGTGAAAAAACATCTGCAGTGCCAAATATTATTAATAGTAGTATAAGACAGGGATGAGGAAAGAAGCCGGTGTTCTTATTAAAAACAGATGCTTTTGTTTTATCTCTGTTCTTAATTAACATAAAGATCTGTTTTCTGCTGTGGTTCAGAAAAGAAGTAAGGTTCTGGGATTGGATGGCCATCATTTTCCAATGGTTATGGTACTTGAGACAGAGATGAAAGTAATACCAATACCATGAGATGGCCAGATAGCTCACTGAGATCAGCTAGAACTGAAGCTGTCTGCAAAGAGATATGTTCATTTTGGTGGTGATACCCAGGGACCCAAATCTTAACAGACAGGTTTTCTTTGTGTCAATGAATGAATCTACCTAAATAGAGAGAAGTGGGGTATCATTGGAAACCTTCAGTCTCACTTTTTGGTATGAAATACATGAGTAGAGCTCTTGGTAACAAGTACATACAGTTGGTTTTGGATGAAGAAAATGATGTGACTGGGGAGAGCGTAGTTATACCAGTATAGCTATGGGATGGAATTTGGACAGATAATTTATTCAGAGGCCCTCAAGTGAACTGCAGTGTGCGCCAACAGACAGCAGAAGGTACTCTGAGATTTAGTCCACCCATTTATCCAGTCACAGGGTCACTGCTTCCTAATTTAGACCTACCAAATTTTTGCTTAAGCCATTCATAAATTCTGCAGTGATGGAAACTCCACATCCTCACTGGGTAATGAGGTGCAATGCTCGGGTCTTCCTACTGCTGGTCAGGCACTGGGGAGAAAACTAGGTTTGTTTTGCAGCGGTGTGAGCTTACGACTATTTACCTTGAACAGCAGTGGTGCTCCCTGCATCCTCACAGCTGCCTTCCAGGGGTTCTCTTCCTTCAGAGAAGTTCCACTTCTGTTGGCACTGCTTCGACTCCCTCAGTCATCTCTCTCCTAGACTAGATATGGCCAGTCCCTTCAATCATTCCCATTTATGTGGTGTTTTTTGTTTGTTTGTTTGTTTTGTTTTTTGTTTGTTTGTTTGTTTGTTTTTTCCCAAGGGCTGATTGTCTTGCTGCTCTATTTTGCGCTCCTTCCAATCAATCCTTTCTCTTGATGTAAGGCACAAAGCTGGACAATGATAACAGCTGGTCCTAACCTGCCTCAGCAATTAGAGGTTGTGTCTAATGTTCTTGTCTTATGCACTTCACCTTTTCATAGCCCACGACCCACACTTGTATTGTGACCTGCTGTAATACGCAGATGCTTTTCTAAAGAACTGACACCCCAGCCATTTCTTCTCAACACTAAATTTCCACTCTTTATCACTTCTGTTAAGGTGTAAATGTATGCAATTTTGTCTAATGAGTTTCATCAGACAACCTTCCAATTTTATAATGAACCCCTGACAGCTATTCTGGGTCTGATTTTTTTCCCATTGGTAATTTTGGCAGAAGGGTGAGGGGCGATCCTCAACAGACCCGTGAGAGGAAACAATACTGACTGTCTCAATTAACTTGTAATTTTCATCATATATTGAGACTTTTATACCCTCCCATTTTTTTTCCTATACTTTCTGGCATTAAAATATTTTAAATTTGTCTTCTGGGATATGTTTGTTTGGGGTCAGACATTTAACCACTGGCCACAAGGGTTACTTTGGAATATATTTCTAGTCTTACCTCTCCCAGAGACTCACCCACCCACCCATCTCACCAGTGGGTTCATCTTCACCCACGACAGCATAATAGGTACCAGCATAACACTACTTTCAAGTGACTGTATGGAGTATCATTGCTACCAAGTGTAACAAATGATATCCTAATTACTGCCCTCCTTTATAAACAAGTAACCAGTTCCTTGTATTGTGTTATGAACTTTCTTATGCGTTATCATCTCCAGTTGTGTATCTACCCTTTACCTTCTCATGTGTTAGCCTCTGTGTTTTATGTGGTGTCCACGATCTGGCTCCACACAGTCGTTAATAACACACATTTGGTTCATGCTGCCCTATCTTTAAATGCTACTCATGGGCACTCCTGGTCTCTCCACCTCCCATGTTCAGTGCCAGAGGTCTTTGTGTAGGTCTCCATTGTCCATGCTGTCTGCTGTCTACCTGCTAATAAGCCATGCTCCTCACCTCCTTCAGGTGCACAGATATGAATATTACTCTAAAAAAGATACACTTTTAGGTCCTTAGAGCATTGCTTTGATTAACTGCATACAAATCTTTGAATTGATCACAAACTGACCCACCTCCCAGTGGGTTTATCTTTCCTGTCCTTTCCAGTCTATTTATATGTTCAGTGTCTGTCTTACAGAGAAAGACCTTCAGACACTCTCCGTATCTGCTTTGCTCTCCTTCTTAGAAGATCATCCTGTTGCTGAGATCTGTGAACTGTGGGTTTCTCCTGTGAGTCATGCTTTGGTTGTGAATTCATCCTCTGAAAGAAGGAGGTCCTTTTGGGAATGTTTGTGCTGATGACAAGGAGAGGTTTGGGAGCTGGCTCTCTCCCCCTTCCACCTCCAGTGCTCAGCCTCAGTCATGGAGTATCTCCATAGAAACTACAAAACCATCTTCTTGAGGCTGGAGGGAGGTGTGTGCCTGGGAGGCTGAAGATGGTTGTGTCTCTTGCAGTGCAACGGCCATCTCAGCCATGTCTTTGATGATGGTCCCACACCATGGGATGTGTACCAACAGTGTTTCATTAAGCTTCAGACTGAGCTCAGGTCAGTAAGAAGTGGATCTCTGTGGCTCATAGATCTTCTTCTCACTGCTCATGCAACAGGATTGTGAAAAACATGCTTTTAACACAGAACTCAAATTTTTGTAACTACGCTGTTGCAACTTTAATTTCTAGCTACTATTGGTGTTGATAAAATATGCATTTTTATGACAGCTCTTTGGCAGCTTGACTTTTCATTGTTACTGTGGTGTGTTGATCTGTTTATTGCATTTTTTTTTTAATTAAAAAAAAAATATCTATGCAATAGTTCACATTTATAAATATCATCATTAACTGTTTGGAGACCATTCAAGTGAAATGCTCTCCTAAACTGGACTTTGCCCATGATGAACTGTAGTTGTGGCACCCAGGAGCACAGCTGCATGTGATAGATCATGGAAGAGCTTTTACTTCTATACAATCACCAAATCTTTCTAAATGGCACTAAAAGTAACATGAACATCCAAATCAGTTTTGAGGCTTATTTTCCCTTGATGCAAGAGACCTTTACCCAAGTCAGTGACTTTTCTGGGAACCCATAAAAGCCAAAGTCCTGAAGGAGACCCTAATTAAAACTGTTCCAGGAAATGGAACCAACCAGTGGAGACATGGAGTCTTTCTTCTTTTAAATCAATGGCTTTGATTCTCTGTCCAAGAGCAGAGATGAAGTAGACTTTGGTCAAGGGACGTCCTTTTACATAAATAATTCTATAATAATATAATGATCTGTGTAATATCTCCAGAATTCTGTTTATCACTTGGGCGTTTCAGAATCTGAAAATAACAAGAGAAAAAATAATGTAAAGTTTTCTGTATTTGGGGGAAAAAAGCAACATCAAAAAACATGTTCAGTAAAATGATCCTTTTGTTGAAAACATGCCTACTCTGTTCTTCCTTGTATGAGTTTGTAAATACTTTTGAATTCCTCCAAGCATTATCACCATGGTTTTCTGTAACAGCAAAATAAATCATATGTTTTTTAAATTGAGCTTTCCTGCTTTCAGATTTATTTATTTATTTATTTTTCAGAGAAAATAATCTCTGAGTCAGAACATCAGCTTCATGAAACTGGCTGGGTTTAAATGCCTCCCTGCTGAGAGTTACCAGGCAACATCTCATTTGGCTTCACCTATAACAGGCTGTTTCCATTCTCCCTGGTTCGGTTGCCTCAGTAATAAAAAGGGTGTGTTCATTTACTTAGACTTCTGTGGCCCAGTGTATTCTTAAAAGTGTTCAATGTCTTTAGAAAGCAGAGTTCTATTACTTTTGCTCTTAATCTTGTGTCTCGGAGCTTTGCAGTTTTTCATTCTCCTGGTGCTTTCTAAGGGAGAACTCTACCATTTCATAACTCTAATACAAACATCATATGGGCACAGTTATAACCACAGCCAGTCTGAAGCAGAATTGCACAGAGATCCTCAGAGGCGTGAAGCAGCGTGAATAGATGCTGCTACTGGTCTGATATAGTGTTGGAGATGGTGATGGTTACGTTGTCATCAGAGCTAGGTGGACACCTGTGTTCGGCCAGGTGCTGGTAGATCAGACAGCACCTGCCCAAGTGTGGAGATTTTGGGTGGGATACCAAGCTAGAGTGCTCTTTGTGCCTGAAGATAGCAGCTTGGAGTGGAGCTTGATACCTGCTGTCGCCTGTTGACGTGGAGTTTCATTTCATCTGGGTGGGTTTACATCAGGGTGGTGACAGTGGTTTTAAATTTTCCCATGCTTTCCTTAATACATGCACAGTCATTTTGTGAAGAAAAGGGTTCTTTTTTAGATCAACATAAGTAGAACAGGAACTGGCAAAATAAATGTTTCTTAGCTGTCCCCACAGATACTAGATCTCACTGACAACTTCTGAGGTTGAAAGAGTGAATGCCACAGATGTGTATGCAAACTGCACTTGGTTTAGCATTTGGGATGTGAACGGTTGGCAGAGACCACCTCAGAGTGAACAGGCAAATTAGTAACTATGACTGAGTGCAGAAGCTTGCCTGAGCCCAGAGAGCACTTAACTTTCGCCTCTGAACATCATGGTAGGCAACTGGCTGTTTGAGCTAGGCAGCTGGAGCCTCTTCTGTCATACAGCAAAATGGCCTGAGGAAAGAGTCCCGTAAGGCTTGGGTTTAGCTTGTGAATTGTAAATTACAGGTATGTAAATATGTGCACAGACCATATCTTCAAGAAGAGCACCTGGTCTGCAGTATTTTGATATGTCACCAAACAAGGAGCATAAAGCATAACTACTGCCCCAGGAAACTAGTGAGCTAAGCTACCTTATGCTGCTTATTCATATGGAAATAGTGGGGAAAAAAAAGTTTTCACTTCCACTATGTGTATAGGAGTAATGGCACATCACATTTTCAGTGTGATTGCCGTGTCTTGCATTTTGGAGAAGTTAGACTAAGAAGTATTTGAATACCTCACCCTTTATATCCTTCACCATACCTCTAAATGTGTTTAGATGTCTGCATGTATCCATGTTTATATATCTGTAAAGGAATGGGGAAAATATTTTTTCTTTGGAAGCAGGGTCACCTATTAAAACACGTCCATACAAACAAATGATGCAGGATTCAGCAGAAAAAAAAATGGAGGCGGTAAGAAAGGGAGGAATGAGTGGATGAAATGAGTATAAAGTTCTTGAATTAGCACTCCTGACTTTTTGTTGATGCTGTTATTTTGTGTTTTTGTTTGTTTGTTTGTTTTGTTTTTCTTTGGCAATGTCTGACTCTTACATCCTCAGCTGTATCAGTTGTTGGAACTGGTTGCACAGCGATCTTGAGTAGTGTTCTGGGCATAAGAAAGGAATTTCTTACATGACCAACCTTTTTGTTACATTATCACTTGCAAGAAAATGATCTGGATCAAATGGATTACTCTTCACTAGTCCTTTATAAAATGTCATAGAATCACAGAATGCTTTGGGTTGGAAGGGACCTTAAAGCACATCCAGTTCCAACCCCCTGCTGTGGGTAGGGTCACCTCCCACCACACCAGTTTGCCAAAGCCCCATCCAGCCTGGCCTTGAACACCTCCAGGGATGGGGCATCCACAGCTTCTCTGGGCAGCCAGTGCCAGGGCCTCACCACCCTCTGAGTAAAGAATTTCTTCCTAATGTCTAATCTAAATCTACCCCATTTTAGTATAAAACCACTATTCCAGCTTTCCTGTAGGCCCCCTTTAGATACTGGCAGGATGCTATAAGGTCTCCCCGGGGCCTTCTCTTCTCCAGGCTGAACATCCCCAGCTGCCTCAGCCTGTCTTCATAGAAGGGGTGCTCCAGCCCTCTGATCATCCTCATGGCCCTCCTCTGGACTCATTCTAACATCTCCACATCATTCTTGTGCTGAACCAGAGCTGAACACAGCACTCCAGGTGGGGTTTCACGAGACCAGAGCAGAGGGGAAGAATCCCCTCCCTGGCCCTGCTGGCCTTGCTGCTTTTCATGCAGCCCAGGACATGGTTGGCTTTCTGCGCTGCAAGCTCACATTGAAAGCTCATGTTGTGCTTCTCATTCACCAACACTCCCAGGCCCTTCTCCTCAGGGCTACCCTCAATCCATTCTCCACCCAGCCTGTATTTATGCTTGTGATTGCCCCAGCCCAGGTGCAGGGCCTTGTGCTTGGCCTTGTTGAACTCCATGAGGTTCTCACAGGCCCACCTCTCAGGCCTGTCCAAGTCCCTCTGCATGGCATCCCTTCCCTCCTGCGTGTCTTATTTGACAACCTTGTTTTCTGTTGTTTGTCTTGCAGAGCAGGATGAGTGACCTTGTTCATTTAGGAACAGGACAATTCATCTGAGCAAGAGCAGTATTATTAGGCTAAATTGGGTGCTGGCTTATGCTCTGCCAGTAACTTCTGTAACTCTAAGGCCAATTTTTCTTCAAATATATTTGTATTTTATCTTGGGCTGCCAAAACTAAAAAGGAGATCCATCCAAGAATCTACATGGCCACTGGATTACCCTGCCTCTGGCGTCCTCTCTAAAATTTGCATCTCTCAGTATGCACACACAGCACATCTACACAACTGGTGTACTCAGATGGGATTACACCACCCATAATGGTCCCATTGTTACCTGCTGCTTCATGCATCTGCCAGGGGAATCCATGTGATATTTATCATCATGTATTTGAGCTTATTTCCCACAATGATGTATTTACACAAACTAATTTTATGTCTACAAACAGAGCTGTTGGCCTTAATGGTCTCATCCCCATGTGATGTCAACCATTGGACTTTCAAGACCTCTGACCCCAAGCTCTTTGGGGTGAGAACTTAATTTTCTTCTGTGCTTGTGGTACCAACCACAGCTGGACAGACCCAGCTAAAGGCCAAAGTGTTTTGATAGCATGAATCAATGATGATAATGGAAGATGCTATTCAAGAGTGTTATAGGCTACAAGACTTGCCTTGTTCATCAGCACTGACTTTGTTCCACCATAGCAAATAAAAAACAGTTGCTTCTCTGATATGAATATACTCTACCAGGTGATTTTAAGTCAATGTTCCATTCTTTACATGTGAGAAGTCTTTCAACATTGCTATTTTGTTAATTAGTTTCAACTATGGTAATTTTTTTCCCATTGTGTTTTAAATAACCTTTTTACATACCCTAATTTATGTTTCTACATAATTCTGAGGAGATTTTAACATCTTAAATAAACTATTCCAAGCCTTTCTTGGTCTTTGTAACATCTCTACAAGCAATTATTCTCCATTTTGCTGAGGGAAGACTCAATAAGTATAATTCAATTTACTTGCTCAAGACTACAAATTAAATTTGCAGCCAAGCCAGCATTAGACTTTTCAGACTCTACTTTTTCTAAAACATCTTTTGGTAGTTTTTTGAGGGGTGAAGTATTGAAAGAGAGGAGGTAAATTAACACATATTTTTCTAGCTATGATATTAAAACCAGAGCTAAGCCAAGTAGGGCAATGTTGGCACATAAAGAGCAATGCTTGCCCTCTTTTTCAGAGCAAAGGTGGTACAGGCTTGGTTAGGAAATAGGCAGTTGTAGTCTCTGGCTGTGCTGTGTATTGCCATGCAGCCTAAAATGAACTGATGTTCCTATGTTCCAAGCCAGCTTTAGATAGAAATGGTGCAAAGGAGCTTGCTAACGGTAACTTCTTTTTCTAGAAGGCAGAATGGCTTTCTTTGTAAGCACAGAAAGAAGATAGGGAGGGAAGGAGCAAGTTACTCATATATTACTAGCAGCTTCACTCTCCTTTCACCAGAAATGTCCTTTACTTTAGCCATGTACCCACAGGACTGGACATGTACCCATAGGATGCTCTCTCCTGTCGCACCATGCTGCAGATCGTTTGGCTTGTCCTTCAAGATTGTTGACATCCTGGTCTGATTCTGGTCAGAACTGCAGAAGAAGGAAGACTTTTCTCAGAGAAAACCAGTATTTTGCAGTCCCAGAACAAGCATCTCAGCATGAGGTGGCTCAGGAGGAAGTCTGTCTGTGGTTGGTGCCTCAGAAGGAACTGAGAAAGCCTCTGTCTGGGTTTTGCTCTGTTTTGTGGTTTCAAGCAAGATGGTGAGGGCTTAGTACTCGTGTGCTGGCATGTCCTGTTCTTCAAGCTTGGCCCTGCTGTATAGAAGAAATGAGTTCTGCCACCATACAACTGAACTGCCTCTCACTCCATTCACTTACTTTTTGCACTGGGCAGCCAAGTGTTTTCCAGCCATACTCCTGTGCCTGTCCCACCTCCTACTGTACCCAAACCATGAGCTGTAGTAACACTACACTCACAGCATGCCATGTAATGCTCAGCACCCCATCAGCCTCATGGATTTCACAGCTCTTTACACACAAATGATGCCTCGCCACAGCCCTTTGAGGCAGTGGTGAGCCACATGTCACAGAATAGGAAGCTGAGGGACAGCTGTGGGAAGTGACTCGCCCGCAGTCCCCGCGGCAGGGCAGGGAAATCTGATTACAGAAAGGGTTCTCAAAAGCTCTCCAAGTGTGAGCTGCTGCCAAAATTCACAAAGGCAAAGTAGTTTAAAAGCAAAGCTCTTTATTGAAGAAGTGCCCAGATTTTTTCAAGACTGAAAGAATTTGTCTCAAGGCAGGTGTGTCCATGGGGATTGGTTTTAGTAGCGCAGAGGAATGTGTGTGGAAGGGATTGGCAGCTTGCCACTGGGCAGAAGAAAGAGAAACTCATGCTCATTATTATCCTCCCTTATACTGTCTTCTCTCTCCCTCTCCTCCCCCCTCACCCTCCCTCCAGCTTCCCTTTGCTCTGTGGTATCCTTCCTCTCTCCTCCCCAGAAATCCCTTTGTAATATTCCCCTGTTGCTGGCTTTCCAGACTGCACTCGCCTTGTGCCTGAGCCCTCCTGGCTTCCCCACCCTCAGTCTGCTCCTCCTGGTGCCAGAGGGATGATCAGACACCAGCCGTGTGCCCACCTGCGTCAGCAGCTACCTGTGTGTGCTGGGGGTGGCTGTGGGGACCTGGCCTGAAGGCTCTGGGGAAGCAGCATCAGATGTTCTCACCCAGCTTGCCTTCCCTGCACACACAGTTCGTCAGCATCACTGCTTTTCTTTCCAGGAGTCAGTGCTAAAGGATGAGGATATGGCCAGTGGACTGAAACTGCATAGAAGATGGCAGCCAAAGAGGTCACAGCGAGCTCTCAGGAATGGGTGAGCTGAGATCTGTCCTCCCTGAGGTGGCAGTCTCCTGGGGATAGTCCTGATTGAGCCATGGGATACCAATGCGTTTTCTTGGACTGCTGAAGGAGAAAGCCTTGTGATGGGCCAAGATCTGAGCAGAACTAGAAGCAGGTGTTCATGCTTGAGAAATTCAGGAGATTGACCGCACTGTTAATCAGAATACCAGGTGCAAAATGAACCCTCACACACCAACTGCCCCAGGAATGACCCTATTCCCAATCCAGAAAATCTTCACTCCCTATTTTAGGCTTTACATTACCTCTTAGTCCTGGGCCTCTCCTGAATGCACTTGGGTATTCACGCTTGGGTCCATTATGAACAAAGGTCATTAAACCTTGTCATGTACAATATGTCTAGCTGGAATTTCCTTAGCCCCCCCAGAGAAGGCAAAAAAAGGGCCTCCATGACACTTCTCCTTGGCAATAATCCAAATAGCCGCTGCCTCTGGGCTTGGTCTGTAAGAAGAGCGTTTTCCAAAAACTGATCACATGTAACTTTCTATGACCTTGTAGCCTTCGCTTTACTTTTATGAATGAATCTCTATTAAAAGCAGGGGGTAAATGTTTTTTCTTTGTCCCTCTTTCAGTTTACAAATTTGTCTTCTCCTATAGCCAGCTGTTAAAAGATTGGTTCTGCCCCTGCTTTCACCTTTCCTGTTTTATCAGCTAGGACGTCAAACTGAGGGCCTGACCACTTGGTTTTAAAGATCCATGGCTCTTTTTGTAAGGCAGTGGCCTGGCCAACTCTAGACGCTAAATGCTGCCTTGTCTTACAGTTTGAGTTAGCCTCTCACACCCTAAATTGCCAGGCGTTGTTGCCTTGAGCAATGAACAGCTTCTGTGTCCTAATTCAGGACACAGAATTCAGGGGTGACAGCAGTTAAGCAGTAGGTGAAAGAAACTGCATGTATTTTGGACTTACGAGCACTGCTGAGAGGCTTATTCTTTTAACTCTGGCAAATTGTTTGAAATCCACAGTTGAAAAGGCCTGTAGAAATGTTTGTGATGGCTTATTACTTTGGCCCTGTTGCTGTTCTTATTTCTATCACCCCTGCCCCAATTTATCTTATTTTCTGCAAGGTTTCACCTTATTGCTCTACACCTGCCTTGAGAATAGGCAGAAAGTGCTGATAAAAGTGTTGCCTACAACAGAGACGGCAAACGAACCACTCCAAAGAAACACAGCAAAACTCTTCCACTTTGCAGTGGAATTTAACTAAGCCATTAACCACCTCCCCAGAGGTAACTACAGACAAGTAGAAGGGTTCAGCTCTGCCTGTGATGACTTCCCAGCCTGTGGCACCCACAGCGGTGGCTGCAGGGACCTGTCTGCTGTCAGAACTAACCTACTGCCTGGAAAAGGACAAATGAAAGCCTTTGTTGGGACCATGGTGGAGCAGCAGCTTGCAGGTGCTGGGGAGATGTGATGTAGGCATGACGATGAGGCTGGGTTGCACCACAGCAGGAAGACCTCATGGGGTGAGGTGTTGTACAGGGAGTAGGTGCGAGTATGAGGTGGAGGGTATAGCACGAAGAAGGTGGTATTCTCAATGAGAAAGACAATGGGGTAATGTTTTGTGATCCTGCTCTGTGGAGGTATAGCATATAGTTAGATGGTTTTGGAGAGGGATGAACAGTGACCACTCAGGGTTACCTGAAAATACTTTTCCTTTTTTTTTTTTTTTTTTTTTTTTTTTTTTAATTTACTTTTATATTCCAGAATAATCTGACAATTTTCTCTCAGAACGCAGAGTGACTCTGATGGCTGCTCTGCAGTGACCTCTAGGGTATGTTTGCTTTCAGACCTGCTGCACCTCTAGATCACTTAGAAACAACAGCTTCTCCCAAATAGATTTTACAGACCTACTTTATCTCCTGAAACTCACTGGTCCTATTGCCAGTCTCGAAGTCTTTCTCCACATAATTCCTTGGGTAGGGCATGTATGGAGAGAAGAGGCTTGTTATCTACAGTTTGCTGTTGCATCAAAGGAAGTTGCAGATGCTCAGCATGGATCTGATCCAATACTCTTTGAAGTCAATGAAAACCTTTCCCTCGGCCCCTCATTCAATTCCCCTCACTCAGTAGCTCCTTATGCAAATCATAGTCTATTTTGTGTATCTCTCCAACAAAATCAACATGTTTCTCCCAAGCATATCCCTTTGTGGAACCAGAAAGCAAACCTTTCAAAATTCTTGGCATTCCCATTTTCTGATGAAGCATGACTTGAAAGCAGATTAGAGCTATCCAAAGCGGGGGAAGAAGCAAGCCCTGACCCTGCAAACCTGTGGAAGTACCAATTACTGGAAGCTATTATCACACTGACTGCAGTAGGACTGCTCACCTGGGTAACAGCCAGAAGGAATAGGCCTCAGATAGGGACCTGCTGAAAATCACACACAATGCAAATGAATGCAGGCCACTTGACAGCAGAAGGTTGTCAGGAAGCCAAAATGGGAATGAGCTGGCCAAACCTAAAATGAAATAATCTGCATTTGCAAAATATGTAAATAAATAAATAAACTTATGTATTGGAGTCTAGAGTACAGAAATCCTAGAAAGCTCAAGACAACGCTGTTGAAAAAGCAGGCCAAAATTCACAGTAGAAGCTAAAACTAAGAACTGGGCCACCCCACTTGTGATGACAGGGATGCAATCCTAATGTTTTGTGCCTTTTAAGATAGTCCTTATGTATTCATGTGCTGACAGCCCACCCTTCTCCCCAATTAAAAATCCAGGATACGGATTAAAGAGATAGCAGGTGGCAATCTAATTGCTATCAATCTTATATCTGAACCTCTCATTTGCCACATAAATTCCCTACAGCTGGCTCTCAACCCTGTTTATCTTCATGGTTATTAGGACAGGTTCAAAGAAGGTATGGGTGTCGGATCTTCATTCGCATGCTGCCAACGGTGGATAATGTGATTTGGGATAAGTTTGGAGAGGGGAGTACAGGTGGTATGTCCTGAAAGCAAGGAGCAAAGGTAGCATGCCCAGGGCACCCGTGTCACCCTGCTCAAGGGGAATGATTCGTTGTAGGGCTCGGCATTCGCTTGCTGGTGCAGCTGACTGGTCCCGGCTGCAGCCTTGGGGCTGGGATGGATGGAGGGAGAGCTGATGTGGGCTCTTTCCAGAGCACTTTTAGTGACAGCAGTAACCTGGAAAGGCCGAGGGTGGCCGATCCCCGAGAGGCAGCACAGGGGTGGTGGGGCAGGCTCCCTCCCGCGCACCCCTCCTGCCAGGGCTGCCATAGGTGGCAGCACCCGGGCAGCACCGGCGGTCAGCCGACTGCTGTCTCCACCTCACTGCCAACCCCTCCGGGCCCTCACAGGGAGCCTCTGCACCTCCCGAGGGCTCCCCGGGGCCGGCAGGGCGGCGGGGCCCAGCGCCATCCCAGCCCGCCGCCGTTCCGCTCGGCGTCGCGAGATGGCGGCAGAGAACCGAGCCCGGGCCGCGGCGCTGCCGGGGCCGGTGACGGGGCGAGCGGCGCCGGGCCGGTGGGGCAGCAGGGCCGTGTTCAGGGAAACCGGTGTCGGGGCACGTCCCGGGACCAAAACACGGGGTTCGTGCCCAGAACCTCGGCCACATTTTCCACCCTTCCCTGGCTGCCCGCCAGAAACGTGCCATTTCCTGAGGGCGACCAGCGGCACAGGCAGCAGCTTTGGCTGGTGGGGGCTGAAAATGCCAGGAAAATAAGTGTGTGGTTTATATATATATATATATATATATATATATATATATATATAATAGCAGGTTCGCAAGTGGCTGAGCTGCCTCACAAGTCTGCTACTCATACAGTCCCTTTAGCACAAGAGGAGATCCTCAGGGCTTCAGGGACTTTGGCTGGAAAACCTGCCTGGCTTCCATCCCCTGAGGAAGGGATGGGAAGCAAAAGCATCTTTTAAACGTCTCCCAAATACAATGTGATGTTTACTGACTGCTTGAAAATTGGCGTGCTCCTGTCTACTCTGCACCTTGAAAGCAAAGCCTCAGTTTCAAAGGAATCACCAGAAGTGGCAGGCAGAGAGCTGTCCAGGAAAAGAGTAAATTTAATATGATGGCTAGAATAAACTGGGAGCATTGTGAGTTTTGGATATGTCTCTATTCACACATAACAGAAGCTTGCTAGTGTTTGCCAGCCAAATACACCATGGCTTCCTTGTGAACAGAACATGCTTCAGCCCAGGACTTCAAGGTCTAGGCATGAACTTACTTGCAGTCTGCTTTCCCATCTTCTGAAGTCTCTGGCATTGGCCTCTGGAGATAAAAGGGGGAGATATCCCACAACCTCTGCATTTTATCTGCTGGCATTTTGGTGGTAGATGACAACATTTGACTCAAAAGGCAGAGCTTGAGTAAGGAGAGAGGAGGGAACATCATGGCTAGCAAAAGGAGGTGGCAGCTCTGGGCACTGGGAGGTTAAGTGTCAAGGGCAGAGAGGAGTCCAGGACAGGTGAGGGAGGGAATGCGGGGTCACCAAAATAAAGTGACATGGATGAGAGGTTTAGTAGGTAACTGGGATTAGGGAGGGAAGAAATTGGGGCTGTGAGCCCAATGATCTGGGAGCATTCAGTAGCATGTATAACCTGGATGAACTTTATGGCTCAGGCTGTATTTGCTAACATGACACTTCAAAGCATTGGAGATGTTCTCACCGTATAATTTGCTTTTGGTCACAGGGAAGAACTGGTGATGCCATAGCCAAAAGTACATCCCAAAATGTATTATTGTCCTTCAACAGCTATTCCTGAACAATTGCAGACACCTAGAATCCAAAATATAGAGAGGCAGCATCTCTACCTTCTAAAGAATGGAAAATCCCTTGTGTGAAATACCAGGCAGAAGTCCTGGGAATGCAGGAGCTGAGCCATAAAGGCCGGCAGAGGATTTGAAATGGATGTTGGCTTGGCATAAAGAGGGCACTGAATTCACACGCGTTCCCCTAAGCCTTTTTGTGCCAGTACACAGGGCCAGATCTCGCTGCCCAGCCCCACAGCATTAATTAAGAGATTCCCACTCCCCACGAACAGGTGCAGCCCCACCCAAACAACAATGCTGCAGACAAAAGATTACAAATAAGGGCTAAATCCCTCTACTGTACATTGCAGTGGTGAGCAGGGACAGGTGGCCTAGGGTAATTTGGGCTCAGTCCTCATGCTGGGGTGGGAAACTGCAGCAGCTCATTTGGATCTGAAATATTACATGATAACTCCTTGTGGCTCTACTGATGTGGAAGCCGATGGAGGCATGGATTAAATCAAACAGCCCGTATGTAACTGGCAGTGGAATTATTCCTGCAAATTTCGGACAGCTTGCAGATGAAGGCACAAACACTTGCTTGTTTAGTTTTAATTGATCATAGAGATCTTGCACATGAGATGAGCATGAGTGCATGCATGCAGCTCAAACCCGTGGGTTTATGGTAGTCATGAACCTTTGGGACTCATGATGTCTAGAAGAGATCTCGAGCATTTCAGTAACAAATAGGAGGCAGTTGTTATCCTATTTGATGTTTTATGTGCTCTTAATTCATGGGCGTCAGTGACCTATCTGTAGATCTCATAGAAGGTCATAATACATTTTGAGGCTGTGGGCAGCACAGGGGAGTTTCCAGTTTTGCATTCTGTATTTATGGGTACATCAAAACCTTCTGTCTTGGGTACACGTGGTTGTGTTACCACAGATCTGAGTGCCTTGCAAGCTTTCATGTGGTTACTTCACAACACCCTGTGAGTCAAAAGTCTGTTTTTCTGCACTTAATAGATAGGGCTGAATTATAAAAATCTGGATTCTTCTCAATGAACAGAAACACCCAAACTAAGGTTTAATCAGTGCAGGTTCTCTTGGTAACTGTTAGTGATAAGTGTGTAAAGAAGGTACTCCAGATCTCAGTAGGCTTTGGAGCAATTAAATTTCTACCCTGTGCATCTTGAGTAGTACTGAAAATCAGAGAGAATAAACATGGGCCAGTCTGCAAGCTAGGCACTTACATACTACAAAGCTTTTAATAGGCATTTGAACCTTTAAATGTCACAATGCCTTGTAAAACATGTGGCTGGCTAAATAGGAGACTTCTAACCTAAAGCTAAAAATTTTTGGTTCCTTGTATTGCCTAGAAAAAGGAAGTGGCATCTCCAAAGCCCAATTGACCACATCTTAAGAAAGTTCCCTTCTGAAGGTGGTTTGTTACAACCTTTTTTTCTTTTTTTCTTTTTTCTTTTTTTTTTTTTTTTTTTTCCTTGACTTGTAATGAACAACTTAGGGATTCATTTATTTTAACACAGTTGTCCTATCCCATTCTTAATGATCTCAAGGTATGCATGGCCTCCAGCTGAGCTTACAGAAAGGTGCAGGTCTCCCATGGGTCCTGTGTCATATCTGCGAGCCCCAGGAAATGTCCTGCATGCTGTATAGTATTTAACATGATGATGGACCATATGCGTCATACTCCTGTGTGTAAGGACCTGAATCTGTCTCCTAATTCGTGTCCAGCTTTTGAGTGACTGAAGTTATAAGCAATAATGACTCATACCCTAAGTCACTTGCTTGAGGTCCCACAGGACATTGATGCCAGAAGCATGTGTTTACAATCCCAAAAAAGAGCAAAGAAGAGGATCCTGGGAAGTGTAAATCTATCAGCATAACCATGATAATGAGAGTCAATTATTAATCAATTTGTAAGCACATAAGCGATAAGAAGGCAGTAGCACATATCAAAAGGGATTAATCAAGAACATATCACTTCAAATTAATTCAGTGTCCTTATTTGAAGGACTAACTAGCCAAGTGTGTAAAGGGGTAGATGTGATGTGTGTTGACTTTGTTAGCGTCAAAAGACTTGCTCTTCTTATAAACAAAACTGTGTAATGAGATCTAAATGAAATAGGGATTAGAATGGGCACATCTCGTTTGAATCATACGGAAGCACTGAGCCGTGGTTCACTGTCAAAGCTGGGGTCCTGCATGCATCTGTTGTGGCCCCAATGGTTTCGACAGAAAATTGCTGGAAGAAGGAGTACATAATGCAACTCCTGGGAGCGCTGGCTGGGACAGGCCGGGAAAGGTTGATTTGGAGAACGGGATCAGGACTCGAATTGATCTTCACAGATTGGAGAGCTTGTCTGAAATCAATAAGCCTGAGTGTGATAAAGACAAATACGAAATGCAGTTTTAAGACAAAAGACAGACCAAATGCAAAGGTTGTGAAATGGGGAATAACTGATAAGGCAGCAGTACTGCTGGGATGGATTGACTGGCTGTTGTGAGCCACACAGTAAGTAAAGCTGGATAAAACTTACGCAGAAAAACAAATGTTGTTTGGGGATATATTAGCAGCAGTGTCTTGGGTAAAACACTGAGGTAATTATTCTGCTCTACTTGGCACTGCTGAGGCTTAGCTAAAGTACAGTGTCCAGTTTGGGGCACTGTATTTGAAGAAAAGCTAGGGGGAAACAGCAGAGAACAGCAGAAAATGTTAAGATATCTAAAAACTAAACCCTGAAGGGAAGGGGGCTTGCTTCATCGCAGATGTTGCAAGGTGACAGAATGGCAATCCTCATGATGAGGAAGGTGCTTCGAGAGAGGAGTGAACAATGTTCTCCCATGCCTACCAGAAGGTGGACAGAGGAGAAGAGGTGCCTGGTGAGGTAAACAGCACAATTCATGTGTGGACAGCTTCCAAAGAAAATGCAGCATCTCCTCGTGTAGATGTTTTTCATGTCCCTGGCTTGGTTAATAATTGGCCACAATGATAAAAGCCTCAGGGCTAAATGGATGCCGAGATGTGGTTTTGCAATGCCTGAATTGTAGGTGCTGGGCACCCAGCCCCAAGGCTCCCGGGATGGTGAGAGGCAGGTGATCAACAAAGAATGCAAGAGAGAGCCAGCGGGCTCAGCAAGGAGCCAGGGGTTTGAAGGCACCTAACGCTGGGCTGGGGAACAACCTCACTGCACGTAGAAGTGGAGGCTGAGGGATCTCCACTGGAAATCCTTTCTTTGAACTCAACGACCAAGGCAGGTCAGGTCTTCATAGCTAAAAGTCATCAGGATAGCTTCCATGCCTTGTTACAGCCAAGACTATTCAACAAAACACCACCTGTGTAGGACGCTTCCTCAGGAGCGATACTGGTGGGGTTCAGCAGTAGCTGATGAGAGAATCCAGATGAATGTGAACCCCTCAAGTGCTTTTAGGCTTTTTCAGGCTTTATGTGCACCTCTAAGTCTTGTACCCGCTTCCAAAACAGGAATCAGCCATTCAAAACTCAGCTCTACTGAACAGGACCTAATAATTTTAGTAAAACCACTTGCTGCTTAAGTTCTAACAGCCATTAGACAAATTCACAGAAGGGAAAGAGATCTGTTAAGAACTTAGTCACACAGAAGCAGTCTCTGCAAAAGACATCCCCAAGCTCTTGCCACTGTCACAGAGGGGTGAGGGGACTGGATGGACCCGTGCCATGGCTCAGGGTAGTCACCTCTTTGTTGTTATGGAGTCAATGGAAAATTTTCTTGAACACTTTCAGAAGGAATCTGCTAGCAACATCTGACAAAGCCACAGAGCAGGAGGGGCATCTCAGCGCTGAGGAGTCTTGAAAAAATCATCAGGAGGAAGTCTACGGCTGCAAGTAGCAGAATGACAAAGAAGAAAGTAAATCCAGCACTGAGGTCGTGCACTCTGGGCATGCGATAAGAACACGTACGAAGGCTGTGGTGTCTGTAGTCCTTGCCAGACAGAGAAGAAAAAAAAGACCTTGGGGCACTAGTTAATAACCAAATGGCTATAAGCCACTGGAGGAACGTGGCCATGGCAAGAACAAATATTACCCTCGTGGTTCATGAGGGTTGTTGGCAGAAAAGCAAGGGCTGACGGCATTCTCCAAGGAGCTGTGAGGACTCTCATGGACAAATGCGTAAAACTACAGTTCTGGTTGTCACAGAAGATCTTAGAAAAGGTCAGGGAAAGGTGATTAAAATCTGTCTGACACTGAGTGTGCTTTGCTTACCTTGTCAAGGTGAGAGCCAGGAAGGAACATGGAAACTCTAAGTAAACCTAAGGGACATCCTGTGGGCACAGAGTATGGGTTTCTTAATGGGAACCCACACTTGCACAAGAGCAAATGGTCATAAAGCAGGGAGGAAATTGGAAAACAGAAAGAGTCTCTGGCCCACATAGAGGAGCGATGAGAGGAAAAACGTAATTCTGTTTAATGTAGTGCTTGGTGTACTTGTGGAACAGACAGTGGTTGTTTACAGGAATGGAAAGATGTCCTGTCATCCATTGGGATAGAGCTATTAGCCTGGAGAAATCGTCAAGAATAAGAAAAGCGAAGCCCAGCCACCGTGCCTCCTTCCAGCTGATGCCAGGGAGCCTCGCTGCCCGCTACCGACCACGTTACAGCACGGAGCCAGCTCTTCCCCTGGTCACCCGCTTCGCATTTTCCGTCGTCACCTGCTTTGCCTTGTTGTCATCAAACCCTCCTGCAGGCACGACGGCGGTGCTGTGCAGGTCCTCGGCTGGGGGATCCTGCAGGAGAGGAAAGGAGAGGAGAGGGCAGTGCGGCCGGGGCCTGCCGCGGGGACCCTTTCCCCCCTTGGGGCGCTGCCGTGCGCAGGGCTCCTTAGCGAAAAGTGCCCGAGCTCGGCCGCCCCCCCTGCTTTAGATGAAACTAGCGTTGCGCCCCTCTGTTGTCAGGCCGATTTAGAAGCCGACGAAACAGTAAATTGTTGGTGGAAACGTAGGGCAGCTTTGTGCTCTGCCAAGCAGGTGCCTGGCGGTTTTAGTCAGGGGTTGGTAAATTTACAAGAGCGTAGTGGACGTGCCCTCCCCGGGCTATTGTGAAATCCGGGGGCGAACAAAGGAGAACGTGAATATTCACACAGCCGCCTTTCAGCGTGTGGCATTTCTCCGCAATGTTTAAAGCACTTTGGGTTTTTTTTGTCCAAAAAAAAAAAAAAAAAAAGGACAGAAAACAAAATCAGAAAGTACCTGTTTGCGTTTTAAAGCGCATGGAAATCATCCGTGGGCAACCATATAATTTGATTTGCTAAGCAATCTGCGAGGCGATTGCACATCATTTATAATGTTCATTGAGCATTTTGCTTAATTGTGTCTCTTTTTGTAAAGGCAGCACAGCCCCCTCCCGGCTGCGGGCGGCACAAGTGGCGAGATTCCCATGGACGGCAGCTTTGCCGCAGACAAACGCCGGGCTCGGCCCAGGTTTTTTCCCAAGCGGAACGGGCTGCTCGGGATCGACTCGCACGTCTGGGGGTAGAAAAAAAAATAATAATAATAATAATGGGGGGGCTCAGGTACGAGCTCGCCGCCAAACCCCCTCCTCTCGCCGCCCCGGCAGGTGCTGCCCTCCCAGGCGGCCGCGGGCGCGGCGCCCCGGGCTGCCCGACGGGGAGGGGGCTGCGGGGCGGCCCCGGGCTCCGGGGGGCTCAGATGGGTTTCCTGGGGGCTCGGGGAGCCCCGGCAGCCACCCCCGGCCGGGCACGGGCAGGTGGTCCCGGAGCTACCCCAGGGGGAACAGGGCAAGGGTGGGCAGCGCGGCCGCGGCGAAGGGTTGGAGAGGAGGGAGTGCGGGGATGGAGAGGAGGAAGGGTGGGGATGAGGAGGAGGAAGGCTGGGGATGGAGAGGAAGAAGGCTAGAGGACGGGGAGGAGGAAGGCAGGGTATGGAGAGGAGGAAGGCAGGGGATGGAGAGGAGGAAAGCCGAGCGGAGCAGCGGCAGCCGGCGGGGAGCGAGCCGCCCGGCCGCACCTCGCCGGCCGCACCATATAATTTGATTTTCCCCCGTGCCCGCAGATCGATTGCAGCTCATTTGTTACATTCAGCGGCTCCTCGGGGCGGGGGAGCGGGGGAGAAAGGCGGGCCGGGGGAGCCCTCCCTCCGTCCCCCGCCCGCCGCCCGCCGCCGGCACAAGTGTTGGGATTCCCATGGGCTGCGCCTGCTCTCCAGCTTGCCGCGCTGGCACCCCGGGCCGTGCGGCCGACAGAGGGGGGTTTGTAGGCTCGCTGACCTCCGCGATCTCGCCTTGAAAGAGCCTGAAAGGAGGCTCTTTACGCTGCATTACCAGCCAGGCGCCCAGGTACCGGCGCCGAGGGGAGCCCGACCCCGGCTGCAGGTGCCTCCTCTCCTCCCCACGGCGCAGCGCTCGCCCCACGAGCGGCGCCGAGGGGGGAGCGCCTCGTCACCGCCTTATTTATGGCCCTCCCGTGGCGGAGGGGGACGGGGGAGGCTTCCCGCAGCCCTCGTCTCTCGGCCGGGCAGCAGCGGAGGGCTCGGGAGTTCCTGCGCCCTCCCGGGGCCGGCGGCCACGCGTGGACGGGGAGCGCTGCGCTGGTGGCCGTGGGGCCACCTCGGTGCGGCAGGAGGCAGGCAGCCCCCCGGGGGTGCACTGCGGTAAAATCGCTGTTTTAACGGGAAAGGGGACGAAGGAGAGGCTGTGTTTTCAATTAGCCCGAGTGCCGTTTGAAATCAGGGATTGCTTTGTGATAGCCTTTGCTGCCGATATGGCATTCCTACAGGTGCTGGGGCAGCTTTGGGTTAGTCCTTTAAAAGACCCCTGCTTCCTTTCTGCATCAAAAAGTGTACCTCTGAAAGAGCCCAAAGAATCACAATAGGAACCGGTGAGCTTTATAATCTAGTGAAAAAGAGAGAGAGAAAAAAAAAAAGTCATACTCTGTGTTTGCCCCATTGTGTCTCTGTGGCCTCCAGACCTCTGTTTTAAGCAGGGACTGGCGGGGTGAAGGTGAAGATCTGCAGAAGGAAACGAGGCAGAGCCTGCACGAGGGAAGGGGGAACTGCCCCCGCTGGTCTTGCCGTGGCCGTGGCCTGGTGGCTTTGGTTTTGAGATGGGAGTCAGAAACATGTGCAGGTAACACGAGCAGGAGCTGGATGGGCAACCCCACAGACATCTCTTAGGACACCTGGGGCCTTACCTTATCTCCAAGAGGTTTCCTTATGCTGGAATATCACATGGGTTTGGAAGTGCTTCAGAAGGCTCCGGACCGAAAGGCAGCAGACGGGCCATGGACCTGGCCCCTGACACATGTGATTCTGCTGCCCTTTGGGCTTCGCTACTGCTCGCCCCCTTCCACCTGTGGTGTTAAGGCGGGTACCCGCATTCGGGACAGCTCTCCCAGCCCCTCGGGACAAAACCGTGCCCAAAGCGGGTCCACGGTGGGTGCGCAGCCTGGGGCTGAAGTCGATGCCGTGGAGGGGCTCGGGGAGCGCACAGCATCCTCGGGGAGCCTCCTGCGAGAGGCAGCGAGAGTGAGCGGTGCTGCTTCCCTCCACCGAGGCCCTTCTCCCTGTCCCTTGCCCCTGTCCCCTGTCCCAGCCCCATCCCAAGGCCTCCTGGTCACTTGGCCAGCCCCGTCGGGGAGGCTGTCGAGTGGGCTCCTCTTGTGCTCCTCGCCTTTTGGAGGGGAGCAAGCATGGCCCCTGGGGAGCCCCCTCGCCCCTTGCTGCACCCGAGGAATAGAAATACCGGAGTGCTGGGCGCCCGTCGAACAATTTCTTTGCCGCAGGGCGGTGCCGAGCGGCCTCGCTGCCTCCCCAGTGTCTCGACGGTGGGCGACGGCTGCGACCTGGCTTTTGCCACACCGGCGGTGCTTGCCCAGGTGCATCGGCCTGGCCGGGGCTGCGCTGCTGCAGCCGCTCCCTGCTGCTTTTCGCAAGTTTCCTTCGCGTCAAGTCTTGGGCAACCCGAGGGGAGAGGTCTCCGCGTCAGGCTGCTCGCCGGGAAGGGGCTCGGTGCTTGCTGCCCGGAGCCGTCCCCGCAGCGCCCCGCGGGCACGGCTGAGCTCGGCGCGGCCCCGGGGGCTGCTGTCCCCTCACCGAGCCCCCAGGGACAGAGGTTTCGTCCCCTCACCGAGCCCTGCACCCTGTCCCGGTGAGGAAGAGGAGGCAGCGGCACCACGCGTCCCCTAACCCCTCCAGTGCTCCGCTGTGGCCAGAGATCTGCTGGGTCCGGGAGGTTTGGGGAGTCCCCAGCAGTTTGCCTTCCAGGGATAGTCCCCGAAAACCTCTTCCCTGGCAGCCCGTGGGTGCTGGGCTCTGTTGCTCTCGATGCCGGCAGCTCAGCGGGTTTCCAAAATATCCCTCTGCTCGCCCCGATGGCCCCGGAGTGGCTTTGGGGCACCCACAGCCCCCCCCAGAAATGCCCTCCATTCCCGACGGAGCGGCCCTACAGGGTCTCCCCAGCACCCCACCCACGTTTTCTGTTTCTCTGGTGTCGTGCCACGACCACGATGCGACGGCAGTCAGCGCCCAGCGTGGCAGGGTCACCCTGGCCACCCGCGGCCGCGCACCGGGGGGACGCGGGCAGCCCCCGCGCACCGGGACCGCGCCGGGCACAGGAGGGGGTCCCGCTTCAGTCCTCCTCCTCCATCACCTCCCCCAGCCGCCGGGCCGGGCTGTCGGGAAGGTGCTTCACCGGCACGTCAAGGAGAAGTGTCCCGGCAGGGACAGGTGGCAGGGGAAAAAAGGGAAAAAAAGGGGGAAAAAAAAAGCCTGTTTTTTCGGGGAATTGCCCCCGCTCCGGGTCCCGCGCTGCGTGACGTGCATCAGGACACGGAGCGTGCCGCAAGACGTGAATCAGCTCAGGAGTGTGCGGTGACAGGGGCCACTCGACGTCGTTTGCTCAGCGACCTTGACCGCTTCTTCAGTTCAAAGACCGCCTCAAAGGCTCGCCACCCGCGGCGTGCCCAGGAAATCCCCCGGAGCTTTGTCCGGGGGGCTCCGGAGCCCGGTGCGCCCCGTCGGGGCACGGTGCCGGGCGTCTCCCGCGGGGTCCCAGCCTGCCTCTGCAGGGTCGAGGCGGCTGCCTCCAGGCGAGCACGGAGGCTGCCCCCTTCCCTGCCCCTCTCTCGGGGGCTGCCCCGGCTTCTCGGGGAGATTTCCTCCTTCCCTGCCCGGTTTTTTAGCGCGGCCCGTCGGGCGGCAGGGCTTTCCAAGAAGTCGCCGTGCAAAGCTCTTTGTTCCCCCCCTGTGACTCACGCGTTTTCCCCGGCGTTATCACGGTGCTGTCAGGCTCTTTGAAGTCGGGTCATTTATTATTTTCGTGGAGCTGGCCCTGTGCTACTCTACTGATAGAGCGGGGTGCCTTTCCCTTCGGGGTTTGATCTCCGCCCGCGCTGGGAGCGCGTTGGGAAGTCTCTTTCGATCAACCTCGACAGGCTTTACCGGGCGGAATATCGCGGCGCTAATGCCGGAGATAATCCTCCCCTAATCTGCCGGGTAATCCATCTCACCCCGGTGAGAATTGGCACCGCTTTCATCAGTGAGAGTCGCTCGGGGAATTATTAACCGAGCCTCCGCCGGACGAGCTCCGAGCTCCGAGGGGGCGATCGGAGCGGGGGGAAAAAGGCAAAAGCATCCGCGGCGGGGCTGGGGGAGCCGGGGGGATTTCTTCGGGAGCCGCTCGGTGCCCGGCCGCCCTGTGGGGGACCGCGGAGCGTCCCGGAGCCGCTCCCTCGATGTGCGGGGGGCGCCGTCGGGGCTCCCGCACCCCCGCTCAGCCCCGGGGCTGTGAGAACCGGGGGGGGGGGGGGGGGGGGGGGCTGCAGCAGGGTACCCCTCTCCGCCAGCCCCCTCGGGGCTCCCGTCGTCGCCTCCCCTCTCCCGCGGGCAGCCCCGAGGTGTCCCCGCGTCCCCGGCGGCGCCAGCCCCGACGGGGAGGGACGGCAAGGGAAGGGGGGGGGGGGGGGGGGGGGGGGGGGGGGGGGGGCGTCTCCCCCGTGCGGCGCTGATTGGCTGGCGGCGGCGGTCACTGGCACGCGCCCGGGGATGTCGCTATAAGGCCCCTCGCGTGCCGGCCCCGCCGCGCCAGCCGGCTCCGGCCTCCTCCCCGGAGAGCGGCGGCACCGGGCCCGGCCGGGAGGGGAGGGGCGGGGAGGGGAGGGAGGGCAGGGGAGGGGACAAGGGACAGGAGACAGGGGACAGGGGACAGAACCTCCCCCCCCCCCCCAAGCCGCTGCCAAAGACTCCGCCGCCGCCGTCGCTCGCGGTCCGTCGGGAGCCGTCGGAGGTGCGCCCCGTCGGGGCTTGCCCCCCCCCCCTTACCCCGTCCCGCGGCACATGGAGACGGTGCTGCTGGAGCACTTCCCCGGGGGGGCTGGACTCGTTCTCCTCGCCCCCCTACTTCGACGAGGAGGACTTCTTCCCCGAGCCCGCCCCGCGGGAGGCGCTGGGCGCCGACGGGCTGCCGGAGCCCGACGTGGACTTGCTGAGCCGGCAGCTGCAGGAGTACTACCGCGACGGCGGCGACCCCGACGGCGGCTACTGCTGCGAGGCGGCCGCCGCCGCCTTCCCCCCTTCGCCCGCCTCGCCCGGCTTCGCCTACGAGTGCTGCGGGGCGGCGGGCGCGGCGCTGCTGTCGCCGGGGGGGCGGCTGCAGGCTCTGGGCTCGGCCAAGCGGCGGCGGCGGGTGCGCTCCGAGGCGGAGCTGCAGCAGCTCCGGCAGGCCGCCAATGTGCGGGAGCGGCGGCGGATGCAGTCCATCAACGACGCCTTCGAGGGGCTGCGCTCGCACATCCCCACGCTGCCCTACGAGAAGCGGCTCTCCAAGGTGGACACGCTGCGCCTCGCCATCGGCTACATCAACTTCCTCAGTGAGCTGGTGCAGTCCGACCTGCCGCTGCGCAGCGCCGGCAGCGAGAGCCCCAGCCAGCCCAAGAAAATCATCATCTGCCACCGCGGCACAAGTAAGTGGCCTCCCGTCGCCCGCCTCTGCCCGCCCCGTCGCGGCTCCGCAGGAATGCGGCGCTCACCTGCGCGGTCGCGCAGCGGGGCGGCCCCGGCAATAACCCGCCGTCCCCCCCCCCCCCCCCCCCCCATAAAAAAAAAAAAAAAAACCTGCCCACCAGGATCCCCCTCCCCGAGCGACCCCGACTATGGTCTCCCCCCTCTGGCCGGCCACTCGCTGTCGTGGACTGACGAAAAGCAGCTCAAGGAACAAAACATCATCCGGACAGCCAAAGTGTGGACCCCCGAGGACCCGCGGAAGGTGCCCAGCAAAGCTTCCCTCAACGACATCGAGAACGAGCCCCCCTTCGACTTCGTGGCGTGAGGGGGGGCTGCGCGCCCCCCGCCCTGTACATCTGTACGAGAAGACCTCTGCTGTAAATTACGACTCAGACTCTCAAGGGCAATCAACTTTATTTATCTATTTATTACGGAGTAGACACAATGAGGTAGAATCGTCTGTTCTGAATGTATAATTTATATAATTTATCCTGATTTTTTTTTTAAAGATATGCAATAGTTTTATTCCACCAGCACCTTTCGGAAAGGAAAATAATAATAATAATAATGCTGGAACCTGTGAAAATAATTTATTGTCGCACGTGGACTCTTCCTGTGTTTGTTAATAATAAACCCGGAGCACACCTTTCGCAACCCCGTGTTTGGGGGAAGAGGCTGCGGGGAGGGAGGGAGCCCCGCGCAGCCCGGTCCCGGTCCCAGCCCCACCGGGGGCGGCCGCTCTTATAGGGCCGGGGGGGGCCCTATAGGGGCGGGCGGGGGGACGCTTTCCCCTTTCTCTCCACCCCTTTTGCCGTCCCCTGCCCGAGTGTTTCCAAGTGATGTCTTTGTCTGACTTCAGGACGTCCCCTCCTTTCAGCGCCTTCGCTCCGCTTTGGGGTTTCCAAGCAGAAAGAGCCCCCCCGCTCCCTGCGACCTCCCCTCCCACTTCCCCCTACCCCAGCTCCACGGTCACGGGGATGGGCTCCTCACCCCCGGCAGGACAAAGCTCTCCCCAAAACTCCCGGGAGAGAGGAGACGGGGCTGCCCCCACCTGCGGAGCATCCCCCGCTGTCCCCCTGGGAACGCCGCAGTGTCGGGGAGGGGGACACAGACACAAGCCGTCGGGCAACTGGTGGCAGAGAGGGGCTCTGCTGGGGGGGG